>JAOXYA010000001.1:1218965-1242259 GCA_028565675.1 Sorex palustris
CAAAAGTAGAGAGATATTATGGGGAATCATGTCTGCTATGGAGGCAGGGGGAGGGTGGGAAAGGGGAGGGGTATACTGGGGATATTGGTGGCGAGGGATGTGCACTGGTGGAGGGATAGGTGTTTGATCATTGTGTGACTGTAACCCAAACATGAAAGCTTATAACTATCTCACGGTGATTCAATAAAATTTTTAAAAAAAGAGAGAGAGAGACAAGCCACCTTTGGGCAGCCTTGGGCAGTTCCCTGCTCAAGGGCTTCATGATTACTGTGGAGGTTGTCAGTTGAAGACTGGGGCTGGGAGCCATGTGGGCAAGGTGGCTTTCTACAGAATGGGAAATCCAGAAGAAGAATGGCAAGAAGGACCCTTACTGGTTCCTTGCTCGGTGCCAGATACCATTCTGAGTGCTTTGCAGGCGTGATCTAATTGAATCCACACAAGTGACATGGGCAGCTTGCCCAAAGTCCCCACAGCTATCACGTGGCAGAGCCAGGCTGATAGACTGGGTACCTGACTCCAGCAGCCGTACTCTTTTTATTTTCCCCACACTTAATTTAAACATGGTGGTTTACAACGTTGTTCGTGATGATTTGTTGTAGGCATTCAATCTTCCAATACCAATCCCACCACCACTGTCACCTTCCCTCCACAGTTATCTTCAATTTTCCCAGCCACCCCTCAAGCTTGCCTCATAGCAGTCCCACAATCATTTATTTTATATTGCTTGTTAGCAATAAATTGCTAACGGAATGATCAAAAAGTATTTCCTTAGAAGAAAATTAGTGTAAATTGTTGGATCTCACCATGGAGACATTAAGTCCTTGTATGAGGGATTACTAAAATGTTGTTACAAGTTAAACCTTCTGTGTTAACGTTTTGTTAATCAATATTGGTTGCCTTCTAGGTTACACCCCCTCCAATCTGGTGTGCTACTACTGGTTTATCAGCATTGCAGAGTTTAGAGAGTCATGTGGCCGAAAATGCGGCTCATGCACTCCAGGAAGTCCAGAATTTCTGACTGAGCAGTAGAGCTGGACTTTAATTTTCAACTAGACTGTGACTTTGGGGTGTGGATGTGGCTGCTGGGGATTCTGGAAGTATGGGAAGGTGGGGGGAGGTAGCCCATCCCAACTCTGAGAAAACCTGGAGATTTCTGTCACAGAGATTTGCATACCTGAGTTCTGGGGCAGGTTAATTTCTGGATGAAACTTGGTCCCATGACAGTGGAGTCCAGCTGGAGGCATGGCAGACATGCTCAAGCCCCCAACTTGGCCCTCTTGGACCACTTCTTGGCTTGCTTTGTGTTTCCATGTGATTCAAACACCCAAGGTATGCCCAGTGTTAGCAGACAGACCCTAGACCAGTGCTTGATTTGGAAAGGGAGTGGGGGGTGAGAGGTGGGGTTGTATGGAAAGTAACCTACATCATTAAACACAAACAGAAGCGAGTATGTATGCGAATGAGAGCAAGGAGAGACGGGAGGCCCCACCACCCAAGCAGAGGAACCCAGAAGGGGAGAACTCAGGCATATGCCGGGAGGTATGGAAGCCAAAGGCAGCCATTCAGAATCTTCTGGGAGGGAGAACTGGCTGGAGAAGTCTGAGGAGCCGTGGACCCAGGTTTCCCATCGGACTAGCTGGAGTAGCCACACTTGCACCTTTGGCCAGGACACTTAGTCTTGTTTTCCTGTGCCTGGGGCTTCGAGGCACCCCTGGAACTCCTGCCCTGCCCTCTAGCCCTGTGAGGACGGAGCTGGGAGCACAGGGTCCGAGTGTGGAATTTCTGTGGCCCTCCCAGCCTTCCAGCTGGCCGGTTGCCTAGGAGACAGCGCCTGGCTCACACTCATTGATCCACAGCAGCTCTGTGGGCGGGAGCAAGAAGGCCGTGCCTGGAAGCAGGCTCACGTGAGTTCTCCCATGAGCCGGCTCCTGTGTGCTCCTGTGTGTGGGTTCATGTGCATATTTCCATGTGCAGGCTCCTGTGGGGCTCCATGTGTGCTCCCTGTGCGTGCTCCCGTGTGAGCACACGTGTGCAGGCTCATGTGTGTGTACAGGCTGCCCTGGCCTTCCCAGCTCTTCCACTCCCCACGGAATTGTCCCCTTACCCACTCACACTTGCAACATTCCTTTCTGCTTCTCGGGCCACTGCAAGGACCCAGCAACCTTGCGATGTCCCTGCCCCTCCCAGTTGCCCTGCTGAGGAAGGGGACAGCTGCTCTCCTGGCTCTGGGACAGCCAGGTGGCAGCCAGCAGCTGGGCCATCCAGCATTGAGGAAGAGGGTCGGCTCCCACTGCCTGGGCGTCTCCCTAGCTGAGCTCTGCCCCGGGGTTCACAAGTGCAATCCAGTCACACTGAGAGGGCAGGAATTCGCCCTACGGGGCAGAGAAGGGGCTCCCTGAGGACACTGCAGGAGGACTTCAGGAAGTGACTTCCAGGAGTGGGGGGGGGTGCCCTGACCTGGACCCGTGGGGGCTGTACTGCAGCAGATAGAAGCACCTGGGGAAGGTAGATGGAGCCAGCGGTGGCCAGGGCCCTGCAGTGGATGACTGGGCCAACCCTCAAGCCTGGATTGTCCTGCTTGGGGTGGGGGCACATGGGCCCAGGGTCAGGTCTGAGCTGTAAGCGACAGTCTGTTTGTTGGAGGTGGGGGACTCACCCAGTAGTGCTCAGTGGCTACTGCAGGCTAAGAGCTTGGGCTGAAGCCCAGGCCACTTGCGTGCAGAGCTTGCTCTCGTCCAGGCAGCCATCTGGCCGTCGATGATTCCTCCAGAGACCCTGGGACTCTGCTTCACTCAGCTGCAATGTGGGGGTGGGGAAGTAGGCAGGGGTCACCTCTGAGGTCAGGTGGACTTGGAGCTGGGAGGAGGAGACCCAGCCCATATCACCTTCTTCGGGCCTGGCGGAAGGTCAGCCACAAACGCCTGGGGACAGGGCAAGCTCAGAATACAGCAGCTCCTGCCCGTGGATAGTGCTGAGGACAAGACACTCAAAAGGTGCCATCACCAGCCTGGGGGCTGACCAGGAAGCCTCAGACCCTCCTCCCGCATAGCTCTGCCCGCTGTGCCCTTGGTGTGTCCTGGGAGAGCCAGGGCAGGCGACCGAGGGCCGGGCTCAGCGCCCGCGTCTCTCTTTACGACGCTGTATTTTTTAACGAGCTCTGTAACTGTCTGCTGCTCACTGAGCAAAGTGGGGGCCCAGCCCTCCTCCACCTCCCCCCCGCCCTGGACGCTCCCTCCCTGCCTGGCCCGTGGCCCTCTGGCCAGCCTGCCCTGTGTTTCCCATTGGAAGGTTTTCTGGGCACCCCAGGGAGTGTCTCCCTGAGCTCCCTTCCTCCACACACAGCTGGTGCTACTGATGATCTCAAGTCTTCTCTGAGCCTCAGTCTCCCCACCTGCAAAATGGGAGCTGTGCTAGGCGAGGCCACACTTGGCCATGTGTCCTGGGCCACAGATCTATGCTGATTTCCTCTGCATCAGAACAGGGAGCAGGGCAGGCTGGCCAGTCCGTGCTGGACATTGGGCCTTGGGGCTACCAGAATCCTCCCCATCTCTCCACTCCATTTTTCTCTCCCTTTCTCCAGCCTCCATGTCCGTGTGCGCCTACATCCTGCTGTCCCAGTGGCTGGATCAGCACCCAGAGCAGCAAGGGTGTGTGTGTGGGGGGGGGGGGCGGGAGAGCAGGAGTCTACAGCATCCAGAAGGGGTGGGCATGAGGACGGGATGTGAAGGAACAGGGAGGGGAAGGGGCTGGGGCAGCCTCAGCCCCCCAGGCCTCTCCCGAGACTTCCCAGAGGCCATATGTCATCCGGAGTGATGGTAGGGCTGGGCTGGGCTGGGCATGCAGGAAGAGCCGTAGCCGGTTTGGGAAGGCCGGGGGTTCCCACATAGGCTCCTGCAGGCGGCCAGCCAGAGAGAGCCGCTCTCCCCAGGGTTGTGCTGGACGTGGGCGCTACCAGTGTGACCCGGTTTCCCAGGGCTGGCATGAGTACCTGGGCCTGGAACACCTTTTCTGGAGCCTCAACGTCATCACTGGGATCACTTGTAACAGGACATCAGGGGAACAGCCTCGCCTTTGTCAAGGCTGCATAACCACCGGACTCCCGCCCCACCTCGCGCTAGAGCACACTGCATGGGGGACTCAGCAAACTGGGCTTGAGTCCTGACTTTTTTTTGGGGGGGACCCTCTTTGATGGTGCTCAGAGCTTATTCTTGGCTCTGCATTCGGGGATCACTCCTGGTGGGGCTCAGAGCACAAGAGGGGTGTCAGGGACAGAATCCAGGCTGTCTGTGTACAAGGCAGCTCTGCCCACTGTGCTCTCTCTCTGGCCCCCACGTGCTGGCTCCTTACATAGAGCAGGACGTCCCTGTCAGCCAGCCACTTTCAGCGTCCTGGGCTCCTGGGAGACCTACAGAGGCCTGTGTAGTAGGTGCCTGCTGCTCTTTGGTCATGTGATTGTGATGCTCCTGTCACCAAGTTGTGGTCCACCCACCTTCCTTGGCATTTAGGCTAGTTTGCGACTTCCTTCAACCAATAGAATGCAGCCAACAGGAGGCTGAGGGATTCCTGACCTGAGAACAGGAGTTTCATGTACTTGGCATCAGTATTTGGTAGGTCTGTCAGTGGTTACTCTCAGCTCAGTGCTCGCTCCTGGCGGTACTGGGGGTCGAACCCAGGCCTTTGGCACAGAAAATTGCTACAGCTCTTTGAGCCTTCGACCTGGCCCCAAACCTAGAATTTTGGCTTGGCAGCCTTGGAGTGTGGAACCGCCACACAGAAGTTGGGTTGCTTTATACTACTCTGGCGGTCTGGGGCAACGTGCAGGGAGAAATCCCCAGACAGGCCCGCGAGGCCAAATGATTTGGATGCGCTGAGTTCCTTGGCCCCAGCTGATTGGGCAAGGCATGATCACCTGACTTAGAGGCAGCCAATCCCTTGCCTGGCAGGTGGCCCATTCACTCAGCCTCTGAGGGCTGTGAATGAAGCATGCCTCGCAGGCCTGACTGTGCAGTGGCTCTGGGTAGGGTTGGAACGGGGGCTGGGGGTGAATTTCCACCCTATGTCGGCAGACTGGTCATCAGAGGACACCATGCTGGGGAGAGACACAGAGAGGTGGAACAAGGTTCTGTGGAGGCCCCAGTAAATCACTGGGTTTACACTGGTTCCACTTTCATACAGGCTTGAATACAGCCAAAGCTGCCAGGACCCCGAATACCAGCTGGGGTCTCCAGGGCTCTTCTGACCCCTTCTCCTGGTGACCTTCTGCCTCTAAAACACATGTAGGTCATAGCCTGGTCCTGCTGGGTCTGTCCTGCACAGACCGGGGGTGGGGGGGTGGGGATGGGGGGGAAGGGTGTGGGAGGGGAGCTAGGACTCTGTTCCTGTCCTCCCCCCCACTGTTGTAAGACCTTTCAGGTGAATCAGAGGGTGTGGGCCGCGGGGGCCCTGCTCTGGCTTCCCAGAGCCTCGGGAGAGCCCTCTCCCTCCCAGTTCCCGAATCTTACCAGCACGCCCTTGCTCTGTTAACACCATCTCATTGGGCTGCTGCTAGAGGTCATTTCAACACAACACACACGGTAGACCAGATCACCAGATCTGAAACCCCTCTGCTTGGCCAAGTCCATGCTCCAGCCACCAAGCTGCTCTGTGACACTAGGCAGCTTCCTTGCCCTCTTTGAGCTCGATTCCTTTGAGGAGTCACTGAGGGGAAGGGGTCCTGCTGCTCCCTCTAATACTCACCTCCTGGCGCCCTTCCGTGGCTGCATTCTCTTGCTCGTCTAGGTTCCCCATCTTTTCGTCGGGATCATGTCGTCCAGGGGATGAACGAGGGTCAGTGGCGTGCAAGGCGAGTGTTCCAGCCCCTGTACAGTCGGCCCTCCTCATTTCTCTTTAAGGCGAAAGGGCTGCCTGAAGCAAGCAGTCCTGCAGGATTCTGTTTCTTACCTTTACCCCAAGAGCTCAGCCCCAAGAGCTCAGCCCCAGGCTGGGAGGGGAAGAGAGCAGCCAGCTTCCCGCAGGGCTGGAGGAGCGGGACACGTGGGCGCAGGAGAGAGGCACCGGAACAGTGTGGGGTATGGGGGACCAGGGCGCCTGCCTTACCCCCCAGGTGACCTCTAGGTTCAAGCTCCCAGCTGTGTGTGCTGGGCTGCAGCAGGGTACCCACGCTCTCTCTCTCCCCATCAGAGCACTGAGACACCAGAAAGCAGCCCCTCCAACCTGGCTTTCCAAAGATTCCTCCCTAGGGGCTGGAGCGATAGCACAGCAGGTAGGGCATTTGCCTTGCACACAGCCGACCGGGGTTCGATTCCCAGCATCCCATATGGTCCCTCGAGCACTTCCAGGAGTAATTCCTAAGTGCAGAGCCAGGAGTAACCCCTGTGCATTGCTGGGTATGACCCAAAAAGCAACAAAGTTTCCTCCCTAAATGAGAGACCTTTCCAAGGTTTCCCCTTGACATGAGAGCAGAGTGCATTGTCTGCTTCTATAAGTGGAAGCCCCCCCCAAAAAAAAACCAGAAACGAAAACAAAACACTATGCAGGAAGGATCAGTAATAAAACTCAGGCATCCTGACCCCCTCAGCCCCACCTCTGTCCAACCCCCAGGCTTGCTGGACATACACGGTCCTGAAATCCAACTCCTCTGAAAACCACCTCAACATCTTCAAGGCCTTGAACTTTCTTGGGGGTTCAGTTTCCTCCCGACCACCAGAATAAATGAGGTGCATCACCACGTACCCTGGAGTTACGCCACAACCTCATGGACTGAGGGCCCAGAGCGTGGGTCTCTGTCCCAGAAGGTGGGCAGGTTCCTGAAGCCTCACATGACCCCACTGGCCTCTGGTGTACAGGCAACACACACCCCCAGACTCCTCACCGTGCCTCTCACATGCCTGATCGTGGCCTCCTGCTAGCAGGGGGTACCGAGGCTTGATTCTGGGCAGCTGCCAGGCAGAGGTGAGGCTTGGGCCGGCTGGTCTTCCAGGTCCTGGTCCTGCCACAAGACATCGTGGACTGCAGACTGCTACAAGAGTAGGCTTCAATCTGGGCATCTGCCTGAGCAGGACACGACTCCCGGCCGCAGGGCTTTCCGAGCGCCCATTAGCGGAGAGGAACAGGAGGGCAAGTGTAGCAGCAAGCAGTGCTTGAACTGGAACTCAAAACTCCCACCTGACCCCAAATCTCAGACGATTCCTGGCTAGGGGCTAGCTGGGTCCCCAGGAACATCAATCTCTCCCCCTCCCAGATCCCAGAGTTCAATGGGGAGAGGTACCTGTTCTTTGGGGGTCTAGAACCATAGTCCAGAGGGCTTAGGGCTCTCTCTGCCCGGAGACAGTCCTACTTGTATGGGACACCGGAAGTCAGGCTGCAGGGCAGATGGACAGGTGGGTGCTGCCTGAGGCTGCGGGTGCCCCCGAGGAGCTGATGGGAAGTTGCATGCCGGAATCTCCGGCAATTTTGGCTAAGTCTGTGCCTGTGTGTGCTAGCCTCCTCCTCGCCGGGGAATAGTGGGTGGCAGTCACCCTCGGATGCAATTCAAGGGGCAGAGACCTGGGGAGAGACAGGATGCCAAGGCTGCCCTCACCGAGATGGGTGAGTGTATGGTTTGCTGGCCGAGCTTCTGTACCGGCTTCTTCCCAGGGCTGTGAATTTGGGAGTTGTGGGGCCACGTTGATGCTTCCCACAACTGTGCTGCCCCATCACTTCCTGGGGGGGGGGCAGGGATTGGACTTGGTGGGAATGGTAGTATGGGGGAGGGTACAACATGGTACCTGGTCAGGCCATACACAGTGGGAGTCCAGCTCCAAGGCCAGGAGAGGCTCAGGAAGGAGCGGGGGAGTAGGGCTGGGGGGTGATGGGAGCAGGGTTGGGGTGATGACCTGGGCATCCCCAGCACCGCCTCCACCTGCCCAGAGACAGCAGAGGGGAATGGACAAAGGCCGTGGAAGGGCCTGGAGGGAGCTGGTGCCCCAGTCCTGGGACAGGGACAGGCCAAAGCTGCAGGGACATCTACAAGGGATATCCAGGGCCGAGCTGGAAGGTGTCTCACATGGGGACCCCCGAGAGTCTAGAGTCCTCTGCCCAGCCAGTGACAGTAGCCACAGCCCATGCCACGCGCCTGTAAGAGAGGTCCCTCGGGCCAGTCCTCCCGGCCTGCCCCCCACCCAGAGCCCCACCCCCTGCAGTGAAGAATAATGACCATAATGAGCACAGTCTCCCACACATGTGCACAGCGCTTTACAGGTTACAAAGTGTTTCACATACATCATCTTGTCAGTTCCTCACAACAGCCCTGTGAGGTAGGCCGGGAGGCAGCAGCGTCTCCGGGACAGACTTGGACACGGGGGGCCACACAGTAGGTCAGCAGCAGAGCTCGGCCTGCCTGGGACCCCGCTCTCTCCACTGACCGCCCTCCCGAGGCCACCAGCCCCTGTCCAGTCTCAGCCACACCTTGGCCTGCCCCCTCCCTCCTGGAAGCCCTGTGGCCTCCCCGGCTCCCTGCAAACAGCCAGCTGCCCTAGCAGGGGGGAGGTGCGCAGGGGAGGGGAGGTGGAGCCTCCTTTCCTGTTTTCCTGAGTGACCCCTCCCCCACAGGGGAAGAGAAGAGAAAGGAGGAAGAGGAGGAGGAGGAGGAGGAAGAGAACAGAAACTGAGTTGGAAGAAAGCCCTGGAGCAATCAGGACGTCAACAGTTTGCATTCCGACTAGCTATAGGAAATAGTTTTTTTTTTCTCTTTTTATTATTTCAAGTTTTCATAAAAATCCATAATTATTGAAACCCAAGTTACAGAGGAAGTTCGTAACTTTTTTTTAATTGAATTATTGACTGTGCCGTGTGCCGCTGCGTCGGCTTCCAACTCCAGTCTGCCAGCGCACGCTCCCCGTGCCATGGGGGTCCCCAGGCCTGACCTTCTGAGGTCCTGGTAGAAAGAAGTGATGAGGGCCGGTGGGGGGGGCCGCAGGGGATGGCGTGTGGGGGGAGATGGGAGAACAGGAGTCAGCGGAGGGGTGTTGGGAGGGACCCCAGGGCGGGCAGAGGGCAGCCAGGCCCCCGCGGCCGCCCCCGCTCCGGGACCCCCGCCCACCCGGTGCTCAGATCATCTTCATGTTGAACTTCCGAGGGGCGTCGGCGGAGCTGATGCCCGCATCTGACTTGCGGGGCACGTACTCGATCTCAATGTTGTGCTTGGTGTTGCCTTTGCCCCGGCTCCAAAGGAACAGCAGCACCAGGCAGAAGAGGACGACGCCCAGGAAGGAGATGAAGCCCATGGTGGTGGCGATGATGAGGGTCTTGATGTCGAAGGGGAAAGGCACGGTGGCGCGGGTGCTGTTGGCCTCCCCCTCGCCCGGCTGGTTGGAGATGAAGGCGAAGGTCTTGTTGGGCTGGTGCGGCCAGTCGGGCGAGTAGCTGCGGACGTGCAGGTGGGCTGGCATGGAGTCATTGCCGCCCGCGTTGGCCGCGATGCACAGGTACGTGCCGTTGTCCTGCACCTGCGCGTAGCGCACCTCCAGCGTGCCATCGGGGAAGACGGTGAGGCGCCCGTTGCTCTTGGCCGACACCAGGTGCTTGCGGGGCGACAGCCAGAGGATGGCGGGTGGTGGGTCGCCGTCCGCCCGGCACACGAACTGCACTGTGTGGCCTTCGTCCACGAACACCTGCTGGGCCTTGCGGTCCCGGATGCGGGCGCGGCGGCAGGTGAAGTAGTTGGGCAGGAGCACGTCGGGGAAGTCCTTGAACTCCTTGCCCTGCACGAACTCGGGTGTGGCGCAGGTGGGCTGCTGCCGGTTGAAGTTGAGCCGCCAGCGGCGCCGGAAGACCCACAGGAGGCGGCAGTCGCAGGCCAGCGGGTTGGAGTCCAGGATGAGCGTCTCCAGGTTACCCACCGAGTGGAAGGCCGACTCCTCCAGCGTGGTCAGCTGGTTGCCCGAGACGTTGAGCACCCGCAGGTAGTTGAGGCCGCGGAAGGCGTAGGGCTCCACCACGGCCAGCTGCCCGCCCACCAGCTGGAGCTCCTGCAGCCGCAGCAGCTCGTGCAGCATGGAGCCCTCGATGGTGCCGATGGGGTTGTAGGAGAGGTTGAGGAAGCGGAGATAGACCAGGTGGCGCACGGCCAGGTAGGGCACGGCCGTCAGGTTGCAGTGGGTGATGGACAGGGATGTCAGGTTGAGGCCGTAGAGGCAGTTGGAGGTCATGGTGTCCAGGTAGGGCCAGTGGGAGATCTCCAGGACCTTGAGCCGGTACAACCTCTTGAAGGAGTAGTCCCGGATGGCGTTGATGTTCAGGTGCCGCAGCCGGAGCACGATGAGGCCGTGCAGGTGGGACAGCGCCTCGGTGGGGATGGAGGTGAGGTTGCATTTCTCCAGCGTCAGCTGCTCCAGGCTGTTGAGGCCGCTGAAGGCGCGGTGGGAGATGTAGACCAGGTCGTTGTCCCCCACCTCCAGCGACTTGAGGTTGTACAGGTCCTGGAACATGTAGTCCAGCAGGATGACGATCTTGTTCTCGCTGATGTCCAGCTTGGTCAGGTTGCTGAGGCCGGTGAAGACGCCCAGGGGGATGAGCTTGAGGCGGTTGCTGCGCAGCCCCAGCGTCCGCAGGTTGAAGAGGTTGTTGAAGGCGCCAGGCTCCACGGCGCTCACGATGTTCTCGTTGAGCTCCAGCTCCTCCAGGAGCGGGAAGTTGGCGAACTCGTCCTGGTTGAGGGTCTTGATGCGGTTCTTGCCCAGGTCCAGCAGGCGTGTCTCAGTGGGGATGCCCTCGGGCACGGCCACGAAGCGCTTCCGGTGGCAGAGCACCGCCCGGTCCTGCGCCGAGCACTCGCAGCGGGGTGGGCAGCCGGTGGCCGAGCCCGACAGCACAGAGCCCAGCACCAGCAGGAGGATGGGCTGCCAGCAGGCCAGGAGGGGGCTGGGCATGCTCCTCGCGCCCCCCGCCAGCATCCTCTCGCTCACCTGCAGGGGACCAAGCACAGGACGGGGGGCCGGTGAGAGGGAGGTCGGCGGGCACTGCACCCGGGCCCTGCCCTACCCTGCCCTTCTGGGCTGTCCCTGTCGCCCACAGAGAAGCAAGCAAGGGCTTGGACTTGACCGCGCCACGTGCCGGGGACCCCCACAGTGCCATCTTGAACTCGGCCTCTCCTCCTCCCCTGCGCTACTTCTTCCCTGCCCCTGCCCCTCCCGAGCGAGACGCCAGTGTCCCTAGGATGGAGGAGGCTCCTGGTAAGGGCAGCGGCACCTCAGAGGGACCCAGGATGATCACCCAGCCTTGGCCACCTTCTTCACAGCTTGATCAGCAAGGCTCAGTCCCAGTGTGCATCCGGCACCTCACCCTGCACGCATCCAAGCCTCGGCTTCCCCTGGGACTCACTGGCGATGAAGCTGACCCTGTGGGACTGGCCCTAGGAACTGAGACGGGGCTTGGCCCATCACTGGGGCCAGTCACTGGGGATCAGCGGGTGAGCTTCTCAGGGGTCAGAGCGATAGCAGAGCGAGAGAGGATGCTCGCCATGCACCCGGCCGGCCTGGGTTCAATCCCCGGCATCCCATACAGTCCCCTGAGCACCACCAGGAGTAATTCCTGAGTGCAGAGCCAGGAGCAACCTCTGAGCATTGCCAGGTGAGTCCCCTGCAAAAAGGGAGAGTTTTCTGGGCGCACCCATCCCACCTGGGGAGGGCTTCGGAGGCTGCTGGGGGATGCCCTCTTCGTTCCACCAGAGCTTTCCCAGGGGCAGGGTCCCTCCGCCCCGCTCACACCCGCAGCTGCAGCCCAGCAGGCCCGTGTGTCCCCAGTGATCATCAAAGCAGCAGCTCCTGCTGGTGTTCACAAGCCTGAGCTGCGGGAATAAAGCAGCGGAGGGGGGACCCCAGCCCTGATGCCTCCCCGGGGGTCACTCCCATTCTCCCCTTCCTCGGATTCCCAAGATGACCCACACAGGCTGCTGAGTTGGGGGCGGGGAACAGGGGGCACTTCTGTCCACCGGATCCTATGCATCTGCCCCCTGGAGTTCCCCTCCCCTGCCTGAGGGAACCCCACCTTCCACGGATAACTGATGCTGGGCTCTGCATTCCTGCCTGCCTTCCCCACTCTGGAACCCATTTCTGTGAGGCTGCTAGTTGGGGGTGGGGGCCAGTCCAGCAGCCTGGGGGTATTCATCCCTGTGGGGCACTGAAGCTGGGAGCGGCAATGGCCTAGGGTGGCGGTGACAGTGGAAATGACACAGGAGTGGAGTCAGGGCACTGGGGCCGGAGTTCAGAGGTTACCTCCCCCGACCAGTTGCTCTTCCTGCTCCATCTGCCCCCTTCCTTCAGGAGACTGGCCCAAGACACCCCTGAACTCCAGAGGCTGAGCCAGCTGGTCCCTAGGGTCACTCTTTGGGTCCCAGGGATGCCAGTCACTTTCCAGTGCTCCCGGGGTCTCTGCCCTCAGCCCTCAGGCAGGGCTGAGTAACTACAGGGCCAACCTTTATGGAATCTACACGGCTCTGCTCTCCCCACGAGCTCTGTCCACCTTCGCCCCAGCCCTGCCCATCCTCTTTCCAGTCTCTGTCGTGGCCCAGCCTCCCCCACCCCCCAGGCCATTTTCCAGAGTCACCCATGCTCCAGCAGCCCCCAGAAAGCAAACATCCTGACAGGCAATCAATAAGTAATCGGGCCAGGCCTGGAGAGGGAATGGAGCTGAGCTCCAGCCTGCAGGGCGGGTGGCCACGGAGGGGCTGGACAGTCAGCACACAGGACCCCCCATATGCTGGTGAATTAGGAGGCAGCAGAGTGCAGCGGTGCCTGCCTGCTTGCCTGCCCCGCCGTGGCCTTCTGTGGAGCGTCTCCTGTGTGGACATTGCCGGTGTTGGCACCCAGGGCAGGGGTGCGGGGAGGGAGGCACCTGGACCCCCAAGCCCAACAAAGCCCTTTTCTAGCTGTTGGAACCGGTGCCCTCTTGCACCCTGGCCCCCATCACGGCTGCCCAGAGGCCTCTCCCGGAATCCTGACTCCGAGGCCGGCGGCAGCATAGAGGGAAGGCGGGTGAAGGCTGGGTTATTTTAGGTTCGCGGTATCAATATTTCATGGTTTCCCACTCAGCACTCCTCAGGGACACAGGGATCCCCGGCACATGCAGACATGCCATCCCAGCCTGGACGTGCCGTGCCCAGGGCCTTGGGGTCCCCAGGGTTCATCCTGTGCTGACACCCTGTGCATTGGAGACTGGGTCTGCAGTGGGAGACAGAGATGGGGGGAGGGGTGCAGAGTCACAGATTCGTGACCCGAAAGGGGGGTAGAGGGGTTACTGAAAGAGACAGGCAGTCTTTTGCCCCCAGATGTGAGGTGGGTTTGCTTCATTAGAAAGGGATGGTCTCGAGCTACCTCACTAAGGCAAGGTGGGAAGTCCTGGTGACACACCCTGTCCCCACGGTTTCTTCTTGGTCTTCAGCCCCAGAGCATGAAGTCTTTGGATTCAGCCCATGAAAGAAACGCGTGAGCAGCAAGTCCACCTGCCCAGCAGGTGCCATAGCTACATGGCAAGGGTGGAGGGAGGAGAGAGGCCCATCTAGAAAGCACTAGAAAGCTCTAGAAAGTTCTAGAAAATGGGATGATTGCCCTGCCTGGGCCTTTCTCCCACAGCATTGGCCGCCTGCGCCATACCTGGAGACCCACTGAGCCCTCAGAATTCCCTTGAAGGTCTGTGGCCCCACAGCCCTTCTCAGTCCTCAGGAAAAAGGGATCGCCCTCTTGGTCCTTCTCTGCAGGCACACTGACCATCTTTCCCGGCCAGAGTCCTGCAGCTTCTTCCTCCTGCAGGCTGAGGGGCTCCAGGGCGACCCACGAGACAGTGCTCTAGGCTCTCTGACAGGGAGAGGATGGAGTGTCTCCTGAGCAAGGGCTGGGGTATAAACATATTTCCATTAAGCCAAGTAGGGGCACTGCCATAGTGGCGGGCAGGTTAGAGGTCTGGGACCCCTGACTGTTTCCAGCTCCTGGCCCTTCTCCTGGCTGTGCAGGGTAACCCCCACTATGGAGGTGTGGACAGCTGATAAAGGCTTACAGTCAGCTGCTAATGGGGTGCTGGTGCTAACCAGCAGGGCAAATGCAGAGGGGGCTGCTTCCCGGGAGGGCACAGGTCAGGACAGGAGACCTTGAGAGCTGGGGCCTGCAGCCCGGCTCAGGAGAGAAGCCAGTCATGGCAGGCACCGTGGCCGGGCAGTTCCGTCCCCATCCTGGGCCATCCCCGGCCCTGCCTGCTTCTCCCCATCCCTCCTGCAGTCGCCCCCCCGTAGGGAGAGAAAAATCAACCTGCAGGAAAATTGAGGTCATGTCCTTTTCATGTAGAATCCTTTATTTTCCTCCCACTCTGGGTTCTGGCAGAGGGGCCGGGCCCCGGGGTGTGTGCATGTGTGGTGTCAGTGGGTTGGCTGGGCATGTGTCTACATGTGTGTGCACACATACACACGTGTACGCATGTGATAACTTCTATGTGTCTGCATATGTTTGTGGTGTGTGTGGCATGGGGTCTGTCCGTCTGCAATGTGTGTGGTGAGGCCTGCTATATGTGAGTGTGTGTGTGGTGTAATTATGTGTAATATGTGTCTGTATCTGTAAGTGTGGTGGGGCCTACTATGTGTGTGGGGGGGCATATCTGTGATACTGGCCTATTGTGTGTGGTATGTGCATGTGTATATGTGGCGTGTGTATGTATGTGTGTGTGGAGGTGCTGCTGTGTGTGGATGCATATGTGTGTGTGGTAGAGTCTCCTGTGTGTATGTGTGTGTGTGTGTGTGTGTGTGTAGGTGCATGTATGAGGGTGCATGTGTGTGAAGCCTGCTGTGTGTGTGCATGTTGGTACATGTATGTGTATGTGTGTGTGGGGGGGTGCGTACATGTGTGAATGAGGGTGCATGTGTGTGGAGCCTGTTGTGTGTGTGCATGTTGGTGCATGTATGTGTGTGTGCATGTGTGAGTGAGGGTGCATGTGTGTGGAACCTGCTGTGTGTGTGCATGTTGGTGCATGCATGTGTATGTGTGTGTGCACATGTGAGTGAAGGTGCAAGTGTGGGGAGCCTGCTGTGTCTGTGCATGCTGGTGCATGATGTGTATGTGTGTGTGGGTATGCACGTGTGGTGGGGTCAGTGTACCCTGTTTCTGTGGCCTACTGGCAAACACCACCCTCTCCCCACAGTGCTCACTGGGCCACACAGAGCTGGGGTGCTGCTCGGCCCAGTGGGGTTATCTGCCTGTCTGTAGGGCAGCCGCCAGACCCCTAGTCCTGAGGGGGAGCACCCCTACCCTCCCCACACTGCACAGCTCACTCAGAAACCTCCAGCCTTCCCGACAGCCTGCTGCCCAGGCCATTTGCGGGATCCATTACGAATTTTAATTGTCAGAGCAAATTGAAAGGCTTCTGAACAGGGAGAAAAGTGGTGGGGTCAGTGGCAGGAGCTGGGGTAGGCCCAGGTGGAGGAACCCCATAGCCAGAGGCAGCTGGGCTGGGGTCTCTGCGACTGTGCCCCATGGGAAGGGACCTGCAAGACCCCTTTCTTTGAGTTCTAGCTGGGAGGTCAAGAAATGGCCCTGGGGAGGTGGAAGGGGCCAGGCTTTGGGGGGCTTCCCTGCTGCATAAGTGGCAGCACCCTACTTGACCTGTCCTGGAACAGTGGAGAGGTAGGTAAACACGGTGTGCTGGCCTGGGGGCTCAAGGGGATCCCAAGTCCTGGACCCCAATTCCCACCTCTCCAGGTCTCTGAGATGCCCACCCAGGCCCTGGGGGACAGAGAATGCCTCTGGGCCTGCACCCCCAGGTCAGGGGCCCCTGCACAGCAGCCAGACAGCCCCCACTGTCCCTCCTCCCTCACACTTCGCTGGGCTCTGGGGGCCCCTCCCCAGCTGCCTGAGGGGGCAGTTTAGGGTTCAGAAGCCTGGAAGCACGCCCTGTCCTGGGGCCACAGGGGAGCAGGGGGCAGGGAGAGAGGTGGGAGACAGTGTGGGATTCGGGGACCTCATACATAGGACACCAACAAGACTCGGAAACCAAGTCTGGGGTGCTGGGGTGGGCACCCCCTGCGCCGACCCCTGCGCCCATCACACCCTTGGAGGAGGCGGCTGCATGTAGCTGCTTTCTGCAGGTGACGAACATGGAAGCACCAGAAGCTTCCATCAGTGGCTCAAGGGCGCCAAGGGGCTCCGTGACCTGCTCAAGGTCACCCAGCAAATGCAGTCTAAATTTGAAGGTGACATGCTTTCTTTTCATTCCAGAAGCAATAGCCATCCCCACCCTACAGATCAGAGGCCCAGCAAGGAAGGCTGACCACTGCCCAGCAGTGTGTGTGGGGGATGGCAGGCCCGAGGCTCTCAGACCCTGGGGTGTCCAGACCCTTCAGTACTGGGGTGACCAGACTCCTCTGTCCCAGGCATCCAGACCTCTTGATTCAGGAGCATCCAGACCCCCCCCCCATTCCAGGGTGCCCAGGTTCCTATCCCAGGGCATCCAGACACCCTTTGTCCCAGGGCACCCAGACCCCTCTGTCTCAGAGCATCTCTGAGGCAGGCCCAAGGGGCAAGAGGCTTTCTTGGGGGGTCAGGTCAGGAAGGTCAAGAAGAGGAAAGACAGTCACATGGAGGAGGGCAGACCACCAGCCTTACCCACTCCCTGTAACCCCACTTCACAGATGAGGAAACTGAGACTCCCTCCGGGTAGTGAGCCGCCCTGCCCTAGGTGGCCAGAGGCATGGTAACCCTACAGACTGTCCCAGACACGGGGGAAACCAAGGCCCTGCAGAAAGAGATCCCTCTGAGGTTCCCAAGCACCCCAGCTGTGGTCACCTGCTGTCCCCAGGGCCAGGACAGGGCAGCATGGCTGCCTGACTCAAGGTGGGTCACGGACTGATGAAGGTTTGGGTTATTTCTGCCTCAAAAAGGAGAAAAAGATGTAAAAATATCTCCCCTATGTCCCCACCCACACCCCACCCCCTGCCATATAACAAACCAAGGTCCAGAGAATTATTTATAACACGGACAGGCAAACTATAAATACAGTTGCCGGCTCTGGCAGTTCAAAGCCCTCTCTCCCCAGTTAAATCGGGGCCAACGTCTTGCCAAAGCCCATTTTCCAACCTGGTACCAAGCTCAGCATCAAGGGAAACCCAGACACTGGGCTCTGTTCAGAAGCCATCATCCATCATCCAACTGGCCCCTCACGGGAAGCCCGGGTTTGTGGGACAGCAGTACCACTGCCAGCCTTAGGGGGTTGCTGAAACAGAGTGGGCAGTGGACGCTGCGCAGCCCAGAGAGAACCGAGATCCCCGAGGGGGAGTCAGAGGGAGGCCCATCCGCTCAGGGGAGGAATCAAAGGGGTTGTGATAACGGATCCCAATGGCAGACGAGTGAGCAGCCTGTCACCAGGAGGAAGCAAGTGGGGTCCTGGGATCAGGGACGCTGCCGGAAGAGCCTCTGCTGGGATGCACACGTATCATAGCTACCCTCCTTAGTTATAAGACACCTCAACTTTGTGTCCAAGCAAGGAGCTAGGGAGGGCTGACCCCCCCCAGGCCCCCATCCCACCCCAGGGACCCACAGCCCCAAGCTGCATGCTGGCTCGGGTGGAGGAAGCCTGCTGGCCAGCCCACACCCGTGCCTGGAGCCACCAGCAGGCTCTTTGCAGAGGGAAGCAGAGGAGGTGGCAGAGAGAGATTAATTCCCCGAAATGGGAAAAAATAGAAAAACACACACACACCACACACCCTAATAACATATAATAAGAGGTTGGAGCCGAGGAACAATGCCCTGGTAATGTCACCCTGGTGGCAATCAATTTGGGTGTCACATGAAATAGGCATAATTATTCTGCCAGCCCCGTGGCTTGTCTCTAACCAGCTCCAGGGGCCCAGGCCCGGGAGGGAGAAACGGCGTGGAATCACTGGAGCACCAGGCTGGTAGAGGGAGCACTCAGGATAAATGAGCTGGTACCAGGCAGCACAACCCTTGCAGGAAGGGGCTCATACATGGGAGGAGCCTTCTGTGGGAGGGGCTCACATATGGGAGGAGCCTTCTGTGGGACGGGCATGCGTTTGGGCTGAGCCTTGTATGGGAGGGGCTTGTGCATGAGGAGAACCTTGTGGGAGGGGCTTGCACATGGGCGAGCCTTCTGTGGGAGGGGCTTGCACATGGGGGAGGAGCCTTGTTGGGAGGGGTGTATGCGTGAAAAGAGCCTCTTGTGGGAGGGGCCTGCGCATGGTAGGAGCCTTGTATGGGAGGGGCTTGCACATGGGAAGAGCCTTGTGTGGGAGGGGCTGGCTCAAGGGAAGCGCCTTGTGTAGGAGGGGCTTGCACATGAGAGGAGCCTTCTGTGGGAGGGGCATATGCATGGGAGGAGCCTTGTTGGGAGGGGTTTATGCATGAGAAGAGCTTCGTGTGGGAGGGGCCTGCACATAGGAGGAGCCTTGTATGGGAGGGGCTTGCACATGGGCAGAGCCTTGTGGGAGGGTCTTGCGCATGGGAGGAGCCTTGTGTGGGAGGAGATTGTGCATGGGAGGAGCTTTGCGTGGGCAGGACTACGCATGGAAACGGCTTGTATTGCTACCTTGCCCAGCGATTCTTCACTCACTATGTAGGCAGAAGTTGGAGGGCTTACGGAACAGCAATAATTATTCCGCTAGCCCCCTGGTCCCAGTGAGGTGGGAATGAACGATGAACAAACATCGATTTCCTTCCTCCAGTGTTGAGTCCCCGACTCTTAACAGTACTCATCGGTGCCAAGCCTTGAGCCGGGTGCCAGGGTTTAGAGATGGGGTTCTCACGGCGGGAAACATGGTATGATGGGTAGGGTGCTTGCCTTGCACGTGGCCGACCCAGGTTTGATCACTGGGACCCCGTATGATGTCCCGAGCCCCGCCAGAGCTCAGAGTCAGGAGTTAGCCCTGAGCACTGCTGGGTATGGCGCCCAAACAAAAAATAACAGAAAACGAGGTTTCCAGGGGTCTGTGTATTATGAAAACAAGGAAGCAAAGACTCTCCCCACCTCCCAATCTGGGGCCATCCCTTCCCAACCTGGGGGCCAACAGAGCGCCTGGGGTTCCTTCAGCTCTAGCTGTGCAAGGCCTCATGGTCCCCTTGCTCCTCTTTCAATTCTACCTCTTAGATGAGTCCTTACCAACTGCTCTTGCCCATCTCTGATCTCAGGGCCCACAACTGGGGAAGCTGAGGTACAGAGGAAAGACCCCTTAGTGAGTTTGTTAGCCACCGACTGCTGCCTGTCTCAAGCTCAACTGAAAACATCAGAAACCCTGAAATCCAGAATCACAAATCAAGGCCAAACTATTTCACACACCCGATCAGCAAAAAAATTTAACCAAACAAAACTTTTTTTTGACAATATGAAATGAAGACACGGGTGGGAGTGATAGGCACATTCACCTTGCAGGGACCACATAAACTAGTCCATCTGGAAAACACTGTCCAGGCACCTTTCCTGGACAGAAACAGGTCTCACCAGCCCAACACTTCTGCTGCCAGTGGTGTGCCTGCAGATGCTTGGGACACTGCCCCAGGAGAGACAGAGCCGGGAGGCTCAGGGGGCAGGGCTTCTTATACAAGAAGGGAGGGAGGGAGAGGGCCCACGCACGTCGGAACCGAAAAGCAGGCAGCCACTCTCCTATGTTCAGGCAACAGAACAAGATGCATCGGTGGAAATAAATGAACTATATCTACTATGACAACAGTAGAGAATGAAGCTTGAGAATGATGCTGAAGCGGGAAATACCACATTCATAAGAGCTGCCTACGGCTTCGTGTGTGTTTATAAAGAACACTGTCATTCTTTCTATTTGCATTCAAAACAATAAGCTAAACCACAGCAGACATATTGAGACTTTTTTGATTTTGGGTCACTCCTAGTGATGCTCAGGACTGACTCCTGGCTCTGCACTCAAGAATCACTTCTGGCAGTGCTCAGGACCATATGGGATGCTGGGGATTGAACCCAGGTCAGTAGCATGCAAAGCAAATATTCCACCCGCTATACGACTGCTTCAGGACCTGAAATATTTAATTTTTTAAAGAAGGAAAGAGAATGGCAAATAGATGGTTCAGGGTGGTGGTTGTCTCAGAGAAGGAGGTCAAGGGAAGGGGGTGAGGACAAGCTTTTAGGGAAAGACATACATTGTTCTTAGATCTAGTGCTAGTGCTCAGATAACAGTGCTCATGATCTAGTAATCAAGAGTAAACGCATGAATTTTTTTCATTGACAGGCCAGGAGTAGAAAACAAGAGTCCCAGGCCAAGAAGGCAGAACAGACCCAGCCCCGGGCCTGTATGCCGGGGGACTTGGACATGGCATGCCACCTCTCTAGCTCTCGGTTTTCTTAGCTATAAAATGAAGTCTCTGTGCCACCATTCATGGCCAGCCTGAATATGTCATCTAGCACTCGTGGGCAGCGAGCATTTCCTGAGCACCTACTCTGTATCAGTCGGTTAACATACACACAATAAGGCGGAGCTCACAGAGGAACCTACAGCTGGGCCATAGATTCACTCAACATCCACAATATTCGCAGCAAGAATCCTTAAATGACGCCCTCGGAAAAGCACGTACCCATCCACACCCCGTCTCTGGAATGCCCCTCTACATTCTGGGTCTTTCCATTTCCATGCTGATCCTTCTTCTAGATCCACCTCAAAGTCTCACTCTTGTTGTTGGATATGAACAAACCACCACCTGTGTGTGCAACGTGCACCCTGCCCTGGCCTCCCTGCCTTCTGTATACCGAGGAAAGACCACTCCAGGGATACCTGGCCAGCAGCCGCCCTTCCTGCCTCCAGATTAGCCCCTGAGCTCAGGACCAGGCAGGGGTGAATGAGAAAGCTCTGGGAGGGCCTGGCCTGGAGCCAAGCAGGCGGCACATCAGTGAATAGATAGGTCCAATGTTAGGAGCAAACTGGTGTGTTTCTCTGTTGTGGGGCCTGGAGGAGGTTTGGCTTGGGGGCTGTCAGGGAGGCTCCCTGGACATGGCATGCCACCTCTCTAGCTCTCGGTTTTCTTAGCTATAAAATGAAGTCTCTGTGAAGGGGGCAGAGAGACATCGGATATGGGTGTGGACCAAGCCAGCGAATGGGAGTGGGTTTCACAGAGGGCCCTGTAGGAATATAACAGAGAGCAGCAGTGGGAAACCATGCAGGGGGCTGGGCTGGGCTACCATCCTTCTACAGGGAGCAAAGGAGCGATGGACGAAGGCACCCCAGCCAGCAAACCAGGTCCAGACTCACATAGTCCCCACCTGCCTCGGAACTCCTTGGCCCTTCCGAAGCCCTGCTGACCCCCTCAACCCCCTACATGGCATTCCACCTTGCCTCCGAAAGACCTGACCCTGCTCCTATGCCCAGTCCCTTGGCACCATCCTCCAGAATATTGGGCGCCCCCCCTTCAGGGTGCCCACTTGATGTGCTGTCCCTGGAACTGGGCGTCCATCTGGCTTTATGCTAAACCACCGCCCTTGCTCACCATTGGTGGGGGGGTGCCTCTCGGCACTGGACTTCTGAGTAGTAGGTAGCTATGTCCAGATGGGATCAGAGGCTGGGATGGAGGGGCTGGCCACTTCCTTCCCAAGAAGGGCTCCCCCTGCCCCTCGTTCACACAGTACCTGGCATAAGTCCACACCTGCCCTGCTCCCCGCAAAACTGGCTGCCTGGATTTGGGACCCACTCTGATACGGGTACTGGGGCTACTGCCCAAAGCCCAGTTCATACTTGAATTGGCTAGAGGACATTCAGAGAAGAGGTGCTCTGAGGGGGGTACAGAACCCCTATGAAGCACCCCCTCTTCAGGACAGACAGTGGGTGCCTCTGTCTGAGTTCCCAAGGACCCTCTCCTCTCTCTCTCTGGCTACAGGCAGGACGCAGGGAAGCTGGGACTCGAGGCAGCAGATCATCAGCCCCAGCTTCAGACCCTCGTTCCTGCTAATAAGGGGTGAGGGCTGAACCCCAGCCCCCATAGGGACAAAGGGCCTGGGAGCCATTGGCCCCTCTTCCCTCCAGCGTGCCTCTGTAGGAGTGAGGGGGCTCGGGATGCCTGCCGGTTGGGTGTCTTGGCCATTGCTTGGGGCACAGGAGGCAATGCCCGCAGGGGTGCTGGGCAGTGATGGGCAGGGCTGAGCTCTGAGTGAGTGGGGGTTGGGGGGCACACCCCCGCAGGCTGCCCCAGCAAGGCAGAGAATTGAGGGAGGGCTGTACTGGCAGGGAAGGGCCTTGCCCAGATGGTGCTTAACCCACAACTCATGTACTACCCCTCCACCCTCCACCCCTGCCTGACCCCAGAACCTGGAGAACAAAGAAGAGACACTGCTGGCCCAGCACCAAGAGCTGAAGGGGACCCACAAGGGCTGCCCTCACTCACCACACCCCTCCAGGCTCGGGCCACCTAGAGGGACATTGCTGGGGGCAGGGGTGCCTTGGGGAACAGGAAGTGGGAGCCTCCCTGGGGGGCGGGGGGGGGGAGGCGCAGAGCCAGAGGCTCCCTCCTCACCTCCCAGTCTCCCAGTCGGGCTCCCACCTCCCACCAGTTCTGCCTCAGAATGAAAAGTGGGGCAGGAGGAGGTGGGAAGCCGGTGCTGGAAACAAAGGGGCGGCCCTTAAGGGTTCCGGGGGTCCTCCCCACCCTCACACCCTGGAATCTTCCCTACCTCCCCCCGTGCTGGGCAGGAGCCGGACAGGGCAGCTCCTGGTGGGGCGGGGGAGGGGAGCCCGGGGCCGGAGCCTGTGGATCTGGTCCCCAGCGCTGCAACCGGGCTGGGGCGCAGGGCTGGGGCGGGAGGGTGGTGGCGACTCCGGGGGGTACGGAGAGCAGCAGCCGCCCGCGCTGGGCTGGGGCTCCTCCTACAGGGCGCCCGTGCCCAGAATGGGAGGCGGAAAGAGGACGGGCTGGACCGGGAAACGGGTGGGGGTCCCTGCACGGCGCCGAGGGGCGCAGCTAGTCACCCCGGAATTTGCCGGGGTGAGAGGAATAGGGAAGGAAGCCGCTTCAGTTCTGAGGCTGGAGGGGCTCGGGTCTATGACCCCCTAAAGGGAGAGGGGGGCCGGGAGGCTCCGGGGTGCCCCGCGGCCCCAGGAGGGCCCCCGGGCGCGCTGGCCGCCCGGGTGCCGCCCGGGGCTGGGCCGCGGCCGCGGGGCTCACCTGCATCTCGGGCGCGCTGTCCGTCCGCTCGCCTCGGTCACCAATCGCATGTCTCCCCGCGGGCCTCGGCCCCGGCCCAGCCCCCTCCGTCCCCACCTCCGCCGCCTGTCCGCGCCCTCGCGGGGCCGCTGGCCGTCTGTGAGGCCCGGAGCTCTT
>JAOXYA010000001.1:1242415-1260889 GCA_028565675.1 Sorex palustris
GCGCGGGGGGCACTCCGCGCGCCCCCCGCCCGGACCGCCATCTGGACCCGCCGCTCCGCCGCGCTGTGGCCGGCCGCCCGCTCCGGCTCCCGCGCCGGCTCCCGCCCGGGCTCCGCGCTCTGCCGCGGCGCGGGGAGGGAGGTGCGGAGCGCGCGGGGAGGGAGGAGGGACGGCGGGAGGGAGGAGCGGGCGGGGGAGGAGAGGCGCGGCCGCCCCAGCCAGGTGGGGGAGGTGAGGAGGGGGACTCGGAGGGCTCCCTCTCGGCGCACTGGGGTCGGGGCGCGCCAACCGCTACCCCTGAACCGCGGCAGGCAGCCACCAGACCGGGAGGGCGCCGGGGGTCCAGCCTAGCGCACGGCCGCACCCCTCCGAGTCTGGAGCGGGGGTCGGGGGGTAGTGTCCGGCGAGTTCCGGGCGGTGTGGCCTCGGGGAGTCCAGCCCGCGGTCCCCCCTAGGTGTGTGCGCGCAGCCTCGCGTGTGGCCACATGCATGTGAATATGCTCACACATATGCGCGCGAATATGCTCACACATATTAGTGCGGGGAGAATGGGATGGGAGGAGGGGGTCACTGCACACTGCCGTGCCGACAGACACACGCACGCGAACGGCCAGTGCCCCATCGGCCCGGCCAGGGTTGTTTGGAGGGCAGCGTGGAAGGGTCAGGCTAGCGACCCCCGCCCAGCGCCTTGTCCGGGAATCCCCGTTGGGAGGCCTCCTGATGTCCTGGAGGTAGAGAAAAAGAGAGAAGCTCCGGGGGGACAGAGAGGACGCCCGCTAGCCCCGCGGCTGGACACCCCCAGCAAGGTCTTGCGCCTGGCTTTGCAGCCCGGGCCCCCGCCCAGCCCGGCTTCCTGTCCAGCAGAGGGCAGCCGGGCCCTGCGCCCGCCCTGGCCACCCGCGCTGCAGCCAGCGCCCGGCAGAGGGCAGCGCAGAGCCTCGATCGGAGCCGGTTCCCGCCCGGCTCCCCGGCGCTGCAGGGGATCCCGGGCCGAGGCCACGCACTCGGGGTCAGTCTGGGCCTCTCCACTCGGCTCCTTCTCTTCTCTTCCTGGACGGCCAGATACGGGGAGGGGCGAGCGGCGGCCTGTGCCCCTAAGCTAGTTAGATTCCAGAAACCTCAATGCCCACGGCACGGAGCGGGCGAGCCCTCTCGCCGCGGCTGCCAAGTGGCCGCGTTCCTACTCCCGGGCCCAGAACAGCATGGGGGCTAGGGCAGGTAAGAGGGCATCTGGGGGCTAGGGGGAGCTGTTAAAAAAATACTAGCTCAAGGTCTCAAGAGTCTGCGACAGTCCCCAGATCCTGCGAGCCTGCCTGGCATTCACTGCTAGACCCCCGAGAACACGAGTGGACCCCCCACCCACCCACCGCACAACTCTGCTGTCCACTGTGCAGCCTCACGCGCACGGCGCGCAAACAGTACCCGGACCCTCCGCTGCGGGGCCACGCGGAGTAAGGGTCCTCGTGGCGCCCTCGGGCACGCTCTGGGCCGTCCTACCTGGAGAATCGGCTCTGGTCCTCGCTGTCTCTGTCCATTGTCATCCTAGGCGGGCCTCGCTCGGGCGGCTGCAGGGCCGCCGGCAGCCCCGGTGCCCCGAGAAGGAAGCCCCGAGCTCCGAGAGGGTGAGTGACTTGGCCGCGGTCCCCGGGCTAATAAAGCCGGCAAGGGGGACTGGAACGTGAGTAACCCAATCGGGGGCCCGGGCTTGGCGCGGGGAACTCCAGGTGGGTGGGGATGCGGGGCGGCGCGCGCCCCTGGACCCCCGGCCGCAGCCGCTCCCCCAGCCCCGCTGTTTGTGAGTTCGCGTGAGCTCCCGCCCTCCCGCGCTGCCGCCTCCCACCAGCCCGACAGGAATAGACGCTCGCGCTCCTGCGTAAAGGCTCCGCCAGGCGCCCGGCGGGCGCGCAGACCCGCTGCGGGGCGGGGGCGGGGGCGGGGGCTATTCCTGGTGCGGAGACTGACGCAGGCGCCGCGTCTCCGCCCCCGACTCACCTGCTCCCTGCCTCAGTGGTCTCGCCGGAGAAATGGGGGCGAGCCCACTGCCCCCTGTTCCAGGTCCCCCCAGCGACGCCTCCAAGCCTCAGTCCTGCTCGGCTTACCCCTTTCCTAGCTGCCACGGCTTTGCAAGACCCAACGTGCGAGAGTAGACCCACTTCTACTCCGCTCTCGCTTCTCCCTCCCCCCTCGACGGAAACGGCCTTCGTGGCGTGGTCCCCGCCCCTGTTTGTGCTCAGACTGAGTGTCTCAACCGTAGGCGCGGGAGCCTGGCTCCAGGATGACAAATCTGCGGGTCCCAGTGAATGGGAAGGAGGTGGAGAAGTTGGCATGCGTTTGCTAGGGGAGGCTGGAGGAGGGTGCGGGTCTCTGAGCCATACTGGGCCCCGCTGTCAGCTGGTCGCTGCGCTGCGCTTACTCGCTTCATCTCGCCTGCAGGGGCTAAAGATGCCCCCATTGTACAGATGGGAAAACGGAGGCCCTGGAGGGCTATTACCTTGCCTAGCATCATCACACAGGGAGCTTCAGAACCCATAGGAGGCAGCTCTGGGCTCTGAAGTCCCACCTGTGTGTCTGATGCCTCCGGCTTCCCTCTCCCCCCACTCTAAGAGGCAGTGGGTCCCTGGGGTGAGTGGGTGGGGGCAAGGGAGGGTGGCACACAGCCCCACCTGCCTGCCCACCTGCATCCTAGCAGTGTGAGGTTTTATGACGATTATTTCTGAAGGCACTTGAAATTAATGACAGCTCTAAAATGGCTGGGACGGTGGAGTCATTGCTGAGACCTCTAATTAGCAAGAAAAACGGAGAGCATGGGCCGGGAGGCAGGTGGAGGCTGTGCAAGGGTCTCGGGGCTGGGAGCCGATGGGAAGACAGTTGCAGTTTCCTGCTAGAGCAGATGGATCCCTGTGCCCCCCTGGACTCCCTAAATTTGGTTCTCAACTCTCACTTGCTCTGTGACCTCGGTGCGGGGTAAGACCTTTCCCTGGGCAAACCCCTCCCAGCAACGCATGGGGTGGGAGTGCCTCTGAACGCAGGGTCAGAGAGATCGTACAGGAGGAAAGTGAGCCCTGCCAGGAGTGAACCCTGAGCACAGAGCCAGGAGCAAGCCCTGAGCACAAGCCCAGTATGGCCCAAACCAAACAGCAACCCGAACAATTACACTCCGAGCTGGCTCTGTACCCCTCTCCCGAAGTGGATGAGCTCCAGGGGAGTGTGCCTTCAAGGAGCCCCGTGTCCCGAGAAGGATGACCTCCAGAAGCAGGGCAGGGGCCTGGGGGCACCTCCAGAACGCCCGTGTGTCCCACCAGCTCTCCCTGCCCTCCATGCTGGGGTTGCCCAGGCTGCTGGTATAATGAAGTCCTCGAGTCTCCAGCTGGAGTGAAGAGGAGCAGAAAGTGGCAGAAGATCCATAGGTCAGAGCCCCCCGCCGGTGCTGCTGTGGAGGGGTGAGAAATTGGGGCACCTGCAGGGCCCAGCAGGAGGTGGCCAGGGCCAGGGCCTGGTGCACCATCAAAGCCTTTCCCACCTACCAGCTGGCACCCAGAGGTGCCACATCACCCCCAGTCTAGCCTGCATTAGGCAGAGATGCCTCACAGGGACAGGGCTAAATCATCCCGGAACTTGTGGGACCACACCCACCCCTCTACCCACGGTGCCACCACCAACAGCTCCCTAGGGTCTCAGACTCCTTCATCCAATCCAGTCCCTTTCTCCCTCTCCCGGGTCTGGGAGAGTGCCTATATGGGTCGTCTGCCCCCTGACCCGGAGACCTCTGTACTGCTCAGGGCCTCAGTTTCCTCCTCTGTGACATGGGCCTATCAGGAGGGCCCATGGCATGAAGCTCTCACCAGCACCTACTGGATAGGCCCCACTTGGTTGGTGCTGCTCGGCACACAGTAGGCGCTTGATAAATGCAGGTATGTCTCTGGTTCTTGTATCACCCAGGTGTCTGCTCTCTGCCTCCTTTTCCCCCAGGACCCCTCTCTGCAGGGACGTCTGTCCTCGGGTCCCTTCCAGTATTCTCACAAGGGGATGCTCTGGGCCAGGGGCTCATCTTCTGAGAATCAGGAGTCCCACAGGCTAGATCCAAAGGGTGGATCTGGGTGTCCTCCAGTTTCCACAGAGAACCCAGAGCCCCAGTGCCGGAAGGTGTGCAAATGAAACTCAACTAGAACCCGTGAGTCAGGAAGGACTAGTGGGCTCCCCAGGAGAAGGGGCCAGGCTGGGGGTGGGGCGGGGGGAGCTTTCATTCTCACTTCTCCTCCTCCAGGGCGTGGTCACCCACGCCTTCATCCATCGGAAATGTTCCAGCCACTTGACATTAACTTCTCCAGAAGCAACGTGGGCAGCAGCCTCCACTATTTGGAAGTGCACTAAGAAGGGGGTGGGGTGGGGGGCAGGTCCAGAGGGTCCAGAGAAGAAGCCCTGGCATAGGGATGAGGTTCTGGCTGGACGTGGACCTGACACAGCCCCACACAGTAGGGTGCCCACCTGCCACACACAGTTCTGGTTGGGGCCAGTCAGGGGAGGGGTTTGACAATACCCAGGTCCCTCTGGGGGAGCCTGGCTGCTTCTTGGCCCTCTTTAAGAATACAGGGCCAGACAGATGGAACAGGGGTTAAGCCTTGCATGCTATTGGCCCCCGTCTGGATCGCTGGCACTGCACAAGCACCATCAGGGGTGCCCTGGGAGGCCCCCAAACACCACCCCTGTGACCCAGGTAATCCCCAGTGCCACGGGATCTGAGCAGCACCACATCGTCAGGCCCTCGCCTGGAACCCCAGGCTCCCCAAGTTTTGAAAACAGGTTGTGGAACGCCTTCCCAAACAGAACCAAAAAGCCAAGGCGAAAAGCACTGGGTCTGAGGGACCACGCCTGGCTCCCTGGGAAGCTGGGTCTGGCAGAGCGGCTTCTCCCCAGAGCCTGGGCGAGACTGTCCCCATGGATCATGTCAGAGGGAACTCCAGTTAATGTGTGCAAACAGGCAGTGCTATTAGCCAATCCATTCATTAAGTGTTTGTCTGGAGTTCTGTTGTACAGAAGACTTGTTTATTCACCAAAGTCGGAGCTGGTTATTAACTTAAGTCAAAGGCAGGGTGCGAGGCCCAGGAGGTGAGCAGCCTCGGAGCCAAGCCCAGGAGTTCTGGTCCCAGTTCCAGCCTTTTACCTCTGTGTAGACCCTGGGATGGTCATTTCACCCCTCTGAGTCCGTTCTCTAGGGAAGGCTTGGAAAAACCTCGCCAGGCCCCCGACAGGAGAAGGCTGACCCTCTGGTTAAGCCTTTGCTCTGCAACCAACAGCACCCAGCAAAGCCTCACCTGGATTCCTGACTCAGAGAAACTGCGAGGTCAGAAATCTTGGCGGTTTTACACCACTGGCTGAGCTCGGCAGAGCTGAGAAGAATGACGAGTACATACTCCATTTGTAAAATAGGCAGAATGATTCCTCTGGGGCCGGGCTGTGTGGCTCTGTAGTACAACGCATGCCTCTCACATGTGACTGTCGGGGTTCTGTCCCCAGCACCCCGACACACAAGTGAAAACGCCCATCTCCCAGCTTGACTCGACACTGAGACGGAGTGGGTTGTGAGATGGTGCGGGCAGGGTGAGAGGTGGCTCAGAACTTGGTGGCCAGCCTGTGGCGCTCTAGGCCAATATTTCCCAAAGTGGGCGATGCTAGAATGACCTAGGGAGGAGGAAGGGGTGGAATGATCCTTGGGTGCCTCTGAGGGACATTCTCTGTTTGCTTCAAAGAAGGAAGATGTCCAAGGGCACCCAGCGATTTTGCTTCTGAAAAGAGGGCACTGGGCCAAATCCATCTGGGACCCTGTGCTGTAGGGGATCATGCCATGAGGGTTCAGGTCCAGCAATGCCCTCCTGGGTCCATTCTCTGGGAAAGCACACCCCTGGAAGGCCTGTGCCAGCACCAACAAGGCCTAGATGCCCCAGCCCTGGGGGTGGGTGGGGGTGGGGTGTTTGCTGACCCTGGTGAATGCAGAAAACCACCCCCCTCCGCCCCCAGGGATGCCAATAGGTCAGGGCAGACAGGTGAACTCAGCACCCTTGTGGGGGACCCCCTACCTGCAGAGGGAGCCCCAAGGAGTGTCTCCTGGGTGGTTACAGGAGGTTCCAGAACCAGCCCCTAACTGTCTGCTGTAAATGCACCATGCCAGTTCCTCAGAGGTGTGGGGAAGGAGGAAGGGCAGGGGGCTCTCAGGCTTACGCGGAGCCCTTCATTTGCAGTCACTGGGACAGATGCATTAATCCTTCCCAGGCGCTATGGCACCCCACCCCGTCTACAAAGCACCTTTCACCGAGCAAGGCACGAGGCACAAGGTCCCCAGGGAAATCCCACCCCCCACAGACACCCGCCCCCGCCCCTTCCAAGGCCTGAGCTCAGGGGCTCTGGGGGTTTGATGAGTCCCTCTAGACTCGGTGGAGGCCCCCAAGTCACGCCTGGGGACAGTGACACAGAGCGGAGACCAAAGCCAAGCGGTATGTGTAGCCCAGGATGTGACTAAGAGAATTCTGTTCAGCACGACTCGGGTCAGATGCATTTTCTGCCCATCTCACGCATGGATGCTGGCTGACGTTGGCCAACAATCCCAGGCACCTCTCTGAGATGCTTTGATAAGGCATCCCCCTCCCCCTGCCCCGATCCCAGTAAAGATAATACTGCTGGCTACCCCAGAGCCACGGAGGAAACAGACCCCAGAAGAGTGAGCCACTTGGTCCAGTTCACCCTCCTCCCTCCGCATAGTTCTGGGGCTGCAGATGGAGCACCAGGCCCCGGCGCCCTGGGGCAGGGACAGCTCAGTCCAGCTCAGGAGGGCCTGGAGGAGCAGGGCGGGCTTCCTGGAGGAGGGGGCAGGGCTCCTGAGGGTATGAGTCAGGAGAGGCGCACTCCCTCACCCCCCATCCACTCCATCCATCCACTTCCTCAGCAAACACACTCGCTCAAGCTCACTGTCTGCAGAGGGCTCCTGGGGTCCCACAGCATCCTGGGGTAACACAGCATCCCGAGGTCACACAGCATCCCAGGGTAACACAGTATCCCGGGTAAGCACAGCATCCAGGCTCATGTGCAGGACTCAGCAGTGAGGGGCTGGGGGAAGGCAGGCATGGGGGTGGTGCCCGCAGCACAGACACGGGGCAGATGGCCAGGAGGTGGGGATGGCAGCGCCGGGCCCACAGGGTGAGTAAGAGCCCACTGCAGGGAGGCAGCAAGAGAAGGTGCGAAGGCCAAACCCGGAAGTTGGCGACAGGGTGTCAGAGGAGGGCTGGGGCGGCTGGAGGAGGTGCCAGGTGTGCAGGGCGACCCCCACAGACACCCGCCCCCCAGACTCTGGGTTAATAGCTGGGTCCCTGGGCGGGCGCAGCCCCTTTGGGCACACCAGGCCCCTCTCCACAGGTGGGGAAGCAACAGGGTACGAGCCACCACAGAGCGTGTCGTTGTGTGCAAGAGCAAAGGCACCTCCTTAATAACCAACAGGGAGCGAGTGGGCCCCGCTGAGGCCACCCAGCCGCCCAGGCTAGCCTGGACTCAGGGCCGCTGCCTGGCCGCTAATATGCCCATAAATTACTGATGTTCTAAAGAAGAAAGCAGGTGTCATGTCGCACCCATAAACAGCTTGTTAGCTAAGACTAACGAAGGGCAGGCGGGGTGCAGCTCCCCCGCCTCCCTCTTCCGCAGAGGAGAGTGGGTGAGGGGTGGGCACCGAGACTGAGGCGGGGCAGCGGCAACTGCCTCCACCCTGTGGTCCAGCATAGAGAAAGGAGACCTGGGAGTAGCCTGAAGCCCTGTCCACACTGAGAGCCCCAAAGCAGGCTGGGGTTGGGGCTTCCCAGCAAAGCCCCTGCTGGCTGTGCGACCTTGAGTCCGCGCCCCCCCCCACCCTCTCTGATCCGCTGCCTGGGGGTGGTCATGCCCAGCCTGGAGGACGGGGCCAGGGCCAGGGAGCATGTGTCTGGGAGGCCTCCATGCACAGGGGCGTCCCTCCACTCCCCCCAGCCCCCATCTCAGAGGGGCCCCTAATTAGATCAGGCCTAATGAGGCTTCCCTCTGCCAGGCTGTTTCTGCTCCATTAAGGCCGGAGTCCTGGGCAGGAGAAGAAAAGGGGCGCGCTGTGGCGGGGGGCTCGTCTGCTCCCGGGCGCGGCCCCCCGGGCTCCACCACACACAGGCACCTCAGTCCTGGAACAGAGGCGTCCCCAGGAAGATCCTTGGGGAGGAGGACGGAGACGGGAGCAACTGGACTCTGGGCTCCGTGATGTTGCAGAGCTCAGCGGGGGTTCCCGGCCCCTGGGAAGAAGGGGCAATGGGCAGCTGGGCTGGTCACTCGGGTGCGGGGGTCAGCCCTGCCAAAGGCCGCATGAGGTTTGGGGAGGCTGTCCCCTCCTGACCCCTCGACAGGCCACAGAAGGTGTGAGTCCTGTCCAGAGGAAAACAGGCTTCTGGAAAGTTCTCAGAGCTGGGCTCTGGACTGGGCCCCTCCTTGGGGTGCTCAGCACCCCTTTCTTGCCTCTCTTTTATTTATGTATTTATTTTGGTTTGGGGGCCACACCTGGCAGTGCTCGGGGGTTATTCCTGGCTCTGTGCTCAGCAATCACTCCTAGCGTGTAGCATGCTCTGGGGGCCATATGAGATGCCAGGGATCAAACCTGGGTTGACCATGTGCAAGGCAAGCGCCCTACCTGCTGCACTGATGCTCTGGCCCCACCCCTTTCCGCCACCTCCATCCATGCTGGTTTCGCAGATGCACAGAGAGGCGCTGGAGCTGCCAAAGGCCACACCGCACATGGGCACCAAAGCCTAGAGTCTCCTGCCCCTTCTCTCCCATAGGACTCAGCTCCAGGATGAGAGTTTGTGCTAGACCCCAAAACCCGAGTAACCAGAGCCTAGAAGGGGGGGTGACAGGGTGGTGCCCAGCTGCAAAGACCCCAGTAACGAACCTGAAGAACCAATTACTGCAGAGGTTTCCCAGCCAACTTGGCCTACCTTGCTGAGTAGAGAAGAAAAGAGTCACTCAGTGCCCCTGAAATTCTTTATATGAATAAACAGTACGTGTCTCCCTTCCAATGGCACCTACCACCCCCCATCAGCACCCCTGCAGCAGAGGTGGGAGAAGAGATCGCCCACTTTGGGCAACACACTGAAAAGGCCCACCCTTCTGTTCTGTGACCGCAAAATGCTGTGTGACCTTGGGATGCTGTGGGACCCCAAGATGCTGTGTGGCCCTGGGGTGCTGTGTGACCCCAAAATGCTGTGTGGCCCTGGGATGCTGTGTGACCCCAAAATGCTGTTACCCCAGGATGCTGTGTGATGCCGGGATGCTGTTACCCCGGGATGCTGTGTGACCCTAGGATGCTGTGTTACCCAGGATATTGTGTTACCCTGAGATGCTGTGTGACCTAAAGATTCTGTGTTACCCCAGGATGCTGTTACCCCAGGATGCTGTGTGATCCCAAGATGCTGTGTGGCCTGGGATGCTGTGTTACCCGGGATACTGTGTTACCCTGAGATGCTGTGTGACCTCAGGATGCTGTGTTACCCCAGGATGCTGTGTTACCCCAGGATGCTGTGGGACCCCAGGATGCTGTGCTTACCCGGGATACTGTGTTACCCTGGGATGCTGTGTGACCTCAGGATGCTGTGTTACCCCAAGATGCTGTTACCCCAGGATACTGTGTGACCCCGGGATGCTGTTACCCCAGGATACTGTGTGACCTCGTGATGCTGTTACCCCAGGATGCTGTGTGACCCCAGGATGCTGTGTTACCCGGGATACTGAGTTACCCTGGGATGCTGTGTGACCTCGGGATGCTGTGTTACTCCAGGATGCTGTTACCTCTGGATGCTGTGTGACCCAGGGATACTGTGTGACCCCAGGATGCTGTGTGACCCTGGGGTGCTATTACCCCAAGATTCTGTGTGACCCTGAAATGTTGTTACCCCAGGATGCTGTGTGACCCCGGGATACTGTGTTACCCCAGATGTTGTGTGACCTCAGGATGCTGTGCTACCCTGAGATGCTGTATCACCCTGGGATGCTATGTTACCCTGGGATGCTGTGTTACCCCAGGATGCTGTGTGATCCCGGGATGCTGTGTGATCCTGAGACGCTATGTTACCCCAGCAAGTTGCGTGACCCCAGATACTATGTAACCCTGGGATGCTGTGTTATCCAGGATGCTGTGTGACCCCTGGGTGCTGTGTTACCCCAGGACGCTGTTACCCTGAGATGCTGTGTTAACCCAGGATGCTGTGTGACCCTGGATTCTATATTACCCCGAGATGCTGTGTTGTCCAGGATGCTGTGTTACCTCAGGATGCTGTGTCACCTGAGTACAGGGGAGTGCAGGTGAGCCCAGGCAGGCAGGGCCTGGATCAGGCTGAGCACTGGTGTAGTCCCAGGGAGAAAACCAGTTCCAAGGGGGCAAGTGCGTTCCCAGGAGGAGCCCGGGGCAGTGCCACCTGCCACTGGGGACAGACAGGGAGGCTTGGGGTGGGCTGAAGAGGCAGTCTCCGAGGGAGCTGGGGCCCTTGTTCCTGACAGGACCCATCCCGCCGAGGGCATCCCCATCCTCAAGCCGCCCGTTTTCACACCACCTGGCAGGGTGTGAAGAATAGTCAGAAATACCTGTGTGCGGAGCGCCTGCGGCAGGTGGGAGCCCAGCTTGGTGGCACGCAGGAAACTTCCCGTGACTCAGACTGGTGGGCCCCTCTCGCACACACGCCCAGACCCCGTTCCCACGGGCGCCCCTCCTCCCTGCTCCGGCTTATCCAGGAAGTGGCTCCCTCAGGAGGGCGGCCAGGGAGGGCCCAGCGCACACACAGAGGGCTGACTTGAGCGCCCCCTTCTCACTGTCTTCCCAGAGCCCGCCCCAGCACAGAAGAGACTCGGGTCACCCCTCGTCCTAGCGGGGCCCTGGGGCGCTGGCTCTCCTCTTGAACTTGGCTGGGACCTGCTCACGTTCATTCCCCTGCCAGAGGGGGTGGGGGTGGCGTGCAGGCTCAGCTCGTGGCTAAAGATAAATGCCAGCTAATGTCTGAAGTGTGGGACGCTTTGTCGTGAACAAACTCGGCCCACGAGCTCGCCCCCCATCTCCGGGCAGGCTGCTCGGTGACGCACGTGGGGCTGCGCCGGACGGCCCCGTTCCACGCCTGCACCCCGGGGCGCCCCCACGCGTCTGATTGGCCCTCCCACTCCGGGAAGGCGGCAGGCCAGCACTCAGCATCCACTCTGGGAGTCAAGGAAGCTCCAGGCCGGCCGGTCACTGCCCCTGTGGGGGCACGGGCTGGTCTCAAGATGGAGCAGCACCAGGAGATAAGACCCCACCTGTCCCCCAGACACTCCCAGGGAGCCTTTGAGGCCCCAGAAGCACTTCTGCCTGCCTGGAATAAGGGGAGTCCTGAGAGTGAGTGGGCGTGTGGACAGGTCAGTTTTCCCCTGCAACTAAGCCTCTCCCAGACCAGCCTCTCCTGCCTGCTCCGTGTACGGGCCAGAGATGAGAGAAGGATGTGATGCTGCAACTGGGGGGAGGGGACAGTTTCCCAGCTGACCCTGTGGTGTGAGCCTGGACATGGTGAGGCCCACAGCCTCGAGATCCTCAGACCAGGGCCTACTACGGCTCCTGGCTACCCTGACCCTGACAGAAGGCATTAGAAGGCAGAATATACATGGGAACTCTGGAGAGGGTCTCAAGGTGGGCTGACGGGAGCAGGGAAAGGCAGGGAGGAAATCCTAGGAGGTCTGCCCGGAGGAGGCTGTCTTATAGGAGTGGTAAGATTCTGCCACATGGAGAGAAGGGTGCACTCCCTAGGAGAAAGGAATAGTGGACACCAAGATACAGACCCCTAACAGAGAGGGAGGAGTGGGCAGGTCACTCAGTCAAATAGAAGCCTGAAAATTCCTCTCCTAGTTCTCCCTCCCCAGCACTAAGGCCAGGTTTTTTTTTTTTTTTGGCTTTTTGGGCAATGTTCAGGAGAGATACTCCTGACTCTGCACTCCTGGTGGTGCATGGGGGACCATACAGGATACTGGAATCAAACCTGGGTCAGGGGCTGGAGCAATAGCACAGCGGGTAGGGCGTTTTGCCTTGCACGTGGCGGACCCGGGTTCGATTCCCAGCATCCCATATGGTTCCCCGAGCACCACCAGGAGTAATTCCTGAGTGCAGAGCCAGGAGTAACCCCTGTGCATCGCCGGGTATGACCCAAAGAGAAAAAAAAGAAAGAAAGAAAAGAAAAACCTGGGTTAGCCGTGTGTAAGGCAAATGCCCTACCCGCTGTACTATCACTCCTGCCCCACTGAGGCCAGTTCTAATCCACCATCTCTTTAACATCTGGGGTGGTGGTGATACTCAGGACTATGTGAGATGCTTAGTGGGAATGGGCTATTGGGGGGTCCCCCAAACCAGAGAGCTGGCAGTGCTCAGATGCTATACCCCGCAGTGCCGGGTTAGGGCAGGGGGCGGCAGTGCGGGGAGGCATCCAGCACCTGGGATCACACTTCACGTGCAAGGCATGCACTCCGAGTCTTGGCACGCCCCCGATCCAGGCGCTGCCATTTCTAAAGGGTAAAGGGCCTCAGCGCCTCCCCCAGTTCTAGCGTCAGAGCCTGTAAAATAGGAGACTGGACTGAGGGGCCGCTGTCAGAATGGCAGCCAATGGGAGGAAAAGGGCTCCTTCCACCTGCTCTGCCCAAACCCAGCTGCCGCGGGAGCGCCGGAGGCTGGAGGCTCAGAGCAGGGGCAGATCGGCGGCAGCCTGGTGTATGTCTCTCTGCAGATCCAGACAGCCGGGAAGGGCCCTGGGCAGCCCTCGGCCGCACACCCTTCCGCCTTCTCTTCCCTCCCTCTTTCCTTGTGTCTTTCTATCATTGTTCCTGGATTTTATTTTCAACCCTCAGCATTTTTCCTGAACAGAACAGCTGGGCTGCTGGAGTCATGGAGGAAATATTTTTATGACTACTTTGCAGATTCCTCAGCTCTTGAAAACCTACAGCACCGTTGCTCACTGGTGGGGGACAGCAGGATGTTTGTCCCCCCTTGCCTCATCCGTCCATCCCACCCTGGCTGGGCTCAGTTCTGGGGTATCTGAGAAAGACATTGTGATTGGACAGAGCTGGGGGAGAGGAGGTGGGAAGCAGGGGACTTTAGAATGGGTGGCAGCTGGGGCCCTTGATTTCATCCTTACCCCATTTTACAGATGATGAGACTGAGCCCCAAGATGGTCCAGAATAAGAAACATTGCTGTACTTTGTGAGCACATGTTGATGCCTGATGATTCCCATGCAATGAATCCAGGAGGCAGGTTTCGTAGAGGGGAAACTGAGGCTCAAAGAGGGGAAGCCCCTGACCCAAGGCCACCTGGGCAGGCCAGGAGAGCTGTAAGTACCTTCCACGTCTCCTGTGCAAGCTCTGCCAACTGCTCCCTCCCTGGTCCTGGGGCCTGGAAAGTGGGGTTTGAACCTGCATTTATCTGCCCATCCCAAGGGGCTGGGAGAGAGAGAGGAACCTGGGTTCAATCCCCAGCACCACCTATGGCCCCCTGAGCCCCACCAGGAGTGATCCCTGAGCACAGAGCCCCAAAGAGAAAAAAAATTCTCCTCCCAATCCCAGGCTCCCTCCCATGTGGAGTCCCTTCCCAAGAGAGCACAGTGTCCTGTGCTCATGGCGGGATGAGCGGGCCTGACTGTGACCCCACCCAGATGCTCGACACCAAGGGACAGAAAGCCCCAGATCAAGATGGGCTCAGGCCCAAAGAGCCTGCTGTGGAAGGGGGAGCTGAAGCCAGCCACACCCTGCTGGACACACATGGGCCAGGATGAGGCTCCCCAGGAGCACGGCCTCCCCCTGTACCCAGAGCCAGAGACCTCAGCAGACACCGCCCCCCCGTCACCTGGGCTTCCAGTCTGTTCTCTGCTGCCAGAGGACCCCAAGAGGAAGGAGGGGACCCCAACCATGCTCTGCACCTCAGGAGCCCCAGGAATGCCGCAGTAGCCCCCACAGTGCTCCCCGCAGGCAGAGGCGCTCAGCCCCACATGGGTAATGTTGGGTTCAAACCAAATGGGGTGCCTTTAAGTTATGGCCCCTGGCTTCCCGCACCCCCAACAGAGCATGCGGGACATCGAGGGCAACGCCCACCCTCAGACTGCACCGGCAAGCAGGATTTCATAGCAGCATCCATGTTTGCATCCTGAGAATGTTCCAGGCTAACACGTGGCCTGTCCCACTGTCACTGAGTTCTAAGTGCACATGGCAGGGGGTTATGGTAAGGATATCTGGGCCACAGAAAGACACCTGGGTGTGGCCAAGGGCACAAGGTTGTGCATCCAAGATTGGGGTGTGCCGGGCCAGCAGTCAGACATAGGAGCCACGATGGACCAAGAGCGGTAGCAAAGCCCTGGCAGCACCGCGTGGAAAGGAGCAGAGGATGTATGATGGGAAGAAGCTGCAGAGAGCAGCCGGGAGCGGGGCCTATGGCAGTCGGGCCAGGGCAGGACAGAGAGCTGGCCAGCTGGGGTCCACAGATGGCCAGAGAAGGCCTCGAGCTGGAAAACAGAAACCAAAGGAGCCCGGGTGATAGTTAGGGGGGCCGGGGTCCAGTCTAGCAGGCTGGACCCTGTTCCTAGCTGGGCTCCCTCAGGCTGTGCTAGGAACCCTGATACTGCGATGGCCTGTCCAGGGAAGGGATGAAGAGGTGGTGATTCTTTCAATGCCCCCTTTGGCAATCGCGCGCGTGCACACACACACACACACACACACACACACACACACACACACACACACCACTCTCATCCCAGGTGCTTAGCCACAGGAGAATGGGCCCGTATCAGTATGCCTTAGTTCCAGCCAGCAGCTCCTGATGAACACACAGAAAATCCCCAGCCTCGGTCTGCACCCAGACAAGTGGCTGCTATGCGCAGCGGGCCGTGAAAGGGCCCTGCAAACTCTGAAGGGGTGCCCGACGTCGGGGAAGGCGTCCTGACCACCCTCAGGCTCTGCTGTTGACAAGTGACAAGCCCGGAGGAGACCCATTTGATTGTGGAAGCTCTGGAGAGCGTGCCGCCGCCACGCGCAGCCTGTTGTCTGTTTTTTAAGCACGGAGGCCCCTTGGCGGCTCCGCCACAGAGGTTTGAAATGAGGGGGAAGAGGAGGAAGTGAGATTTCAGGATAATCTTAAAAGCAAAAAAAAAAAAATTATTACGTGTCAAAAGGAATGGGGAGGCTTAAATGGCTCCCAGGTGGGGCACCGAATAAAACAGTCTTCGCTGTTATTTTTCGATTTTCTCCAGGCAGGGAAGACAGGCAGCCGGTCGCCATAGCAACCCCGGGCATCCAGCAGGGGGCGGTCTGGACGCCCAAGGTTTGTCTGGGCTGAGCTGGGACAAACTGCTGGGGTGAGCAGGAGCCCAACAGAGCCAGGAAGTGGGGCAGGTCTCTGCCCTAGGTCCCAAGTCCTACTGCCCCAGGGACCATGGCAGATGGGGGCGTGATGGGGCTCTCGAGGGGAGGGGCCGGACCAGCTTGGGCTGAGGACCTGCTGCTGAAGGTCAAGTATCAGAATTGGAGTGAAGTGGAGGACTGAAGGCTTATCATCCCCCTTCAGCCGTGAGGAAGGGGGGACACGGAGGGATGCAGCTCACATAAGGGTTTTGACTTGGGGTGAGAGCAAGAGGGGCACTGGGCTAGACGGGGGCAACGGTGCCTGAGTCAGCCCTGAGCCTGTGCCTAGACAGACCAGCCAGTAGTGGATGAGTTTGCCCCCGATGGGTTAGAAGGACAGGGTTCAGGTGTGAGAGGAAGGTGAAGGGGAAAATCCCCAACTGGATAGGACTAGCTACAAGCAGGGGCCGGAGTCATAGTCCAGTAGGCAGGGTGCTTGCCTTGCATGCAGCCTACCTGGCTTCAACTCCCGGCACTGCATATCACCTGCCGAGCACTGCCAGGAGTGAACCCTGAACACAGAGCCGGGAGTTAGCCCTGATCACTGACCGGTATGGCCCCCTCAGCAAAAATGACAAAACGGTGGCTACTAGCAAATTCAGACACCCGATCTGGCGTGTTATAGAGGCCACTAAGGTGCAGAGTCAATTGGGGTGAAGGAGCAATCCCCCTATTTGGGGAAGGGAGCTTGCCCCCTCTTCACCGTGGCTCCCTGGCGCCTGTCTTTGACTGAATGAATGTCAGAGCACTGAATGAAGAGTGTTTGGAAAACACCACAGAAGCTCCAAGCAGACCGGGATGCTTCTCTGATCATTTTCAGGCGGGGCCTGGGAATGCCAGAGCAGCGGGAGGGAAACTAATGCCACCAAAAAATGCAAATGAAGACACTGCTGGCCCAGGGAGCCAAGAGAATCTTCCCTGGAGCCTCCCAAAGCGGGAGGAAGTGGGAAGGGTTCCTTTTTACGGCCTAGAGACAAAACAGCTCAAATCTCTAGCAAGCACTCCACTCTGCCCACCAGGCGCGAGGCGGGGCTCAGAGTTGGGGTTTCTCTAAGCCCTACCCTGGCTTAAGGAACTGAAGCCAATGTTAGCCCCACAGCCTGGCCACACTCTCCACACCACTCCAGATGAAGCTCGGGCAAGTCAGGAGGGTCTCAGATGGATAGACGATAGCTGTGCAGACAGACCCCCTGGCTGGCCCCTTCCTCTGACAAACTAGCTACTCTGTCCATCCCAGGGCCTTGTGCTGGGAGAAAAGAGTCTGAAGTCACTTGGGGTCTTGGGGTCTCTGGGATTGGGCCGGCCCTTTGGAAGTCTGAGCTGAAGGCTCTGCCACGGGTGGCCTTGGGACACCTCTTAGGCCCCAAAGAAGCCAAAGAAGGCCAGAGAATAGGCATCTGGATCCCACTTCTCATTCCTGCCAGGACTCTGCTCTTCCCAAATCAATATGATGCTCAGTGGAGGCCCCAGGGAGTGCAGGCAACACAGCCCATGCCCGAGGTGCATCAGACTCACATGACCAGGCGCCGTGACTCTGGAAGGCCATTGCCTTCTCTGTGACCCCAGGAGTCCCAAGCCAGGTATCACCCCGGGCCACCGTGAGGGCTGAGTGAAATGCCAGGCACAAAGTACTCCACGCGGGGCCCCAAAGAGCTACTGGGATGTTATTGATTTTCTGGGGAGGAGGGGCCCCTCCCGAGGCTTCGGCATCCCCTGGGCCCTCTGGCGCACACTCCCTCTGCACTGGGAAGTCTTGGCTGACAGCTCTCGCATCTTCCCTAACATCCCGACTACAGCTGCAGCTGGGGAAGGAGCGTGCACGCATGCATGTGTGCGCATCTGTTGCCGGTACACGGAAATCACATTTCCCCCTGTCAATAGATCCTCCAGGTGATGTCTGTCACTCACACCCACTCCAGACACACCCGCCTCCGACTGTGGCTCCTGTGGTTCTCCACAGGGAATCAGCACCCCCCCCCCCAGCCCCTCGAGGCGGTTCAGGACCCAGCTCCTTTCATGCCCCACCTTCACTAGAGAGTCCTCCTGGATTTCTCCAGCCCTGTGGTGCACAATAGCAGAATAGGGAGTGTGTGTGTGTGTGTGTGGGGGGGGGAGGCAGGAATTTGGGTTCCAGCTGCAGGCTGCCAGGGTTGTAACCAGGGAGGCTCACTAAAGTCCTGTTCCTCTGTCACAGAGACTGGCCCTTCTTGGAGGCCTGCCTGTCGGTGTCCTCTGACTGGGCATGTGTAGTTTGGGTGAGGTCTCCCCTCACTCTGGGGAGAGGGGGGCACTGGCTGGTGGTGGAGAAGATCTCAGACCCTTCAAGTCTGAGGTGGGGCCGGGGTCCCAGGCCACCCTTAACTGGAGGTGACTGAGAGCCTGGAGGGAAGGAGCTTCCCGAGTGTGGAGCCCCACGAGTCTTCAATCCAGCTGCCCACTGTCCACCTCCAGGCTGGGTGCCTACTGGGCCCGCCTGGGCTCAGGGGCAGACCTGGGCCTCCAGCCACAGAGGATGGGGTCCTCTGCAGGATCAGGGAAGTCTGTGTTGGGGGCGGGCTCTTCAGATGACCAGTCAGGCAGGAAACACTCATGGAACAGAAATGGACCTGCTGGTCAGCGGCAGACGCCACCTGCTCTGGCGTCATTAGGGAGTTGGGCATGCTGCTGGCTCATCGGCCAGAGGGGCTGGGGGTGTCCCATGTAACCACATGGAGGAAGCGGTCATGTCAGGCCACCGCCTCCATCCCCCTCTGTGTCCCCACGTCAGGCCAGGGCTTGGCACCATCTCTCAGGAGGTTCCTGCGCCCCTAAAGTCAGGTCCCCTGTGCATCGCCCCCTCTAACCACAGGGACAGTGGGTAAGCCCTTCCTCCCTGTGCCCCATGCTGCTCCCCGCTGCCCTCCCAGTTCCCTGTATCCCCCCCACTGTCCCCTTCCTACCCCCCCTGTGCTCCCCGGTACCCCCTCCCAGATTCCTGTATCTCCCACTGCTCCCTCCCCACTCCCTGTACCCCCACTGCCCCCTCCCAGCTC
>JAOXYA010000001.1:1260989-1277643 GCA_028565675.1 Sorex palustris
CTCCCCTCCCCCCTCCCAGCTCCCTATACCCCCCACTGTCCCCTCCCAGCTCCCTGTACCCCCCACTGCCCCTCCCAGTGCCCTGTGCCCACCCTCCTCCCCTCCCCTCAGAGTTCCTGGTCTCCAGGCTCAGCCATGAGGTACCCCAGGGAGAAGGGGCTCTGGCCCAATATTCTTGGTGCACAATGGAGTCCTCCAGCCCATCACTGCCCATGGGGAGCAGCCTTGGGGGACAGAGATATGGCGGGGAGGCCGCCAAAGGCTCAGAGTTGACTTAGCCGGTCACACAGGGTCCAGGATAGCATGCTTTAAGGGGGAAGATTAGCCGAAGCCCGTGCGAGGGGTCAGAGGGCACGCTGGGCCCACTCTGGGCCTGGGTGGACCTGGGAGTTGGGGAAACACAGGAGCCCCCCTCAGCCCTCTGGAATCCCGGGAGCCACCGCAGCCCAGCCCGCCCTCCTCACTGTCTCCTCCAGCTTACCACCGCCGCCTCTTACCACCCCCTTCCCTGCCCTTTTTCCCTTCCTAAAAAAACACCAAGAAATGGGATTCAAGAAGCCCACACCGCCCGCCTGCGGGGTGGTTCAGCCTCCCCAGAGAGGAAATGCCAGCGTGCGGGTTCCCATGGCAACCCAGCTCCTCCCCGACAGCCACCCCGAGCCCAGATGGTCTCCTTCCAAAGGCGCTGACTTGGCTGATCCTGGGGTCCAGGCCTGAACGCCGCAGGGGCTGCGTGGGGTTCTTTGGCTTTCTAGCCCGAAGCCCACCTCCTGTCACCTCCTGCAGGGGTGCTGCTGGAGGCAGGGTTGGGTGGGGCTCGACGTCCTCGCTCGGTTTAGGGGCCAGGAGGTGAGGACCTTCACCCAGAGCTCCTGGGACTATCTTAGCACTGAAACTCGGCTTCTTGCTCCTAAATAAAGGTGGATCGTAGTGAGTCAGTGAACTGTGGGGCTTCCCCTGATCATGGATGTGGCACATGGATGGAGGCGGGGCATCAGACGGAAGGAGCAGGTGCCCTGGGACCTGGCCATGGAAAGCTGGCTACCTGCTCCCTGCAGTCCCCGGCCACTGCACAGGTTTTAGCAGCCTGGTTTCTGCACTGTGGACCGACAGAGCCAGGTCTGCCCCCCAGAGATGGCTGAGCTGCCCCATCATACCCGTAACGACTCCTTGTGCCCAAGGAAGCCCCTACCACCTGCTGTGGGGACTCTGCTCTCCAGGCCATTTGGCATCTGTCTCTGACAAAATGAAGGTGAGTGCCAGGCAGGTTCAGGGACAAGAGGGCCGGACTTCCCCAGGACCTGGCCCCAGCCCAACTCTCCCAAGGTCCTGAGACTAACAAGCAGAACCAGCCAGAGGGACCTCCAAGGGCAGCAGCGTCCTTCTCCGTCCTCCCATATTGGCCATCAGAGAAGCACCCTGCATGGGGTGGACATTGGGGAGGGGTGGGGAGGTGGGGACCCACTTAGTTTGACCTCATAAATGCAGTTCCCTTCTGCCATCTTGGGGTTACTCTCTCTGGATGCTCTGAACCCAAAACTTGAGTGTCTCGATCCCTCCTACATTCTCTTCATTTTTAATTATTCTCCTCCAAACATATCTATGAGTATTCGAGTCAAGGAAACCCAAAAGGCACGAGCCTATCCTTTAGGGGCTCATGATGGGGCCTAGAGAGAGTCAGGAAGTGTGCAAGGTCACACAGCATGTCTGGGATCTAGTTAAGTCCCTAAGCAGATAGATTTATGCCTCCATGTGGACTCCCAGGCTGCTTCCTTTCATTCTCCCCATCAAATGACCAGACAGACGGATGGATGGATTGATGGATGGATTGATGGATGGATGGATGGATGGACAGATGGAGAAGTAGACAAATGGTAGACAGGTATATGGTATGGATGATGGGTACATGGATGGATGGGTGGATGGATGGTAGATGGATGAATGGATACATATAGGGATAAATGGGTGGGTGGATGGATAGATGGGAAGATGGAAGGATAGGTGGATGTTAGGATGGATGGAAGGATGGATGGAAGGATGAATGGATGAACAGATGGATAGATGGATGTAAGGATGGATAGATAAATGGAAGGATGGATGGATGGAAGGATGGATGGATGGAAGGATGAATAGATGGAAGGATGGATAGATGGATGAATGGAAGGATGAATGGAAGGATGGATGGATGGATGGAGGCAAGGAATATGGCTTCTTCAGGAGCAGATGGGCTTGGAGGCTCTGCCGCAGGGGCTGGGGGAGGGGGAGGGGGCCTGGAGAAACTGGAACTGTTACCAAGTTGCGAGTTAAAACATTCTTCACACTCCCGCCTCCTTTACTGTTCTGATGCACCAAGACGTGACAAAAATGTGTCAGATTCTGAAAAAACCACACACATACACAAATGCCAGTCCCTGTCTCTGCCACCCGCCTGAGCTGGGGCCATCTGTTTCCCAGGAGTGGGTGGGGAGTGAGCTTGGCAGGCAGAGCCTTCGCGCTGATGCCCGGCCCTGCGCCTGGCCCAGAAATGGCCCTCAGGTGATGGAGGGACATCGGGGACCCTGAGGCTGATGGTGCCCTCCCCAGAATCCTGGCCGCCAGGTCACCACCAGCTCTGCCCGCCCCGGGAGCCCCGCAAATGCTCAGCCTCTCCCTGAGGGGGCACCTCCTTCTCCCTGACTTACTGCAACTGACCACAAGAGCCCTTCCACATCCAGCTGGGAAACAGGCCAGCAATGAAGAGAGGCTGGCCCAGGTCTGATCGCACGCATTCATTTGCTCATTCATTCAGCGCACAGTGGCTGTGGATTGAACAGCAGCCGTTGTGTCTGTACAGACTTGCTCTGTCTCTGTCCAGGGATAAGGGCAGCTGGACAGGAGAAACAAGGCCCAGGCGAGTCAGTCTCCCTGCACAAGCAGAGTGGGGAGCCAAAGATCCGTTCATGGGGGTGCTGTGTCTGAGACTGTCCCGGCACACAGAGTCTATGTCCTGGAAATGCCTCCTTCCCCTGCAAAACAGGACAGGGGTCACCCCGCAGGACAGCGGTCACCTCGCAGGACAGCAGTCACCCACAGGACAACAATTACCTCGCAGGACAGCAGCCACCCCACAGGACAGCAGTCATCTTGCAGGGCAGTGGTCACCCACAGGAGAGCGGTCACCTCACAGGACCACTGGGTCAACCCGCAGGAGAGCGACCACCCCACAGGACAGCAGTCATCTTGCAAGGCAGTGGTCACCCACAGGAGAGCAGTCACCTCACAGGACCACTGGGTTAACCCATAGGATAGCAGTCACTCCACAGGACAATGGTCACCCCACAGGACAACGGTCACCCCGCAGGACAGCAGCCATCCCACAGGACAGCGGCCACCCGACAGAATAGTGGTCACCACTCAGGAGAGCAGCCACCCTGTAGGACAGTGATCACCCTGCAGGACAGTTGGCCACCCCATAGGAAAATGGTCACCCAGCATCTACTTTAAGCTCTGACACGATGAGACCAGCAGGGACCTGAGGGGCAGGGGGCACAGGAAGGGACTTGCAAGGAAAAGGGCTGGCGGCATCACCCCTTCAGAGACTGCACTCGGAGCAGAGAGGCTGAGAGGACAGTGTAGGGAGGGAAAGGGGAGGCAGGGCGGGAGGAGAAGGGAGAGCTGCCCCGTGGGGGTTCCCGACTCTCCCTGAGGCGACACGGGCTTCAGCACAGGCTCTGGGAGTCACTGTGGGGAATATTCAAGCATGAGCTGAGTGAGGTCAGGTCTGCAGTAAGAAAGCCTGACTCTCCGACCTGTCCCCACTTCTTGCCTCCCACAGAACATCGTGTACCCACCAACATGAAAGCCTCTGGTCATTCCCAGGGCCTAGCCCAAAGGCCACCTCCTCCAAGAAGCCATCCCTGGTTTGCCAAGAGAAGAGATGCAACCACGCTCCAGTCTGGATTCCACTTAAAGGACTCCCCCAAATCCCAGCGCCCCGAGAGCCCACCCCACAGTGACCACCCTGCCTGCTCCCCGTCTCTGTGCTACGGCCTCCTCGAGGCCAGCTGGCCAACCCCATCTCAAGGTGGCCTCTGCTGAGACATGCTTGGCTAGTGACTGGCCAGAGCCGTGCTACTGTCGGCTACACCAGGGCTGTGGGAGAGAACAAAGTGGCCGGCCCCTGCATGCACAGGTCGGATGAAGGGGCACTACCCAGGGGGCCACAGGCATGGCTGTGGGGCACAGCGTCTGACTGGCCAGGAGCCTAGAACGGAAGTGTCCTGAACACTGACTGATAGCTCACAGCGTGGCTGGACAGCTGGCCACAGGGAGAGGCCCGTGGGCAGGAGTTAGACGCGGCCACTCGGCTCCTCAGACAGAAAGGGGACCAGGTGGCGGAGATGGGCAGGCCCCTTTCCTGGACAGGAGAATCCAGCATAGCAACTCCTCGGAGCCTTGATTTTGCCACCTGCAAAATGGGTCCTCTTTCTATCCCAGTCCCACTGCCCTTTTGGCTTCCAGAAGGTCCCATTGACAGGGAAGCAGGGCCTGCTCTGGGGTGTGACTGCTGGCAGCAGGGGCCAGCGTGCGGCATGGTGCAGACAGCACCTCAGAAAACCCCTCCTCTGACACTTCCTGAGCTTTATAAGGGGTGAGATCCAAGGGGGGTGCTGCCGGGGCATCAGTGAGGATGAGGACCCCACCCCAGGGGATGGACGTAGCACCTCCCTCCCTCTCCTGAGGACCCTGGATGATTGCTTCCTCCTGGGCCTCCCTCTGCCCATTCCATCCCACCCAGCCCTTATCTGCTGGCCAGTAGACGTTCACATAGGTTCGCAGTCTCATGAAATGATTTCACCCGTCCCCAGTGTTAACACAAATGCCCCACACAGAAGAAGCTGCCTGCCAGTCACGCTGGCTACTGGTGGCATATGTATAATGCTCTCAGGACACAGCCTGAGCCCAGGTCCTATAGTGTGAAGTCCTTCACACTATAGTAAGAAATAGTGTGTGCAAGGTAGTAGGTGGGGGTGGGAGGAAGAGAACGGGGGCACTGGTGGCGGGAAGTGTACACGGAGGAAGAGACAGTGTTGGAACAGTGTATGACTGAAACCAAATCAGGGACAGCTTTGTAACTGTGTGTCTCACGATGATTTAATTAAATAATTAAAAAAATATATGACAGCTCACACAACCCCAACCGCCTCCTGCCCTCCTCGCTGTGCTGTGGGGTGAGCTGCCCTGAGTAGGAAGCTGAAGGGCTTTGGGGTCGGGGTGCACACTAAATGAGACCTGGCCTCTGAGTCCCCTGTTCCAGGGGATACCCACTCCCCTCAGCTGGGCTGGGGACAGGACAGGGGGACTGAATCCTCCGTCAAACACATGATGGGAATCCAGAGAGGCACGGTGGGGCCTGGCCTGCGGCAGAGCCTTCTAGAGGCAGCCAGGAGGGAGGAGGATGGGCTTGGGGGCTCTGCCCGCCTCCCAGACTCCCTACCCCCACCTTGAGGCCTACTCTGCATTAGCCCCTCCTGCCTGCACCCTGAGCCCCCACCTTGGGCTCCTCATTCTCTGTGTGGCTGCTCCTACCGTGTCCCGGGCCCCCAGCTCAGAGACAAACCCTCCCCCCGTGAAGCCCCCACCCGGGGCTGAAGCAGAGGATCTGAGGGTTTTGGGGCTGTGCTGGTTTCATCCCCTTCCCTGTGTGGCTTGAATGAGGGGGATGCAGGCCCGTGTGGCATCTGGACAGGAGGCCTAGGAAGGGGAGGATGAGCCCGGGGATGCAGGGCGGGTACGGTGGGGCACTGGGCCAGGCCCAGGCCTAGGCCCCAGCCGAAGTTCACAACCCCACAGTGCAGGGCCGCTGCAGAGTCTGAGAGTGCGTTCCCTGGGAGACTGACCCAGATTCCCTCCTGTGCACACGCGCGCGCGCACGCATACACACACACACACACACACACACACACACACACAGATTCACAGAGAGAGAGAGAGAGAGAGAGAGAGAGAGAGATTGAGACACACACACTGAGATTCACACAGAGAGAGACAGAGAAAGAGAGAGATTGAGACACACACAGAGACAGAGATTCACACACAGAGAGATTGAGACACAGAGAGATTGAGACACACACTCACAGATTGAGACAGAGAGAGAGTCACACATACAGATTCACAGAGAGAGAGAGAGAGAGAGAGAGAGAGACTGAGACACACACAGAGAGTGAGAGAGAGAGAGAGACAGACAGACAGACAGACAGACACACACACACACACACACACACACACACACACACACACATTCTGCCCCAGCAGGAGGAGGTTCGCTGAAAGCTCTGGGAAGTGGGGGAGAAACCCTCCCCTCGTCCCTCCCCAATAGGACCAGGCCTGGAATCCTCGGCCCGACCTTGCTTCCAGAAGCTGAAGCCCGGGCCTGGCTGTGAGCGGAGAGCCCCCAAATCAGCCTGACGCACCTGTCTGGGCTGCATGGGGATGGGGCGACAGGCTAAGGGATGGGCAGGGGAGACACAGGTGAGCTGGAGGACCCCCAGCCTGAGTGCAGACACCCCAGCGCCTGGCCCCAAAGACCAGACCTCAGTGCTCAGAGGAGAGATCAGAGATTCGGTGGGGAGCATGGTGGAGAGGGGCCAGGGGGCACAGGCCCCTTCCCAGCGTCCCCTCGGCAGCCCTGCATCTTGGAAACTTGCCTGTAAAACACAATGGAAGGTCCATTCCAGCCCATGAGACTGTTATGAGGCTGAGGGGCGTGCAGACCAGGTGGCGGAGCGCAGATGCAAGCATGCCACCAGCCGCGGGTCAGGGGACGCTGACCGGACAATACCCTGCCACCCGTCTCTGCCACTCAGGAGTGGGGGAAGCCTGGGTGGATGGTCAGGGCGGGCTGAGGCCTGGGCCTGCTCAACTCAGCCCTGCAGCCTGAAAAGGCCACAATGATAAGGAGCACGCAGGGCTGTGCAGGGCGGGGTGGGGGCCTGCGTTCTCCCCTGGGCAGGACAGGAGTTCTCCAAGAAGGGTCTGGGAAGTGGGGGGCTCAGGCTGAGGTCCTGAAGGCACCATCCTGGGGATACCGAGATCACTCTTTAGAACAGGAAGTGGGAGAGGAGGCCGCTGGGAAAGTGAGCGCCACTGGGGTCCACAGCATGAGGGGGCTCAGGGGAGTGTTCCAGCACAGGAGGCCGCCTGCCTCCTGTTTGGCCCCGCTCCCTGTCTCCCACCCCCACAGGCCGCCCCGCATCAGCCCCGTCAGTGTGACATTAACGGCTGACATTAATAAGCCGGAGCGTCTCCATTTGTCTGCCAGACCGAGCCTCTCCAAGGAAGAATGGCTAATTACAGCCCCGCTCCGGAAGCAGCGATGGCGGGCGCCAACCAGATCGCCTCCTGCGTCCAGGCCTGTGCTCTGGAGCTGGGGGAGCCCCAGGGATGTCTCTCCCAGACAGTTGGGGGTGGTGGGAGAGAGGGGGAGCCCTCCAGCTGGCTCTAGGGCCGGGAGCAAGGAGCCGGGGGCCCACACGCAGCCCTGGGTTCTTCCAGGAACTGCCAGATGCCTCTCCGTCCTCTGGCCTCAGTTTCCTCTCATGCCACGTGGAAGAGAGAATGGGGTGCTCCTTGGTACAGGTGCCACCTGGAGCCTCCTGCACCGGAGGAGAGGCATGGATGAGGGAGACAGAAAAGGGATGGGCTGGGTCCAGCTTAGCGACTTTCAGAGGCAAAAACACTCCCCCAGCTCCACCCCACAGCCCACACTCGGTGGAAATCCAACTAAAAGCCAAGCCAGAGAGCAGAGTGCCAGAGCGCCGCGTGACTCAAATGGACAGCCGGCTGGCTGCGAGCTGGGGTCCCTGAGCCCCGTGTCCATGATTGCTCAACAGACACCCCAAACCCAAGGGGGTGGCCCGGGAACCCACAGACCAGAGACCTGGGGCACAGCGGAGCAGCTCCAAGCACAAAGGCACTGGGGGGGGGGCAGCCCCACCCCCGGGCAGGCGTGGCTACTCTCACCAGTGAGCGAGCAGAAGCAGAACCCAACACGCAGCACGCAGCACGCACACAGCGGCCCAGGCTGCAAGCCAGGGTTCTTCCCCGAGTCTGGAAACCTCCCCCTGTGGAAACGGGAATAAAAAGCCCCCCAGGTGGCCTTCCACAAGCGGCGGGCTCGCAAGCCTGCGCCAAGCCGAGCGGCAGCGATTAGGCAGCTGGGAAGCAAAGCCCGGCGTGGCCTGAATATTTCACGGGAGATTTTGCTGCGCAGAAAATCCCTTCTTCGCTTCTGTGCATGTCAGGCTATAATTACCCATTAGCTAGCGGAGCAGAAAGCTGGGAGGGTGGGTCTGCAGCTCCTGGGCTGGCCATGCACTTGGCTCTGCCAGAGAAAGACCCAGCTCAGCCAGGCGCGAAGCAGACCCTGCTTGGGGATATGGAATGCCCAACTTCCGGTCAATTCTTGCCTAAGCCCAGCTAAGGAAGATGCGACGCCCCACCCCCGCCCCATACTCCAGTCTCTCTCTGCGGAAGTGGAAACCCACTGGGGGTTTCTTTCTCCCTCATCTTCCTTCTTCTCGATGGTCCATCAAGCTGTTGACCAGTCCCTGATAAAATAACAGGAAGAAGAGAGCAGAATGGAAGATGGGCACTGGAGGAAGGGAGAGGGTGTCGTGGGGGCTCCCCGGAGTCCCCGTCAGGGTAGGACGGGCTGAGGGGTCTCAACTCACTGCATTTGCCTTTCCTACCCAAGCACTGTCACAGCCCTTTTGCCCTTGAGAATGTCCACTCGGCCTTTGCCAAGTGCAGATGACATCCCCTCCAGGAAAAGCCCCCAACCTCCCTGCACTTTCCTGCTGCTCTGGGCCCCACCATGAAGTTATAGCCAAGCTCTTCCTGGGGGTTTCCAGCCTTCTCCGCCTGCAGCTGTCTCTGGCTCCCACACTTCCCTCCAGCACAGCTCCACAGACAAGGTCTGGATGTGGAGAAGTCATTTAGGGGCTGGAGTGATAGTGCACCGGGTAGGGCATTTGCCTTGCACACAGTTGAGCCAGGTTCGATCCCCAGCATCCCATATGGTCCCCTGAGCACCGCCAGGAATAATTCCTGAGTGCAAAGCCAGGAGGTAACCCCTGTGCATCACTGGGTATCTTTCCAAAAAGCAAAAACAACAAGAACAACAACAACGACAACAACAAAAACAAGTCATTAGATGCTGGCGAGGAAAGGACAGTGAGAAAAGGGAAGAGCAGGGATGGGAGGTGGAGAGCTGCCTTGCTGGGGGCACTGAATCCCAGGCACTCTGGGGCCTGCTCCCGGGAGCCCAGAACAAACCCAAGAGAACGGGAAACGAGTGCTTATCTGTAAGCATTACTTACAAGAGCCTCGAGGTGGAAACCATGCAAAGGACAGAAAACATTTATAAAAAGAGACCCATGCACCTTCTATTCACTGCTGCACTCAGCACAAGAGCTACGATTTTGGGATCAACCTACATGTCCAACGACAGATCAGGGAATCATGAAGGTGTGGTATATATACCCAGTGGAATACTACGCAGCTGTAAGGGATGATGAAATCATGCAATTTGCTGCAACATGGATTGGACTGGGAGGTATGAAGTAAGCCAGAAGGCCAAACACAGGATGATCTCACTTACATGTGGTGTGCAGAGTAACTGTGATGAAGAAATGCAATGGTTTAAGGGGGGAGATGCCTAGATCATCCTTGGCCCCAGCGTCTAGGGAGGAGAGGTAAAGAAAGAGAGTGAAGGAGAGGAGATAAATGAGAAGCAATGGGGACAGGGGCCAAGGGGATTTGATCCAGGTACACTGGTGCTATGAAGGAGCAAAGTGATGGAGCTAAATATAGGAACCACAGAGTCAACAACACTGAATCATGAGACCCAAACTTTAATGACCAAGTTTCAAAGGTGCTTGTCAAGATGGCAGGTTGGGGCTGGGCGGGGCGGGTAGGAGGAGGCGGGGTGACATTGGCGGAAGGAAGTTGACACTGGTGGCAGGATCTGTGATGAAACACTGTATGTCATAAGCCCCACTGTGAATAACTTTGTAGCTCATGGTGCTTTAAGAAAATAAAATTTTGAAAAATAAAAGAGAGAGAGAAAAAAAGCAAAGGCCTAAGAACAGAGGGATGAAGGAATGTAGCAGAAGGGCTCAAGGTTCTGTTCTGCCCTAAGCAGGAACGAGGTGCTGGGGATACACACTCGTCAGTCCCTGAAGAAACCCTGGGAACGTACTCCCTGAAAGAATCGGAGACAAAAGCCACCTCGTGTATGATCCCATTTGCAGGACATGTGCCAAGTAGGCAAATCCAAAGAGACAAGAGGATTAGTGGTGGCAGGGCGGGGCGCCCGCGGCCACAGGAGGGCTAATGGGGTTTCCTGTGGGGGTGATGAAAATACTCTGGAATTAGATTTTGATGATGGCTGCTAAATCTTGGAAATACACTAAAAATGAAAAAGAAAAAGAAAATGCCCAACCTACACTGAATTGTACATTTTTAAATGGTGAGTTTTATGGCACGTAAATTTAATAAGCACCAAAAATTTAATTGTTTAAAAATGAAACAGAACTAGAGGGGCAGTACTGTGGGGAGGGTTGCCTTGCGTGTAGCCGACCTGGGCTCGATCCCTGGCATCCCAAAGGGTCCTCTGAGCCCACCAAAAGTGATCCCTGAGTGCAGACCCAAGAGTAAGCCTGGAGCATCGTCGGATGTGACCCCCAAACCAAAACTAAATACAATGAAACAAAGCCCAACCCGAGCATGTCCCTGGTGGGGGATACCCAATGTCCATCATAGTGACAGGGCGGTGGGAGCGGAGCGAGACCCAGTGGTCACCCATCTGACCACTGCACCCCACAAGCTGGGGCCAATTCCACACTCCACCATGCCTCCATCCCCATCCCTGGCCATGAAGCAGAGTCCAGTGCCCCCAGAGTGCAAGGTCATGTGACAAGCTGGGGTCAGAAGTGGGAAGTTCTGACCTGGAGTATGACCCGGGGGCTACAGGAAGAGGGAGGGGAGCACACTAAGGGGGTCTGGCCTGCCACAGCCTGTGGCCTCCCCACATGCTCACTGAGTCATGGCATGAATTCCACCTGTTGGATCTGGCCTCAACTCTTCTGAGGACCCTGGCGGCAGGTTGGGTTCAGCAGTGAGGCCCTTGTTTCATTAGGACACACCCAGGAAACCCACAGTGGCCCCCAGGATACTTGGAACAGCCGCACCCTGTGTCTGGGAGGCTCGGTGCAGCCTGCCTGATGGCTGCAAGCAGTGACCAAGCCTCAGACATAAGACTGCCAGGCCTAGAGACCAACCAGCCTGGGCTTCAAACAGGGACAGTCCAGGACAAAACAAGACAATGGGCCTCTGCGCCGGAGAGCCCTGGAAGCAGCTCCTGGACTGAGACTCATCTTTCTCTCTCACTCACTTTTGGCTGAACCCCTACCTGGAGGGAAGGATCTGGTCTGTGGGTGCCAGGGGCAGGTCCCAGAGGCGCAGGCTGGGCCAACTATGTCTACGTAGCCAGGTGGCCATGGAGCCACCTCTGGGATATGGGAGCTGAATGTCTGGGGGTCGGACAGTGCCAACTCCTTCTGAGGGAGCACAGTCCAGGTCTTGGGGTGGGGGTGTGCCCTGCCCCTCCCTGCCGCAGTGCTGCTTCCTCTGTACCCGTCCCCCTTCCCGGGGCCCAGGATAACTGTAAATGGCTGGGCCTCCGCCCTCTCCCACACACAGCACACAGGCCCATTCAGGGTCCTCCACTGGCTGCCAGCTCGTCCTGGAGAAGCGTTAGCTGATAATTAGGATATGACTATAAAACTAAAGTGCGACTCCCAGTCAGGAGGAGTCTGGTGCTAGCAGTGGCTCTGGAAAGAGAGGGGGAACCCTTCAGAGCCAACCAAACTATGCAGGCAGGTATGGAATGCAGGGAAGGGGCGCTTTGTGCCAGACCCCCTACCCAGCAAACACAGAGAGCAGATGGGCAGGGCGAGACCGGCCTCTGGTCTTAGCTCTCCCAGCTGCCATGGGAGATGTGCCTAAAACCTCTCAAGTCCCAATTTCCTCATCTGCATATGGGGGACACTGGCCTTGCAGAGCTCAATGTTGGGGACCCCGGGATACCCCGCCCTCGCGGAAGGCAACTGTGTTAAGCATCCTTGCTTCAGTCTGCTCACACTCAGTCCCCCAATCCATCACCAAGTCTATTCTCCTAATGGCCTGAATCTCTCCCCAGGCTAAGATCAATGGAACTGGACAGCGAGACCTGGCCGCACACGACCAGGGGCACATTCAGCCAAGCAGGAAAGGAGCTGCAGAGCAAAGGAACGCTGACTCAACCAACAGCACCGAAGCTAGAGACGAACAACCAGGGGGCTTGGGGGTGGGGATGGGGGAACAAACCCACTTAGATCCTGACCTCACACCATACATCAGAGCATGTAGATGTGCTCAGGCATCCGGAAACAGCCGCTGCATCGAGGAAACAAGACCGAAGGGCATGTTCAAGGTCTCTCTGTGGGTAAGACCAGAACTAGCGGAAAAGAGGGACAGACGTGCACACAACACCGCTCCAAACATTACGGGGTTAAGTACATCGTGCACGTGAAGAATCTCAAGAAAACTCCAAATGGTGTCAAAAATCATTGCAGCCTCTGAGATAAAGGCCTACGTCTTTTCACCACTTATAAGTTAAAAGGTGCTCCTACAAACAATAAGAAATAAGATGCAGGTCCCAAGGCCGCCCTGAGACAGGGGTCCCTGTGACACTCCGGCCGTGCTGGTCAGGGCCCCGTCTCCGCCCCTCTGTCTGGAGCATACCTTGTCCTGCCTGGTACTACCCATTCTCCTCCACGCACTGCTTCTGCCAGATCTGGGGGTTCCAGTCGTAGCCCACTCCTGCCCCTGGCTCTACCTGAGCCCCTCCCCCAGCTCCCGGGAAGCTGTGCTTCTCTCTTTGTCCTCACCCCTTCGACCTGCCCACCCCACCTTGAGGCTTTCAATGCCATGTGGATGCAGATGACCCCCCAGGTGTGCCCCCAGCCCGGAACTGGGTCCTGAGCTGCAGACTCATGCAGCCAACTGGGAAGCCCCCATTTCTGCAGAGATTCTCTAGTGGGTCCCCCTGTCCGTGCCCACTGCCATGGACTTCTCACACACGCGCTCTGGGAGGCCACAGGGCACACACGGATGGATTCACTTTGGGGACCTTTTGGGAACTGAGCCCAGGGCTTCACACATTCCAGGCAGGACTCTACAAAGTCCTTCAGAACTTCTTTTCTTTCATTTCTGTGGTTGCAGTACCCCATAAGAAGCAGCAAGGCCCACTCCTGAGTCACATCCCTGGGTCAAATAAGTTTTGAAACAAGAGCACACTTTCCTCCCCCCATCATTTTCCTGCTTCTCTGGGCTCCCCCGTGAGGTGAGAGTCAAGCCCATTCCCCTCACCAACTCCCTCTACCCCTGCCTCCACCCAGACCATCTCTCCACGCAACTTGGGACCAAACCTTTGAAGTCCTTGGGCTAAACAGTCATGGCCTTCGACCTCACAGGTCAAAGCCCTGACCTCCGCCGGGATGGTCTTTGGGAGGTTAGTAGCTGAGGTCCCAAGGGTGGCTCCAGGGTGGGGTTAGAGGCCTCCAGAGAAGAGACCCTGAGTTCTCTGCACACACAGAGGTGTGGGCAACAGCAGAGAGCCTGAATCTCCTTCTGCAGAACCATGAGAAGAAATGTCCCGGGGCAGCCCAGGGGGCTGAGCACAGACTTTATTCCAAGTGTCAGCATGAGCCCATACTGACATGAGCCCACCCATGAGCCCACCCAGAACCACCTATGGCATCCCCGGCCCTCAGCTCCCCAGCTCCGAGCCTTCAGTTGTAACAGCCTCCTGGCAAATTCCCTGCACATGGCCTGACGATCTTCACAGCAGTCAGTGAGGCCCTGCACGCGACTAGGATCCCAGCAGGACCCCCCTACCCCCACCTGAGGTTCCCTGCTCTGTTCTGAGTCAGATCCACATCTGCAGCCCCACCTGATGTGGCTCTTGTTCCTCTCTGGCCCCCGTCCCTCTCCTTCTTGCCCTCTCCCTCACCCTTAGACCCCACCCTCCACTCCATCCACCTTCACCTTCTCTCTGGCCTTGAACTTGGCCAGGCCTGCTCCAGACCTGGGTCCCCTGCATCCGTGACCCACCCTCTCGCTCCCTACTGGCCTTGACTGCGGCCCCTCTTGCCAAGGTCTCAGGCCTTCCTGACCCCCATCCCAAGGTGCCTGTCGTTCCCCAGCCACCCCGCCCCCCGCATCCCGGCTCTGTCTCCCCGCTAGCACTCACCACTCAGACACACGCCGTATTTCATTGACCCGCTTCTCCTTGGCTGCCTCGCCCCATTAAAGCACGTGTTGCAGGGAGCAGGTCTTTGTGTGTGTGTGTGTGTGTGTGTGTGTGTGTGTGTGTGAGTTTTGCTCACCGTTAGGTCCTTAACTAATACAGTGCCCGCACGTGGCAGGTGTTCGATAAATGCTCACTGGAATGAATGGACACATGAGTAGGAAAGGAGCGGCGCTGGGGACTGGACACGAACGGGCAAGTCACAAATGAAGAAACAGAAATGGCCAATGAGCGCCCACGAGTATGCTCAACCTCACAAGGGAGCGAGGAAACAGAAAATAACGCCAAGCTCTTCGTGACAGATCGTGGCTGTGGCCCAAGGCCTCGTGTGCCCTCTAAGTCAGAACGACCCTCGGGAGGTCTCTGTGGGCACACAAATAAGACTTGGTCATCTGCTCAGCTGGAGCCCTTGACCCAGCAGCTCACTTCCAGACAAGCTGCTGAAGGGTCCGACACATTGCAGGAGGTTCCCAGAGAGGGGGTCAGAAACAGCAGAAACGGTCATCAGCAGGAAGGATACAGTGAATTCACATCTTATCCCGACAACGGGCAGGGAAGGCGAGGAAGAGCTCTGGGTAACCTGTACCAGCATTCTTCAACCATTTCCTGCCTGTCCTGGGTAGAGTCTGTGGTATAATCGTGGTATAACCAGTGGCAGTGGCTTTCGACTTTCCTACACCTGCAGGCGGTACCAGTCCACGAACTGTGGTTAAAGACACTGATCTACTGGATCTAGAGTTCCATGAAACGAATCAAGTGGCGGAGCTGAATACCCAGAATGCCCAGGATCTTCTCTTTTATTTATTTTTGGTTTTGGTTTTTGGGCCACACCCAGCGATGCTCAGTGCTTACTCCTGGCTCTGCACTCAGGAATCACTCCTGGCAGTGTTCAGGGAGACTATATAGGATGCTGGGGATCAAACCCAGGTCCACTGTGCGCAAGGCAAGAGTGCTCTCCCTCCCCACCGTACTATCTCTCCAGCCCACCATGCTTTTCCTTTTAAACTATGTTCACAACTTCACAGGAAGAAGCCTGGAAATATATACAGAGTGGGCAGGCAAACAAATGACCCCCATGTCCCCGTGCAGCAGAAAATCTGAGCAGAACTTCAAACCGGCCCACCACAGGTGCCGAATCCTAGAATTCAACAAATCACAATCCGTGGTTTGCTCGATCCTAGGGATCAGAGTCTGGAGAAAGGAAAACACCCTCATCTAAGTGAGCCTGAGCATTTCAAAGCCACATTATTCAAGATTGACTAGATGGGGAGTAAGTTATAGGGGTAGGCCTGGGGAGGAAGAGATGGTGGGTTTGCAGGGAGGGAGGGAGGGAGGGAGGGAGGGAGGGAGGCAGTAACACGATGGAGAACCGACAACCTTAGTCACCAGATGAATGGCTTCATTTCGAGAAAATAATGATTCCCAATTCCCCAATATTGAAAGATGTAGAGTGCCGGAGCAATGGTGCAGTTGGTAGGACACTCGCCTTGTATGTGGCAGGCCTGGGTTTGATCTCCGGCATCCTATATAGTCCCCCTGCACACTGCCAGGAGTAATTCCTGAGTGCAGAGCCAGGAGTAACCAGGTGTGACCCAAAACCAAGGAAAGAAAGAAAGAAAGAAAGAAAGAAAGAAAGAAAGAAAGAAAGAAAAGAAAGTATGAAAGGAAGGAAGGAAGGAAGGAAGGAAGGAAGGAAGGAAGGAAGGAAGGAGCAGAAATAGGGCATTCCAGGGCCCCCATGATCCGGCCTTGCCTCGCCCCGCACCGCCCCACCGAGTGCACTGGGCTCCACACCCATGAAACAACTTTCTATTCCTGTTCCTTTCACAGCTCCATGCCTGTCTCACGGCTCTGCTCACAGCGCCTGCCCCGTGACCTGCTCTGTGTGGACACACTGCCACAGAACCGGGACGGAGGCAGCTAAGATCCCCCCTGGGACACTGTTCCATGTCTCATCCTAGACATGTCCTGGGAGTCCCAGGGATGAGGAAATGCCCACTGACCCCAGTCTGAACAGAATGTCCTGGGGCAAGAGGTCCCTTCTCTGACATCCTCCTGCATGGGCACAGAGGCCCTAGGGGCCAACAGAGGGCGCTGGACAGAGGAGTGGGGCAGTAAGGCTCGGGCCCCTTGCCAGGGCCGCCAGCTCCATCAAGCAAACTATGGCTTCCGCAATATCTGGGCTGTAAAGTAAAGTAAAGGCCCTCCCGTTGATCGTCGATTTGCTCGAGCGGGCCCAGTAACGTCTCCATTGGAGACTTT
>JAOXYA010000001.1:1281376-1309892 GCA_028565675.1 Sorex palustris
GGAATCGAACTCGGGTCGGCCATGTTGGCTGCGTGCAAGGCAAACGCCCTACCGCTGTGCTATCGCAGCCGGCCGTATCTGGGCTGTAAATCGCTAAAATAACAGCATCTTGTCTGTCTGACATTCAGATCTCCTGGGCCATCCTGGACCCTTTCCAGTTTGCCTGGAAACCCTGCCCCCACAACGTGCTTCTTGGGGAGTGTGGCCCCAAGCAGAAATCCCCACGTGGGATGGCAGGATCAGTCAAGAGATACCCCTCACGGTGTGGGGCCCAATGCCCAGGACAGCACCAACAGGGGGACGGGCAGAGGGAAGCGGAGCAGGAGCCAACCCCCAGTCAAAACTGAGCAGACGTGAGCCCACGGGGCTCTGCCAGGCTGCAGTGACCAGCGACAGAGCCTGACCCCCTCCCCCAACATCCACCGGGAAGGCTGGACACCAGATGCTTCCTCTGGGAGCACACCAAGATGTCTGGTGGTACATAGGGGGCCTTCAACCCTGGCCAGTGCCCCCGCTTCAGCCCTGGGGGGACACTGTGGGCTCCTGTTCCTCATCCCAGAGCCCGCCCACCCATCCAGCATGCAGCTGTAAGGTGGAGGCCTGTCCCCTCCTCCTACCTGGGTCAGACGGCGGCGGGAGGCAAAGACAGTGGCCTCTGGGGGCCCGGGGAGCGGTGGCTGGTCGGCGGCGGTGACAGCATGCACTGTGCAGGGAGAAGAGAAAGGTGAGCGTGGAGACGGGGCTTCTGCTCCCGGGGGTGGCCCCCTAGCACAGCTTCTGGGATGGGCACCAGCCCGCTGGTGTGCTCAGCCAGGACTGACCTCAAACTCAGAGGTCTGAGCCCCCACTATTCAAGGCCCTGAGCAAGCCTCTCCCTCTCTGTCCTCTTGTACAGTCCCCTTGTATCAGTACACTTGACCTCCGCTTGTACACTTCAGTATGCACACATGCACATGGGTACACACATGTGCACACAGACGTTGTGTACACCTGTATCACCTGTATGTACACACAAATTCACATGCATACAAAATGTACATGAGCGTGTGTCTATGCACATATACATAACCATGCACACGCACAACAACACACAGACATGCACACATTCAACAACGCACACACATAACAATGCATACACATAATCATGCACACATTCAAATGGGCAACTCCACTCCATTCCCCCAAGGTTCCCATTGTTACCCACCAAGTCTATCTCCTGCCTTCTGGAAGCTTCCCTTATACTTCCTCACCCAGTGTCCCTTATTCCATATATCTAGATCCCCCAACCCACAACACCCTCATCAAATACTTAAGAAACATCCTTCCACCCCAGCCCCATCTGGCTTGGCTGACTACTTCCTCCTGTTTCCATTCACCCATTCATCCACCCACCCATCCATCCAAGCACTCATCCATCCACCCATCCATCCATCCATCCATCCGTCCGTCCATCCGTCCGTCCATCCATGTGGCCATTGGCTGCTATCTTCTGTCCTCCTGTGACTCCATGAGCCACCTCTACCACACTATCTATCGACAGCCCCCAGGGACACAACACACATCATGCCCAGAGCTTGCCCCCCACCTTGACACTTTCTGGCCTCCGCCCCGGCCTGGCCTGGCCCCCTCTGCTTGCAGCTCAGACACTTCCTCAGAGCAGGGCCCCCCGCACCCATCCTACTCTGCTGGGAGCTGGCTTGTCACGGCTTCCCTGCTTCAACAATCCCACAGAGAGCTTTTCCCCCAGTCAGGTTAAACAAGGTATAATTTACCTGCAGTAAGATCTACCCTTTCTAGTGCAATCTGTGAGTTTTGACAGCTGCAAACAGTTGTGTAATTGCTACCGAAATCATTACACGAAGCAGGGCTGGGGATGCGGCTCAAGGGTTAGAGCACAAGCCTTGCATGGGAGAAGCTCTGGGGTCCATCCCCGGCCCCACGCGCATACCCCTCCCTCACCAACAGCACCCCAGCCTTGGCCCTCACAGCTAAAGAGAGAGGAGAAACAAAAGGTAGGGAACAAGCCTATCACACCCCAAATCTCCATGTGCCCCTCCTTTGTCATCAGCTCCCTAACAACCAAGGGTCTGCCCTGGGTCACTGCAGTGTCACTCACTGCAGAATGTCCTGCAAATGGAACTACCATTAAGTCTGGCTTTATGTGCATGATGCAATGCCTCTCAGATTTCCTGCGATGTTTCCTGTATCAGACCTTAATTTATTATTGCTGAGTAGTACCCAAGTGTCCAAGTGTTTGTTCATTCACCAGTTGAGGGACATCTAGATCCTTTCCAGTTTGAGGGGATTATGAATAAAAGCACTATAAATATTTGCCATTGTTCTTCTTATAAATACACATTTTGATCTCACCTGGGGAAGTTTTAACCTCCCTTCCTCCTCACCACTTTTTTTTTGTTTTTGTTTTTGGGCCACAGCAGCCAGTGGTGCTCAGGGCTTACTCCTGGCTCTGTGCTCAGGAGTTACTACTCCTGGCTCTGTGCTCAGAGACCACTCCTGGCACTGTCCAGAGAACCAAATGCAGTGCCGGAGATCCATTCCGGGTCAGCTGCGTGCAAGACAAGTGCTCTGCCCACTGTACGTAATCTCTCTGGCCCAATTTTTACCTTCTTACTGCACAACCGTCTCCCTCCGTGGCCAGTCCTTGTCCCCTGCCCACCAGCAGTGTGTGGCCGTTCCGGTAGCTCTGGCGCCTCATCAGCATCTGCCATTGTCGGTTCCGTGGGAGCTGATGTTTCAGAGCCACAGAGATTTCTATCAGGTTTACTTTGCATCTCCCCACTGACTAGTGATGAGGAATGATCTTTGTATGGGTCGGTTGTTTTATCACTGTCTGAAATTATCATCAAAATGTTCAAGTGATTGGTTTCTTTTCTATTTCCGCCCCCTTCCTCCCAGCCCCCTGAGAGCAGAAACCCCTAATACCTGGAGGAGTACCTGGCCTGGCTGAGGACGGTGATGATAATGATGGTGACGGTGATGACAGTCATAATGGCGGTGATGATAATGAGGGTGAGCGCGCGCGTTTACAGAGCCCTTATCATGTGCCCAGGACGGTTCTGAGTACTTCACAAATAATAACACATTTAACTCACAATCACCCCCAGAGAGCCGCTCTCCACATCCCCCGCTTTCTCGAGGAGGAAACAAGTGGGGGAAGTGACAGGCGTGTGGGGACCTGACAGGGAGGGCCAGAGCCACTCCTGTCCCAAGTGGACAACACCCCAGGGGCTACCCGTGTTGAAGAGTGATGGATAACTGTGTCCGCTCCTGAACTTGAGGTCACCATGGCCAGAAGAGCCCAAGACTGACTGCTGTGCCCCTAGCTGAGGTGGTGCTTGGAGGTGGGGCTTGGGGCTGCTGCTGGGTTCTGAGGGGGGAGCCCCCTGAACAGGGTGAGGGCCCTGCATGGGACAGACCCCCAAGGGAGGTCACCTCGCCAAGGCCGTTCCTCTAAGCCAGGCAGGGACCCCGTTTGTGAGAGGAGAGAAAGGTTCTTGGCTCACTTCCCTGCCAACTGCCTGGGGTTGGGTTAGGGGTGCCCGGCGAGAGAAGACAGGAAGACTCCCCCAGACTGCTCTATGACGGTCTCCTCAGCCTCACTCCTATCTGCCACTCCCCCCCCAGAACCTCACTTTGTGGACAGTGTTGCTGCTGAAAGGGACCCAGAGAGAGCCTGCTGTGGGAGACACCACCCTCCCTAGCCTGAGTCCCTCAAAACGGGGGACAATTGAAGCTCTTGGAGGCCATTAGGAGGTTGCCTGAGGCTGGGGACTGGGGCTCAGTGGGCATGTGCCTTGTACGCATGAGACCTTGGTTCAATATCCAGCACTCGTGGGGGACAGACGGGGGTGTAGCTTTGGGAGTTAGAGGGAGACCTCAACCACCTGGAACATAGGTTTTTTTTTTTCTTTCTTCTTTTTGGGTCATGCCTGGTGATGCACAGGAATTACTCCTGGCTTATGTACTCAGGAATTACTCCTGGCGGTGCTTGGGGGAACATATGGGATGCTGGGAATTGAACCTGGATTTGCCGCCTGCAAGGCAAATGCCCTACCCTCTATGCTATTGCTCTAGCCCACAGGAGCATAGGTTTTGCCTTCTGGAGGACCTGGGTTCAGTCCTCAGCTCTCCAGGTGCCCCCAGAGCACTTCCTGAGCATCATCAAGCATCATCAAGCATCGTTAAGGCCCGCAAACAAGCAAAGGTCTCTTCTGTTGCGAGGACAAACTCGAGAAGTTTCTATGCACTCATCTCCCTGCATGGAGAAGTCTCTGTGAGCTTGTCTCCCTGCATCCAGGTCCCCCGCTGGTTCTGAACTTCAGCCAGGCTATCTGGGAGCTGGCTCTGCTCGGGTCCCTGCGGGTTTCTGGGGCGCGCCGGGGAGGGGCCCTGGGTGTGAGGCAGGCTGGGAGCTGCCGAAAGTGAAGAAGCAGCGGGACAAAGGCAGGCGTGGGGGCACCCAGGCTCCCAAAGAAAAGCCACTGACAAACAAAAACAAAACCCCGTCCTCTCAGAGTTTGGGGGCGGGCGGGTGTCACATTGGCCAGGAAGGACATACTCAAGTTCTGTCATCATTTCAGTTGAGAACAAAAGGGTGTGACAAATACAGGGCACTGGAAGACAAGCTTCTACAAAGAAGTGGGTGATCATGAGGATTGATTTACTGGCAAATTTGTTTTGACCATGAGAAATCCGAAATGCAACTGGAGGTTCCAGCCAGCTCTCTGGCAGAGGACCTCTCTGTTACTGGGTGTGGAACCGAGGTTCTCCCTCAGCCTGGAACCCTTGGGCCTGGCCGGCATCTGGCCCAGGATGTGCGCAGATGCCCAGGAGGAGACACGGGGCCCGGAGGGCAGAGGGCACCAGATGCTCAGTTCTGGCTTCCTGCGAGCAAGCATCACAGCCAGAACACAAAATCCAGCGCTGGGGTCTAGGGTCCTGCGTGGATGAGACTACAGTGTGCCCCGGCGACCGGGACAAAGGGGTCTTAGATTTGGATGCTCAGGTCTGTTCTTGGAGGCCTGGGACATGTGGTAAATGCCTGAGTGTCTGGGAAGACACACACCCCCTCCCCGGTCTCCCCCATCTCCCCCAACCCAGTGCAGCAGGCATCGTTTCTCTCTGAGTGAACGGGTTTTGCTGACTGATTGAACTTTAATTCAATGTCAGCCAAGGTTTGGGGGCTAAACACAGAGGACCAAGGGTCAAAGGTCAATGTTGAAAACTCCTATAGGGAAGGGAGGGAGGGTTCGCTGGGGAGTGGGGGGTGAGGGCTGCGGGGATGGAAGAAGATGAAGATGTGGGGTCCATGTGGGTGGGGGAGGCTGTGGCTCCAGGGTCCTCGGCAGCACCACAGACAGAACCACATGAGCTGAGCACATTGCCCGTCCCCCACCCCCATCCTGAGTAAGCGGCACCACCTGCTCTGTGGCTGGGGAAACAGAGGCACCCGGAAGAGGAATAACTTGTCTCAAAGACTCAAGCGGGCCGACCCCAGCATTCATCCTTTGGGGCCCGGACAACACTCATACCAAGTTGTAAATGAATGGAAGGCAGGAATCTGTCTCTGCCACCAGTCTCAGCCCGCAGGAGAACCTTCCTTCCACCCCACACCAGCTCTAGGACCCTGAGCAAGTGACTTAACCTCTGAGTACTGTGACTCATCTCTAAAACATACTCTTTCCTTTGTTTGCTTGGGGCCACACTGGGGGTGCTCAGGGCTTACTCCTGGCTCCGTGCTCAGGAATTACTGCTGACAGTGCTCAGGGGACCATATGAGATACCGGGGATTGAACCTGGGTCAGTCAGGTACAAGGTAAGCATCCTACCTGCTGTACTATTGTCCCGGCCCTGTCTAAAACATACTTTATAGTCATGGAAATTACCACATGTGCAAGTGTGTGATGTGTGTGTGTGTGTGTGTGTTTAATTCTGGTAGAGAACAGAAAGAGGAAGAGGAATCCCCTCCCTGTCAACCATAGAACTCCGGGACCTTTTCCTGGGCTTCCTGGCATGCATGGGGCATGTCTGCCTGTGCACATATGTGTTCATGAGTGCCTGCCTCTCTCTGAGTAGACACCATGCACATGTGCCTCCTCCCCCCGTCTGCCCCAGGTGCTAGGACCGTCAGCAACCTAGTCCCAGAGCCAAATTCCTGGCCTAGTTCTCTCTGAAACCTCATTCCCTTGCACATGGCAGCCAGTTCCAGAATATTCCTCAAGCCCACCTTCTCTCAGTTTCTCCTCCACCCCTGCCCTGACCCAAAGGTCCCTCTGCTTTTGATCATCTGGACACTGTCCCCTCCACATGGGGAGATCAGGAAGGCCTGTGCCCTCCATCACTCTGATCTCATCCCCATTCTGCCGAAACCCTCCCGCAAGCTGACCTAGCAGGATGTGGACCTCTTCAGCTCCAAGAATTCTGACAGATTTGCTTTAGTTTCAGTTTTTGAGCCACACCCGGTGGTGCTCAGGGCTCACTCCCAGCTCTGCACTCCAGGATTACTCCCGATGGGGTTCTGGGATTTGCTCAAGCGGGCCCAGTAACATCTCCATTGGAGACTTTGTTGTTACTGTGTCTGGGAATCCAACCCAGGTCAGCATTCTGCAAGGCAAGCGCCCTCCCCAAAGAAATGTTTTATTTCTCTGGCCTTAGTCTGACACACTTGACTGAACCAAGACCTCACACTTGTCTACGCTCAAAGACACCATAACCCAAGCTGGAAAGACAAACTGGTGAATTGGGGAGAATATTTTCACTACCAGAAACAGACAAGCTTCAAAATTCCTAACTGACTGAAAGCTCCTTAGAGGCACGAGGAAAAGGCAGAAAGGAAAGAAAAGTGGGCAAAGGTGGGGCTCTAAGGGCCTGGGGGGAGGCTGTGGGGATGGCCCCTCTCAGATGGGGCAGAAACAACACTGCCTGCCTTTGTGGAAGAGCAGTCTGGTATACCTCCGTCCTGCAGTCCCACGCCAGGCTCTCGCCTGCAGAAACGCTGACACGTGTTGGAGAGATATGCACGGAAGCGCGAGAGCCAAAGCTTCATGAGTGAAAGCGAAAAATGGCAACCAGCTCACATTCTCCCATCAGCCCGGGACTGCTCCATCCATCACACTCGCTGCACGCAACGGAGTATTAGGCACCGATGACAAAGAAAGCGGGGGCTCTGGCTGCCTGACCTTGACAGCGGGCGCAGCAGGGAGACGCCCGCTAGATGCCATCTCTCCATCTTCTTCTTAATGATCTACAGCCAACAGGGCTGCTGAGGCTCTGGGCAAGTTCCAGAGCAGACACGGTGGGATGCCAACTGCGGGACCGTGGCAGAGCGAGGTTTAAGGACAAAGCGGGAGTTCTCCAACCAGACTAAACCTGCTTGGAGGGTGTTTCTACTCTCGCACGAGCAAATGCCTGTTTTTCTGGTCAAAGAGAGAAAAATACGCCCTGTACTAGGGCCAGAGTGATAGGACAGCGGGGAGGGCTCTTGTCTTGCACACTCCCAACCCGGGTTCAATCCCTGGCATCCCACAGGGTCCCCCAAGCACTGCCAGGAGTGATCCCTGAGTGCAGAGACAGGAGTCACCCCTGAGCACTGCCGGGCCCCCAAAACAAACAAACAAAAAACAGAACACAGAGAAAATTTAACAAGCAACTGAAAAAGAAAAGAAAGAAAATATGCTATTTCTCTGGATCCTGGCAGTTGTGGGCCAAGAGCCTAACAGAGGCACCCGGCCCTGGGGGCCCGCACTGGACCTCCTGTTCCTGCTCTTCTCTGAAGTTTCCTTTGCACATCCCCAGGTGACCTCTGTGCCATTGTCCCTACTATTCTCTCCGCCTGGAATGTCCTTTCCTGTCTCCTGGTGTTGTTCAAGGGCTGGCATCTTCTGGATGTCCGCCCTGAACTGCTCCGGACCCCCAATCCCCTCACCATGCCGCCTTTCCACTCAACAAGGTGAGAGCCACACTCAGAGGCACCCCAAGTCTAGGAGACAGAGCTAAGGGTTGGAAGGAACAGAACCAGTTTAATCCTTACGGCAACCCCTGCCAGGTGGGTCCCCATGCCATGACCCCACACTGGATCACACACCTGAGTGTGGGGACTGCGAAAAGTCCAGCCACCGTGAAAGGATTGTGATGGCGCCGAGTCCAAAATGAATTTAAGACCCACCGCATGGAGAGTCCCAGGCGTGTCTGGCAGTGCTTGCTGCACGGCGTTTCTTTTTTTATGCTTGCTTTGGTTTGGGGACCACACCTGTCAATACTCAGGGGTGACTCCTGGCTCTGCACTCTGGGACCATTCCTGGTGGTGGTCAGGGATGCCAGGGATGAAACCCGGGTTGCCTTGTGCAAGGCAAACATGCCACCTTCATTCCACACCGTGTGGCATTTCTTGGGCAAGAAGGGTGGTGAGTAGAATACGTTTAAGCAGCCCTGCATGTGCAGATGAGGAAAACTGAGGCACAGAGAGGTTAATTACTTGCTTGAAGTCACCCAAGCAGGAATCAGCAAACCTGGCTAGCTCAGCCGAGTGGGGTGCCCCTGAGTGCTCCCCTAGATAGGTGCTCAGCAGCCCTCAGGACCTGCACCACCTATGAGCCCCCAGGTTGGGGTCAGCCTTGTTGCATCCCCCCAGAACCCAGGCAGGTCAGGAGTATGCCCAGGGAGTGTGCTGGGGCCATGGTCACCAGCAGAACACAGGAAGTGGATTGGGCTGCCAGAAACTGATAGGAGGAGGGTGTGCACTGGGTCAGTGCTGTGAGGGGCCAGCTCACCTGGGGTGCTGGACAGCAGGGCAGAGAAGGTGCAGCCCTCCCCAGCTCCCCTGCATGCCTGCTGTGTGCTAGGCCCTGGGGTAGCTGCCTGGGCATCCCACACAGGGAAGGGCCACAAATGGCCTCTGCACAGCCGGAGTTAAAACCAGGCAAAAGGCTACGGGCCCTGCTGAGGGGAAGGGGGACAGCAGGTGATGGAGTGACAGCGTTGGCTGGAGCCTCTGCAGGGGTGACAGTGGAGGGGTCTCCCTGGAGGAAGTGGCACGTGGGCCCCGCCGGGAAAGATGCAGGGGAGCCGGGCAGATGGAGCCGGGGAGGAGGACTCAGCGGGAACAGCTTGAGCAGGGCTGGAGGTGGGGGGCGGGTGTGTGGGGAAGAGTCACTGGTGCTGGCTGGGGCACAGGCGAGCTGGGGGGGTGGGGCAAGTCATTTATTGGGGGGTCCTCGGGGAGAGGGGAGGGGGCTGCCCCATCATCTTTTGGGGGAGGCTGACAGACTGCTTCTGTGTGCTGAGGATGGGGCGTGTCAGGGCTGGGGCGTGTCAGGGCTGTGGCCCTGGGACACGAGGCTCCTGGTATCTGACCCACATGCGCGAACGGGCCAGGCCTTTGGCCACCAACCCTGCCTTTCCGGGGGTGTTTGGACGTTTTACCTTAAAGAGAGGCGAAGTGCAGAGCCACACCATATAGAGGAGGCCCCTGCCTCAGTTTCCCCAGTCGGGGGGATGGAGACCAGCTGGTGGGCTCCCTAGGGCTGGACCATGGCAGAAGGGGGAAACTTCAGAGGGAGGAACCCGAGAGGAGCGGGGGTGAAGAAGCTGGACCCCCTCCACGCCAGGCCCCTCGCTCTGGGGACGCCAGCTGTACTGCAGGCCTTGGCCTCCACGGCCCAGGCCGATTTCCCAGCAGGGGTGAAGCACGTGGAGAAGAGGAAGAAGGGTCCCCCATCTCCAGGGCAAGTCCACTCCGGGGGGTGCGGACGGAAACAACACCCCAGCCCCACTGCTGCCGGCTGTGGAGTCAGGGGCCTGATGCCCCCCACAGCCCCAGGGAAAGGCTCCCTCAGAGGGTGGTGCCAGCAGTCCAGTCTGGCTCACCAGGAACTGAGGACGGCCAGATAGTTGGTCTGAGGTGAGCTCCCCACCCCCACCACACAAGCCATGAGCCCCCAAAACTCCAGCTTACTCTCCACCCGTTCTGCCTACAGCACCCTCCCCACCCCTCTACCCCCATCTCAGCGGGGTCAGTTCTAAGGTTCCTAGTGCAAATGCTCAGGTCCAGCCTCCCCCCCCCCCCGGCCTGATCAGATCACTCACAGCCTCCCCCCAACTCCAGACCATCCTCGCCATCCTGCTGGCCGCCTCCCCGCCCGCCCAGCTCTGTGGGCGGAACCCTGTGTGATTCATCTGTGCCGCTCCAGACCCACTTGTGACTCAGCTCGGCCCAGGAGTGCTGCCCACAGGCTCCGGAGCTCAGAGGGGGTTGGACAAATGGAGCAGAGAGTTGGGTCAGTGTGGGGCTGCGGTCAAGCTCAGGGGGGTCAGGACCCTAGTTCAGTCTGTCCAGGGCCTAGGATGGGTTGGGACATCAGTTCCATCTGCCCAGAATCAGGGCTCAGGGTGGTCAGGACCCCATTTCCGGTTCCATCTGTCGGAGATCGCGCTGGGGGGGGGGGCGGGGGGAAGCGGGTGACTGCTGAAAGCTTCCATACCCCACCGTGATTGGCTCACTACTCTGAAAATAATAACCCCTGCCCTGGTGAGCCTGAGACTTGCTCTCAGGGCCCCCCTCTGCCCACCCTTCGGCCTGGCACCTTTTCAGTCCCCTCCAGGCAGATCTGCTGCGGTCCCCACCTTCCTTGGGCCCCTCCATCACCTGAGCCCAGGGGAAGGGACTGGGCACCCCCCTGCCCGCACGCACCCCTAACCTCCTCTGAAAAACAGCGAGGTATGGTCAGCCTTCTGGTGCAGAAGCATCCCCGACCGGGACAAGTGGTCTGTGGGTGTCCACAGATTTCTTGGCCTTGCATCCACTCCATGGCTCGGATGCTCCATGGAGGTTTGGTCTGTTGGGGTGGGGGTGAGCAGAGGCTGTGAGGGGCCATACACCCTCCGTCCTGGCAGCTGCGCCCCGCTGTGCTTCCTGGGGCTTTAATCGGGATGCTGAGCCCCTTCCCTATCAACCCCATTTTCGGTGTCCTGAGTGCTGGGACCGTGAAGGCTGCTGGGCTGGACCGAGCAGTGCAAGGCTCCCAGGAAAGTTGAGCCGGAACGGCTGGGCAGGCACCAGAGCCGGGTCACTTCTGACCACGGCAGGGCCAGCTGAGGAGGCCACACACCCCTAGGCCCCTCGCTGTCCCAGCCTGCTCCTCTCAGGCAGAGGGTCAGGCCGGTTTGCTGGCAAGACACAAGCTTCTCGTTTTAATTAATTAAAGAAAAATCTAATCACTGCATTAAACTTCTCATTACTCCACTTGAATACCCGTTAAGTAAATTTAATTACCAGAGGATTGGGTTTCCAGCCTCTTTCATTAGCTTCTGATAAGGGGGGGGGGGGCGGGGAGAAGGAGGCGAGCGGAACAATGCCAGTCCCGGCCCACAGAGGGCAGGTGGGCACTGGCCACAGGCCAGTGGGAGGGGGGATCTCCCCGGGCACAGGCTTGGCTTTGGGCTGTGTTGGGGGACCCACCCCAGCTGTCCCCAGGAAGGCAAGGGACAACATTTGATGGAACCTGTGAACACTTCATTTACGGCCCAGTTTGGCTATTTATCCCCCTCCTCCTCCTCAAAACAGTTTGCGGCTGCTGAGAATAGTACAGGCTGGAAAAAGAGAGAGAAGAAACCAGAGCAGCAGGAACGGGAAGAAAGATGCAGCGAGACATGAGCCTCGCCTCGTGCAGGGCACCCTGGGCCCTGGGCACAAACGAGTACAAGGCTCTGAGCTTCCCAGCGGCCCAGGAAAAGAGAGCGACGCTCTAGGCAGCGCGGCAGACCGTGGCCCAGGAGGTGCTCTGTGGGACCCCAACAAGCGCAGGATGGAAGGGACCACTCGCTGCTGGCTGGAGAGTCAGGGGGATGCTGGAGCAGGAGGATGTGAGCTGGGCCTGGGGAAGGACCAGGGATGGAGAAGGGGTGGGGACTGTGGGGCTGTGGCTCAGAGGGGAGAAGGGATGAGCAGAGGAGACGGTGGGCTGGGAGGGGCAGCCCAGCCAGTGAGTGTGTGAAGGACTAGCAGGGGCACTGGACTCTGGGGAGGGGCAGGCTCCAGCCCCCTCCTACCCCGTCCTGATAGTCCTGACAGGGCCTCTCGGAGCTCCGGCATCAGAGCTGCCTCCCTCCCCACTGCAGCTCCAGCTGCTGACTCCCCTACAGTTGGGGCCCCCTTGTCTGAGCCCAGCAGTGGTGCCAGTCAATGACCCAAGGATGCCAGCGGTAAAGCCCAGCCCCTGACCTCTGAGGGCTGGGTCTGCAGTGGACTCCACAGGCCCCTCCCTGAGCTACAGTATGGCTTCAGTCTCTTCTCTGCCTGCCTAGTCCTGAGATACACACACTCACATACAAACGTATACATAGACACACACACACGTGCACACACAGACACACATATGCACACATGCACGCACACGCACACATACACACAGATGCACAGACACACGCACTCACACGTGCACGTGCACACACGTATTTACATACACACATGCATGCAGACACACATATGCACCTACACGTATATACATATACATGCACACACATGCACACATACATCCATGTGCACACACATGTATATAGACAGGCGCGCATGCACACAGACACACGCACATACATTCACACATGGGTGCACATACATACAGATACACACATGCACATACACATGCACACATACATATATGCACGCACAAACATACAAACACACATGTACATAGAGAGGCGCACACACAGACACACACACAAATATGCACACATATATACACTTACACATGGGTGCACATACACACACGCATGCACACACAGACACACATGCACATACACATGCCCCAGCCAGTTCCTGTTTGGACTCTCTTTCTGGCTTCTCCCTCTGCAGCTCCTTCTACATGAGGGATCGGGCCTATCCCAAGCTCGCAGGAGAGAGGGTGGGGGACATCAGGCTTTGTGAGCACCAGCCAGCGCCTCCCATGTGCCACCACAGACCATGCACACAGTGCTTGCCCAGGTAAGGTTCATAATCAGGCAATGATTTAGAACTCAGAAAGAGACAGGGACTTGCCTAAGGACACACAGCATGTCAATGTCCATCTAGGCCTGACCGCAAGCTGTCAGACCTTGGCAGATTTATGTTTATTATGATCATTTATTGACCCCCCTCCCCCCTCCACACACACAAGTTGAGAGGTCTCCTTTCTGCCAGCAAGTTTCCTTAATTCCTCCTTCCCAAGTTTCCCTTGGGAAACATACTTCTTTCCTTCCTTATTATTTTTTGTTTCTGGCCCACACCCGGCAGTGCTCAGGCCTTACTCCTGGCCCTGTGCTCAGGACCACTCCTGGGCGTGCTCAAGGGACCATACACGATGCCATGGATTGAACCCAGGTTGGCCATATGTAAGGCAAGCGCCTCACCCGATGTACTATCGCCACCGCCCCCACTCCTGATCCTGTGGTGGGGAAGGATAGTCCCAACTCCCAGCCCATCTGTTCCCCAGCCCTGAGGATCCGGCCAAGGGACCCACATACCACCCACAGGGCCAAAAGGAAAACAGATTTTTCTCTCCACCCTCCTCCCCAGACTCCAACCTAAAAGCAATATGCCCTGAGTGGAGCCATCATAGAGGAAGAGAAGCCAACGGATCCAGACAGAAATCAGGCCCGGGTCCTAGAAGCTAAACCACTAGATTAAGCCCTGCCTGAAGTCGCGCCCCCCTCAGGGTACCCTGGAGACACGAGTTGGCTTTACTGATTTTATGTCTGACTGGAACTGATGTTGGTGCTGCCTGAAGTGTCCCTGACAGCCCTATCCAGAGAGGTGCTGGGATCTGCAGCTGTTCCCGGGGTCTTCTCACCTGCGCTAGCAGGCTAGGAGGGAGCTGGAACTTCTTGCAAGAGTGAGAGTCTGAATCTGACTCTTGGACTCAGAGAAGTTGTGTGGCACAGCCAGGGTGGCGGAGAGAGGGCCGGGGACAGTGCACTCCCCTCTGCCCTGACCAGCAGGAGGGATAAGGGGACTCAACAGGGTACCCCGGCCCCCAACCAGGCCCCTTGGAAGCAGAGTCACATCAGCTTAACTGTGGATATTCCAGCAGAGTATCAGAACAGCCCGGATGGGGGTGAGGGATGGGAGCGGGGGGAGGGGCAGGGCAACTGCAAACACAATCCATCCACCCGGTTGGGCTGGGCTGTGTCGCCACCAGGACATAACCTTTCACTGTCTTCATTCCTAAGGTTGTCTTCTCACCAGACTCAAGCTGCAGAGAGCTCTTCCTAGCCTCTCTGCTCCTGGCTAGGACCATCGCTCACTCTGATTCTCTAATATACTTTTTGTCTAATTTGTATTGAGGGCCGGAAGGATAGTACAGTGGGTAGAGCACTTGCCTTGCATGTGGTCAACCCTGATTCAAACCCTGACACCTGAGAAGGGGTCTCCCAAGCCCCCACTGGGAGTGATCCCTGAGAGCAGAGCCCGGAACACCCCTGAACACAACTGAATGTCACCCCCAAACCAAACCAACTGAAACCTATAATTTGCATGGGGACCTTTGATACACGGGACCTTTTTTGGGGGGGAGGATGAGATTCCAGAGCCCATGCCCTCCCCAGAACCCAGGGAGAGGTTGCGGTGGGGGTGCCACCTACCGTGACTGCTGCCCCCTGCAAGACAGGAAGCTGGCGGGTGTCCTTAGCAGGGGCTGACCTAGAGTCCAGGCCAGCGGGGGATGTGGGTGGGAGGCAGTGTGGCCTCACGGGCTCAAGGCAGCGACAACATAGTGGCGGAAACCCTAGAAAACAGGAGAAATGAGGGTGAGCAGCATGGTGGGGGGGGGGGAGTGCCCAGGCAGAGGCGAGATTCAGAGGTCAGACGATTCATCATCCTCCCTCACATTCTAGATTCTAACCTGACCCTTCCCCTGGCCTTCCCCTCCTAGGAGACCTCCAGGCTGCAGAGAAGCATCTGTAGAAGTTGACCTGCAGCTGGTACAAAGCAAATTCTCTGGCTATTGCCAGTATGTGTATGGGGAAGGCTGGTGGGTCACTGCTCCCTGGGATTGTGGTCTCACTTCTGAGGGCCCCTCTCCGGGTACCTGAACTGGGCTGGGCAGCCAAGGCATCTTGGAGATCCAGCCCAGGCTTCCAGGTGCTGGAAGGGACCCACCTACACCTGCGGGGGGGTGGGGGGTCAGGGTATGGATTTCACTGACACTTAATTCTAAAGATCCACATGTGGCTGCTGCCACCCCACCAGTCAGCACAGTCCCTGCCCAGCCCCTGGCCACAGAACCCAGAAGAAAATGCAGTCTGAGGGGTTAAGGGAGTTCATCAGCGAGAGGGACAGACACAGAACCAGAACTTTGTTCCTGGGGTTCCTGATGCTGATTCTCCCACAGTGCCCCGGCCCAATACCCACCATGTTCAGTATCACCCACCGTCCCGTCCAGCTCAGCGTCAGCCCAGCCTCCCATCATACTCAGTGTCATCGTGCTCTCTCTCTCTCTCTCGTCTCTCAGCACCACCACTCTCCCACCATGCTCTTCCCATCACGCTCAGCGGCACCATGCTCCTTCCCATCATGCTCAGCACCACCATGCTCCTTCCCATCATGCTCAGTGCCACCATGCTCCTTCCCATCATGCTCAGTGCCACTATGCTCCTTCCCGTCATGCTCAGCTCCGCCATGCTTTCCATAATGCTCAGCGCCTCCATGCGCCTTCCCACCATGCTCAGCGCCACCGTGCGCCTTCCCACCATGCTCAGCGCCACCGTGCGCCTTCCCACCATGCTCAGCGTCACCGTGCTCTTTCCCACCATGCTCAGCGCCACCGTGCTCTTTCCCACCATGCTCAGCGGCACCGTGCTCTTTCCCACCATGCTCAGCGACATGGTGCTCCCTCCCATCATGCTCGGCGGCACCATGCTCCTTCCCATCATGCTCAGAGCCTCCATGCGCTTTCCCATCATGCTCAGCGCCACCATGCACCTTCCCATCATGCTCAGCGCCACCATGCGCCTTCCCACCATGCTCAGCGGCACCATGCGCCTTCCCATCATGCTCAGCGGCACCGTGCACTTTCCCACCATGCTCAGCGGCACCGTGCACTTTCCCACCATGCACAGCGACACCGTGCTCCCTCCCATCATGCTCAGCGGCACCATGCTCCTTCCCATCATGCTCAGCGCCTCCATGCGCTTTCCCATCATGCTCAGCGCCACCATGCACCTTCCCATCATGCTCAGCGCCACCGTGCGCCTTCCCACCATGCTCAGCGCCACCGTGCGCTTTCCCACCATGCTCAGCGCCACCGTGCACTTTCCCACCATGCACAGCGACACCGTGCTCCCTCCCATCATGCTCAGCGCCTCCGAGCGCCTTCCCACCATGCTCAGCGCCCCAGGAGAGGTCTTTCCTATCATGCCCAGCAGAATTAATCTCTCCCATCCCTCAGCACTGTTTCACTCTGCCATCGTGCTCAGCACCCTCGCACTCTCCACCATGCTCAGCATTATCTCCCTGAGTGTCCTGCTGCTGCTGCTCCTGGGGTTCAGGTCCCTTTGAAGGGGCACCTATTCCTAACCCCAAATGCTGGCCCGACTCAGGCACCGCTTAACTCCAAGCAAAGCGGCCTCAATCTACGTCCCTGAGGTTGCCCAGAGAAAATGGCCCTGACAAAGAACTATTCTATGCAGGTCTAATAGCAAATTGTTAAATTAAAAACAAACAAAAAGCTCCCCAATATCCCATAACAGAAATGACAGAGTGCTCCACTTGATGAACTATTACACAGCCATTTAAAAAAGGGTGGGGAAGAGTAGTGAATGGAACAGCCATTCTCGAACAACAGTGAGCAGGCAAGCAGGAAGTGGCTATCGACAGGGCTGGACTGCCATGGTCTCAGGGTTCCATGCCCACTGAGCCCACCGAAGAACTGGGGGGTGCAGTTTGCAGAATCCTGTTACAAACACAGGGGCTGCAGCAGAGAGAGGCCATACCTCTCTGATTACACAAGTACAAGGCAAGGGCCCAGCATCTCTTGAGGGGCTTTGCAAATGTTGTCTTATGTAACCCAACAGGAAGAGGCCATTATTAAACCCTTACTTGGGGGCCAGGGAAAGAAGCAAAGAGATACAGTTCTTGGCCAAAGATCAAGGGCCACTTCAACTTCCCACACACTCTGTGAGGTTCTAGTATTTTCTTTACAGGAAAGAATAGCTGCTGCCTTGGGGTGGTGAAAATACAGATGGTTGATGGGTACGACCCTTTTTAATTTCACAGAAGTTCTTTTTTTGTAGCAACAGAAAGGAAAAAAGTCCAAGAAACGGTGCATCAAAATTAGAAACACAAGCGCGCTGTGTGCGTGCGCACACACACACAACTTATCACATCGAAGCTACTGATGCAATGAAGGTCTGGCTGGGAATGGAATTTACCTCCTGACAGCAAGGCTCTTTCTCTGCCGCTCCTGCCAATTTCCTGACCTGCACCTCTCCCTCCTACCTGGGTGAGAGCCTCACTGTGGCCATGGCCCTGCATGGGGCTGGGCTTCAATAAACACCTCCTGATACCCTCACCAGTGCTGCAGGGCAGAACCAAGCTTCAGAGCCTGCAGCCCGCAAAGACTGAGCTCAAGAGGCCCTGACAAGCGGCCTCACCCTCCTGCTCCGGCCAGCCTGTTCCACAGGTGGAGCAACTGATCCTAAAAGGCAAAGGACAGAGAGTGCTCAGGGAGCCACATGAACGGATGTGCATGTCTGTGACCCCAGAGTACAAGCATGTCACCCATACTCAGTGTACAAACATGTCACCCAGAGCTGCAGGCCCAACCCCTACACACACACACACACACACACACACACACACACACACACACACTACATACTACATACTCTATTCTAGCCACAATTGCATAAGCACAACTATTTCAGAAATCCTGTACATGTTCCCATGTTGTTTTTATTCACCAAATATGTACTGCATACTTATCTTTTTTGTTTTGTTTTGTTTTTGGCGGAGGTCCCACCCAGCTGTGCTCAGGGATCACTCCTGACGGCACTCAGGGAACCATACATGGTGCCATGATGGAACCCAGGTCGGCTATGTGCAAGGTAAGTATCTTTCATGGGTTCCTAGTCTTACTGTAATACAGGTGCTAGGACCCAATGGGATACAAGATTGACAGGTTCAGGTTCTGGGCGGAGGGGTACAGAGATTAAACAAATAAAGCAATAAGGTAATTGCAAGGAGTGATGTGTGCCATTGAGATCTCCACACCCAGGGGCTAAGAGACAGCTCAGTGGGCTGAGGGCCTGCTTTGTGTGTGGGATACCTCTCCCTACATTCCCCCCACCACACACACACACACACCTGTGTTTTCCCTAGAGCCTTCAGGAGCCACTCCCAGCCCTGGAGAGCAGCCCCTAAGCACCACAGAACTCTGTGAAAAGCAAACAAACAAAAAAGATCATCAAAGTCGATCCTGGGAGAGGAGGTGCCTGCGAGGCCTGTCTACACTGAGTGTTCGTCTACACTGGGTAAGATGTGAGTGCAGCCTAGAGCAGGAGGTGAGCACAGAGTGGTGGGGCAGGCACAGAGATTCCCATGAAGCAGTCAGGTACTTGAAGGAGGTGTGAGAAGCTGCTGGGGTGGGGGCCAGGCTGAGGGAAGGTGGGGGCCAGAGGAAGCCGGAAGCTCAGGGTTCTTCCAGGAACCATGGAAAGTCAGCACAGGCAGTGCCAGGTAGTTTCTTCACGGTGATTAGTTCCCTGGAGCTGCTGAGCAGAGGCTAGAAGACAGGAGCAGGGGGCAGGCTGCTACGAGCCGAGGGAGGCCGGGGCCAGCATGGAGGCAGGGCCAGGGCCAGGGCTGCTGGATGTGGCTGAGGCAGAACCAGCATCATTGGCTGAGGGGATGGGGGAGAAAGGGGAGTCAGAACCATTCCAGCACCTTCTACCGCTGACACCCACTGGTTTACCACCAGACCCCCGCCCCTGCATTAAAAATAACTATTCTACATCACACAGCAGATGAGCCACCTAGGCGGCAACGGCCTCTGCTCTGACACCCCCAGAGACTGGGGGTGCCTCTCTCCTCCCAAGCCTGCCATCACAGAGGGACATGGAGGGGCCTGGGGCAGCACCCACAGGCCAATGGGAGCCAAGGTTGTTCAAAACAGCGGGGCAGGGTACGGCTGACGGGGTGCGCCGTGGGCCCCTAACTACCCCCATCTCCACATCCTCAGGGGAGAAAGTTTCGGCCAGACGTGTTATGTCAGGGGTGCTGGTGGGGAGGGGCGTCTGGGAAAAGCAGAAGCCTGGGGGTGTGGCATCCAGAGTTTGGGGGCCAGCTCTGCCCCTTGTCAACCGGGGGGCCCTGGGCAGCTTCTTTCCTTCCCAAGGTTCATTCAGCTAAGTTATCATTCAAGCAGCAAACACAACCCTCCACCCTGAGCTGGGAATCAGACGACAGATGGACAGATGGACAGATGGCAGGAACCAAGTTTCATCAGAATCAGTATCTGGCACCTTTATTTTGAAGCGGTGGGGATCTTGGGGCCAAAGATATAGCTCAGTAGGTAAGACACCTGCCTTGCACGCAAGCAACCTAGGCTTGATCCCTGATACCACATATGGTCCCTTGAGCACTGCCAGGAGTAGTCCCTGAGCACAGAGCCAGGAGAAAGCCCTGAGCTCTGCTGGACATGGAAGAAGAAAGGAAGAAAAGAAGGAGAAAGAAAGGAAGGAAGGAGGAAAGTAAGGAAGGAGGAAAGTAAGGAAGGAGGAAAAGAAAGAACGAAGGAAGGAAGGTGAGAGGGAGGGAGGTAAGGATGGAAGGGAGAGAGGGAGGGAGGGAGGAAGGAAGGAAAGGAAGGAAGGAAGGAAGGAAGGAAGGAAGGAAGGAAGGTTGGTTGGTTGTTCTCAGAGCCCAGTGGGGCCCAGCCTGGTGAAGTCCCTCCACTAAGGGGAGCAAAGGGGCCCCATTGTCCAAATCATCACCCCAGGGAGTCTAAGTCACTCCCTGTAGCCCGAGTGGCATCTGTGGGTCCAGCAGACAGGTTCTCTCCCCAGCTTGAGTGCCGTCCTTCAGTTCTGGGGGTGGACAGAAGGCCAGGGGCTGGGTCCTGCCATGCCTAACCACCACATCCAAGAGAAAGAGGTGGGTGGCCTGGCCCAGAGTGAACACCTGGGTCATCATGGGTCCCTGACCTGGAATCACTGTTTTGGCAGAGACCAGGATGCATCTCTGAAGACAGGTCATCCCTGAGCGGCAGAGAGGGGTCCATTGGGACTGGCTGGCCCCTGTACAAAACCCCCTCACCGGCCCTAAGAGAAGAGGCCCACCAGAAGCTGGGGAGTGGCCTGGGGATGGGCGGCGGCACAGCCAGGAAGGTCAGTCTCTGAGGAGGGGAGCCTGCTGCAGCCCTGCAGCCAGATGGTGGCACATCTGTCCAGAAGGGCCCGACACAGCGGGTCTATTCCCAGAGGCATCATCAGGAAGATGAGGACCTGGCCCCCGGTACCCCAAACCTCCTGTCTGCCAAAGGGCCTGCCCAAGACATATCTGTGAGGTCAGTATCCCAGAAGGCCCCACAAGAAGGTTCTGGAAATGCACATCTTTGCTCCGCACAGTAGTGAGCTCCCTGTCCCTGTGGGCATGCAAGCTGAGTCTAGGACGGGACTGCTTTTGCCTGGGTCATTCTCTCAGCACATGAATCCGGGTATTACCTAGTGAAAGGGAACCAAGTAACCGAGCTCTGAGGCAGAGAGGGCCGGGACTGGCTCCATTCCATAGATGAGGAAACAAAGGCCCAGTGAGGAAACAAGACCAGTTCCCAGTGCCACTGCATATCAGCCCCCAGATTCCCTCTCTGAGGGCCTTCCTCCTGCATCCCCGGCCCAAACAGGGCCAGAATCTGCACCCCCCCCTGCTGCCTTCCAGTGACCACAGCTTCCCTCCCTGGAGGTCTGAGGCTCTCCAGCCCACCCCTGAAACCCAGGGAGAACCCAGCCCCAAAGACTTCTCCCCAGGCCCGGAGTTTCCTTTCCTCTACTGGCTACCCTTGCCATCCCCCCTTAAATCACAAATCACCCCTAGAGCAGGTGCTGACTTACCCCAGGAATTTAGGGTCAGGGGCCCTCCCGAGTGGGCTCCATCTCAGCCTCATGCCCACCCTGGGCCCCTGTCCTGACCTTCTTCCCTTTCCTGCAGAGAAAGGGGCAGGCAGGGGGGTGGGCCAACCCCAGCCCCATTTCTCAACACAGCACATCCTAGCCCTCCTGGGGAGGGGGCTTGGTGAGCTGGGGCGCAGGCAAGGGGAGGAAGTTTTCAGAACTGGCCCCAATGCACAGTAGTAAAGTGAATGGAGAGTTTGCAAACTTGGGGGTAGGGGGTAGGGATCCGGGATGGGCTGAGGCGAAAACCCATGCTGTCTCCTGCTCCCCTGAACACGAGTGTGGATCTGGGCGTCCGGTCCAGACCAGGGCTCAGAGAAGGCTTGCAGGGGAGTGATTTTTCCCAAGGTGTGGCGGGGTCAGAGCTGGGGCTTGGGGGACAAGACAGGGAGCAGCAGGGACAGAACTGACAAGTGGACCTCCTGTAGGGTCAGGAAGCAGCTGGTTCAGCGTCCCCTGCTGCCATCTGCCATCTGGGCACTTCCCAGAGCACAGCGCCCCAGGCCTGGGAGCTGGGCACTGCAGGCGCCCGTGAGCTTATCCTGGGACAGAGGGGGGCACCGACCTGCCTGCACAGCATCACCAGGGGCAGCAAGTGGCAGGAAATGGGCCCACCCACAGCAGGCACAAGCCCTGTTCCCTGAGAAGGGTTTAAGCAACAGTCTCTCTGCTGAATATTTAAGAAAATGTGCCCCCCCCAACAAAGAAAGAGAACAGCAGGAAGGAGGAAGCTATAGAGCAGGGCCAGGGAAGGGGGTGGGAGAAACTGCAGTCAAGCTGACGGGCAAGGTCACGGGGGCTTGAGTTGGGATCCAGGAAGGGAAAAGCTCGACTCGCGAGTCCATTACAGCCCTGACTGATCTGTCGGCTTCTATTAGGCTAAATATCTTAGTCTAATGGGGGATTATCCCAGGAAAGGCACACTGCCAGCGTCCACCAGGAAGGGCCCAACTGGAAGAGCTCCTCAACCCCTAGCAGGGTCGCCCACCTAGGGGTAAGCGTCACAGGGGTGGGGGACGCTTGTCTGGCACTGCCCTTCCCCAGTCTCTCCACAGCTCCCTCCACTTTGGAGCCTGCCCTCAGGACCCCCATGGCAGCCCCCCAGACCTGCACAGGACGCCTCCCTAGAGGCACCTAGAGCTGCTGTTGGAAGCAGGACCCCCCCCTTGGACCAGAAGGACTAGCTGTGGATACCTCCAGGGTCAGGTCCCCACTGCCCACCTGCAGGCTCAGAAAGGAAGTCCCGCCTCCTCAGGCAGGCAGAGGTCAGCTGTGCCTCCACCCCCACGGCAGGCCTGAAGACCCAGGTGGGCCCCCAGGCTGGGGGGCAGCTGGTCCACTCACTCACAAGCAAACACTCTACTGCTGTCTGTAGAACTTGGGCGCTGGGCCAGGGGCAGCCTGCAGGGCGTGTTCCATGGGGAGAGGAGTGGCCACGAGGGTGGGGGCTGGGGTGAGTGTTGGGGCTAGGGGGCTCCAGGAGGAACACGAGTGTGGATCTGGGCGTCCAGTCCAGACTGGGGCTCAGAGAAGGCTTGCAGGGGAGTGATTTTTCCCAACAGGTCACAGCAGAGCTGGATCAGACAGCCACGGGGAAGGGCCCCCGGGAACAGGGCCGGCCTGTGCCAGGGCCTGGGCCAGCACGAGGGCCCGACAGGGAGAGAGTTGGTCCCAGATACAGTGTGACAGGAGGGGTGAGTGCTTATCCCAGCAGCCATCAGGAGCCTGGAAAGGCCTTAAGTGGGGGAGTGTCAGGGCCTGATTTGTGCTCCGGAAAGATCATTGTGGCTGCCACCGGGCGGAGAATGGATCGCATCGGCAGAGACAAGGCAAGAGGCATGAGCCAAGTTAGCGCATGGGGTAAGGAAGAGTCAGCAAGAGGCGGCCTGCTGGGGCATCCATGAGGCTGAATCCACTGTGTAAGGGCGGGGGGAGAGGCATCCTGTCCACGCACAGCCCGACAGTGACCTCAGACACGGCAGGTGAGCTGCCGGCCCAGGAACGAGTGCCTTGCTGAGCCCTGACTTACAAGCTGTGTCCTGGCGCCCCCCCCCCCAGGATAGAAGGGGAAACTGAGACCCAGAAACACTGGCCAAGAAGGTGCTTGGAGAAAGAAGTGGATGCAGGGCTCCCACAAAGCCCAGGGGCTGGAGAGGCGACAGGTTGGGGGAGCCACGGGGACCTCGGAGCTGGGGGTGAAGTCAGATCAGAATGGGGGTCAAGGGGAGCCAGCAGAGACCATTGCAGGGGGGCCTGTGTGGGCAGAGACTGGAACAGGGACGCACCCGGACTAGAGGGGTCCTACCGAGGGGAAGCGGCTCACGAAGCAGCAGGGAGGGGGTGGGCAGGCACATGGCCGGGGGCCTGCAGCTGGACCTGGTCCCCTGGGTGGCTGCTGAGGAGGACAGGGGAGGGGGCAGGAGGGCAGGGAGTCTCTGCAGGAAGTGGGACCCTCTGCGGTCTGAGTGGTGTCCCCGAGTAGTCAGGCTGTCCTGTGTCAGGGGGTCTGAGAGCCTCCTCGGAGTGTGGGCTCCAAGGACCCCCTGCCACAGCAGGACAAGCTGACAGCAGCTTCCAGCCACTAAGGAACCGCATGGGGCAGGGGATGCTGCTCCCCGGGACTCCCAATCTGAGCATTTGCCGGAGGCTACCCGCTTCTCCCCTGCGCCCAGGTGGGACAGACACACCGGCTGCCCCCACCCCCAGTGCGTCAGGCAGGTTTCTTAGGTCCACCTCAAACCCCCTCCACCTCTATCTCCCCCAGAGCAGAAAGCCCTGAGACGGGACGGGGCAGAGACGGGAGGGCTTCCGAGAAGAGGCGGCTTTCTGCTGCTTAGGGTCTCACTTTGCTCTTACGTGGGAGGGCCGGGTCTACAGTCACCACCACCACCCCTACTGGTACGACAGCTAACAGTACTGTCCTCTGGGGTGACAGCAGCAGTCGAAATAATAGTACTGCAGGCACTGGCTAGGGAAGGCGCTATTTGGGGTTGCTGTACCCCGACAATGAGGACCTGAGGCCAAGTTGCCCCCCCAGAGAACTGACATGTAGACCACTGAGCGCTGAGCACTGCCCTGCATCCCCACCATCTCCGAACGGCCCCTCCCAAGTGGGTGAGGAGAGAAGCTCCAGGACCAGGCCAGAGGCAGCAAGGTCAGAGTCCCCGGGGCTATAGGCCACTCTCAGTGCTGAAGCTGAGGATGCCGGGAGGCTGGGTGTGTGCATCTCGGTCCCCCCTGGGCCTACCCACCCCCATGCCAGGCAGCAGGGCAGCGGCTGCGGGGAGAGGAAGGAGAGACCTCAGCATGGTTGGTCGCCTCTGCATCTTCTGCACTGTGCGTGGAAAGTCACACCCAGGCTGGTAGGGGGTAATAACATGGGGCCACTTCCGGTCCCAGCACCACAGGGTCCCCTAGCACCACCAGGGGCAACCCCTGAGTAGAGTCACAAGCAGCCATGGCAGTGGCCTTGCTCCCAGCCGCAAGGTGCTCAATCCCCGGCACCTCATATGGTCCCCGGAGAACCAACAGGTGTGGCCTGTGAACACAGAGCCAGGAGCAAGCCAGGAGCACTCCCGGGTGACACCCCAAAACAAACAAAAAAAGAGTAGCCCCATACTGGTGGTGCTGGAATACGGCATGACTGAAATGCAATCATCAACAGCTTTGTAAGGATCTAACTCACAGTGATTCGATAAAAAAGGTAAAAAAAAATAAAAAAAGAAGCCAGGTGTGATCCAAGCCCCCCACAACCACTCCCCCGCAGCCCAAATCCCACTTGTCAGGAAGCAGGAGGGGCTGTCGCCCTGCCCGAGGGCAAAGATGGGACCACAGAGCTGGACACACACCTCAGACGGCCGACCCTGATGGACAGGAGATGCGAGAGGCGGAAAGAGCCACAGGGGTGAGTCCGGAGGTCGTTTCACTGGGCAGTTCAGGAAGATGAAGACATCAGAGGCGGGGAGGGTCCCTGCCCTGCCCCACCCCCTCCTGAGGCTACCCCGAGGAGACGGGCACTTCCTGTTGCAAACTGGGACTTGACAGTGACCTTTCCATGGGGTAAGGGTGTGGGGGTGAGGGCAGGTGAGGAGAGAGGGCTCAGGCCAGAGCCAGGACACATCCACCTGGGGCTGAGGCCAATTTTGAACTCGGGAAGGTGGCATGTCTGGGCCCTGGGAAGCTGCATTGAGCACAATCCCGGAATCCCCAGAGGACCCAGCTAGAGATCTCTACCCTGGGAGGGGCACTGGAGTCAGCTGCCCCCCCATACTAGCCACCCTGAATCTTAGCATCAGTGTCTTTCCCCTCGGGCTCCCAATTTACAACATGGGGTGTCCAAGCCTTGCCCCAGGAGTCTGTGTCTAGCGGAGGTGGCACAGAGCACCCCCTTCCCAGGGCCCATGGGGAGTCAGGCCCTGTGACAGATCCTGTGTGCCTTATGGCCCGGATGCCCACGTTCCGTCCCAGGGCGGGGGGCAGGGATGAACTTTGACTCCTTCACTTCCCCGCTCCCAGAGGGGGCCCTCAGTGTGTGCAGGCCGAGGCTAGCAAGGTGCCCATGCTTCCCGATAGCCTCTCCACGAGGCCCAGGAGTGGACATCAGCACCGAGGTTTCCTGGTGTGTGTGTGTGGGGGGGGGGGGGAACGGAGGCTCCGACCAGAAGAGCTGTGGACAAGTGGAGGGCAAGCTTTTATTCAGCACTGCGGACAGCGCTGGCCACCCAGCTCCAGCCCGCCTGCGTGCGCTGGCTTCCCCAGGCGCCCCACCAGGGCTCAGAGGGGGCAGGGTGAGCTGCAGGGGTCTCTGTGGCCTGGCGCCTCACCGCTCCTCCTCTTATTTCAACCTCCCTCCTCTGCAGCTCTTTTTTTTTCTGTCTTTTGAGGTCACACCCAACGATGCACAGGGGTTACTCCTGACTCGGCACTCAGGAATTACTCCTGGCGGTGCTCAGGGGACCATATGGGATGCCGGGAATCGAACCCGGGTCAGCCACTTGCCAGGCAAACGCCCTAGCTGCTGTACTATCGCTCTACCCGCCCCCCCCATCCCTGCAGCTCAGTGCTGGGCGCAATTGTCTGGACATCACTGGCTGGGGCTCAGGGCGATGGAGCCAGGTGGAGCTGGGGAACTCAGCCCCCCCAAGCCTCAGATCCCCCCTCACTTTCCCGGTGTTTCTCCAACAGCCCTCACCCAGCCGCGGGGCCTCCCCTCAGCCTCCCTTCCCTCCACCCCGCGTCTTTTCCCCACTAAATCTTCCTGACGACTCACAAACGGGCAGATTCCTATCGCAGAGACATGTCTGGGGCTGGCAGCGGTGTCACGAGGTGGGAAACTGCAAGGCAGGGCTGTTCTCAGGAGCCACCTCTCCCCCTTCCCGTGTGCTCCAGGTGCTCCTCTGCTCAGAAGCCTGAGCCTGGGGGAGCAGGGACGCTGGCCAGCTCCTTGGCGTCCGGTCTCCATTCTCTGCACACGTACTGGGGGTACTCTGCACACTCCTCTGGCCCTCAGTCACCCACCTGCAAGGTGGGGTGCCCAGCCTATAGAGATACTGCGGGGGGACCCCCTGTGCTCCCCTTCCTGGAACCAAGGGGTGAAAAATCCTATGGGGCAGTCTAGAGGGGCCAAGACAGACACTGTGCCACTCTCCAATCCAGGGAGCACAGGCCCAAATGTCTCCTCACTGCATTTAGCCCTTAAAGCCTGGCCCCAGGGCTGAGGGGTCTGGGGAAGGCTCTGCCCTAAAAGCACACTGTCCTGAGGGCCCCCTGGTCCACCCCCAGGCACCCCACTCTCTGGTCGGGGGAAGGCCAAACTCATACCTCAGACTAGAGGGAAAAGGAAACAAGACTGGGGCCAGAGATGGTGAAACAATAATATATATTTTAAATTATTATTGTTATTATTTAGTACAGCAAGGAAGGTGCTTTTCTTCCACATAGCCGATCCAGATTCTTTCCCCAGTCCCACACAGGTTCTTCTGAGCACAGCTGGGTATGGCTCCCCCCGTGAAAAAAGGGGAAATACCATGGTAGGGAAGCTGGGTGGGAAGTGAGCTTGGGGGAGATGCTTCTGATGCCCAGAGGGAAAGGGACGGAGCCTATGGGCTGGCTGGTCCCAGATAGGCCTTCACGCTGCATAGCCTCATCCACAAGGGACAAGGCCAAGCCCCGCCCCCCTCCAGGGCCCCAGCCCCTGCTCTGTGGGAGGGTCTTTGGGAACTGGATGCTGTGGCGAATTCCTCCTTAGAGCGGCTGACATCAGGCCCAGAGCATATGCTTGACTACAAAACCCCAGGGAGAAAAAAGCCCTCAGAGAAGTGGGGTGCAGAAAGGCCTCAACATGCTTCACCAAGACAATTGGGCTGTCTGACCATTCGTGCATGAGGCCCTGAGCCCCGGAGCCCCACCACTGGCCACTGACCAGTCCCCACAGTGACCAATCGTAGCCCTGAGGAGAGTGGTCTGGGCCTCATCTTCTATTGACTTTTTTCACTTATTATCTTCTCTGTGGGGGCAGGGAGAGTAGGCTGTACTCAGGGCTTACTCCTGGCTCTGTGCTCAAAGGTCCCTCCTGGTGGGACTCGGGTGCCGGGGATCAAACCCGGGTGGGCTCTATGTAAGTCCAGCGCCCGGCCCATGCGACTGTTCCCCAGCCCTTTATCTTTATTATCGATGAGGGTGTCCTGTCCACGTGGCTCACCCTGGCCGAGCTGCTGAGCTAATCTCCCTCCAGACTGGCACATCTCACAACCTCGTCCACTCCTGCCCTCGGGGCTACCTCCGCCTGCTGAAGCTGTGCCCACCCACTCAGCGGCCACCAGCCAGCTGGGCAGCGTTTCCACATCCTGTACCCAGCTGCAGCCCCTGCCCGCGGCCCCCACCCCACAGAGTCCCCCCTGCAGAGCCAGAAGGAGGAAACTGCAAATGGCTGAGGTCTCTGCCTGGCGTCCCTACAGATACGGTTTCCATCCTGGTCCAGCGCATCGTCCTTCAGTTCTCTACTCGCAGGGGTCTCTCTGCTCTCCATGACCAGCCAGAAAAGCAGCGGGCACTCCGGGCGGTTGGGGAGCAGGCAAGCCCCACACCTCTAGACCTCTCCTGTCTCGGAGGTGCAGTAGCACCAGAAGCCCCGCTGCCCTTAGAAACCTCCACAACTCACGCCTGGAACCATAGTATAGTGGGGAGGGAGCTTGCCTTGCACACAGCTGACCCAGGTTTGATCCAGCATCCCCTGAGCACATCAAGAGGAATTCCTGAGCACAGAACCAGGAGTAAATCATAAACATCACTGGGTATGGCGCAAAAGGAAGGAAGGAAGGAAGGAAGGAAGGAAGGAAGGAAGGAAGGGAAGGGAAGGGAA
>JAOXYA010000001.1:1309992-1332400 GCA_028565675.1 Sorex palustris
ACGAGGAAGGCAGGTACTGCTTCGCCCTGTGCTCCTGGGATGGTAAAACCACCCAGTTCCCAGGGCTGGAGCAATAGTATAGCAGGTACTATAGCATAGTATAGCATTTGCCTTGCATGCAGTCAACCCTGGCACCCGATATGGTTCCTGAATCCCTCCAGGAGTGATCCCTGAGCACAGAGCCAGGAGGAAGCCCTGAGCAACACTGAGCACGACCCAAAGAAGCAAAAAGTAAACAACAAGCAATTTATTTTGGAGTATTCCAAGTCTCACTGGGAGTGGCCCCTTAGCCGTGAACACTCATGGGAGTCAGCACCCCAAAATACAAACCTGTCTATGGTTGGGGCCAGGACTGCTCCGTGCTAAAAGACAAGTCTGGTGTGGGAGCCCCAAGTCCATCCTTAGCACCACCAAACGAACACAACCACTCTCCCCTCACCCAACCGCAGGAGCCCCTAAGACCAGCCCACCCTGCCCCTGCACCCCCCTCATAAAGCTCAGTGGGGGGGGGTGGGGGAGGGGCTTCTAAACCTTTCCTGACCTCTGGTCTCTGTTTTCCCTTGGGGGTGCAGTGACGTGGTTATGATTCCTGCCCCCCACCCCAGCCCCCTTCCAGACCTCAGCTCTGAGTCCCCACCCAGCCTTCTCCTGCCCTCACATGCCCACCTGCGGCCGTGCCACCCTACCTCCCAGCCCGACTGCTCTGGGTGACCTTGCCTGACTGGGTACCCAGCACCTGGCTCTCCCACCCGCAGGCCTCAGCTTCCGTCTCAGCCTCAGAGCTGGTCCACCCTCCCATGAGCACCCATCCCTAGCCTCTGCCACCTGTGCCCGCCACAAGGAGACCCTCCTTTGTGTGGCCTCCATATCCATAGGTACCACACAGCCCGCAGAAATCACAGCCCATGGCCAGAGCAATAGTGCAGCGGGTAAGGCGCCTGCCTTGCACAAAGCCAACCTGGTTGGATCCCCAGCGTCCCATATGGGCCTGTGAACACCACCATGAGTGATTCCTGAGTGCAGAGCCAGGAGTAACCCCTGAGCATCTCTGGGTGTGACCCAATAAACAAAAGAAGCACTCTGGCCCTCTCCCTCCCTGGGAACTGCCTTTAGAAATTAGGGTCCCTTCCTGGAAGATCTAGCACCCTGCTGGGCGCCACAACTGGAATTCAACTCAATGGCTGAGGGAGAAAGTGAGCCCACATAGCTGCCTGTGCACAGGCTCCTGCCCTGCAGAGACACAGCCCCCAGCAGGCTCTCCCCACCCCTCCCTCCGCCTGGCACGCTTGCTTCACTCTCCAGATGTGCACACCTGCCTCCGCCTCCCACCACATATTCTAGAAGCCCACCTGCTGCAGCCCAGCTGCCCAGGTCCCTCGGGCCCAGGACTGGCCTCCTGATGCCAGGTGGCCCAATAGGAGTCCCCATCGTCCCCTCTCAGTGGACCCACAGCCTTCCCCGCTGCAAACACTGAGTCTACTAGCTCCCCTCCTTCAAGGATGTCGTGTTTCCAACACAAACAATCAGAAGGCTCCGGATCGTACGATTCCATTGTCTATACTCCAGGAATAACCCACCGCAGAAGCAGAGGACCACAGAGGGGTGCAAGCGGGGCTAGAAGGGGGTTCAGGAAGCTCCACGAGGGCCTGAGGGTTCTGAGTCTGGCTGGCAGCAGTGGTCACACGAAACCACACACCCACCCAGACCTGTGTGTGTGCACAAGCATGTACACACGCACAAGATCATGCACGCTGGGAGGTCTGAGCAAGGCCTGTGGGTGGTGAACACGTCCACTGCCAGGCTGGTGCGGGGCTGACCACTCAGCCCCCCGCACTGAGGACAGCAGCCGGGAGAGGGTCCCTGAAGTGCTTCCACCACCGTGAGATTCCTGTGCTCCCCCCACCACACCCCCTCCATTTCTCTCCACCACAGAACTTCCAGGAAGCTGAGGGAGGCCCCCGCCCTGGGCTTCCCCAGTGGTCGGTGAGAGCCGCCTTGGCGTCTGTCTCGACCACCCGCACCCACCGGCTGACTCCCTCTTCCTCTTGGCCCCTCCCCGGCCTTCCCTGCTCCTCCAGACACACCCCAGGCTGTCCTTCTCCTCCACTTGCTCTGCTCTTGATGGTAGCAGGGTGCCTCCCTGCGTACCACCCCACTGCCCGCAGCCTCAGCTCTGCCCAGCTCTGCCCAAGCACCTGCCCAGGAACCCCACCACTAGTGGACAACTTTTCTCAAAAGCCTGGACCAGGGAGCCACGCTGGCCCCATCCAGAACCCCCACAGTCCCCCACCTCAGGGAACGTCCCAGGGTCCCAGGGAGCTCACTGGCCTCCACCCTAGCCCGAACCCCAAACCCCATCTCCCTCATCTCCACACCCTGGGGTCCTGGGGGTGGATGGGCAGTGCAGTTGGGGCAGACGGGCACTGTTGGGGATAAACGGACAGCGCAGGGACAGATGGGCAGTGAGGGATAAATGTGCACTGAGGGGACAGATGGGCACTGAGGAGACAGATGGGCACTAAGGGGAGAGATGGGCACTGAGGGGGATAGATGGGTACTGAGGGTACAGATGGACACTGAGGGGGGATAGATGAGCACTGAAGGGGGAAGATACGGGCACTGAGGGGATAGATGGGCACTGAGGGGAGATATGGACACTGAGAGGGGAAGAGATGGGCACTGAGGGGATAGATGGGCACTGAGGGAGACAGATGGGCACTGAGGGGAGAGATGGACACTGAGAGGGGAAGAGATGGGCACTGAGGGGATAGAGGGGCACTGAGGGAGATAGATGGGCACTGAGAGGGGATAGAGGGGCACTGAGGGGGGAAGAGATGGGCACTGAGGGGGATAGATGGTCACTGAGGGGGATAGAGGGGCACTGAGGGGAGATATAGACACTGAGAGGGGAAGAGATGGGCACTGAGGGGATAGATGGGCACTGAAGGGGGATAGATGGGCACTGAGGGGATAGAGGGACACTGAGGAGGGATAGATGGACACTGAGGGTACAGATGGACACTGAGGGGGGATAGATGAGCACTGAAGGGGGAAGATACGAGCACTGAGGGGATAGATGGGCACTGAGGGGAGATGTGGACACTGAGAGGGGAAGAGATGGGCACTGAGGGGATAGAGGGGCACTGAGGGAGATAGATGGGCACTGAGGGGGGAAGAGATGGGCACTGAGGGGGATAGATGGGCACTGAGGGGGATAGAGGGGCACTGAGGGGGATAGATGGGCACTGTGGGGGATAGAGGGGCACTGATGGAGATAGATGGGCACTGAGAGGGGAAGAGATGGGCACTGAGGGGATAGAGGGAGCTTTAGGGCCGTGACGGGTGTGGATGGGCTGCTGCCTTTTCCCAGAAAGCAGGAGCGGATGCGGGAGCGGTGGCTACTCCTGCCTGAGTGTCTGTGAACACCCACACACCCCTCCCCAAACAGCAGCTGACACCCCGACGACTCGGTGGCACAATCATCCCCCACGTCCCTCTGGGAGCTGCTTCCAGGGGTAACATCGGCTGCTTTGGCCCCGAGGAGACACTGGCTGAATGGTGCTGGGTCTTGCCCTGGCAGAGTGGAACGTTCCAGACTCCGGAGCCCACAGGTTCAGGCTGTGAGTGTGGCCCTGCCAGCCAGAGTAGGTGGCCGCAATCACAGCAGGGAGCATTGGGCCCAAAGCAGAAGGGCACGGTGCTGCCTGCTTTCGACGGCCCTTCCTGCAGCACCCGGGCAGGGCGGGGTGAGGCTAGGGTGTGACTCACAACGACTGGGGTCACCTCAACCTGCAGATCACTTTTGGACCGTGACCTTATAGAAACAGCAGGCACGGGCCCACAGGTAGTGAGCTCCCTGTCCCCAGAGGCATGCAAGTAGAGCAAGACACTGGGGAGGAAAGCTTTGGGTCAGCTAACTTCTCCAGTCTTGCAGGGCTGGGATTGGAGCGTCAGAGTCAAACAGACACAGGTGCCAATCCTGCCCCTTCCCCCGACAGCCCCCAGCTTGGAGCACTCCTCTCTCCCGAAGAGATAAGGAGGTCAGTGTGCAATAGGTGCCCCCTTTGTCCTGCCCCGTGCTCCTCTGAACCAGTGTGAACACCTCCAATCAGGCCGACACTCTTCAAATATCCTCCAGCCGGCCCTCCACAGGAACTGCGGTCCACCCTCCTCTCTGCCTGGCTGAGGTCTAGAACAGGAGTCACCTCCTCCAAGAAGTCACTCCTGACTGTTCACCTGGATGTGAAGCTCCTCCATACTTGAAGACTGTAGCCCACGTCATGTATTGGAGCAGGGAGTTTCCTAGTTAGGGGCGCCTGCTGCACACCCCCAGTGTGTCCTGGCCCGTGGTGGGGGGTGAACATGCTAGGGGGTGCACCCAAATATAGATGGTAGGTACTGGGGAGCACTTGCGAGGCATCAAGGGCTTTATAAGCAAATGACTCGTCTAATCCATACAATGTGGGTCTGATGGGGGCACTTTTCTAGCCTGCTTTACAGGTCAGGGAGCTGAGGTCCAGAGAGGGTAAGTGACTTATCCAGGGTCGCATGGCAGGAGATGCAAGAATGCCGCCCACCTTCGCTCTAAGTCTGCCCTACATGCTGAACCAGACCCAGGTTCACCCTCCGCTAAGGTGGGGTCTGGGGGGCTCAGGGACGGGTCTTGCCCTGGGTCTCCCAGCAAACCAGGGCAAAACTGGGTCAGCACCCAGGCCGCCAAAGTTGCCGACACACATTCCTCACGTGACTCAGGGTCCCCTCCACAGCCCCCCGTCCCAGGCGTCACCTCTATTCATACCTGCTTGCACGGGACAGAAATAAAGATGAAGAGAAAGAGGGGCAAGACAGGCGAGAATGAGAGACAGGACAGGAGAGGGGCGGGCGGGAGCAGGAGGGAGTCAGAGGTGTGAGCTGAGCCCGGGGGTGCCGGGGAGGCGCGCAGCCAGGCGGGGGTTAACTCCCCGCCGCGGAGCAGAAAATGAGGTTCCAGTTATTAGTTGATTTATTGCTCTGTCCTCAATCTGCGCTCAGGTCCTGGAAGGAAATGTTCCACTCGAAAGCATTAAGCGTCTTCAAAGAGCAGAGGCATTAAAAATTGAAATCATAAAACAGACACGTAAATACAGTGGAGGTGAGCGGGGGCAGCCCCCAGGCAGACGGGAGGCGGGGGCAGCCGGCCGGGGTCCCAGCTGGCCCGTGGGGCTGCCTCACGCGCACGGAGGGAGCAGCCTTCAGCGTCAGCCCTGCCTGCTGAGCGCGGGTGTTCCTGCCCAGAGCCGCGCCCCGGCCTGGCTCGAGGCCCGGCCCCCTGCACCCGCTCCCCACAACTCAGGGCTGGGAAGGCCCTGCCGTGTCAGAGGTTTGCCACGCGGCACAGACGAGGTGGGGAGCAGGAGTAGGCAGACGGGTGGGGCCAGGCCTGGAAGGCCAGCCCAGACCCCCACTGAGCTTCGGGCTCCACACAGGGCCGCAACCACAGTGTGTGTCTGTGTGTCTCTGTGTGTCTGTGTGCATCTGTCTGTGTGTGTCCATGTGTCTGTGTGTGTCTATCTGTGTGTGTGTGTCTGTCTGTGTGTCTGTCTGTGTCTGTCTGCGTGTGTCCGTGTGTCTGTGAGGGCTGGGGGACCAATAAGCACAGTGTAGGGTCAAGACTAGACCACACTCACGGCACCAAGAGCTGCTGCCATCTCTCCTCTGAGCCAGGGCCCCAGCACGGCCTGGGCTCGCCTCAGTCCACTCGGGCACACAGAGGGGCCGCCCTGTCCCTCACTCCTCCCCCAGACACCGCGGGGACAGAGAGACTCCCATGCCACATGTGTTCACCGATCACCCACACCAGCACAGGTAGTGCCACTTGACAGTGCCCACATGTGTCAACATCCTCACACATACATGGGCAACCCATGTGCACGTGTGTTCCTGTGCCAGACATCCGGCAGCAGAGAGCCCACACAAATATAGGAATGTGTACCTGTGACACAGGCAGGTGCCCCCCACCCCAGACTCACACAGATACACAGACACTCACAGACATACAGACACATACAGAGAGACACACACAAACACACAGACACTCAAAGACACACAGAGACACAGAAAGACACTGAGACACATACACAGACACACAGAGACACAGACACACACACAGACACACACTGACACACAGACACAAACACACACAGGCACACACAGACACACAGAGACACACACAGACACACACACACGGACACATACACAGACACACACACACAGACAATACCAATACGATGAAGCTCACTCATCTTCACAGATAAGCCCCAGGGCCTGGGCGGGTCTGTCTCGGGAGCGGCCAGAGGGTCCCCGAATGGGAGAAAGTGTCTCTCCGACCCCTTTTCGTGATTCCCCCCACTCTCATCCCCTCACGTCAGCAGCCTCTCCTTATCAGGGGCCCTACGCTGCTACTCTGTGCCAGTGTCCCCAGCCCCCGTCAGTGCTGGGACCTCTCCCCGCAGCCCTTTTTCGCGTGTGCTTTCCCTGAATTGGGCTCACTGATGACCTCGTGCCCACAGCGGAGACAAAGAGCAGTCAGGGATTAAGCAGTGTTTCACTGTCCCGGGACTCAGCAGCGGCCCCCCCACCCTCCCCTGCCCCCAGGGGCCAGCCCTGAGGCCTGCCGGCTGCCTCCTGCCCACACCCGGCCCGCACACCTGCCAGCCCCAGTGCCCGCCCGACAGCCGCCTGTTGGAATCTGTGTGAAGACTCATAAATTGCTGAGAAAGGGCCTCCTTGGCGGTGCAGCAGAAGGTTAGCGCCTTTAAAGGGAGCAGTGGAACTGTTTTTATTAATCAGAACTGCTATAAAGAAAGCATTTTAATTAACATAATTATCCCGATCGAGAGAGCCCTCCTCAGCCACGCATGCTTCCCCCGCTGAAGACACAGCTGCCAGTCAGGCAGGAGCCAGGAAAGCGGGGCGGTGCTCACGGCGCCAGACCCCCGCTCGGGGATGGGATCAGGGGTGCCCACATGTAGACCCCGGCTCCGAGACGGGACCAAGGGTGCCCCCTCTGCTCGCACCCCCAACACCCTCTGTATCCTCAACCCACCTGGGCCCAGCTTCATGGGCCAGAAAGGGCCCCCGCTCACAGGACACCCCGTTCCTCCTCTCCCCGGCGCCATCCTCCAGACCAGGTGCCCCAGCACTTCCCCTTGGCCCTCCACTCTGCACCCCTGCAGGGCCTTCCCCGGGTCAGCAGGCCTAGAGGGAAGAACCAGGGGTGGGGGTCAGACAGCTGTGGGGACCCTGATCCCAGCCCCTGCTACCTGGACACTCACATTTACCCCCTGGACACCCACCTCCTGCCCCCCATTCATGCCGTTCCAGCCACTCTCCTTGTAACAGCCGGAAGTCCGTTCATGCCCATGCGTAAGACCCTCCCTCCAAGGCCTCAGGGAGGCCTGACCCCAACTTCCAACCCCATCTCCAGCACCTGCCGACGTGCTCTACTCCTTGTCTCTTGCTCCTGAGCTTCCACCACAAGACCTTGACACAGCCATTCCCTCAGCCTGCTGACCCATCCCTGCGGCTCTCACCCTCTTCAGGCACATCTCCTCCAGGAAGCCCTCCTTGCTCTCCCTAACCTGGCTGATCACCCAGGAAACTCTCCTGCCTGGCAGATCTGTCCCCGGGTGGTCCACATATGACACGGCCATGATTCGTCACCCTGCTTTAAACACCTCCGTTCAGCCAGCACCTCCCAGAAGCAACCCAACTTCGGGCCGTGTGTCAGATCATTTGCTTGGATCCTTTTGACTGTGGCCTCCCCCGTGTCCAGGGCAGTGCTCAGTATGGGGTGTGCAGGGAAGGACCATGGGGGCAGGAAAGGAGGAGGAGATGGAAGGGAGGACAGAAGACCCCAGCCCAGGGCAGCCCTGGGAGCTGGTCAGAGTGCAGCCTGGAGGCCTTTCAAGGAGGAAGTAGGGGAGCCCCAGGGGGCTCTGCAGCATTTCAGCCCTGTCCCGGGGGCTTCCTTCCTCACCCCATACTGCAGAGAGGAACACTAAGGCCCAGGGAGAGGCACCGAGAGGCCCGGAGGTGTCTGTCGCTGGGTGCGGAGAGGAGGAATTAATCCGACGCAGGGCGTGGGGGTCCCATCTCGGGGCAGACTCGGGGTGTGAGACTAGGGGCCTCTGCCCCCGTCCCTGGCACTGGGCTTCGCTTCTCCATCTGTGAACGGGCAGCCCCGGGCGCTACCCTCTCTGCTCCTTCCCTCTGTGGCACCCTGGGCCTTCAGCCCCGCTCCCACCCTGCAGAGCTGCTCAGAGCACCTGCGCCTGCCAAGCAGGGAGGCCGGGTGCTGACGGCCCACCCCAAACACCTGCCGGGCGAAGCGTGCGTAGGTGACACCACGGATGCATTTCACCTCACAGGCTGCCGTTTCCTGAGAAGGTGCTTGGTGGTTGGTTTGATTTTTTTTTTTAAATACATCTTAAATAGGAGCTGCAAAGTGTTATCGGCGTGGTTTAATGGCTTGTGAACACCCCGGTGAGGCTCGGGGCTGACTCGGCTGGGCGGGAATGTGCCCCCGCCAGCGTGACCTGGCCCCCTGCGGCTGTACTCATGCCCAGCTGGGCCAAAAGGAAACTCTGGCCACGCTGGTTGGAGCCAGGCCCGTGGCCATGAAACTCAGATGGGGGCCCCTGGGCGTACTTGGCCACTCTCAGGGGGTGGGCGGGGTGAACCTGGCTCTGCCTGGCAGTGTAAGAGGACCTTGGCAGCCAGGCGAGCTGGGTGCAAAGCCCTTCTTGTCCCCGTGCAGCTGGGTGACCTCCAGCAGTGACCCACCCTCTGGGCAACAATGCTCACGCCTCCCACAAGGCTATTCTGAGGAGTGAACAGGGTCCTAATGAACCCGTGTCAGGTCCCATTTGGCTCTGCAGGTGTGATAATGACATTACGGTCAGGATTTTCTGAAGGACCCTTAGCCGTATCTGCCTGGATACAGCTGGACATGGTCAGAATGCAGCTACCAGGAGGCCAGTCTACACAGGGGCTGACGCTGATTGGCGGGAACAGGGATCCGAAGACTGGTCCCCACGGCTGCAGGGTTTCCAGTCCCAGCCCAGCCTCCACACTAACCCAGGGGTGCCCCTCGGAGCCCCAGAGACCAGGAGTTGCGGAACTACTAGATCCAGAGATGGGAGCTCAGAATTCACCTTGTACACAGCCAACACAGGTCTGAACCCCGGCACCCCCGAATGGGCCCCCGAGCCCCGCCATGAGTGATCCCTGAGCACAGAGCCAGGAGTAAGCCTGAGCACTGCTCGGTGTGACCCGAAACAAACTAAAAACAAAACAACCCCCCCAAAAAAAAACCCAAACTAAAAAAAAAAGGCTAACAGGCAGTGAAGAGAAAGAAGTGGGGGGTGGGGGGGTGCCCTTAACCTGGTGAGTCTCCCAGTTGTGTCTGGGTCCCACAAGACGGCCGAGGGCCTGCCCAGCACTCGCCAACAGGACATGACAGGGCAGGCAGGGGCGTCATTCTGCTCGAGGGCTGACCCGAAGGACATTAGCCCTCTCAGGCCACCACGTATGGCCCCATGGAAGCCACACGGCCTCCCATGGAGGCGGGTGGGGGAGCTTTTGCTGGGGTGTTGCTCCCCACTGGCTCGGGGCTTACTCGGGAATCACTCCTGGCAGGACTTATGGGATAAGGGCATAAGAGACCTTATAGGATGCCGGGGATGGAGCCCCCGTTGGCCACAGGCAAGGGCAGCGTACTCCCCCTTGTCCCAGAGGGCCAGCCTGATTTCCTCTTGGTTTTTATTCAGAGGCCACACCCAGCAGTGCCCGGGCAGGATGGGGGTTCAGGGCCATTCCCAACAGAGCTCTGGGCAACACCAACCAGCAACATGACAGGGGTGCCACCAGGTCACACACAGAGAGGACCCGGGGCTGGAGGGGGCACATGTGGTGAACTTGGGGTCACTCAGGCCAGGCAGCTGCTACCCGGCTTGAATGAACCATCTCTGCGGCCCTCAAAGGACTTGGTATCCTCAAAGCCTCCAAAAGCGGACGGAGGGATGAGAGGGTGGGAGAAGTGGGAGAAGCTGCGGCTGGCATCCCACCAGGATGCAGGCAGAAGGGGCTCAGCTCCCCCCAGCCCACCTTCAACCTCAGCACCACCACCGCATGGAAGTGGCACCCCTTCCCCCAGAGGAGCGGCGGGGCCCCAGGCTCGGAGGGCCAAAGTCACAGGGAGCAGGGCCGAGCCACATGCTAAGCACGTGGGGAGACGCAGCCCCCGCCCCGGGGAGCAGGGAGCCCTCCAAAGGCCCATCCACACACTTCTGAGGCGGAGGAGACTGCCGCCCGCCCCCCAGGGCTGGGGGAGGCAGCAGCGCCCCCCTGGTCCCAAAAGGAGCCCAGGCGGCAGTGAGGTAAGTCGGGGCGCGGGGGCGGAGGCGAGAGCAGGAGACAGTCTCGGCTGGGGCCGGGCGCTGTGATATTTTCCCCGGGTTGTATTTTTAGATGGACTACTTTCTCTCCCCTCCCCCTACATCGGGAGGAGGAAGGACACAAATAGCCGGGGTGCGTGTCTGCGCCGCTATATATAGGGGTGCCCAGCGTGCGCCCACTCGCGGCCCTCAGCAGGAGCGGGGGGGGGGGGGCGGGGGTCCTTCCTCTGTGCTGGTGCCACGGGGGTCTACGCAGCCTCACAGACGCCCCCCAGGGCCGCCCTCACCTCAGCACACCTGCACACAGGCTGGCACATAACTACTCACCCCCTGCACTCACCCAGGGTTTTTTCTTGGGGGGTGGTCCAGGGCCCCCAAACAAGCCAGAGGTGGGGATGAGAAAGGCAGGGGGGACCCCAGCAGGACCCAGCGCGGCAGAGCTGCTCTAGAACGGGGGTCAAGCTTGGCCCCCTTGAGCTCTGGGTCCTGTGGAGATCTGAGTCCCTTTAAGTGCGTTAGGTGACTCTTGGCAAATAAAAACTGCGTTGTCCTGGTGCAGAGGGGGAAACTGAGGCCGGGGATTAGCTGGAGCAAGGCTGTGTCTCCTCTTGAGGCTGTCCCCTCTCTGTCCTTGTCCAGCCAGGCCTGATGTGATAGGCTGAGTTGAAAGGGACATTTCAGGGCTGTGAGTACCCGCCCCCACCACCCCACTACACAGCCCGGGGGCCTGCCTGAGGCCTGACCCCAAGCCTGCTCTTGTGTGCGCACAGTCTGCCTGAGGGAGGAGGCCTCCAGCTCTCTGCCTGCCTCCAGGGGGGCCTGAGCCAGCACCAGGTGGGGGTCCAATGAAGCTCATGGAACCTGCTTCATCCAGCTGAGTGACCTCCAGCAGTTCTCTCTCTCTCTCTCTCTCTCTCTCTCTCTCTCTCTCTCTCTCTCTCTCTCTCTCTCTCTCCTCCCTTTCCCCTCTCTCCCTCCTTCTCCCTCTATCCCCCTCTCCCCCACTCCCTCTTTCTCTCCTTCCCTCCCTCCCTTCCTCCCTCTCCCCTCTCTCTGTCTCTCAATTTTCATCACACCCCCACAGTACTCGGAAACTACTCCTGGATCAGTGCTCAGGGAACCATGTGGTACCAGGAATCCTTCACATCCTGGCCAGACCAGGCCCCAGCACCCCAGGTTCCATGCCTGGAACTCACAGCCCCCCTGGTCCAGACCAGGCCCTGGATTCCCGTCCCCCAAAGCCTGCACTCTGTGGGGTACAGGGAAGGCTGGGTGGGTGAGAGCTGTCCCCGCTGGCACCCCAGCCAGCCCACCTCTGGAGAGAAGCACACGCTCTCCCTGATTCGGGTTCCACGCAAGCCTCAGCCTCCCAGCCGGAGGGAGCCCAGCTGCCTCCCACAGCCACTAGGCACAGGAAGGACCATAATGGCAGCGCAGCTCCCACCTGCAGGCTGAGAGGGCTATCTGTGAAGGTCAGATATCAGACCAGACCTCTGGGGGAAGGATGGAGGTGGGGTGGGGGTGGGGGTCGCAGCTGGGTCAAACCCCAGCTCCGGGCCCTCCATTCCCACTGCTCACCGGGTTCTGGATCCTGGTGGGAAGGACAAGAACCACCGTGGGCACCAGGTGGATCCTCGCTCAGGTGACCCCGGGCTCCAGCTGTCCACTCCCCGGGGCCACGTGGGCTACTCAGCTAGCTTGCTATGACCCCCCAGCACTGTTGAGTCCCAACACCCCCACCCGGCCCCAGGGAGCCCCCTCCTCACCCTGCCACATTGCCCCCGGCCCTATTTCCCTTCCACCTGTTCACCAGGAAGCTCTAGGCCCCACCTCAGCCCCAATCAGACCCTGAGTGTTCCCCGAGGGTCTACTTCCAATTACGCCCCATTTTCCATGATCTGGATTGTGCCTGTTTGCTGGGGGGAAGAGGGGAAGCAGGCGTGAGGCCACACCCAGTGGTGCTCAGGAACTCCCCAACTCTGTGCTCAGGGGTCACTCCTGGGGTGCTGGGATTCGCACTAGGGCTGGCCTTACCCTGCACAAGCCTCCGGCCCCGCCCCCCTGCATCTGTCTGCGCATGCGTGGGTGCTGGGCCCCGCCCACAGCTGGAGGCCCCAGGGGCCCTAAATACACGGTCAATGCACACATGACCAAAGTAAAAACACACAAAGAACTATCCTTGCACAGACGTGGCTGCTGCTCAGGCAATGACAGCCCAGGGCCTGGGGTCTGGAGAAGGGGGGCAGGGGGCAGGGGGCAGACAGGACCCAGCCCGCCCCTCTGGACTCTGGCCTTGAGCTACCCTGAGCCCCACGAGGTGGACACGGCCTCGGCAGCCAGACATGCACCAGGAGTGCTGCTCTCCTGCTCCCCTACCCACGCAGAAAACGGGGGGCTTGGGGGGGCCTGTGGACCTGACCGGCTGGAAGGTTCTGGAGTCGGTCTTGCACCAGGCTGAGTTTCTTACAACTGCTCACACTGCTCAGGTCTCCGGAGGACCCCCAACAAGAGGAGGGGTGCTCCAGGGACACCCGGCCGGAGGCAAAGCCCCCCAGTGCCCCGGGTCAAGTGCAGGGCTGAGCCCCCACCCCGTCTCTGCCCTGAGGGGCCTGGCCCGGCTGCCCTCCAGTTGTCCGGCCAGGGAGGACAGCCCCACTCCCTCACAGGCAGCCACGGGGGCCTGTCCTTGTGCTCCCAGCATCTTCCCAGCAGCCACCTGCGGAAGCGACGCTCCAGGTGGGGGCAGCGAAGCCCAGAGAGGGACGGAAAGGGGCTCCGAGTCACACAGCACACGAACCAGGCAAAAGGTGGCTCAGACGCAGACCACGTGGCTCTCCTCTCACCTCCGGAAGCCAACCAAGCCCGGGCAGCGTAGAGGCGGCCAGGACTGGATGGCCGGGGGAGGCAGAGGGTGGCGGCGGCTCGGGACCCTCGCTCACGGAGGAGAGATGCAAAGAAGCGGAGCCTGCCAAAGGCAGCGATTCCAGGGGAGAACCCGGCGGGAGAAGCCGCTGGGGGACTGAGTGTGGGCGCGGGGGCCCAGGCTGGACTCCCCAGCACCGCGGGGAGTGACCTAAGCCTGAGCCAGGAGCGGAAGGCGTGCCGGGAGGGCTAAAACTAAAAGAATAAAGCTGAAAATCCAGTCCCTAAACAGAGAGTAAGCATGTGGGCCCTAGACCAGAACCGGAGCCCGGACCTGGGACCCTGCAGTGAGAACCCCCTCCCCCTCGGTAAGGTAGAGTTGGGTGGGACGGGTGGGGTGGGTGAGGCAGGTGGGATCAAGTAGGTTGGGGTGGGGTGGGGTGCAGTGGGATGAGGTGAGGTGCAGTGAGCAGGGTGGGGTGGGGTGGGATGAGGGTAGGGTTTAGTGGGGTGGGGTGGGCAGGGTGGGGTGGGGTGGGGTGGGATGCAGGGTGCGGTGCAGTAGGTTGGGGTGGGGCGGGGTGCAGAGAGGTGGGGCGGGGTTCAGTGGGGTGCGGAGCTTCCAGAAGCCCCCCCCCAACAAGGCCAGCCACGCCCACTCTCCCCCTCACCCAGAGCAGCTCATTGGCCAGGCCCGACCACGCCTTGTGCCCAGGTGCAGCTCTTCCCCGCCCCCGCAGATGCAAGTGCTCTCCACACCGTGTCCCCAGGTTTCCCACGCGCTGTCCAGCAGTATCCGTCTACCCCAAGTTCCATCCAAGACCCGGTGCTACCTCGGCCTGCTGCGTGCGGACAGAGCTGCCCTCGCAGGCTCAGCCCAGCTAGCTGCAGGGTCCTTGGCCATCAGCCCCTCAGCCAGGCCAGCCCTCTTGGCCCACCCAGGGACCACAGCTGGGGGCAGAATCTGTGGGGGGCTTCCAAGGCGCAGAGACCAAGCAGGGGGCCCCCGGCAAGGCAGCAGGGCTGCTCCAGAGAGGGGCCAGCAACTGGCCCCCAACTCCAGCCAGCCCCGCCCACAGGCACTTCCGCTCAAGACAGACAGACATCCCCCCACCCCCACCCCAGTGACTCAGCCGCACCCAGCCGGACCTGGTTCTCTGGAGACAGATCCCAGCTTCTGGAGACCCGCCAGCCATAAGAGTGCCAAGCCTGTGGTTTGCACCACGTCCCTCCCCAGACTGGGAGGCAATGTGCAGCGTGGGGGGCCGTGACTGACGGATTTGTAACCTGGGGGCTGTGATGAACCCCACCTCAGTCGTCAGAGTTGTTCCTGCCTCCTCTGCTGGTAGGCAGGGGACAGACTGCTCTGTCTCATGGGGTAAAGATAAGATAAATGAGCTAATTAACTGCAAAAGAAAAGGTTTCCTGTAGCCCTGAAAGAGGCGATCAACCATGGCAAATTAATAAGAATGAGCACCCCCTCTTCCAGGCAGTCTGCCTGGATTGGGTCCACTGGGTGCAGTTCCTCCTGGCTGCTCTGGCAGGAAGACTGTGCTGGCTTTGGCAGACGGGTCTGAGCTGCCAAGGGCTGCACTGCTCCAGTCCTCAGATTCCGTGGACTCCTCCCAATGACATGCCTCACCCCTGAGGGCCCACGTCAGCCACGCACCAGGAACTCGTCCATGTGGCAAAGACACGGAGGTGCATGTGAGCCTTTACCTGGCGGCATGCCATGCCGGGCCCTCTGCCGCCGTCTCCTCCTTGGGAGTAGCACAGAGCAGGCTGGGCGTGCACGCAGCCCATGAACCGGAAGGCTGACTCCACCTGGCAGCCCTGTCCTGCAGGGGGGGAGGGGGGCGGTGGTGGAGGGAAGGGGGGATGCTGCGGGCCCCCTATGCCCCTCGCTGCTCCCCTCCCCCCACCAGGGGCAGGTGCTGCGGCAGATATCTCAGGGGAGGGGGAGGCGGCCCCCTCCCCCACTTCACACCCTCCTGCTCCCTCCTGAACAAGGCGGGCGAGGCTGACTCAGCAGACACACTCAGGGGGTCCCCTGACGCCAAATTAAAGCCAGAAACCCTCCCCCAAAACCATCCACTCAGCAGAGTCCCCCAAGTACCACCAGGAGTGATACCTGAGCACAGAGCCTAAAGCACCATTGGGTGTGGCCCAAAATTTTTAAAATAATACATGAACAAAAATGTTATATGCACTGACATCACTAGATTATAGTTTTTAATCACCTGAATTTGCCTGAATTTGTCTATAAAATTGTTGCACCTAACTCCATTAATTCAGTAGCATTTTCTCATTTTCCCATGTCATGCTCAGTATGGAAAGTTTCTGCTACAAACATCCAAACTTCCATACACATGTCTTTCCAAAGACAAATTGTATAGAAAGAAAAGAAATCTAAAGTAAAATCAAAGGCAATGTGTGAAGCATTTGGCACAGAGACATGACCATTTTGTTCAATGAATTCACGGAAGTCATTCTATATCTACTGAGTGCTTGATGCACTATGTGTTCTAAGCAGTCAAAGAACTATTCTCTCATGGAGCATCCCTTGCAATAGGTGTAATACCGAGAACTATATGAGAATATATATTATATTACAGAGAATACCAAAGAAACAAATAAAACACATACACTATGTAAAAGAGATCAATGGGAAAGAAATGGAAGAAAAGAGAATCTAAGTATCCAGTGGTCTTGTGAGGAGATGATCATTCTAGACAGAATGTTTTGGAAAGGCATCCCTGAAAATACGGTTCTGAGTCAAGATCTGAGGAAGTGCACCTTCTGTTACCTGGAGGAAGTAACAGAGGTAACAGCAGGTCTGAAGGCCTGGAGCCAAGAGGGTATCTGATGAGACCCAGGCAAAGAAAAGCAACAAAAGAAAACTACTGAACAAACCAGGTAAGGGATAAAGGGAGAAGATGAAGTTGCAGGAAACAAAGGAGCTTGGATAAGTCATTGCTGATGCTCCTTTGGATAGGTCAATGCTGATGCTCCAGCATTCAGGGCACTGCTGTGTCAAAGGCAGATTTTTCAACATTAATAAACAAAAAAGAGCAGAGACATAATTCACTCAACTAATACGCAGTAAATCATTTGAGATAGAATCATGGAATCATGGAATCATGGAATGTGGCATGAAGTGATTGTGGGTATTCTGTATCTGAAAGGGAGAAATCGGAGAATTTTCTAAAGAGTTCACATGTGCTGCAGAGAAGGGGTCAAAAAAAAATGACCCGCAGAAATGTTGAGGATAGAGCTGCCATCAGCTGAAATGTGGAAGAGGAGAAAAAGAACAGAGTTTTGGGGAAGGATGGAGTGTCTTATCCCTTTGGCATATTATAATGGGACAAGTTTGACAAATCTATTAGAGAGCCAGGTACAGAGGTGAAGGTTTTAATATGTTGCCTTCAAGGAGGTAAACAAGGATAAAAGGCATCAAATTATTATTCCTGGAGGTCTCAAGGAAAAATGAGTGCATTGTGCTTCTTACATGAAAGGTAGAAATGACAGAATGAAGGGCATGTTAACACAAACATACAGAAAATAAATAACCCAAAATCAAGAAACAGCAAAAATGTCAAAATACACATTTTGTAAGCAGATGATTCCCAGACAGTAGGGAATTTTCCTTTTGATAGATTTCTCTTTACTTATAGTAATATGACTAGTACATATCAGATCCTCAAATGAAAATAATGTGAAATACCCATAATTTTAATTCACTAAAGAATTAAAGTCAATTATAAAACATTAAAATCTCATTTTATCTCTAAACCTTTTTATAAATATGAAATTATTTTCACTAAACATGTTGGAGAAAGCAGTATTTTTAATGCATACTACAATTTCACTTTCCATTCTATTTTGATGGTTATTTCAGAATTTTCTCAGAATAGATTTCAAAATGAAAAGTAATTGTAGAAAAACTTATATATCCAATTTTTTCTGCCTTCACTGTATCACTGTCATCACTGTCATCCCATTGCTCTTTGATTTACTCGAGCGGGCGCCAGTAATATCTCTAAACCTCCCAGTCTTGAGATTTTAGCAGCCTCTTCTTACTCGTCTTTTCCCAATGATTGGAGGCTCTTTCAGAGTCAGGGAAATGAGAACTATTGTCGTTACTGTATTTGGCATATTGAATATGCCACGAGGAGCTTGCCAAGCTCTACCTGTGCGGGCAGAATACTCTTGGTAGCTTGCCGGCCTCTCCGAGAGGCATAAGGCATGATTTTCTGCCTTGAAAATAATTTTAAATTTAATCATTTAACCAAAAATAAAAAAGTATCGATGGCACTATACATCCTGCATCATGACCTATTTCTTCTAGAAAAAGAACAAAAACCTACGAGGCTATGAATAAACACAAATGCAACTTTACAAAAGCAATAGAATAATGAATAAAAAGTAATCCCCAAATCAACATATCATCTAATTCAAATAAGATAAAGTTAAATCTGAGATTTGAAATAGTCATGCACACCAATAAAGGCCAGCATTTTTCCAGTCAAGAGTAATAACTAGAGTATCTGAAAGTAGTAATAAAGAAATTATACGGTAGGGCAAACCTTTTTTGTAGTATATTATTTATACTCCAAAAGACAATTATTTGGGTTGTTAAAGAATCTGACCAATACAATTACTTAGAATGAAACTTTAATAATGGGTGTCCAGTATTAGCTTTAGAGAATAGGCAATAAAAGAAGACTGTATAAAAAGTACGCCTGTGGCCTTGCATGTGGTCTATGTGGGTTATATCCCTTGTACAACAAGGAATAATCCCTGAGCACAAAGCCAGAAGTATCCCTGGCACCACACATGATCCCCTAAGTACTTTGAGGAGTAATTCCTGAGTGCAGAGTCAGGAGTAAGTCAGGTGTAGCCACAAAACCAAAAAAGGATATTGTTGAAGGTCAGACAAAGATGACTTACCATTCATTTCCTTGTGAAGGGTTTTCTAGTAGTACTCGAATTATGTACAATAAGCAGCTTAATAATTTGAGAGAAAAATTGAACAGACGTATTCTTAGACCTTTAAAAAAACAACAAAATTTTTAGTTTTCATTGAACTTAGTTCACAAAAGAACTTTCAAAAAAAATCAATGTAAAATGCAGCACTTAAATTGTAATTAGAAATAACAATAGCAAAAGGTTTTAGATAGTTGAATTTTAATCACCTGAATATTCCAAAACTGAGATTGACAGAATACATGAACTGTCAATGAGTCAATATTAAACATAAGAGTAATTCAGGGCTTGAGTATTAGAAGTCACAAAAATCATGTCCATTCAACACTATCACAAATAATCTCAGGAATTTAAGCATTTTATAATTTCCTTACATGTAAAATAAATTTCGCTAGTTTGAAAATCTAATTGCTTACAAATTAACTGGATAAGTTATAAAACTTGAATCCTCCAAATGGCTTGTAAATTTGATTATAGAAAACGTAGAGTCATATATGTAATTGAGAATTACACGTTTAATTAGTAAGCATATATCCTCAAAAAGCAATCATAGGGGCTGGAGCAATAGCACAGCAGGTAGGACATTTGCCTTGCACGCAGCCAGCATGGCCGACACAGGTTCGATTCCCAGCATCCCATATGGTCCCCTGAGCACCTCCAGGAGCAATTCCTGAGTGCATGAGCCAGGAGTAACCCCCGAGCATCGCCGGGTGTGACCCAAAAAGCAAAAAAAAAAAAAACCTGCCTTCAACACTGAAATCTGTTGTCAGACTGTCATGGAAATACCATAGGTGGGTAGGCACGGGTTAGTCTCAGGGGTTGAACTGTGAACCCCCAAATAAGATAAGGCAAAATCCTAACCATTGGCATCTTAGAATGTAACTCCACTCAAATGGGGGGTGTGGGGGAGCTATGGCAGAGTTCAGTGAGGCCAGGGTGCAGAGGGATGCATATCCAGTACAGTGGGTGATGTCGAGACAAGGGCCAGGAGCAGGGAGAGAGTTGGAGGATGCTTCCATGAGCCAAAAGGCCAAAGTTGGGGCCAGAGCAACAGTATAGTGGGAAGGGCATTTGCCTTGCACATGACCAACCTGGGTTTGATCCTGGGCATCCCCTATGGTCCTTGAGCGCTTCCAGGAGTAATTTCTGAGTGCAGAGGCAGGAGTAAGCCCTGAACACTGCCAGGTGTGCCCCCTGCCCCTACAACAAAAGGCCAAAGCTTGCCAGCACCCCATAGGAACTATGAAAAGAGTAGAAGGCTTCTTTTGAGGGTGCCCCAGAAGCTTGGAGTGGAGACTCCCAATGTTCAGCACGCTGAGACCATCTGGCTTAAGAGCTCCAATTTAAGGACCCCCAAAGCCTGGTGACAAGTCTGGAGAGTTCCAGGGTCACTCTGAACCTTTCTTATTGTAAACATTGTTGGGTAAGAAGTTCTGGGTAAGATGCACCAAAACACTGAGAAGGAGCCCCAGAAACTGCCCCGCATTTATGGGGAGATGCTCCGAGCACCCATAAAGGTACCCTCACTCCCTGGTGCTGATGGGCCATTTGGAAGGAGATGGTGCGTGGAAATTGCTTTCTGCACAGAAAGCACTGGAGGTGCGTTCGAGCTTTGTCTTCCTTTTAATTAAATCAAAACACAAGGCTGAGTGTTGGAGTTGCCCATGCCAGTGTGGCGGCACCAGCTTCTTGGTGCTCTCATGCAAAGAACACATCCCCCCCCTCCCCCCAGAAACTAGAATGTTATCCAAGACCTTGAGTGCAGAGGCTGGAACCCGGCACACAGCCCCATGCCCGCATCCTGCTGCCGTGAACCAAATCACCAGGTGCACATTCTAGAAGGCAGGGCCCCTCCTGGCTCTGGAAGGATTGTAGGAGGGTAGGGGCGAGGCCAGGAAGGGCTGGGGAGGAGAAAGGAGTGTGAACATCAAACACCTCACCCTGGCCCAGCAGGAGCAGAAAGGAGACTTCACAAAGGCAAAATTAGCTTTTAGCACTGCTGAAACCTATAGATCAACCAGAAGTGAAGGAACTTGGGCAAAAACACCCAGGCCCCTGTACGGGGAGGCAGGCCTGGCTGTGAAGGTCACCAAGCAGCCTGCAAGGAAGAAGCAGGGAGTGTTTACAGATAGGCATCCCAGCTGGCGGAGTGAAAAAAGAAAAGGATTTGGAAAACCAGAGCTCTCTGGTCTGGAATCCAGGTAAGGAGGCGCTGGAGATCAGGTATCCCAAACCAGAGTAGTCTCCTCAGCTGCTTGTCTGTGCTGTACCACCTACTTGCTGAATGAGGGTCCCCAATGGCATTTGACCTGGGCTAGCACGCTCAGCCCAACACAGTGCTCTTCTTGTCTGCGGGGTGATAATTAGAGAAGCTGCAGATAAATTGATTTTTTTTTTTTGCTTTTTGGGTCACACCTGGCAATGCACAGGGGTTACTCCTGGCTCTGCACTCAGGAATCACCTCTGGCAGTGCTCAGGGGACCATATGGGATGCTGGAATCGAACCTGGGTCGGCCACGTGCAAGGCAAACGCCCTACCCGCTGTGCTATTGCTCCAGCCCCGAAATTGATATTTCTTTGGTGCATGTAATCTTTTAGTAAACCGCTGGTCTGCCTGCGAGCTAGGATTTACCAGGTCCCCCGCCCCCCGGTTTTGGCTTTGGAATCACACCCAGCGATGCTCAGGGGTTACTCCTGACCCTGCACTCAGGAATTACTCCTGGAAGTGCTCAAGGAACTCTAAGGGATGCCAGGGATTGAACTCAAGTCAGCCTTGTGCAAGGCAAACGCCCCATCCACCCTGTACTGTGGCTCCGACCCTGAATTTGCCAATCTTTTTGCCTCTGATCTCAATTCAGTGTATCCTGGAGGTGTATTTTTCTGGAGTATTTTAAATCTGGACGTGGAGTTCTAAGTCGGTTTCCCCAGCCATGGACATGGAGTTCGAAGCGTTGCTTTGTCATCTGAGTAACATGGTTCGCAAGTGCCTGGGTAGCCCGGAGGCAAAAGGTCAAAGTTATCTGCTCCTGGTTCCTTCCTTCCCTCCTCCCCAGAAGCAGACATTGCGCATGACATTAATTTCCTTTTCTTCGGAGTCGCAGCTCAGCTCATGGCAATCATTCTGCTCTCAAGTGCGGCTCAAGAGCTCTGGCTTCCTCAATCATTAGTCTGCGCCGAGAGTCAGAGAGTCAATGCAGCTTTCGTTTGAAATGCAAGCAGGGACCATGCGGGTCCTCTGGGCTTCATGCGTGAATGAAATATTCAGATTTCTGCTATTACCCTGGCAGCTGCTGCTGCTGCTACCACCATGTGAGGAAGAGTTTGTGTTTCGGAGGGAGGAACTTGGGGCCCTCTACCTGACAGGCTCAAGGGCTGCTCCTGGCTCTGTGCGCAGGAAGGAAACTGGCCACACTCCAGGGACCATGTGTGGTGCCCGTGATCAAACCAGGGTCAGATGCACGTGAGGCGAGTCGGTGCCTCCTGAGTATCTCTTGCCCCCCCCCCGAAGACTTTAAAAAATGGGAACCATCTAAGACCAGCTAATTTCCCTTTATTTCCCCCTCCATCTCCCATTTCCCCCATTTTCTGGCCATTCATTCACTTGATCACTTGACTTCCCGTTAATCGTCAATTTGCTTGAACGGGCGCCAGTAACTTCTCCATTTCTCCCTGTTGTGTGCTAATGTAGCCCAATGGCGTCTGTTTATTCTAGGAACACGAAGAGCCTCAAACTGATCATTGTCTGATCCAAAAAGAGAGAAAAAGGGATAGAGTTATTCAAAACTTCAAAACTTTCTAATCCTGTCAAGCTAACATTTTGTAGTGTGGATGATCAGGTTAAAAGAGCAACAACAACAACAACAAAATTTAAAAAATAAAATTAAAACAACTTTTTAAAAAGGGGCTAGAGTGATAGCACAGCAGATAGGGCATTTGCCTTGCACGCAGCCCACCTGGGTTCAATTCCCAGCATCCCAGCATCCCATATGATCCCCTGAGCATCATCAGGAGCGATTCCTGAGTGCAGGAGCCAGGAGTAACCCCTGTGTATCACTGGGTGTGACCCAAAAAGCAAAAAAAAAAAGCAACAACAACCAAAAAAAAAAAAGAAAGAAACAAACCTG
>JAOXYA010000001.1:1332500-1370291 GCA_028565675.1 Sorex palustris
AAGGAAGGGAGGAAGGGAGGGAGGGAGGGAAGGAAAGGAGGGAAGGAAGGGAGGAAGGAAGGAAGGAAGGAGAGAGGGAGAGAGGGAGAGAGGGAAGGAAGGAGGGAAGGAAGGAAGGAAGGAAGGAAGGAAGGAAGGAAGGAAGGAAGGAAGGAAGGAGCAGAGCTACACCAGGCTCCAGAGCCTGTGCTCTCAACTCTCATCCCCTGACACTCCGCCCGCCTGCCCGTGGGGGTGGGCACAGACCAAGGCCAGGCCAGCAGGAGTTGCCGCTGAGCCAGAGCATCATGACCCGCGGCCTCCCCAAACACAGCCCTGGCCAAGGGACCTGGACCCTCACACCTACCCGCCCGCCCATCCCATTCAGGAGGGAGCCTTGTGTGTGTGGGAGGGGGGAGAGGGGTGGCAGCCGGCAACTGAGCGTGGAGGAGGTGGGGGTGGGGGGGACAGACGCCCACTAACAGCTGGCGCTGCTGCCAGGCAGCCAAGTAATCGTGTTAGCCAGCGGAAATTGGTCCAGGGAGTTTTTTTTTTCTCCGCCTCCCGTTTTCTTCCTCTTCCCTTCCCCCTGCTGGAGCTGCAAGGCTCGGAAGATTGATCTTTGCCTGGAACGGAGGAGATAACTCGATATAATGAACTCCACTGCCCCTCTCGCTGTTTGCAGCTTTAAAAAAGGCAAAAGGGCTGGGGACAAAAAGAAAAAAAAAGAAAAAGAAAAAGCTGATCCTCCAAGTTCTCCCAGACGGCTCCCAGCCCCCAGCCCGGCTGACCCAGCCCCTCTCCCATCCCCCCTTGGCCGCCACCCCCTGCACTTTCCCTCGGGATGCCTGGATGGAACAAAGGTTAAAAATATCCCCTTTTCTCTTGCAGGTTTTAAAAATAATTTCGTTGAGGTCAGGGCTGGGTCCGCTCTCGCAGGCCCCACCTAGGGCCGCCGCTCCCCAGAGCCCCACCAGGGCTGAGGGGTTGAGCTGGGCCCGGCAGCCTGTCCTGTAGCTCTGGCGTGGCTGCCTTCCCCCCGGGTTCCCTGGCAGGCTCTGCTGGGCCAGCAGCTCTGCACAGGAGGACCCAGTGCCTGGGGGTCCAGCCTGCAGCTGGCGGGCTCTGTGTCCCGAGTGCCCCCTGCATGTCCAACTAATGCTGATTCAGATGCCAGGGCAGCATGGGGACCGGGGACACCCAACCTTTGACCCCTACTCTCAGTGGCCTTAGCCTGGTGGACAGTCAGTAGTCACATGGGTATGGGCTCTGGGAGTGGTCAGGCAGAGGTCAGGGGGTCCTGCAGGGCCCACTCTGAGTATCACCGGGTCTGACTATGAAAGCAGGACGGCTCAGGGCTCAGGGTTGACATCAGGGCCACCTTGGCAACGACTGAGGTACCTGTGAGCTGGGAAGCAAATTCAGGGCTTCTTCATTCCAGGTGTATCTTGTGGGAGGACTCTAAGGGAAAGACGGTGGGGAGGGTGCTGAGAGTATGGACTCAAATCAGGGAAGGCTTCCCTGAGGAGGTGTCCTTGAGGCAGTGGGAATCTTCAGGACGAGCAAGAGCCTGGGGAAGGGGCTGTGCTCAGGCTCACGGTCCGGGGTGGCCCTCCCTGTGCTCTGCCCACAGAGGCTCCTCTGGCCTGGGATTCCCTACCTGGCACTCAAGGCCCTTCCGAGTCTGACCTCGAAGCCGCCCTTGGCCCCAGGGCTGGTCCCTCCTGGCTCCCACACACTGGACATTGCACAGCCAGCCCAGGCCACAGCTGCTGGGGGCAGTGCCAGCCCACCTTGCCACAGCCATAGCCAGGCCCCAGTGTAGAGGCAGGACGAAGGGGGGAGGGAGGCCAGGGCAGAGGGAGGCTGGGAACACAGGGAGACCAAGGTTATGGGAAGGCCAGGGGCAGGGGGAGGCCAAAGGTATGGGGAGGCCGGGGGCATGAGGAGACTGAGGGCAATGGGGAGGCCGGGGGCAGGGGGAGGTCAGGGAGAGGCCAGGGGAAGGGGAGGCCGGGGGCACAGGGAGGCCAGAGGCACGGGGAGGCTGGGGGCATGGGGAGGCCAGGGGCACGAGGAGGCCGGGGGCAGGGGGAAGCCAGAAGCACTGGGAGACTGGGAACACGGGTAGGCAGGGCCAGGGCTGAGCACATCAGCAAGTGTTTCCGGAAGAGCCAGGGCTGGGCTCTGAGTCAATGGACACTTGGACAGCGGGTGCCTAAGGGACCAGGGACACATGCTCAGGACAGGTCCGAGGAGGGAGCACCCCTAGCTCACCCATGCTCCAAGAAGCCAGGCTGGAGCGGGAAACTGAGGCTCTGGGGGAGTGGCTTCTGCACCTCCCCCTCGCCCTGTGTAAGTCCTGGCCTGAAACCCCCACCTCCAACGCCCACCCAACCCCCGAGGAGCTCCCACACCAGAAGACAGGGTCAGGACACAGAGGGGCCTTACAGGCTGGGCACAGATCAAAGCCCCACACCCCCCACCCCACACACATCCCACTTCCTGTCCCTCTGGGATCCCGGGACACGGGCTGGCCCACCTGAGCCTCAACCTTTGAGCAATCACCCCCCCAACACACACACTTTTCCAGGGGGCTATGAGAAGGATCCCCAGAGCTGCCTGTCTCAGGTTTTCCTGGGGTCCCAAAGATCCCCCCTCCAGCCTCCTGGTGTCAAAGGCAGCTAGAGGCGGAGGGATCTTACCTGGGGAGGCCACCGTCTCCGCTCCCGGGGAACTCTGCCTGGCTCCAGGACCCCGAGCAGGAAGACAGTAAGCGGTGGGCAGCTCGTGGGACAGAGTAGGTGCTCGTGGGAATGGGGGCTTGGATGGGGGTGCCCAGACAGACACGGAAGTGGAGGCAAGAGGAGCCGGAGCATTGGACGTGGATCAGGGTCCATGGGCATGGTGGGGGTGCAGTCACCCTCCAGCCAGGGGTACTCAGGGCTTGGTCTTAGGGTTTGTTGGTCACGGGCTACTCCGGGCTCAGCACTAGGTGGTAGATTTTATTTGGGGAGGGGGTCCTTAGAGGTGCTCAGGAGCCCAGGCTGCCCTCACAGGGATTCTCAGCCCCCCAGCAACCCATGCGGGGGTCTGAGAGCTCAGTGCTGCTCAGGCCTGCAGTGCTGGGATTTGCCCAGGACTACCAGGAAGTGCTTGGGGGCCCCAAGGGCTGTACCTGGCAGTGCTCCGGAGACCGTGGGGTACAAGGATCAAACCGGGGCTGGCTACATGTCAGGCAGGCACTTTAACCCTATACTGAAACTCGAACCAGGCAGTGTTTACTGAGAGGCCCTGGAGTCAAACCAAGGCTTCACAAGTGTTCTAGAACTCGCTGCCTCTACAGCCCCTTTCTTGAGATTTCTGCCAGAACCCAAGGGTCTCAAATGCATGAGACAGACAAGAATATATCAGGAGCAGAGTATGGGTCACCACCTCCAGGGAGACCTCCAGGCTGGTTGACCAGGAGATCTGGGAATGCCCCAACACAGGGGAAAAATAGAGGTGTGTGGATACTGGATGCTCTACCTTCATCACAGGTCCTGTCCCCTACCCTAGTCTCTCCTGAGCCTCCATAAGAATAACAATAGCAGCTAATTCTCACTAGCATTATTCTAACCCCACAAACATATTTAACCAAGACAGCAAATACTTGAAGTGAGAATCAGAGAGGTTTAGTCCTTTAACCAAGATCACACAGTAAATTAATGATGCAACTAAAATCCACAAATGGGCAGCCTACCCCAGAGTCTGGTCTCTTAGCCAGACTGTGATGAAGAGACCCCAAGTACAGTCCCGAGGGGCCCACTACAGGGTCCGAGAAACAGCATGGTGGATAAGGTGTTTGCCTTCCATGCAGCCATCCTGAGTTCAATTCCCGGGACCCCACATAGCCCCTGAGCATGGCCAGGAGTGAACCCTGAGCACAGCCGGGTGTGGCCCCCAAACAAACAAAAACCCAACAACAACCAATGGTTCCACAACAATCTAGAATCACCATCACCCCAACCTGTCTCTACCCACCAACTCTTTTTTTGGGGGGGAGGGAGAGGGAAGCACTCCTGGCTGAGCTCGGGCCTTACTCCTGGCTCTGTGCTCAGGGATTCCTGCTGGAGAGACTCAGGGGACCATCTGGGGTGCCAGGGATCAAGCCTGGGTCGGCTGCATGCAAGGCAAGCATCCTCCCGGCCATGCTCTCATTCCGGCCCCCCTCACCCAACCTCTACTCACTCCCCGGGTCTGTCTCGAATCTTCCCCAAGGACTCAAGCTTGAGAAGAGGGAGCAGTAGATCAAGGCTGGGGCAGAACCCGCCTACATCCATCACATGTCACTAGCAGAGCTGCTCACTGAGACCCGTGTGGGGTGACCTGTGGTTCCTGAGCCGCCCCAGGGAAGTGGAGAGCCCGTGATCACCTCCCAACACCCCTGAAGGAACAAGAGGGGCCCCACTGTGGACAGCAGGCACTGCCCCCTGCATGAGAGGCGTGGCAGAGAGGGGTCTGACGCTGAAAGCCTCCCACTCCTATCTCCAGCTGCCCAGCTGCCTATACACGGCCGGACCCAGTGCAAACACCTCCTCCAGGGAGTCATCACTGATTGCTCAGCTTCTCCCTGGGCAGGCTGGCTGGGGGTTGGGCAGACCCGGAGGACAGAGAGACCCTGTGCCAGGTGGGTGAAGGGCAGCCAGGCAAAGAGGTCGGGAGCTTACAGGATAAGAAGCCCCCTGGCCTGCAGAGGCTCCGGTGAGAACCTGCCGTGCCGCTGGCAGCCGCGCTAACGTGATGGATGGTCCCATTCAGGAAGAAATAAATCCCGAGGCTCAGGCGGCAGGTGAGCTGGGGGGTGTATCCATCTTAGCGATGCGTAATGAATGTGCCGACCGCAGCGGCTGGCAGCGCATACATCTGCAGCCCACCCCTTGCCAGCTGTGTTGTGCACCCCTGACACCCCCACCCCAGACCCAGCTCAAACCCTTCTGCAAACCTCCTTAGAATCAGGGAGGAAGAAGCGATCCAGATGGAGCTTGCCCAGACCAACACTCCCATTGGCCAGATGAAAAGACTGAGGCCTGGCACCAGCAGGGCCTTTCTCAAGGTCACGATGAGCCAGACTAGAAGCCCTGGGGTCCTGCCCTCAGGTTCTACCTCCCCAGGGGTGCCTCCCTGCCCTCTCTCTCCTAGCACAGAGCAAAATAATGCCCAAGCAGCAGGCATGTCCCTCTGTCCCCGGCCCTGTGTCCTCCATTACAGCCATGCCACAGCAGACGGTCCTGAGGGGCATGAGGGTGTTGGTGTAAATGACAGCTGACACCTGCCCCAGGCCAGGCAGGCCCTGTGCCAAGTCATCAATCTCCACCCGGGGACACGTGGCCTGACTCCATCAGTGCCCGCCCGCCGTGCGTCAGGACACCGGCCGGTCCCCAGGCTGGTCCTCCAGGGGCTGGGAACAAAGTCTTCAATCAAGTTAACGAGACACCAACCTGCCTGGAAGGACAGTAGGAGGCGGGCGGAGATGCAGGCGCACCCCACCCCGCCTCTCTCCCCTCACCATGGGAATGTCACCATGACAGGGACACAGGGTTGCTGTAGGGCTCATGGGACAGCCCAAGGTACAAATATCCCACGTGGTACCGTGGGGTTCATTGGAGGACTCCTGTCTCCTGATGAGGTGCAAATATCTCACGTGGTACCATGGGGTTCGTGGGGACTCCCATGTCCTGATGAGCTGCAAATATCCCACATGGATCCACAGGGTTGATATCTGCCTCCTGCTAGGATGGAAATACCCCCTGTGGCTCTGTGGGGTTCATGGGGAGGCCGTCTCCTAATGAGGGGGAAATACCCCAGGGAGAATTCACACTTAGAACTCACCTCCAACTCCTTAGCATGGAAGTCGGGGAGGGGGGACCGCAGGCCTACTACTTGGTGAAGATGTAGGTGGCGATGACACCCAGCATTCTCAGGGGTCAAGGGACTGGCCCAAGATCACCGAGTCAGAGGTTGGTTCTGCCAGGATTTGTTTTGGTTTTTATCGGGTTTTGTTTCCAGGCCACGCCAGCTGTGCTCAGAGCTGACTCCTGGCTCTGCACTCAGGGATCACTCCTGGTGGGCTCAAGGAACCATATGGGATGCCAGGGATCAAACCCAGCCCAGCCACATGCAAGGCAAGTGCAGTAACCCCTGCACTGTGCCAGGAGTGGACGCCGGGTATGGGCAGCGCCGAGCCAAGCTCTCTTCTGCACACAGTCCAGACAGAGGACGCCACTCCCTGCCCAGCTCCATCTGCCCGTCGGACCACAGGGAGGAGCCTTGCGCACAGGCGTGAACGCAGGACCCAGGCCAGAAGTCCCCAAGGACAGCACATTGAGCTGCCCCCACAGCAGGACCATCCACCCTGTACCCAGCGCTCGGCTCAGACTACCTCAGACCACCAGAGCTCTGCCAAAGGACTGTCCCTAAAATCCGACATTCTAACAACATTCCTGAACCACTCTGGGCCTCAGTGTCCCCACCTATAATATGCTACGGGCTGCCTGGAGGAAGCCCCCAAGCCCAGGCCAGCCCCCCGGGGCGACACCCGCCCACCCTGCCTGTCTGTGGAGTTTGAGCAGCTGCCACCCTGAGCCAGGGTGGGGGAGCACAGGAGCAGGTGGAGGCCAGTGCAGCCCCCAGCTCTGCAGTCCTGGGGGTCCGGAAGGGAAGGAGGGCAGGGCCAGCACCTGCCCGCCCTCACCCACTCCAGCTCTGAGAGAAATCAATTCAGGAGGATCCCCAGAGCAGAGAGAGGAGAGAGCTCACTTCCCTGTCCCTTGGTCTCAGTCCTCCAAAGCCACCAGGTAGGGCAGACCTTTGTGGGCCAGCCCTGGGGTCCCTCCCCAGCAACACCCTCTACCCCACTCCCACAGCCTCTGTGCAGGCCACCTTGCTGTCCAGGGCCTCTGGACTTCTGCCACACACCTTCCCCCTTGGTCATTTGGAAGGGAATAGGAGCCAGTCACTGTTGGTCAAATGAGTTCCTCAATCACCTTCCCAGCTCAGAACTTTCTGGGACTATCCAAGAATAGAGCCCAGAGAAGTGGCCGGCTTGGGGGGGGGGGCAGGCACCAGAACAAGCATTAGTAGGCACAGGGGGCAAGGGGCGGGGGGCAAGCTTCATGGACTCCTCCAGCAGCTCAGGGAGGTCTGAAGAAATGGGATGTGGGGGGTGAAGCATACGCCTGACCCTGGGCTTGAGCCTGGCACGCCTGGCGCTGAGCTGGGGTCGCTGGTGCCCACCCTCCTGCAGAGCATGGGGGGGACACATAGCCCCAACCCCCTTGGACAGCCTCCTGGGCGCTGCCTCCTCTCCCTGATCCCCTCCACTCTCGCTTGCAAATGAGGAAGAGGCGCGCGGAATAGCAGTTTGACTACACCAGACACGGAATTAGCAGGATTAAATATAAATAGCTATTAAAAGTGCCTTATAATTAAATCCATTTTCCAGTTATTTGTTTTACACACACACACCCGCCCACACGTGTGCGCGCACACACACGCGCTCCACACCGCGTGGGCGTCAGGGTCCCAGCTGCCACCCAGCCCCCTCCCCGCCCGCGCCTCCTCTCCCGGTTCCGGGGACCTGCACACCCCCGCCCCCGGGCCTCGCTTCCGGTCCAGCACTGGGGCCCTTCCAGCAAGGAAACTACCGCCCCTCCCGGGAGCTGGGAGCCCGGCACCTGGCAACCTCGCTCCCTGATCCCTGATTTCCATTCACAAAATCTGTGTCAGGCGCCAAGCGCTTCCCACGCAGGCCCCTCAGTGCCCCGCGCCGCTCCTCCTCCACTGGTCACGCAGCGCAGCTGTCCAGCGAAGCCGACCAGCGCACCTTGGCCCCCTCCAGGCCACGCCCTGCGACTCACTGGATACTTCCCTCCCCAGCCAAGGGGCACAGCCCCAGCCCAGCCTCAGGCCCAGCAGGGAAGGCGGCATGCGGAGTGCTCAGAACGGGACGCAGCTGCTTTGGGGTGCCTGGTAGCCACCCGGTGACCACTGTCGCTGTCCCCTGCAGCACCTCCAGGGTCAGTGAGTCATGGGTATGAGAGAAGTGAGAAACAGCCAGCAGAGACTGACACGCAGGATGACGAGACCCCTGACAGCGGGCGGCTGGGGCAAGGCAGGGAATGCCCTGGAAGTTACACAGTGAGGACTGGGGTGGGGCACGTCCCCCAGGCGGTAGGAAAAACCTCTCGCTGGGCCCTGGAAGGCTTCCTGATAGAGTGGGCAGTGCTTTGGGCCTCTCCATCCCAGCCCCTTCTCCTGGGCCTGACCTTTGGGCCCTTCCATGGAGCCAGAACACCCCAGTTCCAGAGCCTGGACTATCGGGGATGAGAGAGTTTCAGAAAGCTTGGGTTGATGGTGGTTAGAGCACTGTCATGTGTGTCTGAGGCCTAGGGTTCAAACTCTGGTGCTGCCAGGTAGAGACAACCCGGCATCACCATCAAGCCTCAGCGGTCAAATGCAGCCATCGCGCTGCCTCCTGGGCGCCAGGAGTGGCCCCTTCTTTCTAGGGGACCGAGGCAGAGCTGGCGACAGAACCCAAAGCCACCTGGCCCGAGGCCTTCCCTGCTCCAGCTGCCCCCCACACCCCCCAGGCCCTGCTGTGGGGGGCAGAGTGCCAAAGGTCAGCATCTCTGGAGCTTCCCCTCCCTAGTCGCCCCATCCTCCCACTGACCCCTCCAGGCAGACCATCCGGCCCTCTGGCTTCCCATACACAGCCAGCCCTGGGCCCCACTGTGAAGACTTTGTCCTCAGCACAGGCGACATTGCTGATTAGCAGGAAGTCTGTCTCCCCTCAGCAAGGACGTGGCTTCATATTCCACAGCCAAACACGTCCCGTGGTGTCCGGCAGACACGGGCAGGCAGTAGTGGGCATCGAGGGGCCTGTTCCCGCTTGGCCTCCCGCAGGGCTGCAGAGCTGTCCCTCCCTCTACCCCACCCCGAAAGACGCCGGTGCAAAAGCCCACCGCAGTCAAGTGCAGGTGAAGCCAGCCCTGGGTAAGGAGGCGGGCACTGTGCCCACCATGTCCGAGGGCAGAGGCCAGCCTCGGTAGGGGCCCAGCCCCCTCCCCAGTCCCCTGCGTGCCCCTCACCCGCTGGCCGGGCTCCCAGCACAAACGAAGCTCTTGCTTGTCTCCTCTCGGGGAATCAGGCCGTTTCCTCCTTTCTGCCTCTCCAGGCACACTGCCACCTCGTTTTCTGTTTTTTTTTTGGGGGGGGAACGTCTTGCTATCCCTTCTTAAGAAGGGATATCTTCTGCCTTCCCTCTGGGAAGCGCCTTGGCAGGGGCCCCACAAATTCAGCACGTGGTTCCGCAATGCCTGTCGGGCTCTACCGTGGCGACAGCCGCCACCTCCTCGTCTCCCGGTGCAGCCTGGCTGAGTGTTTGCTGACTGCACGCGAGGGTGCTCGTGGCAGGGGCCGGGGTCTCTGGCCAGGTGTGCTCCCGGGTGCCTCTGGGATCCCCTTAGCCTCTCCCTGAGAGGTCGGAGTCTCCCACCCTGCCTTGCAGGTTTAGTGCCCAGGCGCTGTCCATGGTGCTGACCTGGGCGGGCTCTTCCCAGGACTGGGAGAAGCCCCGGACAGAGAGCAAGAGAGGCAGAGCAGGCTGGGGCGGGCACTGCAGACAGAGGGAAGTTCCCTGGGTTGCTGGTCTGGGCTCTGCTCGGGGCACGTACTCAGGCGAGAAGGTGGTTCAGCCTCCAGCATCGGGACCCATGTCTAGACAAGCACTGACACTACAGTCTGACGGAGGAAGGGTCTGGAAGCACACCCCACCCTGTTCCCAGCACAACAGTGTATGGAGGCATTTCGCAGCAGCTAGTGCCCCACCCCCACCCCACCCCCGCCAGCCCTGAGCACCTTCCCAGGTATCACCAGGCTCCATGCACCCACACCTGAGACACCCCGAATCCCTGGGGACCCACTTAATGCAAGAGGAAAGTGAGGCTCCCTTCCGGATCCTCCTTGCTTCCACAGTGAGGGAAGTGGCCGCTCAGGCACCTCCTCCTCCAACAGTGCCAGGTGCCTGTGGCTGGCCGTGAGAGATGAGAGATGAGACAGGGAAGGCTTCGGGCGTAGTGCAAGCCAGGGGCCCAGAGCACAGTGGTGCAGGAAGGGAGGTGGTGGGAGGAGCAAGGTGGCAGGGGGGGAGGGCAGAGGGAGGGGAGGGATGGGGAGGAAGGGGGAGGGGATGGGAGAGGGAGGAGGGAGGAAATGAGGGAATGAGGGAGGGAGGAGGGAGAGTGGAGGGGGAAAGAGACCGAGAGAGGGAGGGAAGGTGGGGGAGGAGGGAGGAGGAGGGAGAAAAGTGGGAGGGAGGAGGAGGGAGAGAGATGGAGGGGGGCAGGAAGGGGGAGGAAAGGGATGAGGGGGAGGGAGGAAATGAGGGAATGAGGGAGGGAAAAGGGAAAGAGGAGGGAATGAGGGAGGAGGGGGGAAGGAGGAGTCAAGGGAGGAGGAAGAATAAGGGAGAGGAGGAGACATGAGGTAAGGGACTGAGGGAGGGAAGGAGGAGGAGAGAGGGAGGGAGGGGCTACAGGGGGGAGGGAGAGACCCCTGCTATGGAGGAGTGGGTCTCAGCAGGGTCCTGCCTGTCTGCTTCTGAACGCTCCTCCAGCGCATACTGGATAATTACGGTACTGACAACCGCTCTGACCAGCACTACTGAGCCCCTTTCAGCTCGAGATGTCCAAGCGCTGCTTTGCCAACATGAATTAATTCATTAGGCACCCCCGCCTGGTGGGGGGGGGGCGGGGGCCACAGTGCCCAGGCAGGTCTGGGCGGGGGCAGTGCTGGACGTCCTGCAGGGAGGAGTGTGCCAGAGAGTCACCCCCACTTCCAGCTGCCCCCTCGGAGGCAGGCAGCTCGGCCCTCAGAATTGGAGTTGGGAGGCGGGGCCCATCAGGCACAGAACACAGTGCCTCTGACTCAGAGACGAGGCGTCCAGGGAAGGGCTGTCCATCCACCAGAGCAGGCCTGGGGGTAGAGACTGGACCCCTCCCGGGATTTGGGGGGGAATCCCTTTCCAGCTTTGTGCCTCAGTTTCCCCACTGTTCAATGGAGGATGTTGTGGTCTGAATAAACCAAGGTGCTTTCTTTTCCTTTCTTTTCTTTTCTTCTTTTTATTTCTGTTTGAGCCAGACTGGTATGCTCGATCGGGGCCATGTAGTGCTTGGGATCAGATCCGCCTCCTGCAAGCAAAGCCCGCACTCAGCCCACTGAGCTCTCTAAGCACGCAGCCTCCAAGGCTTCCTGACCCAAAGACACAGCTCAGGGCCCACATCAGACCGTAGGTGACAGGGGTATCACTTCAAGTCCCCAGAGAAGAGGAAGAGGCTGTACAGTCGGTTGAGAGTGGCAAAGGAGGGGGTAGCCACAGCTGCCCCCGACTGGGCCCTTTACCCTTGCGAGGATCCCGGGACACAGGCCCTGGGTCAGCCGCCCCACCTCTGGCTGCTTGGCCAAGGCCTGCTTGTTAATCACCGGGCCGCACTCCCTGCCTGGCTGTCGGGACATCATAATATATGAAGAGCATTCATTTATTCACCAACTTCCCACTCAGGAAAAGATATACGACGCTGTAGGAATGGATTTATCCTGACACCCAGCTTTCAGCAAAGTCAGGCTAATTTAAACGTTTAAGGCAACGGCTAGCCCCGCCCCCACGCCCCCCTTCCTTCCCTCCCCATTATTTTTCTTTGAATGGTGGAGGGTGAAGGATGGGGGTTCTGGGAATGTACAGCCTGCATGGTTTGAGGGTCGCAGGCAGTGGAGAGAAGAGGAAGCCCCTGGCCGGCTCTCTGGGTACTTTCCCACCACCCAGCTGGGCCTTACTTTGAAAATCAGTTGGGTGAGAGGAGTGAGCACTGGACTGGGAGATGGGGGGTGTCCTGCTTGGTCTTGATCTGCCCCCCTTCACCCTGCCCTTATCCACGGGGCAGAATGCTGAGGAAACTGGTGCCATCCAGATCCATCTGTAGCTCCCAAACTACGACTCCCCACCCTTTCTGGGAATCCATATTTTCTGGGGAGAGTGGAAAGAAAGACCAAGACTAGATTCTTGGGTCAGCCGGATCTGGGGGAGGGGGCCATTCGGAGCCAGCTGGGGCAATCACGGCATGCTTCACAGTGGCGGCAAGCCTTTCCATTGGACCGGGGAGCAGCCAGGACTCAAAACATGTTTCTTGCTTTTCAGCACTAGGGATCAAACCCAGGACTGTTGGGCCAGAGCGATAGTGCAGGGCTTAAGGTGCTGGCCTTGCATGTAGCCAACCCAGTTTGATTCCTGGCACCACAGAGGATTCCCCCACCCCAAGCACCGCCAGGAGTGATCCCTGAGCACAGGCAAGCCCTGACCACCAGGACTTCACCAAGACCAAACAGGAAAAGCTCCGGTTCTCTCCCGCTGGGCCTGGCCCAGGGTCCGACTCTGAGCACAGCGTCTGGGGCTGGATGCTTAGGTGCAGATCTCCTCCTATCACAGCTGGGCGTGGCGGGCACCCCACTACCATCACCACCCTCCCGGCCCCACTCCCACCAGCCAGGTCCCAGCCCAAACCTGGTGATGAGCATCTCTGCCCCAGAGAGTTCTGGGGAGGCCCCGCGGAACACCAACTCTGAAGTGGCCCCAATATAGACAGCACCAGGCCACTGCTGTTGGGCAGAAGCAGGTGGTCTGGCCGCATCCCCCAGCTGTGCCCGACTTTAGCCGACACCTGTCTGAGCTCTTCCCAGCTGGGGTTGGCTCCAGCCAGGCCCCCACCCGAGGAACAAGATTTCTCTTTGTATCTTGAAGTGATAGCACAACGGGAGGGTATTTGCCTTGCATGCAGCAGACCTGGGTTTGATCCGTGGCATACCATGGACGGTGCTCTATTGCGGATCCCAGAATGCAGGAGGGGTGGGGCCGTCTGAGTACGAGTCCCCGTGTGGGTGTCTACACCTACCACTGAGCAAACATGCCAAACCATGCCCATGCCCATGCCCCTGGGGAGCCCGGCCTCGGAGCCAATCGTAACCAGGACACCAGCGCCCGCCCGGTGCCAGCAGGGCCCATCCCAGGGGGCCAGAAAGTGACTGTCCCCTCCCTCCCAGGCCTAGGAGACAATTCTAAGCAGACAGCTTTTTTCCTCCTTGAAGTGAGTGCGGAGGTGACTCACAACTCTTGGAGCAGCGGCTGGTGGGTCAAATACACTGGGCCGGCTGGGAGCGGGGTGGGCGGGGGAGTTTGGAGGGGGAGGGGCAGGTCGAGGGCCTTTGCAGACCAGTCTGGAATGGGACAGGGCCAAGGAGATGGTGGGACCCACCATGAGGGCCCCCTGACTCCCAGCACCCCCAGGTCCACGTGCCACCTGTGAAAGTGAGAACTGAACCAGACACAGGGGCTGCAAACCGAGACAGGCATATCGCATTGGCCTCCTCAGTCTCTTTTATTTGTTTGGTTTTGTTTTGTTTCTCATTTTGGTTTTGGGGGCGCACCCCCAGGACTCAGGGAGACTTGCAGTACTGGGGATCAAAATCGGTCCCTCAAGCATGCCAGGCAGGGTCTCCGGTCCTCTGCGCTCTCAACTCAACCTGTGTGCATTTGGGGGAGGAATGTTTGGGCCACACCAGTGATGCTCAGGGCTTACTTCTGGCTCTGTGCTCAGGGATCACTCCTGGCGGGCTCGGGAGACCATATGGAGCGCTGGGAACCGAACCCGGATCAGCCGTGTGCAAGGCAAGAATGGGCATGAGGGGCTGAGGGAGGCAGGCTAGGCAGCCCTGGACTAGCTCTCCGAACTCCTGTGCATCTTATTTTTATTTATTCGTGGTTTTGGGGGCACGCCCAGCAGTGCTTGGAGGACCAGGTGGTGCTGGGATAGAACCTGGATTTCCAGCATGCACGGGACCGCACCCGCCCTCCGCAACAGCTCCCTGGCCCGGGCGCATCCTGAATCTATTCTAAGACAGCACCATCTGTGCCCACGGCACACATGGGGACAGACCATGAGGGGCCCCGCTCGGGCCCACATGCGTGGGGAAAGGCATCGCCTTGTCTCGGTGCTGGGGCAGATGGAATTTGCTGGTTTCATTTTTGGGGGCGTGTTGGCCCGTTTAAAGGGCTGAGTTGTAATTGTGCAAAATACATATAATGAGCTAAAAGCTTTTTCCTCCTGCTGCGACTGTGTTCGTTCGAGTTGAGATGTCTAGACTCTAGGAATCCCATTAATCTGGTCGAGGTCAGGTAGTGGACATTTCAGGTAAATAGTCTCCCGCTGTAATTAAGTGCTGGAAAAGGAGTCCACCAGAAGGAGTTTTCAGAGGAAATGGCATGAGGGAGGGGCCGGCAGGAGAACCCCTGGCAGTTTCCTGGCCTTAGTGTGCAGGCACACGTCTTCCAGCACCCAGGGGCGAGGGCCCAGAGTGCCCCAAGGCCTGCCACAGCCCAGCTTGAGTCCCCTTTCCAACCCCTGGCCTCCTCCAGCCTTAGTTTTCCCACCTGTAGAATGGGCATGGGGGGCTGAGGGAGGCAGTCTGGGCAGTACCAGTCAGTGAGCAGGCCTCTGCTTGCATTTCCTTCATTCCCCGCAGAGGCAGCTCTCCAGCCCAGACACGTGGCGCTGGCCGTGCTGGTATTCTGGGCTCTACCCGACCTCATTCCCTCTGGATAAATGCTTTACGCTTTGGATCTTCTAACGAGTACTTCCCCAGAGTGGGCCCGACCATGTCCCTGAGGCACTGAGATGGCCCAAGGGGACAGTAGTGGCCTTGGGCACTGTCTGGTGTGTCCTGGGGTGTGGAGTCTTCTGTGAAAGGGTCAATGGGCCAGTCACAAGTCTCAGAGCTGGTGATGGGCCCCAGTGGGCCTAGGGCAGCTCGCCATGGCCAGAAGAGCTGAGGCTCCTGGTTCTGGGGATGGAAGACAAAGTGGGGGGACCGGGGCAGCACGGAGCCGCCGTGCCAGGCAGGCAGAGGACGAGAGGACAAGTCTGTACTAGGTCCTTGGGTATGGTGCTGGGCCTGGGGACACGGTGCCATGTCACTTCCCCACCACATCTGAAGCTCAGCGTCCAAGGTTCATGTCCTAAGTGCAATGGCCAGGAAGCGTCTCCGGCTCTGAGAGGCAGGCCTCCTACAGGAAGACCACCTTGACTACCCCCTCTCTGGGTCAGGACCCCATTCTGCACAAGCCCATGTCAGATCCTGAGTACAGCCTCAGAGGCCTGGACACAGATATCTGAGAGGAGCACACACATACCCAAGAAGCTCTGCAAAAACTCCCGCCATAGCCTCCTGTACTCCAGGCCAGTGCTCTGGGTTGGAAGCTGGAGCACAGGGCAGAACCGAGGCACACTGTGAGGAAGTTGTGCTGTGGATGAAGCTTCAAATATCCACTTTCTGCCCAAGTAAGACTCTCCTTCCAAACTCTCATCTACCTGGTGAATACCTTCCCATGTTAACACTTATCCAAAGGCTACCACCTCCTCCAGGAAGCCTTCCCTGACCCACCACCCCAAAAAGATGTACCACTGGACCACCCGACTTTGTCAACCAGCCCCTCAAAATTGCTCGCTTGGCCCCAGGCCCCTTCTTCACTGCAACATCAGCCTGCCCATGGGGCTGGATGCTGCCCGAGAGCTTCCTATCAGACCAGGCCTCTGCCCAGCAGACACAGACAGGAGCTTTCTTGCAGCCCCGTGAGGAAGGCACGTGGGACCAGAGAGAGGAGGTGGCACAAGAGAACCACCCAGAACGGGAGGCACCGTCCGCCTCTCTGCCACCCCACCCTGCCCGGGTTGGCACAAGCTGCAGAATGAAGCACAAGTTATAATTAAGACGGGATGTTTGAAGAGAAACATAATCTCCATTTCCGTGGGATCTGCGGGCACAACAGTAATTAACGTCTCATTAACATTCGCCTAATTAAGCAGTTTATGAAAGTGTATGGATTTGCATACCGCCACGCCAGGCTTACCCAGGCGGCAGAATTAACCCCCCAGGCCCGGGCAGGTGCAGACTGGGAGGCTCAGCGAGGTGAAGGGGGTGGGGTGATGGACACGGGTTAGCAGCAGCTGGGCAAGGGCGCCCCCCCCACTCCACTGCCCACTTCTGAGCTGGTTCCTCCCCCTACCCCATGCACTCGCCAAGGTCAGAGTTCCTCCAAAAGGGCCTTTCAGAAGAGGTTTGGGGGCCCAGGAAGTGGCTCAATGGCAGAGCACTTACCCGACCTGTGTGAGACCCCAGCTTTCATCCCCGGCACCTAAGAAGATTTGAGTTAGAAGTATAAGCAGTCAAAGGCCACCCGCCTCCATAGTTCCCGCTAAGCTCTGCCTGTCCCCCTCTGACCCTTGGAACGCCTCCCCCTGGGGCCCCTAGTGAGCTCCCAGGAATAGACCTCCCACCCCCCAACACTGCTGGGCTTTGGCTCCATGCACGGGCACCTTGCCAGCCCTTCCTGATCCCCAGCGGGGCAGAGCTGCCCCAGGGAGGCCCAGACTCTGCCTAAGTTCACAGAGATGGCGCCCCACAGCCCAGCAGCCAACTCCCCACCACCATTAATCTCTGAGCCCAAAGTCCCTCCAAGCCCCAGGCAGATAGGGGGATACAGACACTGCCAGCAAGAACACCCCTATTATTTTTTAAAATCTCTCTCTCTCTTTTTTAGCTTTTTGGGTCACACCCAGCAATGCACAGGGGTTACTCCTGGCTTTGCACTCAGGAATTACTCCTGATGGTACTCAGGGGACCATATGGGATGCTGGGATCGAACCCGGGTCAGCCGCTTGCAAGGCAAATGCCCTACCCGCTGTGCTATCACCCCAGCCCCAGAACACCCCTCCTCTTGCCACTGAGCTGGAAACCACCAGTGAACATGCCCTGGCAGGAGGTGGGACCTCCCCCCTTCCTCTCACCCCCTTCCCCCTCCAGAAACCAAGAACAGACTTTTAGGGCTGACAGTGTCCAGGGCTAGTAAGACATTTTCTTCTAAGGAGGGAAGATTCTAATTGCTTGCGGAGCTCCAGACCCCACTACCCCCTCACACCCACCCTTTGGGCGCCTGCCCAAGGTACACCCGTCATCTCTGTGCCTGAGCAAGTTTAGGGCAACTGTTTTCCCAGACCAGCAACATGTATCAAAAGCCTTAACAATGCTGTTCCCGACTAGCTATAAAGAGAGTGAGGCATAAAGGAGAGGCTTGACTGTTTCCATTTAAACCACCTGCACACAAAAGCCACAGCCAAAGGGACGGGTCAGGCCTCGAGGGAGCAGAAAGAGAATCAGCAAGTACAACTGACGGGAAATTGGTTTCCCAGCTCTGCAAAGCACCCTGCAGCCGGACCCTGCACAAGGCAACATGCTGAGTGCAGACTTTGCACGCGGAAGCCCCGAGTTTGCTCCCTGGCACCTCATGGTCTCCAAAGCACTGCCAGAGACTTTTGTGAGCAGAGAGTCTGAAGAAGCCTCTGAGCACAGGAAGGTCTGCCACCGACCCATCACACACACACACACACACACACACACACACACACACACACACACCAACAACAACAACAACCAAAAGAAAAAAGCCTCTAATTGTTTGTTTGTTTGTTTTGGGTCACACCCAGTAGTGCTCAGGAGTTGCTCCTGGCTCTGCACTCAGGATCACTCCTTGTGGTGCTTGAGGGACCCTATGGGATGCTGGTGACCAAACATGAGTTGACCACATGCAAGACAAGTGTCCTGTCCACTGCGCTACTTCTCTGGACCCAGAAAGTGTATGTTTGGGTTACGCCCAGTGGTGCTCAGGGCTTACTCCTACTCCTGGCTCTGTGCTCAGGAATTACTTCAGGCGGGTCTCAGGGGACCGTATAGGATGCCGGCGATCGAATCCAGGTCAGTCACATGCAAGGCAGGCGCCTTACCCGCTGTCCTCTCTCTCCAGCTCTGAAAAAAATCAATATTTAAAAATGAGAAATCACCCATTTTCTTTAAAGGGCAGAGAGCAGGAGGAGGCGGCTGGCCGGCGAGAGGACCAGAAGGACCCACATACACAGGCACAGCACTCAGCGGGCAGCGATCCCAGCAGTTGCCAAGAAAAACCCCACGCAACAGCTTGGCTCCCTGTAAGCTGGCGGGCACTGCAGAATGGCAGCCCAGGGGCACCAGGGCCCCTCAGGCATGACCGGTGGATGTGGCTACAAGCAACTGGGGGAGCCTGTGGGCCTTATGTTGACCTGGGGAGGCATACATCTGCCGGGAATCTGGCGGGCCGCTGAGCTGCCGGGCACCGCGGACCAGGCTCAGCCGGCCTCGTCTGCAAGCCTGAGAGGTGGCAGTGCTCTAAATGCCCACCAGTGGGAGCATGGATCACGGACGGAGCACGGCAGGAGGAGCGGGGTGGGCTGGCAGATGGAATGCCCCCTTTTACCTGCGCTCCCTTCCCAAACCCCATTACAACAATAAAGGGTCTTTTCTGTGCAGAAATCCACAAGGACAAAGACTGGAAAGAGAGGAAACAGCAACATAATTTTGGACATTGGAAGCAGATGGGTGAGCAGTAATTGATTTGGCTGAGCTGAGAAAACAGAATCCCAAGACCCCTTCCTATTACCTGGCAGATTACCCCAACACACTACACGCTTGCGCATGTGCACACACACACACACACACACACACACATACACACACACACACACACACAAACACGTACGCGCAGGACCGGCTAAAAGGCTGGGAGCGACACAGGTCAGCTCCATGGAGCTCCCAGCCCCAGCTCTACCCAGAGAACACTGGGGTTCTGCAGGATGGTTTGGGGTGGGGGCAGGGGCGGGCCCATGGGGGGTGGGCACCATACTGAAATGAACAGTGAAAATTCTTGGGCTGGATTTCAGGACACAAGCCTGGCCTTCTGGAAGGCTCGGCTTCATGAGTGTCAGCAGGGTCCCCAGTGAAGTTGGGGACCAGGCAGAGGGAAGGCCAGTGAGCCAGCCTGTGCTCAGGGCACCCAGCAGCCCAGTGCACACTCCTAAGCATGGGTGCCAACTGGGCTGACATCTGGGGGCCGGCTCCACCACGGGACTTAGGGCAGGGGGCTCTCGAGCAGTGCTCGTGGGTCGTGGCCCTTTGCCAACCGAGCAGGACAATTCAGTGACCGTGACTGCTGACACGACACCGAGTGCTAGGGGCCCACAGAGCTCCATTCAGGGGTTCTCGGGGAGCCTGTGGTCCATGGTCTCACACACAGAGGGAATCTGCGACAGTCCCTACGTCTAGCTCTTTGGCTCACTTGAGGATTTTCACTTTGGGGGCTCCCCAATCAGTGGTCAGGGGCCCCGGGTCCACTCCTGGGGATTCACAGTTGGCCAGGCCAGGGGTTGAATGCGAGGCCCAAGGACGTGCTGCTGGTTGGGCCCCACATGCTGAGGATACTAGGGTCACACAAGCACTGCTCAGGGCCATCGAGGCCACACTGGGTCATCCTCGGGAGGCACATGGTGTGGGGATGGACCCAGGGGCAGGGACAGGCAAAGCAGGGGTCCCAATCTCTGTATACCCCAGCCCCAACTTGGATCTAATCCAGGTACGCCCTACCCAGCCCCGATTTGGACCCTAATCTCTCTACTCCCCAACTTGGACCATTTTTTCCCCCAAGCTGTTGAATGGGACTGGCATAGAGCAAGATTCTAGATATTTCTATTGGGGCCAGAGCAATAGTATAGCAGATAAGGCGCTTGCCTTGACCATGGCTGACTCAGGTTCGATCCCCAGCACCCCATATGGTTCCCTGAGCCTACCAGGAGTGATTCCTGAGCACAGAGCCAGGAGAAACCTTCAAACACCACCATGTGTGACCCCAAAACAAAAAAAAATAGGTATTTCTATTAAGCAGAGTGTTTGAAGACAACTCCACAGAAGCAAACAAATGGGGAGCAGGGGGTACAATCTGAGCAAACAGGCAATGCAGAGGGACCAAAACTTTTATTTTTCAAGTGTTTTTCTTGGGGCAGATTAATAGCCTGTGGTGTTCGGGGCCCAGTGCTCTGGGGTCACTCCTGGTAGTGCTCGAGGGACCATGTATGGTGCTGGGCATCAAACCAGAATCGGTGACAGCAAGGCAAGAGGCTTAACCCCTGTAATCTCTCTCTGGTCACCCCCCCCCTTTTAAAAGAGCTATTAGTACTTCAGAGAGATTAAACATAGTACCCTCAATATTAAGAACTGAATGCAATATGTTTTAAAGAGATCAGTCAATAAGAAGGAAGCTTGGAAATTTTTAATTTATAAAGCAGAAATCAAAAAATTCTATTAAGAGGGGAGAATGTTAACAGCAAGATCTGTTGAAGGAGAAAGTAGGGGTGGAGGAGGGAAAGATCAGAGCTGAGCCCTGCTCCCCCACCCCATCTGGTTAACTAGAGTTCCAGAAAGAGGAAAATGAGGTTAATAAATCACAAAGGAGTCAAAAATGATTCCATGGGGCTGGAGCAATAGCACAGCAGGTAGGGCATTTGCCTTGCACGCCGCCAACCCGGGTTCGATTCCCAGCATCCCATAAGGTCCCCCGAGCACCTCCAGGAGTCATTCCTGAGTGCAAAGCCAGGAGTAACCCCTGAGCATCGCCAGGTGTGACCCAAAAAAGCAAAAAAAAAAAAAAAGATTCCATGGGGTTGGAGAGATAATCCAGCAGGTAGGACACCTGCCCTGCATGTGGTCAACCTGAGTTCGATCCCCAGCACTATCAATGGGTCCCCGAGCCCTGCTAGGAGTGACCCCAAGCACTGCTGGGTGTAGCCTAAAAACAAACATGGGGCTGGAGAGATAGCACAGCAGGTTGGGCGTTTGCCTTGCATGCGGTCGACCCGGGTTCGATTCCCAGCATCCCATATGGTCCCCCGAGCATCGTCAAGAGTAATTCCTGAGTGTAGAACCAGGAGTAACCCCTGTGCATCGCTGGGTGTGACTCAAAAAGCAAAAACAAACAAGCAAACAAAAAATAGTTCCCAGAGCTGGGGAACACGAATTTCCATTTTAAAAGGCAGACCATGGCCCAGAGCAGCATCTGCCAGAACATGGACAGGACAAGGTGGTGTTTCTGGAGAGAAAATCCCCAGGCAGCATGAGCGCATCACCATGAGCAGCAGAAGGCATCCCCGCCAAGGGAGGCCCCCCACGAACACTCCTGGAGGGAAGCTCTTCGTCTGGATTCCACCCCCAGGCCGACCGTCCAGCCAGACCTGGGGCAGAGAGAGGCATGTCCAGACAGGCTCCTTGGAGCATATTTTCTAGAAGCTACTGGAAAGAAGGGGGTGACAACAAGGTTCCAGGGAGCAGAAAAACCCACCTGAGGGAGGTGAAGGGAACCTGGGGGAACAGAGACGGGTGATCCCCGCAGGCGCATGGCACGGACAGGGCCTGGATAGAGTCAGTGTGGCACAAGGAGAAATGCACCCCCAGGAACATACAATACAGACTGGAGAGATGGTTCAACAGCTTTGCATGCTGCTGACCCGGGTTCGATCCCCGGCATCCCATATGGTCCCCAGAGCCTGCCTGAAATAATTCCTGAGCCCAGAGCCAGGAATAAGCCTTGAGCCTCATCTCTGGGTGTGGCCCAAAAAGAAAAACAAACAAAAAAAGATACAGTGGATGGTGTTGAGTCATTCAGGTGTTGAGTGAGATGGAGAATTTTGTCTCCAACTAAGAGAGAGTTGAGAATTAAGTCGGGGATAATTAATTAAGAAAAAAAAGAAAAACAAACCCTGGGGAGCAGGCTCAGAGGAATGGAAGGCTGGGGAGGTGCTTGAGGGGCCCTACAACCACTGAGAACCAAACCGCCAGGCCACCCTCAGTCTGGGTATCAGTGGGAGTATCCCCCAGCCCCAGCACCACTGCAGTGGTCCCTGTGAACACACCCCCCCAAGCTCCGGCACACATCTCTCGACACTGTAGAAGGGGGAAGGACCATCATTCTCGACCATCTACATGGCCGTAGGGATGCTCCACCCAACACATATGCGGTGACGGGCGGGGCAGGCAGGCAGTGACGGTGATGGTGGCAAAGGGGCTAAATCCTCAGCATCCAGGGGGTCACCAGGGAGCCCGCAAGGCTGGCGACGCCCACAGAGTATCTCCTGATTCCGCAAGAGAAGGGAAGAGCTGAACTGATAAAGCAGAGTGCTCCTGGTGCCTGGCCTATTGGGGGTGAGGGGTTTGCCCCCGCAGTGGGCCCCCTCCCCACCTTAACTGTGAGAGTCCGGGGACCAGGTGCCCCACCCAGCAGGACTCTGCCTGCCCTGTACAGCGACACATGTGCCCTGCCCAGTACAGACTCAGATGCTCCCACCCACCCCTGCTGGGGATCCCGTCTCCATTTCTGCCTCTCTGGGACACAGGAGTGCTGCCACTCTGGCGAGTGGGGGGACCGGGCAGTAGGACGTCCCCTGGTTCTAGCTGCCAAGGGACCTGCGGCCTCTCCCCAATGCCTGTCCTCCCCCACCCAACACCCTGCCCCACAGCCTACTCAGGAGGCTTCTGTGGCTTGGGGGTGGGGAGCGTGTCACAGAGCCCCCGCATAGAGCCCTCAGCATGGGTCCAGCTGGAGCAGAAGATGCAGCTCATGGTGTGGCCAAGACTTCTGGGGGGTCAGCTGGGGAGGAGGATAAATTCACCAATAAGATCCCCATTCTCACCTCCAGCCCCAGGCCGGGGCAGGGGAGAGGGGTGGTGGCGGGCACAGCCCCAAGCAGAGACCCAAAGAGCCTGGCCCCGTACTGCACCCTGCAGCTCAGAGCACTTTCCTGGCAGATGGGGTGTCTGGGGGTGACAAAGGTATATTCCCACAGGTGGGGTCCCAACTGGAAATCCCAGGCTGCGCTGGGCAATGGGAAGCCAACCAGAGACAGGGAAGGGGGCAGGGGAAGAGAGACTGAGGAAAGGTAGGAAGCCCCTCAGCCCCCACCCCACAGTGTGGGACAGCTGCCACACACACACACATACACACATACCTTCACTTCTTCCCACTGCAGAGTCCTGAAATAGTCCCCCTTACACACACACACACACACACACACACACACACATACATGCACACGTGCAGTAAATGCACACATGCGCGCACACACACATGCACTTGTTCACACACATTAAGCTCACACGTGCACACACTAACATAGGCAGGAACATGCACATGTGCTCACATGCACACACACACCCATACATGTGCACACGCATACAAACACAAACACTCGCACACAATAGACCTACACGCATGAGCACACACTCACAGGCGCACACACTAACACACACGCACAGACAGAGAGCCAGCCAGCCACGTCTCTGATTGGTGGATCTGGGGACAGCCACTCTGGTGGGCTCCCAAGGCCAGGCTCAGGTAGCATGTGGTGCAGGTTCAAAGGTCACTACCAGCCCTGAAATTCCTGAGACCTCCCGGGTGAGCACCACCCATCCTGAGTGAGGCCATAAGCACTCCCCTAAGGGAGGGGGGTTCAAACAGGTAAAAAATGGGCTGGACCCGTCCCGGGCCCCTCCTCCTCCGGCCCTGGCCTTCCCCACCTGACCCCAGCAGACCCTCTGCTCCCTCCACCGGGCACTGGGGGCTCTCCACACCAGTGCAGCCTCCCTCCCCTCGGGGGCCCCTCTCTGCACCTGCCACGCTTGGCCACCTCCTGAGCCCTGCTCAGATGCCACCTCTTCTGGGGGCTCCCCCTGCCCCTCTGTGCTGGACCCTCTAACTCTCAACTGCGCTGCCTGGGGCGGGGGAAAAAGGCTGTTCTGGGCCCAGCACAGACTTCAGCCAGCAACCTGCAGACCGGGGCGAGTGCCAGCCTGGCCCCCGGAGAAGCTGCCCCTGGTCTGGAGGGCCTCGTGGCTGCCACTGCCAGTGCAGGGGATCAGGCCTCTCTCTCCCAGGGTCTTCTTTTCTCATCCTCCCTCCACCCCAAAGGTGTGGGAACATCTGGAGTTGATTCTGTCCTATTCTCTGCTCCTGGCAGAGCCGAGAGGTGGTGGAGGAGCCAGGATGGTCCAGGCCCTTCACAGAGCCCCCTCAGAGGCCCCCCCAACCCCCACATCTTCAGTCTTACATCAAACAGCCCAAATCTCTGAGCACTCCACTCCACAGCCGCAGCTTGACCTGGGCCTTCCCGGCCTTGCCCCGCCCCACTGTTCTGCACCCAGAGGGACACCAGCTGCCCGTCCCTGGGACAGGATTGAGCCTGCAGGACCCACCCGGGAGGAGCTAGACCCATGGCTGGGCACTTGGCCACTGCGGGCCCACTGCACTCTGATAGCCCCCGGGCCGGTCCTCCCGCTCCCCTCTCGAGTGTTCCCTTTGACGTAGCCAAGTGGCCCAGAAGGCCGGGGCAGAGGCAGAGGCCAGCTGCCCCTGGCACTCACCGGGCATTGACAGGGGTGGTGGGGTTGAAGAACTCCTGGGTTACCAGGGTGGCGTACCACGACACGGCCGTCAGAGTGCAGAGACCTGGTAACAGGATGGACGGACTGGGGCTCGGCACCGCTCCGGCCCCCAGTGCCCACAGGACAGGGAGTAGGGAAGGAGGCGGACACTCACCTGCCAGGAAGAAGAGGGCACCCCCCGAGATGGCCACGCGACCCTTGGCAACAGGGTTGCTGTCTGCCACCCGCGTGCACTTCATGCCCACGACGCTGAGCACCATGGCCACAAAGCCCAGGAGCACGGCCACCACCATCAGTGCGCGGGCAGACTGGATGTGGCCTGCGGAGGTGAAATGAGGAGGGGGCAAGCAGGGAGAGCCCGGGATGGGAGGGGCTGGAGCAGAGAGCGGGTGTGTGTGTGTGTGTGTGTGTGTGTGTGTGTGTGTGGCTCAGCTCCACTCCTAACCTAGTTCCCCCTCCCTTGCAGGCTCTCCCTGGTAGAGGAGGATAAGGGCTACTTAGGGCTCCCTCCTCGACCGCTTTCTGGCTGGGGGCTCCGTTGGGGGCTGGAGGCAGTTCCTCTGGGTCTTTCCCATTAGGCAGAAGAGCAAGTTGGCCCTGGGACAGGGGGCCCGGCTTCCCCCTCACTCATTTCGTCTCCTTGCCCCCAGCCAGCCTCCCACCAGCCTGTGCATGCAGAAGCCCACTCGGGCCAGTCCTGGCTCAGTCGGCCAGCTCAGGGAATGTGGCATTCTGAAAGAGGCCAGTCCACCTGCCTGGCCGCAGGGAGTCACCCAAGCCAGGAGAGAGCCAGAGAGGTCTATTCAGCCACCAAACCATCAGGAGGTGGAGGAGAGGCACCTGTCCCAAGTATCTGTGTGTGTGTGTGTGTGTGTGTGTGTGTGTGTGTGTGTGTACGTGCACGCACGCACCCACAGGCACATACAGGGCGTGTGCATTTGTGTCTGTGTGCATGTACACGGAGTGTAAATGTGTGGAACCGCATGTACATACATGGAGCTGTGACTACTCAAGTGTGCCTGCATACATGTATGTGGAGTATATGTGCCTGCATGTATGTTCATGGAGTGTGTCTGCATGTGCCTGCATGCATTCATGTGGAGCGTGTGTGTCCGCCCAGGTGTCTAGGTGGTGGGCGTGAGTGTGAGCAGTGTGGGGGTAAGCGGCAGGAAGAATCCTCAAGGTTTTCTCCTCAGAGCCTGCCGCAGCTCCCTCAGGTCTTGGCCCGTCACTAGACCAGGAGGACCCTGAGCCGTGACTTCAGGGGCTGCGTGGTGGCACTGGGCTCTGGACTGAGTGCGCCCCGCCCGGGCGTGGGCTGGCATGTGGCACCAGCGGCCCCCCGCCCCCGCCCCCTCCGCGCAGGGGAGCCTACCGTCCAGGGCCAGCAGCGAGTCATAGAGCTTGCACTGCACCTGCCCGGTGCTCTGGGAGGCGCAGGACATCCACAGCCCCTCGTAGAGGCCCACGGCCGTGATGATGGCGTCGCCCGCGTAGGAGGACTGCTTCCACTGCGGGAGCACGGTGCTGGCGATGATGCCCACCCAGCCCCCCAGGGCCAGGAAGTAGCCCAGGAGCTGGAGCCCTGAGTTGGCCATGGCCCCAGGCTGTGACTGGACGTCCCCGGGCTCAGGGCCCAACCAGGGTCGCTGGAGGGACTGAGGTCATGGCCAGGTGGCAGGACAGGAGCCACCGGACAGGGTGGGGTAGAATGAGGGTCAGAGCCGAGAGGGATAGGCAGCGGCCAGCAGCTCAGGCGGCGGCCGGGGCTCTAGAATGCAGGGGGAGGCCCAGGGGCTGGAGAGCCAGCGCCCGCCCACAGTAGCCCTTAAGCAGGGCAGGGTTCCAGAAACTGCCTCCCAGTGCCCTGGGGTGGGGGGCGGGGCCATGCCCAGGTGGGTGCCCCCACACGGGGGAAGGGCGGGGAGGAGCCAGCGGCACTGCCACGCTCCCTTTCCTGCGCAGGGAAACCCGTTAGATCCTGGCTCAGGAGCCCAAAAACCGTGTGTGTGTGTGTGTGTGTGTGTGTGTGTGTTGGGGTGGGGGGGGCCTGGCCCTGGCGAGACTGCCCTGGCCCGGGGCCTCCTGGGCAGTGGGGGTCTCGACTGAGACATGATGGGGGGACCGGGCTGAGGCGGGGAGCCCATGTGTGAAGAACAGTTGGGGCTGGGCCTGGGAGCAGATTGCAGGACTACTATGAGCTTGAGGGCCAGAAGGAGACCCCACGGTGGCTGGCAGCCAGGAGGGCTTCCGGGCCGAGGAGGGCACCGAGGAGGGCGCCGCCAGCTAATCCCCTGGCTGGCTGGCTCAGCGGCCCCTGCTGGGACCGAGACATTCCTGGGGTTCAGGCTGCCAGGCCTCGGGAGAGGGGAATGTTTAACTCTCCTCTGCCTCATTAGCAATCCCCTCACGTCCCGGCCCGCGGCTTCGAGGGGGTCTGGGCGGAGGCCGTGTCCCCAGCCGCCTGGCACTGCCAGGCCCACTACCCCCGCGCCCCCGCGGCCACCTTCCGGGACCGCACTGGGGGAGGGCAGGGTCCCCCCTGACCTGCAGGCCTCCCCACCCCCACCCCCGCGCCACTGCCCCCCTCGGCAGGGACAAGGCCCCGGCTGGCTCCCTGGCATTCTTCACGCGGCTATGCAAAAGCGAGGGTGCCCGGCAGTGCCTGGACAATGGCAGCCTGTGTGCCCGCCCACGGCGTGGGCCCCTGGTATGGCCGCTCAGGGAGCTGGGCCTGCCCACTGTGGGTCAGGGCCGGGCACCGCGCCCCCATGCCCAGGCAGTCCTCTGCCGGGAAGTCAGAGCCGGGGTCGGGCCGTGTGTGTGTGTGTGAGGCTGCCTCCTGGCCGGCCTGAGCTCCCCCAGCACGAAGGGACGCAGAGTCCCCGGCTGCAGCCACAGTGCCTGGACAAGCAGAGGCTGCGGTCCGCGCCCAAAGGGGAGGAAAGTGGGCACCTTCTCCCCTCCCCTTCTGTTTGGGGGCCACACCCGCTGGTGCTGAGGGTCACCTCCGGCTTGGTAGGGGAGGGGCAGGAATGGGATCGTGGTGCCTGGAAGCCCTCGGCTCCCTGCACTGGAGTTTCTCTCCCTGCCCTGTCTCTGTGCCCCGTGGCAGGGGCCTTCTCTGGTGCAGAGTGGACCAAGCAGGGAATGGGGGAGGGGCTCAGATCCGAGCACCCAGCCCTCCCCCTGTGTGAAAACCACAGACACGCCTGACACCTCAGCATGCAGCCTCTCCACGAAGGGTCCGGGAGTCAAAGAGGGGAAGCCGCCACTGAGGGTCACCCTGCAGGCTCCAGGGCCAACCCCGGGAATGCCCCTTGCCGGGGTGACCCAGAACAAGGCTCCTAGCAACCCTTGAAGCCCATGAGTCTTTTTTGGTTTTTGTTTTTGAGGGGGTCACACCCGGCTCAGCGGTTACTCCTAGCTCTGTGCTCAGGCATCACTCCTAGAGGGACTTGGGGTAGCTGGATGCCCGCGATCGAACCCAGTTTGGTCATGAAGAAGGCAAACGCCCTGCTGCCTCCTATACTCTTGTTCTTTCTTTCTTTCTTTCTTTCTTTCTTTCTTTCTTTCTTTCTTTCTTTCTTTCTTTCCTTCTTGAGTCTGAATCTGGTTTTTGACAGCTGGGGCCTGCCAGCCTGGTTTCGTCGTTCCTTCTCGAAGTTGCCAAGACTCGGGAATTCGGGTACTGTCTTTGGAGTGCGGTCTCCAACCCTGGCAAAGTGCACACCCCCCACCTCCCTCGTGTCTTCTCTGCCCCAAAGTCCAGTGACTCCGTGGGCCCACAGGGAGGCTGGGGGCCCACCCAGATCTGCTAGAGCGAGGAGCTTTCAAGAAACTGCCCTGGGCATCACACTTCACTGCTTAAAGGTACATTCAGGGGTCAGAACCATAGCACCAGCTGGAAGGGCTCTTGCCTTGCACACCAGCTGACCCCGGTTCTATCTGGGGCACCACAAATGGTCCCTGGAGCTCTGCCAGGAGTGATTCCTGAGCGCAGAGCCAGAAGTAAGCCCTGAGCGCTGTCGGGTGTGGAGAGGAGATGGGAGTGGGGGAGGGGAGGGGGAGAGGAAACAAGGAAAATAGTAGAGAGAGAAAAAGTGCTTTCAGGGCCTAGGCAGGCGTCTGCTGCAGAAGGCCGGGGTCCGAGCCCCAGCCCCGCATGGCTCCCCGGGCACTGTGGAGCACCTGCAGTACCACTGGGTGTGGCCCCCGAACAAATACACACAAATGCTTTCATGTTTCACATTCCAGAAAGGCTGTGTGGCATCGGGCAAGTCCCTGAGCCCCTCTGGGCCTGCTTCCCTGCCTGAAAATAGGGAGAATTGCTGGAGAGATAGTACAGCAGGTTGCCTTGAACGCCGTCAACCTGGGTTCAATCCCCGACATCCCAAGCCCCACCAAGAATTATGCCATGGTTGCATCCTTCTGTTTATTTGTTTTTGTTCTTGGAGTTGTACTCAGTGGCGCTCAAGGCATTCTCCTGTGCTCAGGGAATACTCCTGGCATACAGCCGACCTGGATTTGATCCCCAGCATCCCATATGGTCCACTGAGTATGCCAGAAGGATGCAACCATGGACAGAAAAAGTTCTGGAAGGTGCAGTGCCCTGAAGATGGTGCTAGAGAAATTCCTTCTTGAATTTCCTGGCCAGCGCTTCCTTCAGTCCTGCCTGGCATGGTGAGGCACGTCCGGTGTTGAGGACCAACTGTTTATGTCTCCCTCCAGGGGACAAAGGGGGACCCTGGCACAGTCCCTTCCCCTGCTGGGGCAGACACAACCAGTCACGTCCAGCCCATTCTCTGCAGCCACCACCCGGTGGTGCTCAGGGCTTGCTCCTGGCTCTGTGCCCAGTGAGAGTTGGAGAAGCAAATGCGACACCAGGGATTGAACCTGGGTCTCTCACAGGCAAGGCAAGCACCTTCCCTACTATACTATGATTCCAGCCCCTGAAGTGCTTCTTGACAACGCTGCCACTTACACCGTCTAATCATCTGCTGCCCATTGGTTCTATTTGGAAAACAGCTCTAGAACTGAACTGAACTTTTTTTTTTTTTGCCGCCCTCACTGTCAGCGGCCAGCCCACACCTGCTTCCTCTCTTTGGGGTCCCTGTTGCAGCCTCCACTCAGCGCTCCACAGGCCCTCACCACTGAGCGCCAAGGTGGCCCTTGGCTTCTGCTCGGAGCATCGCCCATGGCTGACAGCCCCGCGGTTGTCCCCAGCCATTCTATGGCATGCCAGTCTGCCCCAGTGATTTTCTCCCTTCAAGGTTGCCTGGAGCCGCCCTCCTAGATCACAAACTCCGAGAGCACAGGAACGGACTCCCTTTGCTCCCCCAAAACCCAGCACTCCAAGAGGAAGCGCTACCCGCAGGAGCAGGCGAGATGGCCGGGTGCACCCTCAGCCAGCAGGAGGCCTGGGTTCCATGTCCAACACCCCAGGGTCCCCCGAGCACCCAGGGAGTGGCCCTGATTGGCCCGCCAGGAGCTGCCACTGGACACCGCCAGGTGTGGCCCACAAAACAAGGCCCAACGCTGCTCAGTCGCCACAGCTCTGTCGTCTGGGGGGAAGTCAGGCCCTAGGTGGGGGCCCCGGAAACTGACCACCGTGCAGGCCGTGGGGCTGACATCTGCTTTCAGCTCGGAGAGGATTAACGGGCTCCCTGTTCGCCTCAGGTGTTCTTGGCTGTCACACCCCGGAAAGTGGACAGGGCCGCAGTCATGACCCAGACGACAGCTCCAGACCCGAGTCCACGTGTCCGGCCACCTGCCCCAGCACTGTCACTGAGTGAGACCCAAGGGGCCGGAAGGGCCTGTTTCCAGCACAAACCCAAGTAAAAAAACACAGATCGTTTATTTGTTGGCTGTCGAACAAGACTTAAATACTGGCTGGCAGCCCAGAGAGCCTCCTGCCGGGCCCCCTCCCCACGAAGTCCAGGGAGTGGCTGACCACCATGTCCACTCCCCATGCAGCGAGCACCGGGCAGGCGGGTGTGCATGGGGCACCCCAGGGCCAGGTGACAGGGGCTCCCCGCTGCAGGCGGTGCTGCCCTCTGGGGCCAGCTCCACAGTCTGGGGGGCCACTGGCTGTGCCATGGGGTCCCCACGGCGGGGCCGAGGGGTCGGAGCGTCCGTCGCAGGCAGCAGGATGCTGTCAGAGCTCATCCTTCGACACCTCTGTAGGCGGCCGGGGGTCCTGCCGTGCTTCAGGGGGCTGCTCTGGGGGGAGGTCCAGCTCCTCGGGGCTGAAGAGCATCTTCACCAGGTCATCGGCCTGAACTCTGTCCTGCAAGGACCATGCCCTGCCCACTCAGAGGGCTCCCGGCCACTGGGCCCTGCTCTCTATCAGAACCAGGACGCCCCACACCCCACGCCCCACCCCTGGGGGACCCAGCGGAACCCCCTGTCCAGTACATCTCCGTGTCTACGCCACTGGCTGGGGGAGGAGAGCTGGGTGCAAGAAGGCCCCCCAGGAAGGGAAGCCTGGGGACTCACCCGCTCGCTGTGCCGCGCGTCCAGGGTGAACCAGAGGGCGATGGCGCAGCGCTGCCCCCTGGTGACCGCCTTCACACCATGCGGGTTCTCAGAGCCGGACGAGAAGCCCACCGTCCTCCCGCACTGCGGCCGCACCTCTGCCTGCAGACACAGGACCCTCATCAGGGCCAGGGCTCTCAGCCTGGCGTTCCCAGGCCAGCGCCGCAGGGAGAAGGCGGCCGACCGTGGGAAAGCAGACTCGGGGTTGTTTTCACTGTGTGCGCCACTCACCGTCACTGTCTTGGCATCCAGCTCGGTGAAGTAGAAGTTGCCCCCATCAAAGTCTCCGTTCAGATAGAGGATGGCGCTGGGGAAAGAGGCCGCGTCTTGGCACCGGCCCCAGCCCCGGCCCCCAACACCAACTGCTCTCAGCACTGGCAGGAGGGCCACTTTCCAAGGAGGAGAAGCTTCCAGAATCTTCTCTGCAGCCCGCACCCACCACCTCCCACGTCCCTGCTTCACCCCTCCCGCGAGTCCTTCTCTGGGGTGCGCCCACAGCACCCACCCTACACAGTTGCTGTTCACCCCGCTGCCTGCAGGGCCAGACCCTGCAAGCAGCTGGACGGAAATCTGACCGCAGGTGCATGTACATGTGGGCGTGCACGTGTGTGGATGAATGTATGTGCATGTATGTGGAAGTGTGTGCATGTGTGTACATGTATACCTGTATGCATATGTGTATGTGCGTGCGTGCACATGTGTGGGTGGGTGTGTGCTCTTGCATGTGTGTGCATGTGTGGATGCATGTATGCATATGTGTATGTGCATGTGTGGATTATGACTGTGTACACATGTGGACCTGACTGTGCATGTGTGTACGTGTGTGCTTGCACGTGCTGAGCGAGGTGAGGGTGGGAAGCCAGCACCTGTAGTCACGGGCGGTGTAGGCGGGGGGCTCCTTGGTGCACTCGAGGGTCTCAGCATTCAGGATGCAGTTGTCCACGTGGACGGGGTGGCTGCTGTCCTTCCTCTCAGCCTGGGCCTCTGGGGCCAAGGAAGTGGGTTAGTAGGGGCCACCTCAAGAGGCCACTGCAGCACTCCTGCTGGTGGGTGCGCGGGGGAGGGGGGTATCCCCAAAGGTACTGGGGTCTGCAGGAAGGGCCCCGGAGGAGAGACCGTTTGGGTGGAGCCCCCAGTGCAGGAATTTATGGCAGCTCTGGGGAAGGTTCGTGGTGGGGTGAGGAGATGCAACAAGCGGGACGGGGCCCTGACGAGGACACAGGAGGGAGGCAGGGTGAGGAGAGCGGGAAGGAGGGGCCCTGACCAGGGACTGGGGCAGCTCATAGCCACACCTGAGGATGCAGACAGACAGCGGAGGCGAGCCACCAGTGGCCCCCAGCCCCCCCAGCCCCTGCCCCTCCACCCCGCCTCCTTCCTCTGCCTGGCCCCCACTCCCAACCTGCCCCAGGTAGAGAGGCACACTGTGGACCTGGAGCATCCCAGTCTGGGCAGCGGCTCCTGCTGCCCCTGCCCCCCTCCCCCTGTGGGCTCCAGCTGGTCTCTCCGTGTGCCTGGTTTCATGGCATGCTCACACTCACCCCACCCAGCACAACTGTCCCTGCCCCTCATACCTCATACCCAGACTCAGAGCTAGGCCCCTGACTCAGAGCGGCAGTGAAGGCGCCGAGTGTCACTGCATCTGCCCCAACCGCCTCCAGTCCCTGCACCCCACGCCCACCCCCACGCCCCTCTCTGCGGGGGGAGGCCTGGGGGGGGTGCACAGAGAGGCCCAACCCCAGGCTGGGAGGAAGGGACCCGCTCCTGGTGACCCAGCAGGGGGCGCCCACCTTCGATGGCTGTGCGGCACACCAGGTGGGAGTAGGAGAAGTAGAGGGGGGTGTCCAGGCGGAAGTAGGACTCCATGACCCGCCGCACCTTCTCGGTCACGTTGTAGTACAGGTGGGCGCTCTGCAGCGGCACTTTCCCTTCCTGGCCCAGCTGCAAGAGGAGGAGCCGGGTCAGCTGCCCCTAACCCCGCGCCCCCAGCAACGCCCCTCTGCCGCTGCTGCTGGGAGTGAGCTGGGCTTCCCACGGAGCCCCCCCAGTGCCCCTTCCTCTGTGTCCTACTCCTGTGTCCTGCTCCTTCCCGACCCCAAGTCTACCTCGGGGCCAGTGCTCTTGAGAAAGCACTTGGTTTAGGGGAGCAGGGGCCCTGCCAGGATCCTGGGGCCTCTGTGGCTGTGGCCCCAGGGGCAGAGACTTCCCACTATCTTGCCCACCCTCGCCCCCGGCTCCTGCCCCCCCCCCCGCACCCTGAGGTCCGAGCAGGGGCTCTACCGTGAGGGCCTTGAAGACGGTGACACCGTAGAACTTCTCGTTGGGGGTGTGGGGAGAGGTCTGGCCCCGGTAGCCATCTCCTGAAGTTGCTGCTGCCTACAAGCGCCCCCAAACAAGGTGGTGTCAGCCAGGGCTGCCGGGGGCCCCGGAAGAGGTGGCCAGGTGCCCGCAGCAAGGGTGAGGCTGTGTTGGCTCCTAAGAGGCCTGGGCCAAGGGACAGGGGAGGATGGGACGGGGTATTGCAAGGAGGGTACAGGGGTGTGGGGGCACCGCAGGAGGTGAAGGTCTGTGCATGGGGGAGGTGTCTGCGTGGGAGGTGCAGGGCAGGGGTTCGGGGCAGGGTGGGGGCAGGCTAGGGGAAGGGGTGCGGGGAGGAGAGAGGGGCAGCGACTCTCACATTGGTGAGTCTCTGCAGCTCCCGGCACTCGTCGTCGGAGAGGACGCCGTCCATCACCACCCTCTGGGAGCCGTTCAGGACTCTGGAGTTCATGGCCAGCCGGATGCCCTCGTAGAGCAGGGGGCCGCCTGCGGGGCCACAGCAAGCGGTCAGCAGGGCTCAGGGCTGAGGCGCCACGGCCCAGCGGGAGTAGACTGTGGCTGCCTGGCCACAGGGCACAATCCCACTGGGGGGTTTGCAGGGGACACAGAGGCCCCAGCCAGCCTCAGTCCCCAGCTGCTGGTTGCAGAGTCTTCCCAGTCCTGCAGGACATGCCCTGAGCATGTCCCTAAGGAAGGGGCAGCGGGGCCAGACTGCTTCAGTCTGGCCTTGCTTGTGACCTTGGCACAGTTCTAACCCTCCCTGAGCCTTTTCTCTGTAAAACAGCAGCTCCTTCCCAGAGTTAACGTCTCTTTGATGCAAAGAACAATAAAGTTTCCCTTTATTTATTTTTTTTTTCTGGCTTTCTGGGGTCACACCCAGCGATGCTCAGGGGTGACGCCCATAATGCAGGCACATAGCAAATGCTTAGAATTCCAATGGCCACCACATCATTACCATTCATTTGAAATAAGGGGCCTGGGAGACAGCGGAGTGAGGTCGCACACACCTCGCTTGTGCCCAACCCCAGCCTGATCCCCCAGCCCCACCAGTGCGAATCACTGAGTGGAGCCCTGGGAGCCCCAAGCACTGCCACGGTGGCCCTGGGGGGTCCCCAGCACCACTGGACCTGAGCATTGATGGTCTGACCCAGTTGGCCAAATATCCCTGGGAGAGGTCCCAGGCCCTGCTGAATACCTCTTGGAAACTCGTCTCCCCCTGACCCCCCCAAAAAAGAATAGCTTTGTGAGTCGATCTGAGAAGCGTTCCCCTGGCAGACCTGTGGGGAAGAGCATTCGGGGAAGGAAGCAGCTGGAATATGTTTAGGTCAGTCAGGCTCGTGGGGAGAGGGTGGAGGAGCAGGGAAGGGGCAGGGAGGGGGGAGAGGGCAGGGAGGAGGGGGAGAGCTTCTGGTCTAGCAGTGTGGGGAAGGCAGGACAGACAGAGGGAGGTGGTGTCCGAGGAGGCCAGAGGCTGGGGCACACACCACAGGGGCAACTGCAGACCAGGGGCTGGACAGAGAGCTGTGTCCGGAAATGCTCACTGAAGGACAGGAACCTAGCCTGAGAGTAGGAGGCCCCTCCTGGGCTCGGAAGTATTATTTTATTGTGTTTTGGGCGCCACACTTGAACACGCTTATTCCTGACTCAGAGCCTCGGGCTCACTCCTGAGGGGGACCATATGGGATGCTGGAGATTGAACCCGGGTCAGCCGTGGGCAAGGCAAGGGCAAGGCAAGGGCTCTCCTGGCTGTACTACCGCTTGGGTTCCAGGGGTATTCTTTCCTGTCTTTGTTTCCTTTGTGGGGGTGCGAGAGGGAGGGGTGGGGCCGCACCGTCAGTGCTCAGGGGGGCTCCTGGTGGTGGCACCACGGTCGGCTGCAGGCAAGGCAAGCGCCTTGATGGCTGGCCATACTCTCTCCAGCCCAGGAATATTCTAGGCTAATTCTCGGTGCTCTCTGCAGAAGGTCAGGCCCCCATGAGTGTGGCCCCGAGCCTGGGGCTGGCTCTGCCGGGGCCGCAGCCCCACTCACCTTCCCGAGTCAGCCTGCTCACGTCCAGAGACTCCTTGGTCTTCTCCTCCACGAGGGTCTCGATCTCCTTCATGAGCTGGCCGATCTCCTGGGAGATGCGGACGGCGGTCTCCCGCTCCGACCTGCGACACAGCCGCTCTGAGCGCTGGATGGGGGTCTGGGCCCACTCCCACCCCTCACTCCCCCTTCACTGCGGGCCCCCATCCGTCTCCAACAAGCCCCCCCACCCCCACCAGCCACGGGACCTCACTTCTGTTTCTCTCGCAACCTCTTGGGAATCACCTCTTCGGGGGTCCATGAATCCTAAAGGCAGGTCAGGGGGAAACAAAGAGGCCCTGCGGGTCAGTTGCGTGACCATGGACACCCCTGCCAAGTGTGTGACCGACGGCCCATTAAGTGCGTACTCTTCAGGTCTGATGGGGGCGGGAGTGCTACAGGCGACTTCTCACGACGCCCCCCCACCCCGGAAGTTGAGGGAGGGTCTCTGACACCCCTCGGCAGCCCCACGCATCCATCACCCATAGATGAGTTCAGTGGCCTCTTGTCCGGCGCAGAGTGGGACAAGACTCTGTTTCCTCCCCAGAGTCCTGAGCATCGGCCCAGAGCATCTATCCCCGCCAGGCCTCTGCCCCCACCTCACCCACTCACCGGATCCACAAAGGGAATCCCGAAGGCGTCATAAGCGAAGAAGAGCAGCCCCTTCTCCAGCAGGCTCCGCTGGCGGTACTCCCGGGCGCTCTGCGGAGGGATGGGAGGCAGCGCCCTGGCACCAGCCCTCCTGCCAGGGGGCTCCCTCCCATCTGCGTGGGCGAGCCTGCTCCCTGACAGCTTCTGCGCCCAAGGGTTCCTCTGGCCTCATCCACCAGAGTCTGGGCCTGGCTTCAAAGTATGGCATGACCAGGCCCCACGGGAAGGAAGCAGGTACCCTGCCGTCCACTTCTCCCTGCACCCCGATAACGTCTGAGTCGAGAAACAAGGGGTTCTCAGGAGACAAATACCCGCCCCCCGGCCCCCTTAGGGAGAATTCCTTCCTGACTTCTGCAGGAGTCGGGACTCAAGGAAGAAACCTGAGTGCTGGGCACTGGGGAGTGATAGCCAGAGGACCTGCCCTCGGGCATGGGCATGGGCCCCTCCATTTACAAGGTGCAGAGGGGACTGCAGCTGGAGGGGACAGAGCAGGGACCCACCTTCAGCCCCCAGGCCTGTCCCAGCCTCTCGGGCCTGCCGGGGGCCCCCCCTGAAGATGGGCAGCTGCAGGAGGGCAGCAGGCGGGCACATTCAGAGATGGCGCTTACCCCACAGGGACACTAAGTACCTTGGAGGGAAACTCCGTCCCCTAGGAGCCCTGCCAGCGTCCAAGCAGCAGGAGGAGGAAGGCAGAGAGAAGACACCGTCAGTTAGAATCAGGGCCGAGAGCAGTAGGGGACACGCTGAGTGCCCGGGTCACCAGCGTCACCTACCCAGCAGGGAGCTCCAAGTCCGCTCCCCGAGGTGTTCAGGAGCTCGGCATTGGGCTGGGAGAATCTAGGGGTGCAGGCTCTTGCCTTGCATGTAGGTGACCCTCATTCGACGCACCCCCTCCAGTCCCCCGAACACCATCAGGGTCCCTGAACACTGCCGCGTGTAACCCAAATCCAGCTCCCTAGCAAGAAGCTTGGCTTCTTCACCAAGCTCGAGGAAGGTCTGGAATCTCCGGATCCACTTGCACCCTCATTCTTTTTTTTTTCTTCTTTTTGGGTCACACCCGGCAATGCACAGGGGTTCCTCTTGGCTCATGCACTCAGGAATTCCTCCTGGCAGTGCTCAGGGGACCCTATGGGATGCTGGGGACTGAACTTGGGTCGGCTCCGTGCAAGGCAAACGCCCCCCTACCCGCCGTGCTATCTATCGCTCCAGCTCCAGCACCTCTCATTCTTTCGCTGGGGAGCCAGTGCGTGTCCGCCAGGTGCCAGGAACTGTCATGGCACTGGGGAGGAAAGAGATTCTGGACAGCACCGCCAGTGGTCAGAGGCATCCCTGGGCCAGTCGGCTCACCACCCGGGGCCCCGTGAAAAGACCATTGACGGGCTTGAGGCGGCCAGGACGGGCCAACCAGACTGCAGGTCCGCCCCAACGGGCTGGGGCTGCGCCAGGCTCAGCACCTCGCAGCCTCCTTCTCATTGGTAAGAGAGAAACAACTGTCCAGGTGTTTGTCCAGGCCGTTCTCAGCCTCCATTCCTCCCGGGATCTCTCTCGGCTGCCTCCTGGGCCCCCACACCCCGTGTGGCTTCTCCAGATTCCCACAGCAGCGTGCAATTCCCACAGGAGCTCCAGGAACTCCACACGCACCTGTCTGTGCCCGCCTGCCCCTGGGATCAGCTGTCTCACTGTCACTGTCACTGTCCTCCCATTGTTCATCGATTTGCTCGAGTGGGCCCTGTAACGTCTCCATTGGAGACTTTGTTGTTACTGTGTCTGGCATATCGAATACGTCACGGGGAGCTTGCCAGGCTCTG
>JAOXYA010000001.1:1370391-1383997 GCA_028565675.1 Sorex palustris
TAGCATGCTTTTTAAGGGGCTTTTGAGGAGAAAAATGTCTTAAGAATAAAGCTCTTGGCCCTCTTTACAAATAAAACATGCACTATCAAGAAGTTCTCATTAATTGGTATTTGCGCTTATAATTTTTAGTTTAGAATTTCTTTGATTCAATGTGATTAACCATTGTTTTTATTCATGATCTCACAAAAGAAGAGGTACAGAAAAAGGCAATTGTAGCCTCAGTGAATCATTAGCTCAATGATGTAATCAAAGGACAATTCCTATCCTTTGTCCTGTTCATTACATAAGCTTAACTTTAAGTCTAGCTCCTTCATTCAAGAAGGCTAGAATAGTTCCAGTAATCAAATTGAGCTCAGAGTCTTGTAACAGATGAAAAAATGATCTTTCTTATCTCTTGATACCTCTTTGTAGCTCCTTAAACACCTCCCACTTAATAAAGACCTCCCATTTATTAGAGCTGGGCTTAAATTGGCAGAGTCTCCTGCCCCTACTCCTGGCTGTCCTCGCCGGGGCCTCTTGGAGGGTGGTGGGTTGAGTTTCTCTCCTCGCCCCGAGCAGTGCCCCGGCAGCCGAAAACCTCCGGAACCAGCCACAACCATGCTGAGACCACTCTCAACACGCATGAAGATATTGGCAGAGGAACAAAGGCATGCGGGTCCCAGGGCTGAGATCTCCAAGCCAGCTCGGATCAGGGCTAAGCATCCTTCACCCAGATCCTCCATCTTCCAGTCGGCAGGGGTCACACCCACCAACTGCCCCTCCTCGCCCCCACCCCCGGCACTGTGTAATCACATCAACGGCCAAGACCCAGAGACTATAAAACCCAGCTCCCAGAAGTGACATCTTATTATCTCATTCTTACTTTGGACAACCTGGCAGGCTACCGAATGTAACCTGCTCACACGGCAGAGTCTGGCAAACTCCCCGTGGTGTACCCAATATGCCAAATATCAGTAACAATGATGCATCTCATTCTCCTAACCCTGAAAGAGCATTTCTCAGGGCTAGGACGAAGGAGACGTTACTGGTGCCTGCTTGAGGCCATTGATGAACAACAGGATGATCATGATTGTGATTGTTGTTTGGGGAGCCATACCCTGAGATATTCAGGGGCCACTCCTGTCCCTGTGCTTAAGGGTCACACCTGGAGGTAGCAGGGACTGGACCCTGACTCCTGCATGCAAAGCCTGCCCATTAAACTCTTTCTCTGACCCTATTTTAACCATTTTCAAGTGTGCAATTCAGAGACATTAAGTACATATGCAAAGTGTGGCTATCACCACTCTCCACTGCGCAGACCCTTGGAAGCAGTGGGTACCCCCTGAACCCACACCTTGCACCTCTGAGTGTGGTTTATTCTAAGGTGGCAGATAATTGGGATAAGATTTTCTGTCCTTTTAGTTTGGGGTCACACCTGTCGGTGCTCAGGGCTTATTCCTGGCTCTGCACTCAGCAATCACTCCTGGCAGTGCTCAGGGAACCATATGGGATGCCAGAGATCAAACCCGGGTCAGCCACATGCAAGGCAAGCACCCCACCTGCTGTGCTATCTCTCTCGCCCCTCTCCTCTGTGCCTGCCTTTTTCCATTTCTTTCGTTTGTATGAAACAGCCCTGTTGTCACACCTATCAAAATTTCACTTCATTTTTTTTGTGGGGGAGTTAAGTGTGGCAAGAAGGGTTAGGGGCACAGCTGGTGATGCTCCTAGCTCAGTGCTCAGGGTTCACTCCAGGTGGTACTCAGGGGATCTTCTGCAAAGCAAGCGCCTTCCCCCCTGCAGTATCCTGCCAGCCCAGAATTTCACTTGTTTGTGGTGCATCTTATTCTGAGGCGGTGCGAGTTTGGCTTCCTCCTGGAAGTGCTGCGTGCGCAGGAGACAGTCACGCAGGGACAGAGGGGCGCCAGGACGAGCTCTGACTCACGTAGGTGAGGCTGGTGCCGAGGGTGGGGCTGCAGAAGGCTTGGCAAAAGCCTGGCAATGGAGCACCAGCCAGCGGGCTGTGGGCAGCCGCCCTTCCTCTCTGATGTCCCTTCCTGGCCATGAATGAACCCTCACACGGGGGAGGTGAGCGCTGTGCCCCCAAGCACTCCAGAGCCCCCATTTCTCTCCTTGATTCCTCCCAGGCGCAGCTGAGGTCTTGGGGGACGCTGGAGGTAGGGTTCTGGGAGGGAGAGGGCTGCTGGCTCCCATTTCTGCCAGCCCTGGGTCTGGGCCCAGCTTCATGCCACCCGCCAGCACCCCCAAACGCCCTCGGCAAATCTCTTCTCCAGAGCCGGGTTTGGAGGAGACAGAACAAGCCCCAGGGGTGTGGATAACAGGGTTATAATCCTGCGGGATGGGACTGCGCTCTCTGGGGTCTCATAGCGTTTTTCCAGCCCCGGCCACTTTATTACCATATCGCTGAGCGATGGGGCTCCAGGGAGCTGTGGCTGCACGGCCGCCTGCTCCCACACCCCGCTCACGATTGATCAAGCTGCAATTGGGCCAAGCCAATTCCCGCTGCCTGCTGCGCACCGCAGCCCCCCTTCTTGCCGCCCCCCCACCCCACTCCCCAGTTCCCCAGTCTCCTCCTCTCCTCTGCTCTTCCAGCTGCCCCTCTGGGGAGCTCAGACTTGGTCTGTGGGGCTCGGGGGGTGAGCGCCGATTTAGGCTGCCCCCCACCCCAGATGCCCCAACATCGGGCCTCAGGCCTTCTCAGGGCATTGGTGGGCGGGCGGTTCCTTTCAGCCCGGACCGCTCGGCCACCGTTGTTTCTTTTTAAGACGTCAAGCAAATTGCCTTAGCATCTTCTCCAAGATAGTGACAGAGGAAGTTACTGGTTGGGGAGCAGATCTCAGAGCATGCTGCCCCCTCACCCTTCTTCCAGGAGATGAGACTATCCTTGTCCCCTGGGACACATGACACTAACCCTGGCCAGTGGACTGGCCACTTGCCTCAAGGTTGCTCTATGGTCTGAATCATGAGTAGGGGGGATTCTGGTGCCGGGAGTTGGGGGGATTTGAGTCTACCTGGGAGAGAGGGAGCATTTCCGGCCCATTTCAGCCAGACCCAAGATAGCCCCTCCCCCAGGCTTGGCTCCATGCGCTGGTACTCTCTGGGGACAGTTCTTGGATATGGGGCTGCAACTGTCCAGGTGTTGGGACCTGCACTCTTTATTTATTTATTGAATCACCATGAATTATACTTACAAAGCTTTCATGTTTCAATTTCAGTTATACAATGATCGAACACCCATCCCTCCACCAGTGCACATTTTCCACCACCAATGTTCCCAATATCCTTACCCCCCTCTCTCACCCTCCCCCTGCCTCTATGGCAGATAATATTCCCCATTCTCTCTCTCTCCTTTTGGGCATGATGGTTTGCGATACAGATACTGAAAGGCTATCATGTTTGGTCCTTAATCTACTTTCAGCACACATCTCTCATCCTGAGTGGTCCCTCCAGCCATCATTGACTTAATGATCCCTTCTCCATCCCAGCTGCCTTCTCCCCAAGTTCATGAGGCAGGCTTCCAACAATGAGGCAATCCTCCTGGCCCTGTCTCTAATGTCCTTGGGTGTTGGTCTCATATTATGTTTTTTTTTTTTATATTCCACAAATGAGTGCAATTATCCTATGTCTGTTCCTCTCTTTCTGACTCACTTCACTTACCATGATATTATCCACGACCATCCACTTATAAGCAAATTTCATGACTTTATCTTTTCTAACAGCTGCATAGTATTCCATTTTGGAGATGTAGCAAAGTTTCTTTAACCAGTCATCTGTTCTTGGGCACTCAGGTTGTTTCCAGATTCTGGCTATTGTGAACAGTGCTGCAATGAACATACAGGTGCAGATGCCATTTCTACTGTGCTTTTTTGCACCCTTGGGATATATTCCCAGAAGTGGTATCACTAGGTCATTTGGAAGCTCAATTTCTATTTTTTAAAGGCATGCCCATATTGTTTTCCAAAAAGGCTGGACCAGTTGGAATCCCACCAATGATGAAAGACAGGCTCTTTCTCCCCACATCTGCACAAGCACTGGTTGTTTTTGTTCTTTTTGATGTGTGCCAGTGTCTGTGCTGTGAGATGATATTTCACTGTTGTTTTGATTTGCATCTCCCTGATGATTAGTGAGGTAGAGCATTTTTTCATGTACCTTTTGGCCATTTGAATTTCTATTTTGAGGAAGTTTCTGCTCATTTCTTCTCCCCATTTTTTTTTTCATGGGGTTGGAGGTTTTTTCTTGTACAATTCTACCAGTGTCTTGTATATCCAGGATATTAACCCCTTATCAGATGGTGTATTGGGTAAATATTTTTTTTCCATTCTATGGGCTCTCTCTGTTTTTTGGTCACTGTTTCTTTTGAGGTCTGGAAGTTTTATAGTTTAATGTAGTACCATTTGTTTATGTTTGTTTCCACTTGCTTGGTCAGTGGTGTTTCATCCTTGACGATGCCTTTAGCTTCAATGTCATGAAGGGTTCTGCCTACAGTTTCCTTCATGTACCTTATAGATTTGGGCCTGATATTGAGGTCTTTAATGTACTTGGATTTGATTTTTGTGCCTGGGACCTGCATTCTTGGATGCTTTCTCTTTTTTTCCCTGTCGGTGGAGACAGTAACAGTGGGGATAGCCTGGCTGGGCCTCACTTAAAGCAGTTCCAGGAAATGAGACGTTTCTTTTCTTTTTCTTTTCTTTTCCTTTCTTACCTCTCTTTTCCTTCCTTCCTTCCTTCCTTCCTTCCTTCCTTCCTTCCTTCCTTTCTTCCTTCCTTCTTTTCTTTGTCTTTTCTTTTTTTGGTTTTTGGGACACACCTGGTGATGCTCAGGGGTTACTCCTGGCTCTGCATCAGGGATCACTCATGACAGTGCTCGGGGGACCATATGTGGTGCTGGGGATCTAAGCTGGTTCGGTCTCCTGCAAGGTAAGTGCTCTCCCTGCTGTACTATCCCTCCAGTCTCAGGAGGCTTTTGGGACCAGAACAATAATACAGGGGGTAGGGGGCTTGCCTTGCACATGGCCCACCGGGGTTCAATCTTCAACATCCCATATGGTCCCCCAAACACCCCCAGTTGTAATACCTGAATGCAGAACCAGGAGTAACCTCTGAGCACCACTGGGTGTGGTCCAAAAAAAAAAAGCTTGGTATTAGAGAGTGGGCTTGTTGTACAGCCCCAGAGATGCGCTCAGCACTCTGGGCAGCATCTTCTATACTGTGTGTAACTCTCAGAGCTCTCTCTGCAGTGGGTCCCTGATCACCCCATTTTATAGATGAGGAAACCGGCACAGGTAGGTGGAGGAAGGCAGCCACTCCACATGGCCTGGAGCAGCAGAGTCAAGGTTCCATTCCAGGCAGTGTAGTGACAGAGGCCCAAACTCTGACGCCGTTCCCCACTCCAAGGCCCCCAAGACCAGAGCTCTCTGTGTGTGAGTGTGTGTGTGTGTGTGTGTGTGTGTGTGTGTGTGCGCGCGCGCGTAATAGTGTATGTGTGTAATAGAATTTCACTATAGGGCTCTGCAGAAACAAAGGCACCGGGCTCTTCCCAGACTCAGTCCCAGAGAAGCCCACAGTGCTGCGCACTTTTGCCTGTTGCAGAAGACAAGCCTCAGGCAGTTCGACTGTGTGGGGACACGAGGCCACAGACCCACAGGATGCCTTGGCTACACTGGGACCTCAGGACCCTAATTTCCCCAGTGATCCACATAGAAACTGGACCAGCCCAAGCCCCTCCACCCACCCCCGCACTCCAGGGAGCTCTCTGGGGTCCTGAAATCCGTTCCTGACATTTGGTGGGGAACTTAGAGACCCAAAGCTGACCCCTGCTGGTTCTATGCAGGTCAACGCAGCATCGTGGAAATGGACTGTTGGGCTGGAGAGACAGTGCAATGGGCAGGGTGCTTGCCCTGCATCCGGCGGACCCCTGGCACCTCCTAAACTCTCCTGAACACCACCAGGAGTGATACCTGAATGTCAAGCCAGGAGTAAGGCTGGCTTTATTTTGGGCCACGTGTGGCCCAAAAATAAGCAAAAAAAAGAAAGTGGCTTTTCGCTGAGCACACACAGACACTTAGGTTTGTTCTTTGCTTGTTCTTTGGCTCGGCAGCTCCTCTCCTGGCAAAGTGGAGAGGCTATACCTCACCAAGGCCACTGATGCTGCCCTTCAACCTGAGAGGGCGCAGCAATGGGCAAATTTTGGGGTGCTTGAGGAGCACCATCTGCCCTCCACGTCTTTCCTGCCCCACAGGGCAGCAGGCAGACCAGCCTGAGTTCTCAAGAGTGTGCAAGGAAGAGAGAATGCCCTCCTCCCTATGTTCAAAGATGACCAGAAGGGCTGGAGCGACAGTATCCAGGAGGGCAGGGTGCTTGCTTTGTACATGGTTGAACCGGCATCCCATAGGGCCCCCTGAGCCCCCCAACCAGGAGTTCTGGGGGCACTGCTGAGTGTGGCCCAAAACCCAAAACAAACAAAACACATGGACAGAAGGTCGACCAGGTACAAGTCCAGCCCTCTAACCATTGTACTATCTCTCCAGCCTTGACCTCAGGTTTTTTTTCCTTTTTGCTTCACACCCCGCAATGCACAGGGGTTACTCCTGGCTCTGCACTAAGGAATTACTCCTGGAAGTGCTTGGGGGACTATATGGGATGCTGGGAATCGAACCGGGGTCAGCTACATGCAAGGCAAACGCCCTACCTGCTGTGCAATCGCTCCAACCCCTCCACTCTGAAAACTGCTTTCTCTTTCTTTGTTGGGAGTAATCGGCTTTTATGTCTTTTAAGTGCTTTACCCTTGCTTCCCTTCGTCTTTGGATCCCTTCTCTGGTAACCCTCATTAGATCTTTATTGGAAGCTTTCACTCTCTTTCTGTTCTTCTTGCTGGACTAATCTTACCTTTACTGTTCTCAGCTGAGTTCTGTGTAAACTCCTTAGTACTGACTTCCAATTCCCTAAGTTCCTCTTTGACCACATGGGGTCTAGGTCAGGTCTTCTCAAACATTTTCCATTTGAGAACTTTTCCTGCCGCCCAAAAAGGTACCAGAAATGAGCACTGCCAGAAACAGCTTGGATTCACTCCTCTGTTGATTTTGAATTAAATTGTTTGATGTGTGTTCCTAATTCTCTTTTGTTGCCAATAATTTTGAGGGTCCCTCCTCCCATTCAGTTATGTGATCCAGAGTGGGTTTGAGATCCACCATTTAAGGAGTTAGAGTCTTGGATCAGAGAGATAGTACAGGGGGTAAGGCACTTGCCTTGTGTGTAGCTGACCCAACTTCAAACCCCAGCACCCCATATGGTCCCCTAAACTCTGCCAGGAGTGATCCATGAACACAGAGCCAGGAGTAGGCCCTGAGCACCTTCAAATGTGGCACAAACACACACATACACACACGCATGTACACATACACACACACACACACACACACACTAGGGGTCAGTGTCTATAATTTATCCAGTCATTATATATATATATATATATATATATATTATTTTTGGGTGGGCTGGAGTGATAGCACAGTGGGTAGGGCATTTGCCTTGCATGCAGCCAACATGGCTGACCCGAGTTTGATTCCTCCACCCCTGGCAAGCTACGGAGAGTATTTTGCCCGCACAGCAAAGCCTGGCAAGCTATCTGTGGCGTATTCGATATGCCAAACTCAGCAACAACAAAGTCTTACAATGGAGATGTTACTGGGCCCACTTGAGAAAATTGATGAACAACGGGAGGACAGTGACAGTAACAGTGATTTTTGGGTCACACCCGGCAATGCACAGGGGTTACTCCTGGCTCATGTAGTCAGGAATTACTCCTAGTGGTTCTTGGAGGACCATATGGGATGCTAGGAATCGAACCCAGGTCAGCCGCGTACAAGGCAATGCCCTACCCACTGGGCTATTACTCCAGCCCCTTGACCTTAAGGTTTTAATCTCGCCTTTGTCCTCACCATAATTCCCCCCTCCCTACTGCCCAACATCATACATGGAGGGGGACAGATCCCAGCTGGCCCCTAAAAGTTTCCCATCTGGAAGCCCAGATGCTTATGTTAGGGGCTCAGTGGGACCCAGTACGGGGAGCGGCACAGGCCAGGCCAGACTCTGCCAGGCCAGGGCTGCTTCTGGCTCGGGGTGATCAGAGAGGGGCTGTCCTGTGCCCTGACCTCCTGCCCACCTTCTGCCAGTGAGGTGAGGGAAGTGCTCAGAAACCTCCCAGGCCCACCCACAGGTCATCTCTTTTGTCATTTTCCAGCCAGGCACTCTCCCTACCCCAGCCCAACCCCAGCCCACAATGCCATCAGCACTCCTGGAGCTGGGTGATGCGTGGTCGGGCACTGCGGGGGCCCCGCAGGGTGTTTAGTCTCGCCCTGGCAGTGTCCCTTGTGACGGTGGCCTGAAGCCACCTCTGAGCCTGTCTCATATCCCCAACCTCAGAGGTCAGGGGCCAGGCATGTGGACACGCAGCCCAGGCCCTGGTCAACCACAGGACACAAACCTCGGGCAGGGTGAGCCTTGTGTTTTCCTGTACTGAGCAATGAGGTGACATTTCAGAGCCGGCCCCTGTGGGGGTAACACCGCGGGAGCCCTGGAGGGAGAACTTCCTGGTCCCCACCCAAACTCCCGGAGAGGGAGCAAACGAGCCTCCTTCTGCCCAGGAGGAAACTGAGGCTCCATGAGATTCAGAAATGCGCCTGAACACTGTCACGGCAGAACAGAGACTTGGGGGTGTCCTGGGGTCCATCCTGCTGGAGCCCTTCAGAAGCGAGAAAGCAGCTGAACAGTGAGTCAGGGTCGCCTCTCCAGGGCTGCGACTAGCCTGTCCCGCAGCTGCCAGGGGGGCTCTGCGTCCACAAAAGTGGCTGCAAGTGCAAACACACATGTGTGTGCAGGGGACACGTCCCCTGCCTGGGCCTCAATGCTCACTGGTTCACATGGCAGCTGAGTGCTCGGGCCCCAGGGAAGCCGCGTCATCACCTCTCAGCCACATAGCATTCATGTGACCTTAGTGAGCTCCGTGACCTCTCTGTGCCTCTCAGAGGTCACCAGGGCAACGGGGATAATAATAGCAGCTTCTGGGCCTGAGAGACAGCAAAGAGCTCGTGCTTAGTGCGGGGGTAGCGGGGGATGGGGCAGCCCCTGAGCACAGGATCAGGAGCAGCCCCCAAAATATATGCTTCCCCCAAAGATAAAAAACAATTAATTTTTTTAAAATTAGATTTAGGAAAGTTTCAAAACTAACAAGCTGTAAACAATGCCAAAGTGACCCAGGTTAATTCGCACACCACAACCTTGAACCCTCACGCTGAGACACCAGCCCACTTGGTAGAGAACAGCTGAGAGGGGTCCTAGGCCTCTGAGCTCCACTTGGGGACCTTTCCCCCAAAAAAATTAAACAAAGAAGTAAAGGACTAGCAGCCACCTGGGAGTCCATAGTTTATTACCAGGGAGTGTCGGGGATGGTGCTGCCATCAGCACCTGGGCACCAAATAATCCTCTTCCACTAGGGCTCAGTCCCAGGCCAGAGTAATAGGACAGCGGGGAGGGTGTTTGCCTTGTATGCGTCCACGCAGGTTCAATCCCCAGCATCCCATGCCAAAAAAAAAACCCCTCTCCTGTCAGCTCTCCCTGTTTCTTTGATCTGGGGGCTACCTCCAACAGTGAGTACTCAAAGGAACTATTCACAACTCTGTATTGGGGGGAGTCAATCCCTTCTCCCAGTGGGACCCCAGGGACCATGCAGTGCCAGGGATCAAACTCAGAGCTTCGTGTACGCAAAGCAGGTGCTCAGTCCCCTGAGCCATCTCCCTGGCCCCCAATGCAATATTCTATTTCCGGTTTCTTTATGGAGGGAAAGGGGGCTCGCAGGCAGTGCTCAGGGCTCCCTGGGACCATGCCCAGCGATTCCCAGGACCAGGCCCAGCAGTCACATTTGAGGGCTGAGGCTGCAGCAGGAGCCGTCAGTTCTGCACCAGGTAATGATGGGAGATGGTATAAGACAGGACGGCCAGAGTCTAGGAAACTGCAGGTATCCAGCCCTGGTCTTAGAAGAGACAGAGCTGGGGCCTTGGGTTTACCGCAGTGGGAGGGGAGCTCAGGAGCCCCAGGGAGCCCAGCACCCCCCCTCCTGTGCTCCTGGGCTGCACAACTCCCCTGGGGGGAAGTGTCTCCCAGATGTCAGCTAAAGCTGGGTGTGTCCGCCTCCTCCCCGAGTCCTGTCTCTCTTTGCCCTGGCAGGACCACTGGGAAGCGTCACCCAGATACCCAGCCCAGCTGCCACGTCAGGGTGGTGGTGAGACCTAGGAGGGTTCTGGGGGGCTGGCCGCAGAGCTGCCTCCCACCTGGCCTCTCCCCAGCACTGTGATTAAGCTATGAGCCAGGAGAACTGGGGAGCCTCAGGGCCCTCCTCCCTTTTCCTTTTTACTTCCCTTTTGCTTTTATTCCAAAGGCTGAGCCCAAGTTAATCAGATAAATTCCTCGCCAACCGCACCAACAATTTTTCTAAGGTTCAGTCTCCCCAGAGCGACTAATAATTACTCCAGACTAAGACATTAAAGCAAAGGAGAGAGAGGAGGGGGAGAAAAAGATGTTTTTAATTAAAAAATTAATTTCTCCAACAGATCCACTGATGCTGTGGGGCCATGGGCCTCCTTTGTCTCCCCCAAAATCCCTCCGTCTCTCTTCCTCCTTCAGCCTTCAGGAAGAGGGGCAGGGGAGAGTGGACCTGGGAGAAAAAAGCCTTCCCTTCCTCCCAGCAATGCCCCAGCGCACCTCACACACACACACACACACACACACACACACACACACACACACACACACACACATCGCCCCTGTAAAGTGACTGGGTGGCAGGGTTCGGAGGGAAGTGCAGGCCCAGGATGCCTTGCCAGGCAGACATGCCTCGGTGCCACCACTCCAGGTGCGGGTGCTGGAAACCAGAGTCTCGGATCCCATCCAAATGCCCTGAGTCTGCCCCTAAGGTCAGGGTCATTCGCATGCAGAGAGCAACTTGGAAGCTCTGCCCTAGCAGATCTGAGCCTTGGCCTCCCATTCTGCAAAGCGGGTAGAAAGACCCTGTGTCTGAAGTCTATTCTGCAGCATCATGATGACAAGCAAGCAAACAGCTGAGCAAACTGCCCAGTGGGGTCTGCAGATTCGCTGCGTATCCCCAGAGCTGCCCTTGGCCCTGTGCTCAGGGCTCACTCCTGGTAATGTTCAGGTGGACTATGTGTGTGGCATCAGGGATCAAACCTGCATCACCTGTGTGCAAGGCACATGCTTATTCACTGGACTCTCTCCGGCCCCTCAGTTAAGGAATCTGCAACCAGAGGAAATCAAGTGTCCACTGGCCACTCTCCAAAACACTAGGCCTGCGGGATCTGGTCCTGCGGGTGGGGGCAAAGGTGAGAAGTGGGTGGACAGGAAACTGGCGCCCCAGACTCCTGGCGGTGCCAAGGGCTCTCGTTTTAACCTTGTCAGTCTCTCGGGGGTCTTTCCTAACGACGGTGAAGTGAGGACAGAGCTCTCCTCACTCCTTTGCAGAGTGCGGGGGGCCCTGGGACCCTCAGCAGGCTGGTTGCTTCAAAACTGATCAACCAGGAGCAGCTGCTCAGGCCCAGCAGTGCTGAGGGTCTCAGGGGCTCCCTCAGCAGTCCTGGAGGCCAGACTGGATCCAGCACACGCAGGGCACTCACCACTGACCCTGAGCATGTTGCCTAGTCCCAGTCAGAGGTTCTACCCTCTGGGAGTTCTTGCAATCACATGACTGAAAAACTGGGGGACCAGTGGTAAGGTCCTATGGAGCGTTAAGCAATGTAACATGAGATGCAGAACAGCCATAAACTCACCTGTTTGCTTTAGGGTGGCGAGCCACACTCAGCAGTGTTGGGGGAACCCAGGGACTCACACGGACAAGGCAAGGGCTTGACCTCACCCCCTGAGCCATATCCCAAGGTCCTCATCTGTGAGAATTAAGTGCATCTAGAGGGCCGGGAATGTCGTTCTCGGGGAGAGGAGAGAGGAGAGTTTAGTATGAATGTGTGAGGCCTTGGGTTTGATTCCCATCAGCCCCACCCCAAATATGTGTATGTGTATGTGTGTGTGTGTGTGTGTTAGTACGTGTGAGTGTGAGTATGTTAGTGTGAGTATATGTGTGTGCATGCACATGTGTGTTTATAAGTGTGTGTACATGTGTGTGTGAGTGTAAGTGTGCGCATGTGTGTGAGTGTGTGTGTGAGTGTATGTGTGTGCATGTGTGTGAGTGTGTGTGTTTAAGTGTGTGCATGTGTGAGTGAATGAGTGAGTGAGTGAGTGAGTGAGTGACTGAGTGGCTTCAGATCAGGGAACTCTGCTGTCCTACTCCAGGGTCCCTGTCCATGGTCCAGGACCCGAGGCCCTTGCCCTGAAGAGGGCAGAGTAGGAGAGAAGCTGGGGCCGTGTGTTTGCATCCAAGCTGGGGCTCGGTGCTTATCCCCAGAACCGCTGAGAGCTATAGAGACTAAGAGAGGGAGGAGAGAGTTTGAGGGGCTGGTCACAGAGCAGGGGCGAGGCAGGTCAGCACAGACCCAGACAGATCACGCTGCAGGCTGGAGCCTGTGGGCAGAGCAGCTCCCAGTCCACCCCAGCGAGGCTCTCCCAAGCCTTGTGGTCTCCTGAGCTCAGGGCGGGCGGCCCAGTAACCTGGTCACCTGGTCACCTGGCCATGAGGTTTCACCACTGGCTTCTTAATGTTTAGGGAAAAAGAAGCTGTCATTGCCAAAATAGTGAAATCCCAATAGCTAAAACAAGTGGACCTTTAGTCCAGACGGTTTTCTAAATTCATGCTCTGTGGTCCGCCCGTAACCCTCTTATTTTTCTACAAATAAGCAATGGTGGCAGAGAAAATTTAAAAAAGAAAAAAATCATTAGAAAAAGAAAAAACCTTACTATATTAAGGAGCCAAAGCAAAAAACTGCCCAGCAAAGCCACATGCTGACTCAGGCGCTAGATTTACACTGCCTCTCGAGTCACCAAGGCAGCCTGGGAAATAGCACTGTGACTTACAGTGTCTGCCTTGCAAACATGTGGTCATGAGTTCAAATCCCCTGCTGCTCCATGAGCATTGAGCATGCTGCCCACAGCTCTGCAGTCTGTGATCTCCAGCACCACAGGTGTGTGTGAGCACCCAGGAAAAGGGGTGTGGTAGAGTTCGGGGTGATAGTACAGCAGGTAGGGGGTTTGCCTCTCATGGGGCCAACCCAGTTTCCATCCCTGGCACCCCATATGGTCAAGAATGATTCCTGAGTGCAGAGCTCTGAGTACTTTCGGTGTAACCCCACCCCAAAAAATGGGAGGTGACTCCCAGAAAGCACCAACACTAAAAAAAGACATGGGCATGCCCCAACCAAAATATTCAACCCGTTGGGGGCTGGAGTGATAGTCCTGCAGGGTCCCCGCCAGACCACTCTCCGGCCCGCGGAGGTGGCCCTAGGGTCCGTAGGTGCAGGGAGGGACCGACCGAATGAACACAAGACACTAGAGACATAATGCAGTTTAGAAAAAAGGTAAAAGGTAAAGGCCCTCCCGTTGTTCATCGATTTGCTCGAGCGGGCCCAGTAATGTCTCCATTGGAGACTTTGTTGTT
>JAOXYA010000001.1:1384097-1400382 GCA_028565675.1 Sorex palustris
GGGGGGGGGGCGGGGCAGAAAGCTTGGGATGGGTGGGGGAGGGTCAAGGGCTCAGCTAACCCCAGGCCCCCTCAGGGGAGCCCCTGGAGCCAAAATCCCCTGGCAGTAGTCAGTGGTTTCTAAGTTCACCCAGCATGCATTTCTGTAGCGCCTACTGTGTGCAAAAGTTCAGCCCTCAGAAGGCAGAACTTTCCCTTGATGGAGGAGTGAGTCAAAGCTGTGCACAAACTGAGCACGTGCGGGACAAGCATGAGGAGGCAGGAGGGAGTGCTTGCTATATGCCAGCCGGGGGCCAGGCACTTGGGGACCTGAAGCATGAAATCCACAAACAGTGTTTTTGTGGGGCTTGGGGGTGTTCTTTTGTTTTGTTTTGGGGTATTTTGTTTATTTGGTTGGATGATTTGCTTGGTTGGTTTTTTGGGGTTTTTTTTCTTTCTTTTTTGTTGTTGTTTTGGTGTTGGGGCCATACTCAGTGATGCTCAGAGGTTACTCCTAACTCTGAACTCATCCTGGATGTGCTTGAAGGATCACATGGGGTGCCAGGGATCACATGCGGTGGTCATGAAAGGCAAGTGCCCTCCTCACTGTGCTATTGCTCCAACACCCCTTACAAACCCAGTTTTGTTTTGTTTTGGTCACACCCGGCAATGCTCAGGGATTACTCCTGGCTCTGCACTTAGGAATTACTCCTGGCTGTGCTTGGGGGACCATATGGGATGCTGGGAATCAAACCTGGGTCAGCTGCGTGCAAGGCAAACGCCCTCCCCACTGTGCTATCTCTCCAGTCCCCCCTACACACCCAGTCTTACACAGAGAGATGAAGTGACTTGCTCAGGGTCGGGCGCCAAGTAGAAAGGGGAGCTGGACTCAGGTCTGCAGGGCTCGCTACCACACACTTCCACACTCTGACAGCGGGCTGGCGCCAAAGACCTGTGCCAGGTGCAGGGAGAGAGCGCGGAGAGCTGGGGCAGCATGGCTGGCATGCACAAAGCCCTGCACGGCCCCAGCACCACCAGGGCCAGCCCTACTAAGCTGCCAGGCCTTCACCTCCTGGAAGATCACCAGGACTGACCCCGGGCTCCCCCAACACCCAGACAGGGGAGGCCCTTGAAATAATAATAATGTTAAAATTATAAACAGGGAGCAGAGGGGCCAGAGTAATAGTACAGCAGGTTGTGTGTTTGCCTGTACACAGCTGACCTGGGTTCGATCCCCAGCATCCCATATGGTTCCCTGAGCACCACCAGGAGTGATTCCTGAGTGCAGAGCCAGGACTAACCCCTGAGCTTCACCAGGTGTGACCCAAAAAGCCAAAAATAAATAAATAAATAAATAAAGGGTGGGCAGAGTGATAGTACACCTGAAGGGCACCTGCTTGCCTTGCATGTGGCTGATCCATGTTTGATCCCCGGCATCCCATATGGTCCCCCCACCGAAACCCCCCAGGAGTGATCCCTGAGTAGTGAGTGCAGAGCCAGGAGGAACCCCTGAGCATCGCCAGGTTTGGTCGCAAAACCAAAAACTTAAATGAGTCACTGTCACTGTCACTGTCCTCCCGTTGTTCATCGATTTGCTCAAGCGGGCCCAGTAACATTGTGAGACTTGTTTGGCATATGGAATACGTCATGGGTAGCTTGCCAGGCTTTGCCGTGTGGGCGAGATACTCCCAGTAGCTTGCCAGGCTCTCCGAAAGGGGCGGGGGAATTGAACTCGGGTAGTATAAAAGAACCTGGCTGGGGGCTGGGGCTGGACTGGCTGGGGGGGCTGGAGCACATGCCGTGCACGCAGGGACCTGGGTCCAATCCCTGCAGGGTCCCCTGAGCACCACCAGATTTGGCCCCCAAAAACAAAAGGCCTGGTTTCACCTCCAAGCCCAGGGCTAGAGTAGCTAACTCAGTATCCTCATCCACTCAGTGGGCTCCTGTGTGCCCGGTTGGAGGGGATGCTGTTCGCTTTGTTTGGGGGTCACACCCAGCGCTGCTCAGGGGCTGCTCCCGGGACGTGTGCTCAGCAGACTGGGTGTCACTGAGAGTGGAGTGCCCCTTGAGCTGACTCCCCACGTGGGGCAGAAGGCCAGGGGTGTCTGTCACTGGCCAGGGGAGGGCTGAAGAATGAGGTGGGGGCTGAAACCCCAGGGGCTTTTGTTTTTCCTCCTCCAGACTGGGCAGACCCTCTCACCAACGATTTGTTTTGGATTTTTATTTGGGGGCCACACCCAGCAGCGCTCAGGACTTACTCCTGGCTTGAGGTCCAGGGGTCCCTCCTGGAAGGGCTCGGGGCCCATATACCTGGTATTAGAACCCGGGTGTCCGGCCCCTCCCCGCAGCTCTGGAGGGCAGAAGGGGGAGAAGGGAAGGGCTGGGGTGGCACAGAGCCTTTGGTGAGAGAAGGGAGAGGAGCGCATTCCTGGGGTGCCCTTGTACCTCGTCGCAGAACCCAGAAGGCGAGGCCAGGCCCGGCTGCAGTGGGGCGCGGCGGAGGGCAGGCAGAGTCTCAGGCAATAATATCACCCTTTCTCCTCCTGTTTGGGACGGGCTGATGTCGTCTGGGAGGGAGCCAAGCCGGAGAAGGGCCCCAGCTTGAAGCTGTTAGGTAGGAGCTAAATCCAGGGCCAGATTTCGGAAGGCAGCCCCGGGACGCGCGATTCCCAGCCAGCCGTGGAGCTGAGGCTGGAGCCCGCTGGCCCCACCTGGGGGCTCTGAGCTACAGTTTCCGCTGTAAAAGCTGGTGAGGCTGGTGAAGAATGACCCTCCCCGGCCTGGCAGACTTAGGCTGAGGCAAATTGAGGCCACGGAGCAGAGTTTCTTCCTGCCTGGAGGCTGAGTGTCCTGGTCTCGCCTCCTTTACAGACTGGGAAACTGAGGCCCTGCAGATCACAGATCAGGGTCCTCTTGGGAGGCTGGGGGACAGTCACGACAGCGGTGAGGCTGGTGCCTCTCTGCGGAACACTGGTGGGCGTCAGCCCTGGGGCAGACCCCTCCCAGCCCCTCCTGGAAGGACAGAAGGCAGAGAAGGAGGGGCTGGTGGTGGCGGGAGGGGCCCTTGGGGTCAGGGCTCTTTAGAGCTGGGCCCCCGCGGGACTCGACCCTTGGTGTCCAGGATGGGACTGACCCCTTATGAGGGTCCCTGCACCCCGCCACGGCTGGGGCGGCCCAGTAGGGGGCCCTTTAAGAAGGTGGGGGGTGGGGTGGGGATGGGGAGCCCCAGCCTGAAACCAGAGCGCGGGCAGGCGCCCGCCCCGCCCCCCGAGTTAAGACCGGCCGCGGGACACCCGGGTGCCACAGCCCGCGCCAGCGCCGCCCTCCACTGGCCGCTCTGCCGTCCAGGCTCCTCAGACTCCGCTGCCCAGCCCGCCGCGATGCGCTGTGGCCGGCGGTCCGGGCCGCGCGCGCCTGCCCTGGCCCTGGCGGTGACCTTGGCGCTGTGGGCCACCCTGGAGTCCGCGTCCGCAGGTGAGTGAGAGCAGGACCCAGGAACCAGCGCACGGTGGGGTGGGCGGGCGGGCGGGAGGGTCCTCGGCGGGGCTGCCTCCCCAAAGGGCGCTCAGAGACCCCCCAACCACTCCTGGTCTGGGTGTTCCAGTCACTTAAGGTGGGACGTTGGGGGTACGTTGTCTGGGCTGTTTGGCAGCTCGGAGCAGCCGGGCGCCCCGTTACCCTCTGAGCTTCAGCACCTGGGCGACCGAAGGGCAGCGTCGCCCCGGAGAAGCACCCCTCCCACCCAGACCCCCCACGCTAGGGAGGGGAAGGGCCAGGAGGAGAGGAACGGAGAGAAGCACCCCCTTTAAGGAGGCCCCCACCTTAAAGCACCCACCTCTGACTGCACCCCAACTCCGCCCCTGCACCCTCTCCTCTTCGGGGTGCGTTTCACTGGCCTCCCCCTCACTGGAGGGGCCTGCTGGGTGCCTAATGACCCTTCCTCTCCCCAGCCTCCCAGAGGCAGGGCTCCTGGCCCTGGAACAGCCTGGCCACCCGGCCACACCTCCTGTCCCAGAAGGCGCTGAATGAAGTGCCCTCCTGAGGCTGCCCTAGCGCGGGGACACAGCCTTGCTGGGCTACAATAGTGGTGGCCGCAGGGCCTGTGTTATGACAGATGAATCAGGGCTGCGAGGCCCATTGCACAGAGCCCAGAGGAGGCCTACACCTCCTTCTTAGGTCCGGCCTGGGGCAGGGGCCGGGCCTCTGCCTCCTTCCTGGGCTCCGCCACACCCAGCTCCCCATCAGATGGGCAGCAGCCAGCTCTAATGGGCAGCATCACGAGGTGCCCAGAAGGGAAATGAGTCAAGGAAGGACCCCCCCCTCCTATGAGGGTGAGTCAGAGCTGGAGCCCTGGGAGCCTGGTCCCCAGGGACCCCCTGCTCTGAGTCTCAGGGACTGGGCTTCTCATGAGCTGGGCAGGGGTAGAGAGACTGCAGCCCCCCGTTCCCCCCCCCCATGTCTCTGCACTGCCCCAGCACGGACTGTGAGGGTGTTCTGGGGGCACTGAGCCCTGGAGGGGCTGGACGGGACCTTGGGGAGGCCGCAAAGCAGATGAAGATTTCAATGACCGTCCTGTCCCACCTGCAAAGCTCCAGATGCAGAGGATGGGTTGAGAGGAGGCCAGGCCCAGGGGTCCCCGCAGCGCCCCACATGGGAGGGAGGGAGGAGACAGAACTGCAGGCAGGGTAGAGAGAAGGGAAGGCCGAGGTGGGCACGGGCTGAAGGCACTGAGGCGGGAAGGCCAGTAGCCTGGTGCCAGGAAGAGCCACTGGACCAGGGCTCAGAGGCCTTAAATGGCAAACCAGAGTCACCGCCTCTGCCCTGCTGGCCGGATGGGGCTTCGGGAAAGAGCCACATGGAGCCAGTGGGCGTGGCATGTCCAGCAAAACCTGCCTTTGCGAAGGACTTGGAAGGCGGAGGGCCTAGAAGGGTTGGTCTCCCTCCTCCCAGGCAGCCCCCCTCTAACCAGGCCTGGCTCAGCATCCCAGCTAAGGAAGGCCCCTTCTGGACAACCCCCCTTCTCAAGCTGCATGAGCATGCTTTGCCTCTCCATGCCAGTGTCCCAGGCCGGAGAGCCCCAAACGCTGTCCCATTTCTCAGATGGGAGGATCGAGGCTCGGGAGGAAGCAAAGCACTCTGTCTCGCAGGGAAGGAGGAAGCAATTCCCTGTAACAGCCCCCTGCCCCACTCCTCTCTGGGCAAGCTCCCAGGTTTGGCATGGGTCACACAGATGAGGAGCATGGTGCCCGCTCCTCTGAGCCATCGGTGAGGCCAGCAGAGGGAGGATGGCACGTGGGGGTGGGGCATTGTGGAGCACAGCTGGGGCCAGAGGGAGCACGGACAGGAGGCCTGTGATTCAACTCCTCTCCCAAGCCTGGCAGAGCAGGGCCAGAGAGACGGTGCAGTAGGTAGGCAGGACAGTCGCCCTGCATGTGGCTGGCCCAGGATCCATCCCGGGCATCCCCTCTGGTCCCCTGAGCCCCGCTAGGAGTGATTCCTGAGCACTGCTGGGTGTGGCCCCCAAACAAAACCAAACAAACCGGGCCTGGCCCAGCTGATGTTGAAGGTGAAGTGGGTCTGGGGGGAGGGAGGGCAGCGGGACTAGGGATGACCCTCCAGGGCAAGTGATTGAACCCGGGGACCGTCTGCTTCGTGAGATTGTCGTAGGGAGTGGTGTGTGCCCGCTGCCCCCTGCCTGAGCCTGGCCCCCGCCGCCCGCCCCTGCCCTGCCTTTGATAGGGCAGGGGCCAGGCCCTGGGCCGGCTCTCACAGACGCTGAAAAAGCTAACGGAGAACCAAGGGTAACTGTGTCCCCAATCCCCCGCTCCATGGCACCCGCCCTCCCCCAGGGCAGGGAGGACAAGAGCGGCCTTTCAGGACTGCGGGCCTGGGGGGCCCTGCCGAGGGGGGGGGCGCCAGGTGGACCGTGCCTCTGGGGGAGCCGGCGTGTGGTGCAGAGGAAGTGCATGGGCTGCGTCTGGGAACTGGGCGTGCTGCCCAGGAGGGGGCGGGAGGGGGAGTGGGAATGAGCCTGATGCACAGGGACGAGGGTGCACACAGCCGTCCTCACACTGTGCCCCTGCACCCCTCCTCCTCCTGCCCGCCTTCCCCAGACCCCCCCACCCCCCGCTGCTGGCAGACCTGGGGGTGGGGAGAAGGTAAGGGCAGGCTGTCGCCGGCCGGGCTGGGTCCTGTTCCTGCCAGGAGCACCTGAGTGAGGAGGCTTTGGGGTCCGGAGCCTGGCCTGTCCCTACCCTGTGTCTCTGTCGCTCACCGCCCTGCTCCCAGCACCAGCTGGGCCCCACACAGCAGCATAACGCTGCCCCCAGTGCTCCGATTCTATGGAAACTTCTCGCATTAAGGAGTCCTCCTCAAGGCCCCCCCCCCCCCGAAGAAGTTCAAATGATAGAGCAACTCGTGTGACGTGGTGCAGCCTCCCACGCTCCATCCCTGGCTCTGCAGCCTCCCCCAGCCTCTACGGGTAGATCGAGGCCCTATTTTATTTTATTTTATTTATTTTGTGGTTTTTGGTTCGGGGCCACACCCAGCGCTGCTAAGGCCTGACTCCCGGCTCTGCACTCAGGGATCAGTCCCGAAGGTGCAGGTGACCATATGGGATGTCGGGGACCAGCCCCAGCCTGGCCACGTGCAAAACAAGCGTCCTCCCCACGGTGCCATCCCTCCAGCTCCCATAGCTCCTGTTTTAAAAAGAGAGGCAGGAGCGGGGATGCCCAGTGGGCAGAGCGCAGGCTTTGCCCATGGGCCCTCCTGGTTCCATCACCACACAACCCACCAGGAGCACCCCCAGAGCACAGAGCCAACGTGGCCCCCAAACCAAGCAAACAAAAGGAGTCTTTCTGCAGCTCGGACTCAGGGAGGATTGTGCTGCTGGTATTCCTGAAGGTGCGGGAGGAACCCCGGCACGGGGGGGCCCAGGGCTCCCCCTCACTGCCCTGCAGGTGCCCCTAACTAGAGGGTGGAGGAGAGGGAGAGCCTCGGAGCTGAGCTCCTGCCGCACCCCACAGCAGCTCACAGACATTCCCATTTCGCAGACAAAACACTGAGGCCACAGTTTTGCCTTTCGCCCCAACAACTGCTCCACTGCTGGCTTTCCCAGGCCAGACCTGAGAGGTTAGTGCCCCCTCCAGGGAACTCCACCTGCCCAGCAAGGGCGATGGGTCTGCAGGGGAGAGATGGACCCTGAGTTCCCCACATTTCTGCCCTTGTCTCCTCATATCCCCAATGCCCCCATCTTTCCAAACTACACCCTGCTTTCTCCCTTCTAAGGAAACCCTCTCTGTCTCTGTCTCTGTCTGTCTCTCTGTCTGTCCCTGTCTATGTCTCTGTCTGTCTCTCTCTGTCCCTCTCTGTCTCTGTCTCTCTTACACTCTCTTTCTCTCCTCCCCTCCCCCTCCCTCTTTTTGGGCCACTCAGCAGTGCTAGGGGGTTACTCCTGGCTCTGCACTCAGGAATTACTCCTGGTGGTGCTCAGGGGACCAAATGGGATGCTGGGACCGAATCTGGGTTGGCTGTGTGCAAGGCAGGCTGTACAGACTACCTGCTGTTCTAAATCTCGGCTCCCACAAACCCTCTTGAAGCTAACCCCAGCCCCTCTCCTGACCGCTGACTCGGTGGCCAAGAAAGCCCATTTGTTTCGGTTCTGGAGGCTGCGACGGAGCAGCTGGGTGGCACCGCTCACCCACGTTCTGGACAGTGCCCATCCTGTTGGCTATTTCTTCCTCCTGCTCGGCATCTACCCACGCCCGGCGGCTCCCAGCCTGCGGAGGCGCCAGTGCTGTGAGCTCTGGGCCACATCTGGGAGCCCGGCCCCCGCGCCGGTCTGCATCACCCACCGTGTGCCTCTCAGGGGCCGGGGGACGCCCGCCCCTCCCAGACCTCACCGCTGCCCCTGGCCCCCAGAGAGGGACAGCTCCTTACACAGTCACACCGCATGTCCTTAGGGAACAACTGGTTTCCACACCACACCCCCCTGCCCCCCCACTCCGTGCCCTGCCTTGGGTGTGGCCCTGCCCACAGACCGAGCGACTGCCCAGAACAGACTTTCCGTGTGCTTCCCTCGTGAGCCTCACTGTCTCGCCTTAGACGGGCTCCCCAGAGAGGGACTTAGAGACCCCAGATCACAAGGGCACTGGGTGCCCCATCCAGGCCTTTCCGTGCCGCCCACCACGCCCACAAACGTGAGGGTTTGCGCAGAGCAGCTCTGGAACGAACGTCCAGAGATGGTAAAAGATGAGGTTTTGATAAGCTCTTCTGTGGCCTAAAGGCGGGGACCTGCTCTGACTGGAAACAGACTGACTGATGAGCTCGGGGCCCTGGGAGAGAAGGAGCAGAGCCCAGTCCGCACCCTCCATGGCGAGCCCCACCGCAGCACCCCACCCTGCCTTCCCTCCTGGGCCCACAGGGGACATCCTGGTGGCAGCCAGTGCCAAAGGCCCCCCTGTGCCGGGCCCTGTCCCACCAGGGATTCTTCTCCAGGCAGATAAGAATCCATAGCCACAGGGGCCGGAGCAATAGAGCAGTGGGCGGGCGCTTGCCCTGCATACCTGTGGCCATTCCCTGACACTCTGTGTGTTCCCTGAGCCCCACCAGCAGTGATCCCTGAGCACAGAGCCAGGAGCAAGCCCTGAGCATAGCTGGGTGTGCCTCCCCCACCCCCAAAAAGAAAAGAATCAGAGTCCAGAGCAACATCACAGCGGGCAGGGCATTTGCCTTGCACGTGGGCAACCCAGGTTTGATTCCTGGAATCCCATATGGTCCCCTGAGCCTGTGAGAGGGGATCCCTGAACACAGAGCCAGGAGCAAGCCCTGAGCATTGCTGGGTGTGATCCCAAAACCAAAAAAATAAATGAATAAACCAGAACCCACAGCCCCGGCCCCTCCACCTGGGCTCACGCTCTCGGCTCCCATCCTCAGTTCCTGGGCCTGTGCTGGCCACTCACTGCTGACGCTGGGCCCGCTCCCCTCCGCTCCATGCGGTGAGAGGACGTTCCCGCCCACCCTCACCTGGCCCCTTCCCCCTGACTTCCACCTGTGTGCCCACTACATGTGAGAGCATGCACACACACACACAAGGACACAAACAGATACACATGGGGGCACACACACACACACAAGCACACATATGGATGCATGTGGACACACATAGACACACATGGGGGCACACTTACACACAAGGGCTCACACGGACACATGTGGTGCACACAGACACACATGGGGGCACACATACGGTGCACATGGACAAACATGGAGCACACATGGACACACAAGGGCACACACAGACACACATGCGGGCACACAGATAAACATGGTACAAACAGACAACCATGGGGGCACACACACATGGCACACATGGACACACATGGTGCATACGGACACACTGGGGCATACACATAGACATACATGGGGCACATGGACACATGTGGGGGCACACATGGACAGACATGGGGCACACGCACACACATGGTGCACATGGGCGCACATGGGGCACACACGGACACACATAGGGGCACACAGATAAACATGGTGCAAACAGACAACCATGGGGGCACACACACACAGCACACATGGACTCACATGGGGTTCATGCACACACATGGTGCACACGGACAAATGGTACACGTGGACGCATATGGGGCATACACACAGCACACATAGACATACCTGGGGCACATGTACACACGTGGGGGCACATACACAGTGCACATGGACATACTTGGACACACAAGGGTGCACATGGACACACATGGGGGCACACAGATAAACATGGTGCAAACAAACATGGGGGCACATACACATGACACACATGGACCCACATGGGTACACACATAGCACACATGGACAGACATGGGGCACACGCACAACATGGTGCACATGGACACGCATGGGGCACACATGGACACACAAGGGTACACACGGACACACATGTGGGCACACACACATACACGGTGCACATGGACACAAATGACGGCACACGGAGACACATGGGCAAACGGCGCACATACACGGACACACATGGGTGCACATGCACACACACAAGTGTACACAGAGAGGCCACTCAGGGATGGGCAAAGAGAGTCCAGCCCCGGACAGCCAAGGCCTCCATCCTGGCAGAAACCTCCAGCTCAGGCCCCGGCCCCAGCTGCTCAACTGGCCCAGCAGAGCCTTTGGCCCAGGGAAGTCTGTCGCTGGCTCTCTGGGAGGGTGGGGGGCCGGGAGAGCGGACTTCTAACTTCCGTTCCCACCTAGAGCCCCCTCCCCCACCACTGCAGGAGCGGCCTATAAATATCCTGGGCCGGGACTATTCCCACGCGCGGCCCCGCCTGCCCTCTCCTCCTGCTCTCAGTGCGGGGGCCAGTCCAACGTTCCTGCAGCTGGACGCCCGCCAGGCGGGCCTGGGCCCACATACGCGCGCGCACACACGCATGCGCACACACACCCCTGGCCAGGGAAGGGACGCGAATTTCCCCCCTTTTTGGGCGATTTGGAGCAGCTAACGGGAGCTCTGGTCCCATCCCTCCGTCCTGGCCGCTGTGAGTCCTCAGCCCAGGCCGGGGGGCGGGGAAGACACTGGGCACACCCTGATGTCTGAAGTCGAGGACCCCCCTCATCCCAATTCCATGCACAGCCTCCAGATAAGCCCCCTGAGCAGCTTCTCTCCTGAAACTGAAATACCTCCTCCCTCTGGGGCTGCTGGGGGTCCCCATTATTGTGTCTCCCCAGGACCCCTTGCCCGGCCCTCTGGGCGCCTGTGTGGGAGTTGGTGCGAAAGGTTGACTCTGCCGTGCCCCGTGAGAGTCTGGGGGGACAGAGCGGGGTGGACGGGGAAGGTGAGGCCCTGCCAACTGGGACAGAGCATGAAGGCGCTGTGTGCACAAGCCCCAGGCCGGACCCCCGGCTCTGTGTGGCTCCTCGAGTAAAGCCGGGATAGCCCCGAGAGCCCCCTGCACTGCTAGGGAGGCCCCTAAAGAAAGGACAGAGGGGTGGGGGGAGTGCAGAGGGAGGAGGCCCTGGGTGAGGCCACATGCTCCCCGCTCCTTGGCTGTGAGGGGAACTAGGACGACTCCGGAGCCCAGCATCCCCAGACCCAAGAAAAGCCCAGGCTCAGAGGGGAGCCCTCTGATGGGGCAGGGGGTCTGCTCCCAGCTCCCTGCCAAGCCCGGGAGGTCCCCTGGGCGGCTCTGCTAGGGGCTGCTTCACCCCGACCCCTGCTCCCTGGCCCAGCTGTGGCCCCTTAGTCCTCGCCTCTTTGAGAGCTGAGTGGGTCCCCGGAAACGGCCGCAGACCTGCCACCGGGGAGGCACCCTGGGGAGAGGCTGGGGCACCCTCTGCCTTCCCCCCTAGAGAAAGCCCTTCACCGCGTACCCCAGCACAGACATCCCGCCCCCAGATGTGAGCTAACAGGAGCCAGGCTCCGGCCCCCACACGGACCCGAGGGGCATCTGGAGCCCGGGTGCTCCTGGACACCCATCTGGAGCCCAGCTGAGCCCTCTGGGACAGACCCTGTCCCCCCACTGCTGAGACCCCCCGGGCAGAGGGCCCGGTCCTGCTGTGTGGCCCAGTGTCCCCCTCTCTCCCTCTCTGAGCTTCTGTGCAGACTCCCCCCCCACCCATTAAGAGCAGAATGAGGGGGCATGGGGGGCTCTGCCCTGTTCAGAGAGCCCAGAGGCAGCCCCGCACCCCCAGGGCTCCTGACACCCGGATCCCATTTCCTAAATTGGAGCTTCCCGGGCTCTGTCCCGGGGCCAGGGACACCGCCTCCCTCCCGGCCGCCCCCGGGTCCCAGCTTCCACACCCGGCCCCGCCCCAGCCCGCCAAAAATAAACCCAGACCCACCACCTCCATGTGCCAGCCAGGCCCGCCCAGGCTGCCCAGCCAATTGAGTCACCCCCGAGCTGGGCCTTTGTGAGTCAGCGGCGGCGCTGTGGCTCCAGGACACACGCCCAGACACCCGGCGGCCCCCCGCAGCACAGCAGGAGGGTCCCACCCGCACCCGTAGCCACAGCCCAGCCAGGGCCTCCGTGCCCAGCTCCAGCTTGGCCTGTCCCCGGCTTCTCCTCTACGCAGACACAGGCAGGGGCCTCCCGCCCAGAGAACGCCCAGAGCAGGGTCTCCGGGCCCTGAGCCCAGGCTGGCGGTGGGCAAGCCTCAAAGAGGGCCAGTTCCAGGGACTTTGGTCAGAGCCGGCCGCTCGTCCCGGGGTTTAGGAAGGGGCCTGGGTGCCCACAGTGTCCCTCCCAACCACAGACCAGCGTCCCTCCATCTCTGTCTCTCTACCTTTTCTGTCTCTCCGTCTCTGTCTCTATCTCTGTGTCTCCCATCTCTGTCTCTCCCTCCATCTCTGTCTCTCCCTCCATCTCTGTCTCTCCCTCTATCAGTGTCTCTCCCTCCATCAGTCTCTCCATCTCTGTCTCTCCCTCCATCTCTGTCTCTCCCTCTATCAATGTCTCTCCCTCCATCTGTCTCTCTCCATCTCTGTCTCTGTACCTTCTCTGTCTCTCAGTTCTGTCTCTCTCCCTTCGGGCTCCCTGTCTGTCTGTCTGTCTGTCTGTCTCCCTGTCTGTCTCCCTGTCTGTCTGTCCCATCTCCGCAGCCCTGCTCTGCTCTTCCCTTCACCCGGTCTTGCCCTTTCAGCAGCCCTCTGGGCCCCCCAGGTCCCTCATCTTCTTTTTTGTTTGTTTTTGGGTTTGGGGCCGCATCGGTGATGCTCAGGGGTTACTCCTGGCTCTGCACTCAGGGATCACTCCTGGCAGGCTCAGGGGGCCATATGGATGCCGAGGGTCAAATCCAGGTGGGCCGAGTGCAAGGCAAACGCCCTCCCCGCCGTCCTGTCGCTCCAGCCTCATCTCTCTCCCTCTGTCAGTATCCCCCCACCTCCACCCAGTCCTGGGGACCAACCCCTGGGGAAATGTTTCATCCCCCTCTCTTCCCCCCCCACCACATCCTGTCCCAGGGAATGTCACGATCCCACAGGCGCTTCCTCGGGGGCTGAGGAAGCGGGCAGGGGCCTGGGAATGGCCCCACACACGGCTTGGCCAGAGCCTGCAGAGCCTCAAGCCCGCCTCAGCCGTCTCCCGTCTGCTGCTCCGGCTTCCGACTAAAAATAGGGACCCTGAGTCTATTTTCTCTAAAAACAAGCACCAGGCACTGTCCCTGCAGGCCCAAAACAGCCATCCTGGCGGGCAGTCCCCGCCCGGCCCAGCCCAGGTCCAGCCCCACCTGGGCACAGGGGCTGGAAGGGAAGGTGGGGCCCCTCCGCAGTCCCCCCACCTTCCCTGTGGCCTCCGCCGGGAAGCAGAGTGCTAGTGCCACTGCCCGGCACCCAGGGGCAGGAAGGCTCTCGTGGAGGGTCAGGAGGGCCCCTTATGGGCAGGTTAAGAAAGTGGAGCTGAGCCGAGGTGGTCTGTCCACAGGGAGGGGAGGACAGTTCAGGGTTCCTGGGGGCTCACACGGGAGGAGCTGGCCAGCATCTGGTGTCCGTGCTGGACTTCGGGGGTGCTCGGAGCGGGAAGGCTGGAGCGAGCTGGGGTCAGGTCAGGGCCGGGACTGTCAGGGTCAGAGCAGGAGCCTGTCACTGGGGCCGGGCGACAGGGCAGCAGGATGGAGCCAGGGCAAACGACTTTCAGTTGGTCTTACAGTGGGCGGAGTGGGCCCGGGAGCAACCCTGTGGTGGGGGAGCAGGAGAAGGGGGAACTGGGCCAGGGCTGGACCAGGGCTGGGGGGCTCCTGTGGGTCTTCATGGTATTGGTGTCTAGAGGGTGAGCCGAGACGTAGGTGCCTAGCTCGGAGGGGTACCTGATGCCCAGGAGTGGGGACAGGGTCAGGGCACAGCCCAGGCAGAGCTGATGGGGCAAAGGGAGCTTCCCAGGAAGTGGGTGGGAGGACTCGAGACCTGGGGAGCACGGGGGCCCTGAGCGAGGATGTTGGACTTTGGGGTCCCCTCCCAGGCCTCTTCAGAGAGGCCACGGGCACCCCGTGACACCCTCTGCGCTCCTTAGAGCAGAGGCCCCCAAACTTATTCCTCCTCCTGCTCCTTTTCAGAAAACAATCACTGAGCCTCCTCTCAGTGAACAGAAAATGCCCCAATGGCACTCGAGGCAGCCAGTGTCCCCCCGGGGGTCAGCAGGCCCATTTCTGCATCAACATGGGGGTGGCCGCTGTCCACACAGACCCGGGAATCCCTGAGGACTGACCACATGCTGCCAGTCACTTTCCACTGGCCAGCGTTGTCCACTGGTGTCCCAGGGTCTCCACGCACGTCCCTGTCACAATGAGGAAACTGAGGCCTGTCCATCCATGACTCAGTGGAATATGTGTGTTGGGGTGGGGATTCCCTGGCCCAACCCTCTGCTTCCCCCAAGTCTCCTGTCTGGGGGGTCCTAACCCTAACCCTAACCCTAACCCTAACCCTAACCTTCCCTTAGCCCACAGGGAAACTGAGGCAAGAGCAGCAATGACTTCTTAGCGCTGAGTACATGCTGGGCCACAGAGGTCCACCTGCACCCCTCTTCTGTCTGGACACCCCCACTGATGGTCTCAGGGCACCCTGAGGCACCTGGGCAGCCCACAGGGGCCCAAGGCTGGGTGACGGCCCCTTCTGGATCCCAGGTTCTGGGTTCACGCAGACCCAGGGCTGCCAGCTGCCTCCTGAGGGTCCTTCTCAGGTGCTGCTCTTCCTGGGCCCCCCATCTTAGTTCTGGAAGGAGCTGGAAGGAGCCGGCTGCCCCCGCAGAGGAGAGGGAGCAGATGGAGCCCTCCTCCCGCCCCCACCCGGCCAGTCAGGAGAGCCCCTGCAGAAGGGAACAGCGTGTGTCATCCTGGCAGGGGCCTGGCTTGCACACCCCACTTCCCATTCCGAAGGAAAGCCGGGGCTCTGCCCGCGCCACACGTGCAGGGGCTTGAGCCAGACCCGCCCCTCCCCGGAAGCCTTGCACAGATCTCTGGGCCTCCCACCAGGACAGAGGGCCCCCCTCGCAGGGACCCCCAGGAGGTGGGACAGGGCAGAGTCAGGCAGAGTCACCCCCGCCCCGGTGCTACCTCCTCTCCACACCCTGCCTTCTGTTTTCTTTTATGGCTACACCCAGCGGTGCTTTTTCCTGGCCCTGCACTCGGGGATCACTCCTGGCAATGCCCAGGGGAGCGGATGTGGGGCCGGGGGTGGAACCCCGGGCTGGCCGCATGCAGGACAAGCGTCTTCCCACCGAAACAGGGTTCCAGCCCCAGACCTGCCCTCAGCGGGTACAGCAGGGAGAAGGCCACGCCCCCCACCCCCCCACCACCAGCGGGGCTGCTGGAGTGTGGAAAGCCGGAAAGGCAGAAAAAGAGAAGGGCAGGGAAAGCCCCTGAGCGTGGCACGCAGCCCCACCCTCGCGCCTCAGGCCCAGCTTCCACAAAGCCTCCATTGAGGCCCCAACCTCCCGCCACACCCAGAGGCGTCTGGGCTGTTCCTGCAGCAAAGTCTCTCCTTCCCGTCTCCTCCGGTGGACCCAAGATCCTGCAGTTTCCTCCCCCTGACCCCTGGCCCAGCTTCCTCTCCGGGGTCTACCTTTCAGAGGAGACCTCCCCACTGGGACTGTGTCCTGACGTTTGTCCCTCAGCTAGTGGCACTGGGTTCTAGGTGGTGGCTGAGGCCAGGGGCAGGGGGCCTCACCAGGGACCCGAAGGCGTGTCCCGTGCACAGGGGTCCAGGGCACCGGGAGAGAGCTGTGGTCCCCAGAGCCCGGCCTGGGCCATGTGCTTCCACGGCTCCGACGGGGAGGGCTCGGTGAGCCTGAGGCAGAACAGAACAGCTGACCTGAGTTCCGCAGGTATGCTGCTGTCTCTGGCCTCAACCCTAGCAAGCAGGGACTGGCTCGGGTGCAAGGAAAGTGGGTCTCCTGACACCCCCTCTTACCTGCAGGGGGCCAGGGAGGGGAGGAGCGGTGGGAACAGCATCTGGAACGGTCAAAGCCAGCAGCCAGAGCCACAGTGAGCCGGCCACACGGGGCCTTCACCACGTGGGGGATGTCACGTGCTGATCCACACACACACATACCACACACACTCTCTGCACACATCCATGGCACACACCCCACTGCACACACACACTGCATACATACATACACTGCACACACACCACATTGCACACACCCACACTGCACACACCCACAGTCCACTGCACACACACCCCACTGCACACACTGAGCACACCCAATTGCAGACAATCACCCTCTATTTTTTTTAACTTTTATTAGTGAAACACCATGAGGTACAGTTGTAGACTTACAAATTTTTGTGCTTGGGTTTCAGTT
>JAOXYA010000001.1:1403683-1419846 GCA_028565675.1 Sorex palustris
ATTTCATCGCCCCATTTTTTGATGGGGTTGGATGTTTTCTTCTTGTGGAGTTCAACCAGTACTTTGTATATCCTTGACATCAACCCCTTGTCGGATGGATATTGGGCGATTATCAGACAATCACCCTCCAAACACACCCACTGCACACACTGTGCACACACCCCACTGCATACACACCTGCTACACACACACCCCCCCACTGCAACCCTCACTGCACACACACTCACTGCACACACTCACAGCACTCACACTCACTGCAGTTCTGACACTTTTCCCCTCCCAGTCCAGGGTCTAGAGCTCTGGTCCCAAATGCTCAGGAAACTTCAGGGCCATTCCTCAGCCCAGTGCCCTTGGAGGGAGCAGAGTGCGCGCGAGGTCAGGGCGTGGTGGCCTGAGGTCTGGAGGGCGGGGTGAGGTTCGGAAGAACCAGCTACTAGGCGGACACCTGGCTCTCACACAGTGGCCATTTAGCCCCAGGTGAGCCCCTCACACACCCACTGGGAAACAGAGAGCCCCTCATGTCTGCCTGGGCCCTGCCAGAGCACCCCACCCCGTGAGCCTCCCCACTCATTCAAGGGCGTCCCCTGAGCCCCACCCCTGCCTGCCTGAGCTGGATGCCTGAAGATGAAAGGAAGGTGAATGGGCGGATGGATGGACAGACGGATAGGCAGATGGATCTACACACCCCCTTCTCTCTTCATTCATCTCTCACCTTTTGCTCCATCCCAGAGCTGGGAGTCCCTGCCCCCAGAGCCCCCAGCCTGGGCATCCCCGCTGGCCACCCTGCCCAGCAGCTCTGGGCTCCCAGACTTTCTCCCTTATAAAGTCAGGCGGCGGCAGACACCCAGGAATGCCACTGCCCATGACGCATGCCGGCTGCAGAGCCGCCTGGCTGCCCCGAGACCAGGAATGCGGGGGGGGGGGACAGATTGGGGGGCGGGGGAGCAGGACAGGGCCCCAGGGGCCGGTGTCCAACAGGTAGGATTCTGCAGGTGGCAGGGCAGAGGTGGGGGGTGCTGCTTCTCTCTGTCCCAGCTTCCGGGCCTCTCAGCTGGGTTCATGAGACTCTGGCCCTGAGAACGGGCTTGAGCACAGGGGGGAGAAGGACGGGGCGCCCAAGGGAGGCGGAAACAAGAGGGCAGAGGCGGGGTGTGACCAGGCTGGCCCCCCCACAGGGCTCCCCGTGGCAGCCCCTGCAGCCTGGGAAAGGCTCCCACGGCTTGAGAACCACCCCCGGCTGACTGGGAGGGGCCGGCGAGCCTGGTGGGCAGTGTCCCCACCCTGCCAGCTGACCCATCTGCCCAGAGCCCTTCACAGCCAGGACTGGTTTCAGGGGGGGCTTGGTCTCCCCACAGGGGAAGGGGGAAGGATACGGGCTCTCTCTCTGTGCCCAGCCCTGCCCAGCACGGGGCCTGGTCAGCGGTGCCCTGTCGGGCTTCACCTTGAGCAAACCTCTCCGCGGGTGCCAGGCGGGGGCCGGCAGCCTCCGAACACATGGGCCCCTGTCAGGGAGCGGGGTCCCGCCCGGCCGCCGCGGGTGGCACAATCGGCCCTGTGTCCCAGCCCACCCGTGGCACCAGCATACAGCCTTACGCAAACGCCAGGCACGGCCCCAGCACCACCCACACGCGCATACGCAGCAAAGCACACGTCTGCGGGGCCCGGCCTGTGGCCCCTCTTCGCTCTCCCGTCTGGCCCCTGGGCCAGTGTGAGAGCCGACCCAGCGGGGCGGGTGTGGGTGACAGGGAGGCACGAAGTCTGGGGGAACTGTGCGCCTCCCCGGCAGTGGGGGGGGGGCCTTCCCGCTCCTCTGCCAGTACCCCAGCCCAGCCTCTGAGCCCACCCTGAGCTCTGCTCCTTTTCTGTGCCTCTCTGACCCTGCCCGTCCTCCTCCCTTCCTCCTCTACACCGGTGGTCTTCAACCTCTGTACACATGCCAGCTCGACCTGGCACAGGTCTGCAGGCTGGTGGGTGAAGACCCAGCCTCACCTCTCCCGGGAAGCCCTCAGGGATTGGCCCTCAGCTCCTTCATTTCTTGACCTGGAAACCAACCCCCGTTCCCTGTCCCCCAACACACACACACACACACACACACACACACACACACACACACACACACACAGAGGAAAGCTTCTCTTCGACTCTGGCAACTGCAGTCCATCAGAGACGAGCGGGAGAGACGGAAAGAGGAGGCCGGGAGGAGGAGTGGCAATGCTCAGAGTTTCCAAACCCTCGGCCAGCGGCCTCAGAGGCCTCTGTGGGGTCGCGGGGGCCGCCTGGCCTGTGTTCCCCACTGCACAAGGCAGCTTGTGTGAGCACTTCCCCGCCCGGTCTCACAGGAAACAGCAGGGCCGGCCCCTCAATGAGCCCATTCAGATGCACTCTCTGGAAAGTGCCTCTGCTTCCTGCTGCCCCCCCACCTCCTCCCCACCCGCTGCAGGGCCGGGCCTGAAGGCCGCAGCACTCTCCTGCTGGACCAGCAACGGGCCAGGTGGTGCAGTGGTTAGAGCCAGCTACTTGCCTTCCTGCCTGGTCCACGCTCGGACACTGTGACCTTGTCACGCAGATAAAAAGGGTACACCTCAATGTGCCCCCCTTCCCATCAGTATTTAGCTATGGGCTCTCCCAGCCAGCGGGAGCCTGAGGGGGCTGGTTCTATGGTTTCTGAGGCATAAGGCATCTCACTGGGCTATGACAGGGCCAGTTTACAGGACTCTCAGCAACGGGACCTTCAGTTCGCACCCTCCACTTTGAGCTCCAGCCTGCCACGGTGAGGGTTCCATCCTGTGGGGACCACATACCCCACCAGCACTGCCTCCCATATGGGACGACTGAGACCCCCTAGAGTGCTCAGCTGTGCTCTTAAGATTCAAGTCAGAGGCCCGAGCCATAGCACAGCGGGTAGGCACCTGCATCGTCCGTGGCTGACCCACGTTCAATCCCTGGCACTACATAGAGTCCCCCTGAGCATTGCCACCAGTGATCCCTGAGCACAGAGCTAGGAGTAAGCCCTGAGTACCACCAAGACTGGCTCAAATCCCTTCCCACATCTCTCTGCCAAAAAAAAAAATCAACGTGGGCTAGGGAAGTGGCTCGGAAGTAAGGCACTTGCTTTGTCTTTGTGAGACACTGGGTTTGATTCCCAGCACACCAAAAAAATAAATAAATAATAAATAAGGTGGGGGTGAGTCTGGAGCAATAGCACAGTGGGCAGGGCGCTGGCCTTGCACGCAGCCAACATGGTTGACCCGAGTTCGATTCCTTCGCCCCTCTTGGAGAGCCCAGCAAGCTATCGAAACTATCTCACCCGCATGGCAAAGCCTGGCAAGCTAGCCGTGACGTATTCGATATGCCAAACACAGTAACAACAAGTCTCACGATGGAGACTTTACTGGGCCCGCTCAAGCAAATCGATGAACAACGGGAGGACAGTGACAGTGAAGGTGGGGGTGGGGAAACAGTAGCAGGTAGGATGCTTGCCTCCTATGCAACAGACCTGGGTTCGATCCCCAGCATCTTGTATGGCCCCTTGAGCCTGCCAGGAGTGAACTCTGAGTTCAGAGCCAGGAGTCAGCCAGGAATACCACCAGATGTGGCAAAAATAAAGAAAGGAGAAACAGTCCATTGGGTAGAGTGCTTGCTTTGCATGCAGCTGACCCATGTCCAGTCCCCAGCACTGCAGAGGGTCCCCCCCCCGCCAAGCATCACCAGGAGTGATCCCTGAGCAGAGCCAGGAGTAAACCCTGAGCATCTCCAAGTCCCTGAGCATCTCCAAGTGTGGCTCAAAAGCGAAAACAAAACAACCAGAATCCATGTTTGGCTGCATGCGGTTCTAGCTCGGCAGCAGAGCGTACGCTTCGCGTGTGTGCAGGGCTGTGTTTAGTGCCAGCAACAAAAGATGAGTGTCATGGCTGAGTGTCAGTGTCGTGGCTACGTGTTCAGGATCATGGCTGAGTGTTTAGTGTCCTTGTCAGCGTCGTGGCCGAGTGTTCTTGCAGAGCAGGCGTGCCCGGGAAAGGCTGCCGACTCCCTGCTCATCTTCCTGCTCAGGAAAGCATTGCTGGCCATGCTCCGGGCGCCCGACGGCTTCGTGGTTCTGGCTTCTCCCTCCCTCAGTTTCCAAGACAAAGTTCCGGTAGTGCCAGTGAGTGCTGGCAAGAGGAGATAACTGGAGGGGGCTTCGGCTCGGCCCCAGTGGGGAACATTATCTTCTCGGGCATCACTCCGGAAGTGTCCCCGCCTGCTTGGGTGCCCGTCAGCTGGCACGGGCTGCGGGTGGAGCAGCACGTGTGGCTGCTGCCAGGTCTGCCCTATCAGAGCCATCAGCTTTACTCACTCACAGGAGGACGGGAAGTCCAGCAGGGGGTGCTTACTAGCTCACTCCTCTCTGCCCCCCGCCCCGGTCTCTGAGACAGGTCTGAGGACTGTTTTGGCCCCAGTGCTCTCCCAACATCTTCGAGGAAAGGAAGTCACTGCAGTGGGGGAAGGGACTGCCTGGAAGAAGTGGCAGCTTTTAGAGCGGTGTGCTCAGGATTGGAGATAGTACAGTGGGGAGTGTACACAGCCAACCCCGGTTTGATGCCGGCACCCCACAGGGTCCCCTGAGCACTGTTAGGAGCCACCCCTGGACACAGAGCTGGGAGTGGGCCCCAAGTCTCCCTGAAAAAAAAATTAAAAAGGATTGTCCCAGAGTGGGACAACGGGGCTCGCCTCGGTGACCACTGGACTCGGGGTCCGGAGATGGGCTTGTCTTCAGCCCCACCCCAGGCTTTGGAGAGTCAGCTGGGGCCGGCGCTGGTGTGCTGGCTGTGGACACAACGGCCGGATCTGCCGGCTCGCCAGGGACCATTCATAGCCCCGCGGCAGGAAGGAATGGGGGTGATGGAGGAGGTGTTGGCTCGTGTTGGGTCCAGAGCTGCACATGGCCTCCATCTGGCCTGAGAGCCAGGCCCACAAGCGGCCCTGCCCCCTGCTCCCAAAGACAGCTGGGAACACGGTCCAAGAGGGGAGGGAGGGAGGCAGGCGGGGCTCCTCCCCAGGGCCCAGCCACGGCCCCACCAACTCATGGGGACAGGCAGGGGATGGAGAGCACCAGGGGAGTGTGGGGGGCATCGGGGCCTGCAGGAGCAGATGGGCTGAGGCTTGAGGGTTCTCCTGGGCACCTTTCCTGGAGGCCATGGCTTGAGCTCCTCAGACCCGGCACAGTTTCCCTTTGGACCAAAGCACAGTGACTTCTGGTTCCAGCAAGGAAAACAGGAACATGCAGAGCCCCGGCTCCCCCCACGCCCCCCCCCCCCAGCACTCCAGGAGGAGACCTGGGTTATTTAGCATTGCTCTGGGCCTTACTGCTACTGAGTGTTCTGGGTGGATGCCGGTGAGGCCAGGTCAAGCCCGTGTGGGAGCGGAGCAATAAAACAGCAGGGAGGATGCTGGCCTTGCACACAGCTGACCCAAGTTCGATCCCTGGCATCTCTTCAGTTCTCCTGAGCAGGGCCAGGAGTGATGCCTGAGTGCAGAGACAGGAGTCAGCCGTGGGAGTTGCCGGGTGTACAACACAGAGAGAGAGAGAGAGAGAGAGAGAGAGAGAGAGAGAGAGAGAGAGAACAGGACAGGTAGCAGGTAGGTGTGCTCCCCGCCCGTCCAGGAGCGTCCAGCCCACCGCGCCCTCTGCCCTCTGTCCCACAGCCTCCTTCTTCGGGGAGAGCCACCTGGAGGTGCCCGTGGCCACGGCTCTGACCCACGTAGACCTCCGGCTGCAGTTCTCCACCGCCCAGCCCGAAGGCCTGCTTCTCCTGGCCGCGGGCCCCGCAGACCACCTCCTCCTGCAGCTCTTCTCCGGACGCCTGCAGGTGAGTGACAGGAGCCGCCTCTCTCGTGGGGGACCCCAAGCCTTACTCGGACCCTCCTCTGCTCTCCGCCCGCTTCTCAGCGCCATCCCAGTTGGCCCAGTGCCCAGTATATGCTCCTCCGTGCGGGACCCCTCACTCCCAGAACCTGGGGAGGGCCCTCCCTGCAGGAAGTGCACCCGTGGTCCTCTGGGCCTCTGTGCCCACCTGGCACCCACCTGGCGCAGAGCATCCCTCTCCCGCCTCCCTCCAGCACCCCATCCATCATGTTAGCCGGCCACGTCTGCCGGAACGGGAACAGCTGTTCTGTTGCAGCGTCCTCGGTTCCCTCCAGCCATCCGAGGCTCTGTAGCGAGTGGTCTTCTCTTAGTGCTGCCCCTAACCATGAAGAACCGGAGGTCTTTGTCCAAATCTGGGGCGTCTGCCCAGAGAGCCTCATCCCTCAGCTTCAGCTGTCATTGCCGCTTGTAGCCAAAAGGGGCCGCTGTTGAGGGGCTAAAGAGATAGAGTACCAAGGAAAGTGATAACTTTGCACAAGGTCCCCCCAGAGCAGGGAGCAGGAGTGATCCTTCACCATCCAGGGTGTGGCCCCGAAGCAAACAAAAAGTAACCTATAAACCAGTAACACTAGGGGGATGGGGGTTACTCTTGCCATCGCCCCATGTGCAACAAGTATGCACTGAACTTCAGCCCCCACAGTCACAGCTGGGTTTGGGGGATTTTTCAGTGGGTGGTTTGCTTTAGGGCCACGCCTGGTGTTGCTCAGATCTGACTCCCAGTTCAGTGCTCTGGGTCCTAGCAGTAAGCTCACAGGTCATAGGGTGCTGGGGATCCAGCCCAACATCTCTGCATGCAGAGCGTGAGCACACACTCAGCCCCCCAAAGTCTCTGACTCCCATACTCACCCCTCTCCCTGTCCCACCATGACGCAGTGGGACTCCCCCGCTCACTGCCCAGAGCCATTTCTGGGCTCAGGGAAGGGGGACAGGCCAGTTCCATCTTCTCAGGGGTGAAGCTTGCTCCCCGCCTCCCATAGGCTGCCTCTGTGACTTCAGGGGGACTCCCCCTGCAGGGGGCATCTGGGGGGCGGGGAGCTCTATGTCTGGAATCTTCCAGACTCCAAAGGGATTGTTCTAGCCCCTCTCCCCAAAAGAGAGAGTAGAACCACCACAAAAATAAAAGTTCATGTACAGTGGCCAGAAAAGTATCCTGCTAAGGGTCAGGTCTGTGGACCTCCCGTGGGTCACCTGGAGTCCCCAGAGCCACCAGCCACCAGCCCCTGGTGTCAGAAATCCACAGCTCACCCCATACACATATCAGCTGCCCACGGCGACTCCAATGCCCACTTACATCCAAGTTCTTTTTTTGTTTGTTTGTTTTCGGTTCGGGGGCCACACTGATGGCCCTTAGGGGTTTCTCGCAGTGTGTGCTCAGGAGTGACGGCTGGTGGCACTCGGAAGGACCATGCAATGAGTGCTGGGGATGGATCCCAGGACCCCCACATGTGGAACATGTGCTCCAGTCCCCGGGGCCATCTCTGCAGCCCTTGGAGGGTGTTCTGGGGTTTGGATTTTGTTTTGTTTTTGTTCTCAAACAAAAACGAAACAAAATCAGCAGTGCTCAGTTACTCAGGGATCACTCCTGGTGGAGCTCAGGGAACCATATGGGGTGCCAGGGATCAAACCTGGGTTGGCCGCACACAAGGCAAATGCCCTACCTGCTGTGCTATTGCTCCGGCCCCTGGAGAGTATTCTTAATGATGGAGCCTCATCTCCCATTTTTAAGTCTCTCTTTACTTTCTTCTTAGGCTTCTTTAATAGCAAAAACAAAACCAAAAATAAATAATTGAAAACTAAACAAGGGGGCTGGAGAGCTAGTATAAGGGTTAAAGCACTTACCCTGCATGACGCCGACCCCAGCACCCCTTCGAGCCCCCCTCCAAGCCCTGCCAGGAGTGAGTCCCGAGCACAGAGCCAGGAGTGAGCCCCAAGCACTGAGTCAGGAGTGAGCCCTGAGCACTGAGCCAGGACTGAGCCCTGAGCCCCGCAGGCGTGGCCCCCAAACCAACTACAGCAAAATGAACAAGTCACGACAACTCCAACCCCTACCCCGTCTCCCCGCAGGTCAGACTGGTCCTGGGCCAGGAGGAGGTGACGCTTCGAACACCTGCAGAAACGGCCCTGGGTGACTCGGTCCTGCACAGCGTGGAGCTGAGCCTGGCCGACAGCTGGGCCGTGCTGTCTGTCGACGGGGTCCTGAACACCTCCGCCCCGGCCCCGGCAGCTCCTTTAGAAGTCCCCTATGGGGTCTTCGTGGGGGGCACGGGGAACCTGGACTTGGCCTACCTGAGGGCAGTCAGCCGACCCCTGAGGGGCTGCATCCATGTGGCCACCCTCAACGGGCGCAACCTCCTGCGGCCACTGAACCCGGGCGTGCTGGAGGGCTGCGCCGAAGAGTTTTCTGCTGGGGACGACGTGGCCTTGGGCTTCTCGGGACCCCACTCCCTGGCTGCCTTCCCCGCCTGGGGCACCCGGGATGAGGGCACCCTGGAGTTCACGCTCGTCACACGCAGCCGGCAGGCACCCCTGGCCTTTCAGGCGGGCGGCCGGCAGGGGGACTTCATCTACGTGGACGTGTTCGAGGGCCACCTGCGGGCCGTGGTGGAGAAGGGCCAGGGCACCGTCCTGCTGCACAACAGCGTGCCCGTGGCCGACGGGCAGCCCCACGAGGTCAGCATCCACGTGGACACGCACCAGCTGGAAATCTCGGTGGACCAGTACCCCACACGCACCTCCAACCGCGGTGTCCCCAGCTACCTGGAGCCCCAAGGCAGCCTGCTCCTGGGCGGGCTGGACGCCGAGGCCACGCGCCACCTGCAGGAACACCGCCTGGGCCTGGCCCCCGAGGCACTCCAGCTGTCCCTGCTGGGCTGCCTGGAGGACCTGAGCGTCAACGGCCGCCGGCTGGGACTGCAGGAGGCCGTGCTGACCCGGGGCATGGCGGCCGGCTGCAGGCTGGAGGAAGAGGAGTACGAGGAAGACGCCTACGGCCCCTACGAGGCCTTCTCCACGCTGGCGCCCGACGTCTGGGAGGTCATGGCGCTGCCCGAGCCCTGCGTGCCTGAGCCGGGGCTGCCCCCGGTCTTCGCCAATTTCACCCAGCTGCTGACCATCAGCCCACTGGTGGTGGCCGAGGGGGGCACCGCCTGGCTCGAGTGGCGCCACGTGCAGCCCACCCTGGACCTGAGCCAGGCGGAGCTGCGCAAGTCCCAGGTGCTGTTCAGCGTGAGCGGCGGGGCCCGCCACGGGCAGCTGGAGCTGGACATCCCCGGGGCGCAGGCGCGGAAGATGTTCACCCTCCTGGACGTGGTGAACCGCAAGGCGCGCTTCGTCCACGACGGCTCCGAGGACACCAGCGACCAGCTGGTGCTGGAGGTGTCCGTCACCGCACGGGGGCCCGTGCCGTCCTGCCTGCGCAAGGGCCAGACCTACCTGCTGCCCATCCAGGTCAGCCCGGTCAACGACCCGCCCCGAGTCGTCTTCCCCAATGGCAACCTCATGGTCATCCTGGAGCACACGCAGAAGCCGCTGGGGCCCGAGATCTTCCAGGCCTATGACCCCGACTCGGCCTGCGAGGGGCTCACCTTCCAGTTCCTGGGCGCCCCCGCCGGCCTGCCAGTGGAGCGCCGTGACCAGCCGGGGCAGCCGGCTGCCGAGTTTTCCTGCCGGGAGCTGCAGGCCGGCGGACTGGTGTACGTGCACCGTGGCGGGCCGGCCCAGGACCTGACGTTCCGGGTCAGCGACGGGCTACTGGCCAGCCCCCCAGCCACGCTGAAGGTGGTGGCGGTCCGTCCGGCCATCCAGGTGCTGCAGAACACGGGGCTGTGGGTGGAGCAGGGCTCCTCCGCCCCCATCCTGCCCTCCAACCTGTCGGTGGAGACCAACGCGGTGGGCCAGCAGGTCAGCGTGCTGTTCCGGCTCACCAGCCCGCCCCGGCTCGGGGAGCTGCAGAAGCAAGGCGCCGGCGGAGCCGAGGGCGCCGAGTGGCGGCCCGCGCAGGCCTTCCACCAGCACGACGTGGAGCAGGGCCGCGTGAGGTACCTGAGCACCGACCCGCAGCACCACGCGCAGGACCCGCGGGAAGAGCTGGAGCTGGAGGTGCAGGTGGGCCAGGAGGTGCTCAGCAACCTGACCTTCCCGGTGAACGTGCGCAGGGCCACGGTGACGCTGCTGCGGCTGGAGCCGCTGCTCGTGCAGAACACCCAGCAGGAGCCCCTCACCGCGGCGCACCTGGAGGCCAGCCTGGAGGAGGGTGCGGCCGGCCCGGCCCCGGCCAGCTTCCACTACGAGGTGGTGCAGGCCCCGCGCAAGGGCAACTTGCGGCTGCAGGGCGCGCGGCTGTCGGACGGGCAGGGCTTCAGCCAGGACGACGTGCGCGCCGGGCGGGTGAGCTACGCGGCCACGGCGCGCGCGGCGCAAGCGGCCGAGGACACGTTCCGCTTCCGCGTCACGGCGCCACCTGGCCGCTTCTCGCCGCTTTACACGTTCCGCGTGCACATCGGCGGCGACCCCGACGCGCCCGTGCTCACCAACGTGCTCCTGGCCGTGCCCGAGGGCGGCCAGGCCGTGCTCTCGGCTGACCACCTCTTCGTCAAGAGCCTCAACAGCGCCAGCTACGTGTACGAGGTGATGGAGCAGCCGCGCCACGGGCGCCTGGCGTGGCGCGGGGTGCAAGGGGCCGCACCGGTCAGCGCCTTCACCAACGACGACCTGCTGCACGGCCGGCTGCTCTACGTGCACGACGACTCGGAGACCACGGAGGACGACATCCCCTTCGTGGCCACGCGGCAGGGCGAGGGCAGCGGCGGCCTGGCCTGGGAGGAGGTGCGCGGCGTGGTGCGCGTGGCCGTGCAGCCCGTCAACGACCACGCGCCCGTGCAGACCGTCAGCCGCGCCCTGCACGTGGCGCGCGGCGGCCAGCGGCTGCTCACCACCGACCACGTGGCCTTCAGTGACGCCGACTCGGGCTTCGCGGACGCGCAGCTGGTGCTGACCCGCAAGGACCTGCTGTTCGGCAGCATCGTGGCGGCCGACGAGCCCTCGCGGCCCCTCTACCGCTTCACCCAGGACGACCTGCGGCAGCGGCGCGTCCTGTTCGTGCACTCGGGCGCCGACCGCGGCTGGATCCAGCTGCAGGTGTCAGACGGCCAGCACCAGGCCACGGCGCAGGTGGAGGTGCAGGCCTCCGAGCCCTACCTGCGGGTGGCCAACGGCTCCCGCCTCGTGGTGCCCCAGGGGGGCCAGGGGGCCATCGACATGGACGTGCTGCCGTTAGATACCAACCTGGACATCCGCAGCGGGGACGAGGTCCGCTTCCGGCTCACTGGCGGCCCACGCTGGGGACAGCTGCTGCGGGAGGACCAGCCCGTCGCTGCCTTCACCCTGCAGGACCTGAAGGACGGGGCCCTCGTGTACAGCCACAACGGCAGCCTCAGCGCCCGAGACAGCCTGGCGTTCTCGGTGGAGGCGGGGCCCCTGCACACCGACGCCAGCCTGCAGGTGACGGTCACCCTGGAGGGGCCGCTGGCCCCACTGCGCCTAGTGCAGCACAAGAAAATCTACGTGTTCCAGGGCGAGGCCGCGGAGATCAGAAGGGACCAGCTGGAGGTAAAGCGGGGGCGTAAGGGGGAGGCCCCTCCCCACCCGGGGTGGGGGGTGCATACTGGGTGTGCAGCTGCGGGTGGTGGGTGGAGAGTTCCAGACTGTCAGTTTGCGTGTGTCCAGGATACACAGTGCACAGGAGTCCACCAGGCAGGCCCACAGCCCGTCCAGAGCACAGAAGCTAAGCAGTGCAGCTGCATCCTAGGCTCTGTGGGTTCTTGGAGGATTCTAGGGGCGTGGACCCTGGGGAATGCAGGCTGCCCCAGATGCTCAGCCCCTCACATCTCCCACCGCATGACTCAAGGAGACGCTTTGCCAACCACCCAGGAGCCTAACTAAGCACAAGCCAGCAGAAGGCGCACTGACTTGCTGTGTGACCTCAGGCCAGTCGCTTTCCCTTGCTGGGCCACATATACTGACCTTTCCTTTCCTGTTTGTTTGTTTGAGGGCCACACCCGGTAATGTTCAAGGGTTAACCCTGACTTTGCACTCAGGAATCAGGCCTGGTGGTGCTCAGGGGATGATATAGGATGCTGGGGATCGAACCCCAGTCATAGGATGCTGGGGATCGAACCCCAGTCATCTGTGTGCAAGGCAAGCGCCCTCCCCGCTGTCCTGTTCTGAGCCCCTTTCAATTCTGTCTGGACATTTGGGCGGAATCCAACTGGACACATATGTCATTAGGAGTGTCGGCTGTAGATCAGCAATGGCACAGCGGGGAGGGCACTTGCAGACAGCTAACCCAGGTTCAATCCCCAGCACCCCCTATGGTCCCCCAAGCCCTGCCAGGAGTAGCTGGATGTAGACCCCAAACAAACAAACAAACAAACAAAAAATCAATCTTGGCTCCAGAAGAGGCAGCATTTGAAGCAGGATTTGGGGAACCTGAGGTTTTAGGGATTTGTTTGCTTGGGGATCTGGGGCCACACCTAGCGAGGCTCAGGGGTTCCTCGGGGTTCATGCTTGGGGGTTGTTCCTGATGGTCGCGTGGTACAGGGATCAAGCCTGGGTCTCTGGTAGGCACGGGATGACCTTCTGTGCTTTGAGCCATCTCTGGGACTGGGGATTCAAGGGCCGAGAATGGAGGGACCAGGATGCAGTCGAGGGGAAAGCGTAGCCAAAGGCAAAGGCACCAAATGTGGTTTGAGGGTTTTCTTGGACTTGCTGGTGAGGGAGCAGGCGGTGGGTCCACGGCAGGAGAAGTGTGGAGCGCCCTCTGGTGGCGATGAGGGGCAGCGGCTAAGAACTCCGCACACTTCTGGAGTGCGTCTTGGCTGGAGGAGTTGGGGCAGGTGGCAACCCCGTGACCCTCTCTGAACCAGGCAGCCCAGGAGGCGGTGGTGCCTGCGGACATCGTGTTCACGGTGAGGCGTCCCCCACGCGCTGGCTCGCTGGTGCTGCTGTCTCACGGCCCGGCAGCAGCCGAGCCGCCCAGCCTGGAGCCCGTGCAGAGCTTCTCCCAGGAGGCCGTGAATGCGGGCCGGGTCCTGTACCTGCATTCGGGACCACCGACCTGGGGTGACACCTTCTCCCTGGATGTGACCTCGGGCTTGGGGGCCCCGCTGGAGGACATCCGCGTGGAGCTGGAGGTGCTGCCGGCCGACATCCCCTTGGAGGTGCAGAACTTCAGCGTCCCTGAGGGCGGCGCCCGCACCCTGGCACCCCCGCTGCTCCGCGTGACCGGGCCCTACTTCCCCACCATGCCGGGGCTGGAGCTGCAGGTGCTGGAGGGGCCCCAGCACGGGGTCCTGCGAAGAGAGGATGGGCCTGCCCACGGGACCCTCAGCACCTTCTCCTGGGCAGAGGTATGAGCATGAGGGGGTGGGGGGCAGGGCCAGGGCGGTGCGGGGAGCCCGGGACCCCGAGGTCTGACCCCCAGCCCGGGCTGCTGCCCACAGGTGGAGCAGCAGCTGGTCCGCTACGTGCATGACGGCAGCGAGACACGGGCAGACAGCTTTGTCCTCGTGGCCAACGCCTCGCAGATGGACCGCCAGAGCCACCCGGTCACTGTGGCCATCACCGTCCTCCCTGTCAACGACCAGCCCCCCGTCCTCATCGTGAACACGGGCCTGCAGGTGGGTGGGTGCAGCTCAGCCTCCTCCTGCAACGGGGGGGCCTGTGCTGGAGCCGAGACTCGGAGATGAGCTTCTGGTACCAAAGGACACTGAGGAGGGCTGGGGCAGCCTTGGGAGTGGCCGCGCCAGCCGACAAGCCCTCAGCGTGGGCTCGAGGCTGGAACTGCCGTGAAAAGGTCTGTCAGGCCCTAGAGGGCAGAACCGCAGCCAAGGGCAGCTAAGCCCTCAGCCCCCCACGCCTACCACATGGTCTCCCCAGCCCTCTCTGCCCCTGACGTTGCCACAGAGCAAAGTTGGCAAGTGGAAGTGCAGACACACAAGACATTTTTCCACGTGTGCCCAAAAGCAGTGGCTGGTGGGCAGAAAGGGAGACACTTCCGGGAGGCCATGCAAGCAGGAGAGCAGACAGAGGAGCCTCGGCCAGGGACTTCTGGGGTGTGGAGTCCAGCTGACGGCGCTCAAAGGCCTTCCAGAGAGGCGCAGGGCCAGGGCATGTGCTTGGTATAGGGAACCGGAATCACCTGGTTTCTGCAGGCCCCCGCCCCAGGACCACTAAGAGTGGAGAGACAGAGAGAGGGATCTGGGCTGGGCTGGTCCTGCTGTGGGCGCAGGGCAGTTGGGGAGTCTGTGGGGAGCCCGCAGCGGGAAGCCTCGCTGGAACCACGGGCAGGTGGTGCTGTGTGCCAGTATAGCCACCAGGTGGTGCTATGTACCGCGTTTTTGTCAGGAGCCCCCATCGAAGCCCCACGTGGTGTGCCCAGAAACCCCCGCAGAGCTCAGTTTCCCACTTCGGGAGTTCCCTCCCAGCACTGCTCACAGGTTGCTGACCCAGGAAGACAAAATCCAGGAATGGGCTCCTGCCCGAGGGCCTCGGGGACGGGCTTCCTCTACCTGCCTCTGGACCGTGCCAGAAAAGGGTCCTAGCATCCACCCTGCAGCTCTGACCCCACCAACAAGCAGCCTCTGGGGCCAGCCCTGCCCTGAAAGGGGCTAATCATTCCCCAGTTCCCACACATGCAGCCCCTGGTGGGCTGGACTGGAGTGCAGAGGAGGGGGGCTCAGAGCACAGTGAGGCTGAAGCAGGGTGCCTGGGCGTGGGGGTTGGTTAGGGGGTAGGGAGGGGGGCAGTGGAGGATGTTCCTAATTTAGTTAGTCCTGCAGTGGGGGCTCTCCTGTGGTCCTGTGGTGCCAGGGATAGAACCAGGACAGCTGGGTTAGGGGGGTCTGGGCGCAGGAGAGCCCCGAGCCGGTGAGGACAGGTTCTGTGTCCCCAGGTGTGGGAAGGGGCCACTGTGCCCATCCCCCCAGAGGCCCTCCAGGCTACGGACGAGGACTCGGGCCCTGAGGACCTGGTCTACACGGTGGAGCAGGTCAGCAGTGGGCAGGTGGCACTGCGCTCGGAGCCGGGCACGGCCGTGAGCAGCTTCACGCAGGCCCAGCTGAATGCGGGGCAGGTGCTGTTCTCACACAGAGGTGAGTGTGGGCGGGCAGTCAGGGGCAGGGCGGGGCGGGGGGCGCCCAGGCCAGCAGGACCCCACTGGGCTCTGTGTCCCCAGGAGCACTGGACGGCGGCTTCCGCTTCAGCCTCTCCGACGGCGAGCACGTGTCTCCGGGACACATCTTCCGCGTGGCGGCTCAGAGGCAGCTGGTCCTCTCACTGGACGGCAGCCGGACACTGAGCGTGTGCCCAGGTGAGTGTGCGACAGGCGGGGGTGGTCACCTCTGCCCAGGCGTGGGCCCACAGTCTCCCTCTGCCTCCGCAGGGTCCGTCCAGCCGCTCGGCAGCCAGAACCTACAGGCCAGGTCCAGCGGCCACACGGACGCCCGCCTCCTGCTGTACCACGTGCTTCGGGGGCCCCGGCTGGGCCGGCTACTGCACGCCCAGCAGGCCAGCGCGGAGGAGCCCCTGGGGAACTTCACACAGGCTGAGGTGAGCGCCCCCCGCCCCGTCCTGCTTCCAGCTGCAGCCTCCATCCTGGCCCCCGCGAGACACCCCCACCCCCTCCGCAGGACCCACCTCGGCCCAGGAGTGGCCACTCGGGTAGAACAAATAGGGTTTGGTGCTCTCAGAGTGGGGAAGGTGTGGGAGGGGAGAGCGACAAGGCCCCCCGGGGAGGGGACGGTCAGTAATGGGGATACCCATAGGCAGTGGCGAGGGGCAGTGCTAGGTTTGGGGGATGGAGTGTGCGGGAAAGGCGTTGCTGGGCCCCTGGACCCCTCGTGGGTACAGCTGGGCTCCAGCAAGGGGCCAGCCAGAAGCAGGAGGGGCCAGGATGGGGCTCAGTCTTGTAGCCTGTTTCCCGTGGTGGGGAAGCCTGGGCTAGGCCCCTAGCACCGCAACACAAAAATAACACAACGGGACGGAGAGATGGGACGGTAGGGAAGGCACTTGCCTTGCATGCAGCTGACCCAGGTTTGATCCCCAGCACCCCATAAGGTCCCTTGACCCCTTCAGGAGTGATCCCTGAGCACAGAGCCAGGAGTAACCCCTTAGCACTATTAGATGTGGTAAAGGTAAAAAGGTAAAGGCCCTCCCGTTGATCGTCGATTTGCTCGAGCGGGCCCAGTAACGTCTCCATTGG
>JAOXYA010000001.1:1425659-1455412 GCA_028565675.1 Sorex palustris
ACAGTAACAATTGTCACAATGGAGACGTTACTGGGCCTGCTTGAGCAAATCGATGAACAACAGGAGGACAGTGACAGTGAGTTTTGGCTTCACAGCCCCATCCCACCCCACTCACTCAAGAGGTGGGAGTAGCAAAAAACCCAGAAACCCAGAGCTGGGACCCCCACAGGCTCCCAGGGTTCCTTCAGGAAGTGGATGCCAGTGTCCATCCTACCCTGCTGGTTTGGGTGGGCTCAGCCCCAGGTCCTTTCCTCTGAAGGTGTCCCGGGACTTACCTCCTAGGGAGAGGTTAAGAAAGGAGGGAAGGTGTCAGAGCTGGGCCCCGTCCCAAGCCGGCCGGTGGGAACAAGAGCCCCCCCCAGCTTTGGGGAGCAGACTGACATCTGGGGGGCAGCCACCTCTTCCTGGGCCCCAGAGCCAGCTACCAGGGCATGAGGGACGATGCCTTCCTGGTCCTGGACCACCCCCCTGCTACCATGGGCCTCCTGGGCCCTCTATCCCCATAGAAGATTCACACAGCACCCCCAATCCTGTAGACTCTCTAAAAGGGACCTAGAGTGAGACTGGGTATGGGATGTCCAGAGACGGGGTGTGGGGTGTCCAGAGACGGGGGCGCGGAGTGTTCAGAGACAGAATGTGAGGTGTCCAGAGATGCAATGTGGGTGTGCAGAGATAGGGTATAGGTTGCACCAAGGAACACCTACTTGCTCTTCTTGCCCCTCAAAAGCCCCTTCCTCAAGGAGGGGCCGGGGGCAGGCTCCTGAGGGCCTCTGAGCGCCTCTCCACACCCCAACCAGAGCTTAGGTCCGACTCTTTTGCTCAAGAGTCTCTTCAGCGTCCGAGCCAGCCTCGCCCAGAGGCCCGCCAGGGCTGCCTCAGTGCCATGCCCGCCCCCTGCCCGCCTCTCCCAGGAGTCCCGGGTCCTCCTCGGGCTGGGTGTCAGCCCAGGCTCCACCCCAGCCGGCCTGTTTCCCTGGAAGTGTAAGCCGAGATGAGGGCGACAGACCCGCCAGGCAGGATCTGGCCCCGGCTCAGATTTCCCCAGGGAAGACTGATACCCTCTCTGTTCCATGCCGCCCTGCCCCCCGGCCGCTGGCACCGCCTGACACAGCTCCAGGAGCCTACGCTGGACCCCAGGCGGCACCAGGGCACCGTGCCTGAGCACACAGGCCCGGGACAGCGTTTTTCCCCCGGCTCCAGGAGGGCAGCCTCCTCACAGGGGGCCTGGCAGGGGTCTGCTGTCCTCCAGGTTCATCCCCCTCTGGTGCTGAGGCCAGAGCCTGCGATGCCCATGCCCAGGAGAATGGGAGCCTCTGCCCCTGTCTCCCACCTTCCGTGCACACGTGCACACACACACGCACTGGCACATGTGCACACACCTGCATGCATGTGCAGGGATACACAAGCACTCGCACACATGTGTACACACACGCACACACATGCACTCACACGCCTGCACACATGCTTGCATGCATACACACGCACTCATGTGCATGCACACGCACTCACACACAGCCTGTACATGGCTGTGTGTGCCAACATGGCCTCATTTGACCCCCAGACAACACAGAAGGCTGGGGTGAGGCCCAAAGTGTGGAGGGTGGACCCAGTACTACACAGTCACCCACCCTGGCATGAGACCAAAACACCTATAAACACTGTCCACATGGCAGAGACACACAGGGCCCGCCGCATACACAGACCCGGGGGACACTGCCCCTCACCTGTGACCAGTTTGGGCATGTCATGCTGACCCAGGGACCTCGTGAAAATGAGCCCCAGCAGGAGGGGGGGGGACAAGCCAGAGAGACCCTCAGTGGGAAGCCTGGCCCATACCTGGGAGGGTGTCTCTCAGATGCCAACAAAGGAGCTAGCCCTTGAGGTGGGGTTACTAGAGCAACTCTGGGAGCCTCCACAGAGCCCGGACCCCTCAATTGGAAGCAGGAGAAAGGTCCCCCCCGTTCCGGAACAATAGGAGGTGCCCAGGTACTGGTTTCTTCCCGGGCCCTCAAGTTACCACTTCTTTTTTTGGCTTTTTGCTTTTTGGGTCACACCAGTGATGCTCAGGGGTTACTCCTGGGTCCACTCAGGAATCACTCCTAGCACTGCTCGGGGGACCACATGGGATGCCAGGGGTCAAACCCCAGTGAGCCGCATGCAAGGCAGACATCCACCCCACTGAAGTATTGCTCCAGCCCCTCCACATCTTAAAGGAATTGAAGACACTTGGAAAGTCCCGAGTTCCCAGCTGCATGCTTGGTTGCACCTCCCCCCGCTTCCCCCCCCCACCTCCCATCCCCTCCACACACACGCTTACCGGAACAGTGGGACAGTTGGGGGCACCCTGGCGAGTGGGTGGAGGAAACAGGACTCACCCAGCCCCAGCCCAGCCCCGGTTCCTCAAGCTCAGCCATCCCCAGGGAGCCCCACTAGGCTCCTCGGGCATTGGCAAAGGCATGGCTGGGTGTCAGAAATGCTTCCGTGTGTGGATTAGGATCCACGCTGCCCACGGCATGGCCTGAGTGACCCCCACACTAGGCTGGCCTGCCCCTGCAGCAAGCCGGACACGTACCCGACTCCTCTCTCCTTGGAGAGCCTCCGGTCTTCGCACTGCACCCTGTCCCTTCACGGAGGTGCCGTCACAGAGGTGCCAGCTGTGCCACAGCAGCGGGATGACTGCGGGTTGGGTCCTAAGAGCTCCTGGAGGTGAAAGCAGCCCTGAGCCCAAGGGCGGTGCCAAGAGAGGGCTTTACCAGGCAGGACTCAGCAGGCGGAAGCACCGGCCACATCAGCCCTGGAGCAGAACCGGAGCATCGCAGCTTTTCCTCAGCTGCCTCGGGCAGTGATGGAAGCTCCAGGGACCCCTATGGAAGGGATGGAGGTCGGAGCTCAGCTGGCCCCAATACTTGGGAACGCAAAAGGGAGGACACTAGGCCCGGAGCCCAGCATGAGAGCACCGCCCGCAGGAGGGGGTCCAGCCGTGTGGATGAGGTTGGGTGGATAGCACCAGGGTGAGGCGCTTGTGTGCAGCCTGTCCAGATTCGGTCCCTGGCATCAAGCACCGCGTGGGCAGAGACCCCTGAGCACAGAGCCAGGAGTAGCCCCTGGTACTGCTGGCTATGGCCCAATGACTTGAGGGGAGAAAAACAAAGCAAACAGGGCTGGAGCAATAGTACACAGTGTCCCTGAAGTCCGCCAGGAGTGACCCCTGAGTGCAGAGCCAGAAGGGAGCCCTGAGCAGGGCCGGGTGTGGCCCCAAAACCAAAACCAAAACCAACAGACAAAAAAGCAAAACAAAAAGATGTGCAGGTCCAAAACTGAGCTGAGAGAGGCAGGGGCCGCCCTGCTGTCGCTGCCCCCTGCCCCTCCACACCAGTCTGCCCCACAGCCCCCGCTCAAGGCCCCGGGGCCCCCACAGGTTGCAGGAAAATGGGCCCAATGTAGAGGACCCTGCTCCAGGGGCCTTCAAGGAGAATAAGAGGGAAATAGGGGGAGGGGGGAGGGGGGAGAGGCTGCGGTAAGTGGCCGCCCATGCTCTGTGTCCAGAGCCAGTGCCCTGGACACAGAGGGCCCCCATCCCTGGACAGAGAAGACCCCATTCCCCACTTCCTCCCCTCTCCTGCAAAGTGTGGGGAGTGGGGGAGAGAGAGGACCGACAAGAGAGTCCAGCCAAGGTCATGGAGTCCTAGGCTGTCCTGCAGGCCTGCCTGAGGGGAGGAGGGCAAGTCCTGCCAGGCTCCCCAGCTCTTACTCATCAGTAAGTGGGGGTTCGAGAGCGGCCAAACTCAGGCCTGAGAGATGCATAGTGGGAGGGCACTTGCCTTGCCGTGGTTGACCCCGATCGATCCCCAGAACCCTCTCTGAGCCTGCTAGGAATGATCCCTGAGCACAGAGCCAGGAGTAAGCCCTGAGCACCCTGGTGTGGGTCCCTCCAAAAAAGACTGGCTAAACTCTGTGCCTTCCACCACCCATCTGATGCTGTCACAGTCTGCTCTGTGCAGGGCTTGAACCCGGTGCCCCCTCAGCTTGCTGAGATCCCTCTCTGCGCAGGTGAGGGCAGGTGAACACAGCATTTTCCCAAGGCTAGGCATGCCGTTCCTAAAGGCCCTCCTAACAGAATGCAGCCCCCCCTCCCAGCACCCTCAGGCCCCCAGGTCCCAGGTCCCCACCCTGGCTTCTCATCCCCAGGGGAGCTGAGTCTGCTCCCCTGAGTTCCAACCTCTGATCCCTGCCAAGATCGCAGGAGACTTGGTCCCATCACATTTCATGTGTGTGAGTGTGTGTGTGTGTGTGTGTGTGTGTGTGTGTGTGTGTTGGGTCACACCTGGCAATACTCAAGTGTTACTCCAGGCTCTGCATTCAGGAATTACTCCTGGTGGTGCTCAGGGAACCATGTGGGATGCCAGGGATTGAACCAGGGTCGGCCACGTGCAAGGCAATTGCTATCACCCCGGTCGCATCATCCTCACCCATTTCTGAGGAGCAAAGTCATCTCTTCCTGTCCCAGAGAATCCAGAGTCCAGCCAGGCTTGGGCACTCTCCAGCCCCACGGGGGACCCCAGGCTAAGTGGATCATGTGTGGCAGGAGGCGGGGACAACACAGGTGTTCATGGAGCTCCTGACTCACTAGCGCCTGCAGGGCACACCTCGCCCCTGCCCTCAGGATCAGGGAGTCCAGCGGAACCTAGGGGCCCACCCCTGGCTCAGGACCCTGCAGGTGCCAGGTCTGGCCTGAAGAGGAATTCACCACCATTGCCAGGCTTGGAACCTTCCAGAAGCCAAGGATGCTTCTGAGCAGCTCCTAGGAAGGCCTGGATGAGGAGGGTAGTGGCCTCCAGCCAATGGCCCCTTTGGCATCAGCCCAGCGACAAGATTGGGACAGGCAGCTGGGACAGCACCTGCGGACCCCAAGAAAAGTTCTAGGTTCCAGATTTCAGCTTCTCTGAGCCTATGAAATGGGGCTTGGGGCTGGAGCGATAGCACAGCAGGTAGGGTGTTTGCCTTGCATGTGGGCTGACCGGGGTTCGATTCCCAGCATCCCATATGGTCTCCTGAGCACCGCCAGGGGTAATTCCTGAGTGCAGAGCCAGGAATAACCCCTGTGCATCGCCGGGTGTGACCTAAAAAGCAAAAAAGAAAAAAGAAAAAAAAAGAAACGGGGCTCCCCCTGAGCAAAGCAGCGAATGGCTGGGAGCTTGTTTCCCCCCACCCCACACACACACCCACTGCTGCCCAGGACCCACCTTTTAAGAAGCAGAACTGGGCTGGAGAGATAAAAGAGGGGTTAAGGCACTTGCCTTACATGCAGCCCCCCCGACCTTGTTCCATCCTCAGCACCATATATGGTCCCCCAAGGATGGCCAGAAGTGACCCCTGAGCACAGAAGCCAGGAATAGCCCCTGAGTATCACTGAACGCAGTCCAAACACACTCCCTGCAAAACAGACGCAGAACTGGGATGGAAGGGACTGCGCTGTGACAGGGAGTTGCTTCATAAGCATGAGGACACAAGGGCTGTCCTGGGTGCCGCCCTGTCTGTCTGCCCCCAGCACCTTGCCATCTCTGCAGGTGGGGTGGGGTCCCTGTGCCACAAGAGTGTCCTCTCCTGCACAGCCAAGAGTGACCCGCAGAGGGAAGGGACTGGAAACTAGATCCAACGTCTTTGCTTTTCCCGCTTTTTTGTTTGTTGTTGGGCCACATCTGGCAATGTCCAGGACTTACTCCTGGCTCTACACTCAGGGATCACTCCTGGCAGTGCTTGGGGGACCATACTGAAGGCCAGGGATCAAACCCAGGTTTGCCACATGCAAGGCAAGCGCCCTACCCACTGTGCTATCACTCGGGCCCAAGAACAGACGTCTTTTTAAGGGTGGAAGAGCATTTCTTTCGCCTTGCATGTGTGAGGCCCTGGTTTTGATACCCAGCACCACACGGCACCCATCCTGAGTATCAATGCCAGGAGTGGCCCCTAAACTATGGCCCAGAATAAAAAAACAAATAAGCAATTTTTTTTAAAGAGACTTGTGGGGTTTTTTTTTGGTGTTGTTGTTGTTCTTTTGCTTTTAGGGTCACACCCGGCGATGCTCATGGGTGACTCCTGGCTCTGCACTCAGGAATTCCTCCTGGCAGTGCTCGGGGGGGGGGGGGCATATGGGATGCGTGAGCCCTCAATTTGGACCGGATGGCTTTGGTGAAGAGGTCCTGCATTTCCACACTGGCTCCCTCCTGTGCCCAGGTGCCCACATGGGCTGCAGCCCATGGCCATGAGGGCTACACTCAGATATACAGTGACCACCCAGTGCCAACTGCCCCACCCACCCCATCCACCAGAAGCCCCAGGGCCAGAGCCCCTGCCCAGACTCAGCCCAGCCCACAGGTCATGCCCAGTCTGTTTCCCTAAGAGCTCTCACTTCTGCTCATGTATTTGTTGATTTTTTTTTTTTTGCTTATTTGGGGGCTATACCTGAGAGTGCCCAGAGTCCACTCGTGTCCATGCACAGGGAACCATAGGAGGAAAGTGCCTTAATTGCTGGGCTCCTTTCTGGCCCCTCTGCTCCCAGACCCCAGAGACCTGCCGATATCCCAACTCCCTGCCTGTCAGGTTTTTTGTTTTGTTTGCTTTTTGGGGGTCACACCCGGCGATTCACAGGGGTTCCTCCTGGCTCTGCACTCAGGAATTACTCCTGGTGGTACTGGGGGACCATATGGGATGCTGGGGATCAAACCCGGGTCGGCCACATGCAAGGCAAACAAACGCCCTACCCGCTGTGCTATCGCTCCAGCACCCCCGTCAGCTCTTCTTCTGTAGCCAGAGCAGGCGGCACCTGCCCCGAGCCTTCTGCCTTGCCAGCTGCTCACTGGAAGGCACAGTCCCTCCCACCCACTCCCTCCCCCTTGCCCCCTGCCCCGAACGTCCTCCCCTCACTGTCTGCCCGGCTGGCCATACCTCAGCACCCTCCCGGGGAGGTGTCCACTAAGCACTCTCCCTCCCAACAGCCCCAGGCAATGACGTAACTCGCGGGGACACTCGGTCCCGTGCCCAGCCGGGGCGGGACACAGGAGCTGCTCAATGCTGCCTGTTGTACACTCCACCCAGCGCTGTCTTGCTGGCCTGCGTGGCTCTGAGGACACAGCCCAGCTGGGATGGTGACAATGCCTGCATTGGTCTTCTCCCCGTGGAAGCTTCATGGTCTTGGGGCAGGCGTGACGGGGGTGGGGAGGGTTGCCCTGGCAGGAACCATGCCCAAGCACTCCAGCGGACCATTTGGGGGAGTAGGCAGCAGGACCCTCAGATGTTCACCTTGGGTCTTGCAGGCCTGTGTGCACGGGGATGCCTCTCCTGCCCTGTCCCACAAACACCGTGCCAGCCAAGAAGCCCCAGGGACAGGGCATGGGGCAAGGTTCAAGGTCCCAGGCCCAACCCTGCATCCACCCACGGACAAAGGGCTCACCCCATCAGCTTTCTCATTTGAAATTGGGGAACCACTATCCCTGACACTGGGCTGCTCTAAGGCTCTGCTCAAGTCGATGGCCCCAGCTATGCCTCTGGAGCACCAGCACCCATAGGCACTGCCCAGAGAACAAGCTGAGTGCATGGGACCCCTGACAACCCTCTGGAACACCTGTGAGCAAAGCAGAGTGACAATATTGTGAGAAGGGCACTTGCCTAGCACAGGCAAGCTGGATTCAATCCCCAGCATTCCATATGGTCCCCCCAGCATCACCAGGAATAATTCCTGAGCACAGAGCCAGAAGTAACCTCTGAGCATCTCTGGGTGTGTCCCAGACACCAAAAACACAAAAAAAGAATTAGGGGCTAGGGAGATGGTACCAAAAACTTAGCATATGTTCTGCATGTAGAGCTCCGGGTGTGATCCCCAGCACTGTGTGGTCCCAGAAACACCAGGACTGACCCCTGAGCACTGTGCCTGGAGTAGCCTCATCAAGCACTGCCAGTGTGGGTGCTAAATAAATAGTAAGTAAATGAAAAAAGGACAGCATGGAACCACTAAGAAACATTCCTGGGACAGTGGGGGAGGGGGCTAACAGGTGAGCACAGTAGGTAAGGTTCTTCTCTTGTACATGGTTCAACCCAAGTTCAATCCCTGGAATCTCATGTAGTCCCTTGACCACTGCCAGGAGTGACTCCTGAGAGCAGAGCCAGGAGTAACCACTGAGCACTACCGGGTATGGGCCCCCCCCAAAAAAAAAGAAATTAACATCCTTAGAACATTCTTAGTGAATGGGGATGTGGCACAGTGTTAAAGTACATAAGGAGAAAGAAAGGGAGGTGGGAGGGTGGGAAGGGAGAGAGGGAGAGAAGGAAAGAGAAAGAAAGCAGGAAAGCAGAAAGGCAGGCAGGAAGGCAGGTGGAAGGAAGGAAGGAAGGAAGGAAGGAAGGAAGGAAGGAAGGAAGGAAGGAAGGAAGGAAGGAAGGAAGGAAGGAAGAAGGAAGTTGCCAGAGAAATAGTACAGTGGGTAGGGTCTTTGCCTTCCACGTGGCTGTAGGGCATTTGCCTTGCATGCAACTGACCTGTGTCTGATCCCTGGCACCCCATATGGTCCCCCAAGAGCCTCTTTGGGAATAACTAGTGAGTGCAGGGCCAGGAGTAAGTCCTGAGCACCAATCAGTGTGGCCCCCAAACCAAACACCCCTGCAAAAAAAAAAAAGATGGTGATAATCTATTGCACACAGAAGGACTGTGGAAACCGAGGTGGGGTGGGGAGAACCCAGAGAGAGGGTCCCGGAGGCCTGGGCCAGTGAGACCTTCGGGACTTCCCCGAGAAGGCAGCTAGACACCAGAGTGAAGGTGCCCATCATCTCTCTGTAATGCCCACCCAGCCCGGCTGTGCTGCAGCCTGAAGCAGGGATGTGGAACGGCCATGCCACCTCCCACCCAGGCTCCAGGAGACCCATGTGGGTCCAAGGAACTAGGGCGGTGAGGGCAGGAGGCAGGAGGATGGGGAGAAGGGGCAAGGTTCCGAGCTCTGTGACTTTGCACCCAGAAAAGGGAAAAATACATTAAAAGGAGTAGAACACCCAAAGATGAGGCACAAAGACAAAATAAAAAAGAATCAAGTTTAATTAAATACCTACAGATGAGACAGTGCCAAGTACTAAAAGCTGGGTCCTGCGCAAAGTGGCCCAGTGGGTGTGTGTGGCGGGTGCCAGGCTTGGTCCCCGCTGCCTTCCGGGGTCACACACGCCCTCCCCCAGACTCGCTGTGCCCTGGGAGAGGGGCGCCCAGATGGAGCTGAGGTCACTTTGTCTACCGTATGGGGGAAGGTGAGGGCCCAAGAGCACCCAGGTCAGCCTCAGACACTGAGCTCCTCACACACGTCCTTGTAAACAGAGACACCCCTTGCTCCCCCCCCCCACTCACCACACATGAAACAGCGCCTCCTCTTCTGGGGCATTGGCAGAACTCACCCCATCCGCCAAGTCCCCAGACCCAGTCTTTCACCCTCTCCCACCTCCGGGGTGGAAGTCCGCACCTCCTCTTCCTTTGGACCCCTCCCCCCCACCATCGCTTTCCTCTGTGTGCCCATGAGGAATGAAGCCATCAGGCTGGGTTCAAGTCCAGCCCCACCCAGGCCAAGAAGCTCCTGGGGTCAAGTCTCTCCTCTCTGTGAAGTGGGATGGGGGTCCCCATCCGGGCTGGCGAGAGGACCAAGTGGACAACGCTGTGTGAGACAGACGCTGGTTCAGAAACAGACTGGACCACACTCAGGTCTGACCCGCAAAAGCAAAACCCTAGGGACAAAGGTTTGCCGGCAACGGTGTTGCTGGGAGCTGGGCTTCCCCGTCAGCCCTGAACTGCATCTGGGGGAAGTAAGTTTTCCTCTGGCCATGTTTGAAGGAGGCCTCACCGTCTCCTGCCACCCCAGCCTGAGAGGGACAGAACCCAAGTGTGGGGGAAGCAGGTGGGGGTGGCCGGAGGCTGAGCGGCCTTGGCTGCTGCAGGCCTGAGTCAGCGGGCAGGCGACGGGCGGGCCCAGCCATTGCGTGCTTGGGGAGATGGTGCAGGAATGTTCGTCCCGCCCATGCCCTGGCCGGCCCTGCCCACCACATCCTGGCTCCTGCCTGCGTGGACGGACGGCAGCCTTAAGCTCAGAGAGGTGGGAGATGTTGAGGGTGTGAGCAATAGCACAGAGGGTAGCGCTCACCTTGCACACGGCCGACCTGGGTTCAATCCCTGGCACCCGATATGGTCCCCCAAGCACCGCCAGGAGTGGTTCCTGAGTGCAGAGGCAGAATAACCCCTGGGCATTGCTGGGTGTGGCCCAAACACCCCCGAGAAGGAAGAGGATGGGAGATGCAGGGAGCTCTGTCGGCTGGGTCCAGCCAGGGCCTTCGGGGGCAGCACTATCCCAGGGACAGGCCCGGCTCCAGGGCACAGGCTGCCAGCCCTAGCCAGGTCCACTGCCCGTGTTCACAGGGAGGAGCTAGACTTGACACTCTGACCTTCTTGGGCTGGCTCAGCCTAGAAGGGGGCCTGGGCCCATCCAGGCACAGCCACAGGGGGGCTGCCGATGTCCATGCATATGTGGCCAGGGTCTGAGTGCTTGTGTCACCCGGGAGGGTGCGGCCATGTGGGCGCCTGAGTGGCTGGGACACAGGATGAGGGGCGGGCCAGGGTGGGGGAACCGGGACTGGGATCACCGCCTACCCTAGACTGGCTCACACGGACGGAAGGAAGGAGCTTGGGTGCAGCCAACACCACAGCATCCCCCAACAAAGCTGACTCCTTCTGAGACCAGAGACCAGGGGTCCCCAGACCCAGGTCCTCTCAGCAGAGAGAGGAGACTAGTCTACCATCCCTCCTGCCCCACCCCCACCCCCAGCAGAGGGAGGGAACTGGAGGCAGTTGGGCCCAACTGTGACTGAGGCCATCCTGGAGGTCACCCCTGCACCCCAGTCCCCGACAGAAAGGGGCTCTGAACAGTCAGCTCTCAAATCCCGCCAACCATCTCCCCTGAGATAGAAGCTGCTTCTCCCCACTCCAATCTCCGCTTGAGATGCAGCCCTCCCACACCGCACCCGGGGCTGGGAGCTAAGGGGCAGCCTGTTCCCTCAACCAGGCGGGCCTGGGGAGGGAGCCCCCACCCCCAGAGCCCCTCAGAGGTCAGAGCTGAGCAGACGCTCAGGGCAGACGGCCCGGATGGAAAAGGCAGGCAGGAGGGGGAGGGAGGGGAAATTCCACAGAAAGTCCCAAAGCTGACCTCATCCTGACCCAGGACCAGGGCCCATTCCAGAAGTTCCTCTGAGTACGGAAGCTCTGCCTGAGTGGGGCGCCGTGGGGAGTCACGCGGCCCGCACCCCACCTCACCCACCCTGAGCCACAGCACCCCCCCAGCACAGCAGGGGGGCAGAGGGCGGCCCCTCAATTCCCCATGGGGAGGCCACCGCAGCCAGCCAGGCAGCCATGTCTTGGAGCGGACAAAGCCTCAACACCCCCTTTCCGAGACCCGGGGTGAGGAACTCCCAGTGGGCATAGCCCCCCTCCCACCCCTCAGCCCCCAGCCCTGTCCTCTGAGAGCAGGGTGAGCCTGAACGGGGTGACCAGCCAGATCCCCCTCTACACAACCCCAAGGCCCCCAGGCCAACTGTGCGCCCCCAGAATTTCAGACCCTGCAGTCCCCCAGCTCCAGGAAAGCCCCCCACCCTCCTCCAAGGCCCGGAGGCTCAGCCACGCAGCGCCGACTTCACTGTAAAACGTTTATGGGGAAAAGAAACTCAAGCAGCAGCGGCCAGGAACAGCCATGACCTCCCAGGGGCCCGTCACCCCTACCCCAACCTGCTGCTGGACCAGGCCCTGGACTGGAGTGGGGTCGCAGGGGCACCCCTGGAGGACGTAAACCTGGGTGGGAGAAGGCTCCTGCAGGAAGGGAGGGAGGCTGGCACTGGGCAGGGACCCGGGACCCCCCACCCCCTGCTTCACCCTGCACTCCCCACTTAGTAACCCGGGGCGAGGTACTGGGAGCTACTCAGAGGGTGGAGCGCAAGTGCTGATGAACCCCAATCACTGCGGGTGCTCCTGCCCGAAGGCCCCCAGTTCCTGGGTCCCCCACTTATATTGGTATCTGGAGCCCAGGAACGAGGCTCACGTCACCCACTCCTAATCCCCATCGGGCAGGTCCTATCACCCTGCCAAGGTGTCACTGGCTCCGTGGCCACGCCTCCCAGGTGGACTGAGGGGTCCCATCTGTGCATATTGGGGACCCCTTATTCACCACGAGCCTTGTACATGACCTTTGTCTGAATCTGTGTGTGACCCCACCTGGGCTGGCCTCAGTGTCTGCCTAGGGGGACAGGGGGTGGCCTGGCGTGTGAGCGTGTGCTCGGGGGATGCTATGGCCCCCGGCCCTGCAGCCCCGTGACTGACCCACAGCCCTGGTCCGGCCAGGAGCTCCTGGCTCCACCCTCCCCCATACCGGGCCCCACCTGGTGGGGTGGGGGGCTTCCCCAGGGGCAGTGGGGCCCCCTGCAGAGCCCTGCTCAGCCGGGGTCTGTGCGGCGTGGTCAAAGGTTGTCATACATGCGCAGCGTCTTCTCCAGCTGCTGCCCCACACGCTGGAAGAAGAAGATCTGCTGGCGCAGGTAGTTCTGCATCATGTGCTTGAAGTCGAGCTCACGGCGCTGGTGGAAGTGGTTCATCTCGGCCTGCAGGGCAAAGCCCACGACCCGGCAGCGCCTGCGGATGCCGTCGGCCTCGTCCTGCGCCATGCGCCCCTCGTCGCTCATGCGCTGGCTCTCCTTCACCTTGGCGAAGGCGCCTGGCAGAGGCAGAGGGTGGAGGAACAAGGCGTTAGGGCTCAGCCTCCCTCCCAGGGGCCGGCCACACCCCCCGGCAGCTCCTCCCAGGCCTCCTCTGGGGACTCCAGACCAGGACGCAGCCTCCCGGGTGCCTGCACCAAACTCTCACCTTCGGGACATCCCAAACCGGATGCACCAACTTCCCTCTGGAGCTGGGGCTCGGCCAGCAGCCCCACCCAGACCAGTCTCAGGCCAGCAAACACTATCGACTTCCAGGACTGGCACACCCTGACATCCCTCAGCCCGGGTGCTAATTCAGCAGACAGCAGCTCCTCCTGGAAGCTGCCCCATGGCTCTGGGTGCTCCCACTGCCCTGGGCCTCCCTGCACCCACGCTCTCTCCAGCTGGAGGTCTCTCTGGCGGCCTCCTCCAGGGCTGGCACTGCAGCTCCTGTGAGACATCTGCTAAGCAGATCTGGCCAATGTCTCACCCCCGTCACCCCACCCCCACCCCATCCCACTCCACCTGGTCACAGCCTCTGAGAGTGTCCATGGCTCCTAAGGAGCAACTGGGTACCCAATGCTCCTTGCCGCCAGCAAATAAAGGTCTGCACCCTTCCCACACTGACCCCACACATACCCAGCTCGCTCCTACCCTCGGGGCACTGCCCCAGGCAGGGTGCACAACCCCGTCGGGTGCCACCACTACCCAGGAAACACCTCAGCGTCCCCCAGAACACTCCTATCTCTCCCCTCCAGGGTCTCCCACAGGTCAAACAGCAGCACCTCAAAGGCCACCCAGTTTCCCTGTGTGAGCCTCCCCACCATACACACACACAGGCCCTGCCCCCCCCCCGCCCCCAGCATCTGTTCCTCCCAGCACTGCCAGGCGAGAGCCCCTGAGCACAGAGGCAGGAGTATCTCCTGAGCACTGCCAAGTGTGGTCCCCCAAAACCCCAAAGCAAACAGTGTCGGGTCGGGGTTAAGGCTCAGCAGTACCCAGCATGCCTTGCACAGGATTCAGCTTTGATCCCTGGCATCCCATACGATCTCCTGGGAACTTCTAAGAGTGATCCCTGAGCAGAGAGCTAGGGGTGAGCCCTAAGCACCGTGGTGTGGCCCAAAAACCAAAACTGAAAGCAAACGCATTGGGCTGGAGAGATAGTACAGTTAAGGCTCTTGCCCTGCACATGACAGATCCACATTCAATGGTCCCCTGAGCACCTCCGACGGCCAGGGGTAAGTGCTGAGGACACCTGGGTGTGGCCCAAATATCACTCCCCACTCCCCCCAAAAAGGGGTAACCTGGCACTGACTGGGGGAAACGGAACGAATCCACAAGCAGGTGAGTTTCAGTTCTGAATTCCTAGACGGTGCTGCGGGAGGCTGATGGACTGTGGCCAGCACATGCTCCCAGGGGGAGAGGGAAGAGCTAGGGGAGGGCAGCTTGGCCCTGAACAGGAAGAAGTGTCTGTCCGTAAGTGTCCGTCCATCTCCCTCACTGTACAGTCTCCCTCACCCTGTGGGGGGCCTCCGTGAGCCTTGGAGAGGGACCCTGTTTTCTTTCTTTTTGCTTTCTGAGCCACACCCAGTAGTGCTCAGAGCCTCCTCCTGGTTCTGTGCTTAGGGATCACTCCTGGTACATTTGAGGGCCACGCGCGGTACTGGGGTCAAACCCTGGTTGGAACCTTAACAACACTCTCTGGCCCTGGAAATGAACTTCTGGGGAAAAAAATACACCATTTTTATAACATATTTACACTTTTTATAGTGACCACACTCAGAGGTGTGTGTGTGTGTGTGTGTGTGTGTGTGTGAGAGAGAGAGAGAGAGAGAGAGAGAGAGAGTGTGCATGTGCTGTGAGCTCAGGGGACCTGGGCCACTCCAGGCCACACTCTGTCCAGCTGTGGGTGACGTGGGTCTGGTGACAGTACTGCATGTTTCTGTGGGGCTGTTGTCATTGCTGTCTGAGGGAAGCTCCCAAGTAGTGCTCAGTGGCCCAAGGGCCACTCCTGGCTTTTTTTTTGGGGGGAGGGGGTCACACCTGGCAATGCACAGGGGTTATTTCTGACTCATGCACTCAGGAATTACTCCTGGTGGTGCTCGGGGGACCATACAGGATGCTGAGAATCAAACTCGGGTCGGCCTCATGCAAGAAGGCAAACGCTGTACCCACTGTGCTATCGCTCCAACCCCACTCCTGGCTCTTCTTGGATAGATGCTTCCATGCAGCTGGGCTTAGGTCCCGAGGTGCTGGGGACCGCCAGGACCATGTCATCAGTGTCCAGCAGCTGTCAGGGCTGCCCCTGCAGTGTGAGGGGCTCATGTGGAACCCAGGATGGACTCGGGTCAGCATTCACTGCAGCCCCCTCAGGCCTTTAGAAGCAGCCAGATCCGCTGGCGAGGACACGCCTAGCTGACTAACGGTGACACTCATGAGAGGGTCAGATGCGCTCAAGTCTGGAGACTCCAGGGCCTCCCACACGGCACCCAGAAAGAAAACCGCCCATCCCCCCCCCTGCTTCAGCCCCAGCTGCCTCGTCCTCCTGCCACTCCTGCCCCCAACAACATTGGCTGGACAGCAGGGCGGCCACTGCTCCCAGGCCCAGGACAGAGGCCCAACTGGAGAGTCAGAGCAGAAGTCCTGCAGGCTGGCTGGCCCAGCTCCACCACTTGCCCTCCCGGACACCAGACAGAGGAGCCCGAGGCCTGAGGGACAGGGCCCTGCCAAGGGGCCCCCAGTCTCCTGCCTGTCCCAAACGGGGCATCCGTGATGCCCAGACAAGGGCACAGGGATTTGAGAAGTTCCCAAGGGGTAGGAAGGTCCGAGATGTGCCTGAACAATAGTACAGCAGGTAGGGTGCTTGCCTTGCACGCGGCAGACCAGGGTTCAATTCCTGGCACCCCATATAGCCGTAATACCAAAACAAACAGGGTCCACAGAGAGGCAGAAAGCTGGGGCAGGACAGTACAGTAAGTAGGGTGCTTGCCGTCTAAGTGGCTGACCTGGGTTTGATCCCCAGTGTGTAAACACAAAAGGACAGCAGCGGTCTATCTCTCCCACCGCCCGCGTTCGGTAGTCTCGGGCCATTTCCCCACTCCAGGGAGGTCGATGGCCATGGGCAGGCGAAGGAAGGAAACGAGGGCCAGCAGGGAACCAGCTGTCATTGCTCCTACCTGTTACTCAGCCTGGACAAGCGACACCTGGGAGGTCACGCTCAGGCCTGTCCAGTGACCCCCTACGGTACACATAGGACTTGGCCTGATAGTGGACTGGCCGAGGAGCCTGGAGGCTGGGGGCAGGGACAGGGAGAGAACAGGAAGGACTCCAGGAATCCCCGAAGTTCCCTTAAGAGCCAGGCCATGCCATCTATTTTTTCATTTTTCTTTTCATTTTATTTTTGGGGCCACTCAGGATTACTCCTGGTGGGGCTCAGGGGAACACGTGGGGTGCCAAAAGATTAAGCCCAAACTGTGGTCAGCTGCACCGAGACAAGCATTTTCCCTGCCATGTCCTATCTCTCTGGCCCTAATCCATCTGTCCTACCTCTTGGGGGTGGCTCCACCCTCTCCGGCAAGAACAGGAAGTCTTGAGTCCAGCCCCACCTGCATTACCTCCAGCAAGCCCCAGCTCTGGTCAGGGACCCAGGGGACGCTGCTGTCAGTTGGACAGGCCGGATAAGAGGCTGCTGGCAGCTGCTCAGTGCCCAGGATGTCAGCATCCCCATGTCTGCAAAATGGGGCAATAACACAGCCCAAGTGGAGGGTCCCAGCAGGGGCTGAGCTGGATTTCCTGTCTCCAGCAACTGACACAGACTTTGAATACAAAAGGCTGAGTGCAGAGACACAGAGGCAGCTAGGCGGGCCAAGTCCAAGTGCATGCTTTGCATCAGGGGATCCCCGATCCGATGCCCAGGATCCATGTGCTCCTCCCAAGCACCACTAAGACTGAGCACTGAGTCAGGAGTAGTCTCGAGTACCACCAGGTATGGCCCAAAGAGACTCTGTGGATATAACACAGTCTTTTGATCACAACAAGCAGCAGCTGGTGGTAGCTCCAAAAGATTCTCTCTCTTTTTTTTTTTTTTTTTTGCTTTTTGGGTCACACCCAGCGATGGGGAGATGTACAGGGGTTACTCCTGGCTCTGCACTCAGGAATTACTCCTGGCGGTGCTCAGGGGACCATAGGAGATGCTGGGAATCAAAGCCGGGTCGGCCACGTGCAAGGCAAACACCCTACCTGCTGTGCAATCGATCCAACCCAAAGATTCTCTTTTATGCCTGCTTGTCTGGGGTCACATCTAGCAGTGCTGAGGACATACTCCTAGCTCTGTGCTCAGTGATCACTCCTGGTGGAGCTCGGGGGACCATAGAGGGAGTTGGGGATCAAACCCAGGTCAGCTGCGTGCAAGGCAAGCGCCCTGCCCACTGCACCACTGCTTGAGCCCCAGATTCCCTGTTTATGGGAGACAAGGAGGGGACGTGGGAGGAGGGTTAGAGACGGGGCTCTGTATCCCAGGGCAGCTCCTAGGCTCTGCAACGGCCACCTGTGCCGCCATGGCCTCTTCATGCCTGCTGTGGTCCCGGGCCCGCCTCCTCCTGCAGGGTGCCAGCTGCGTGAGCACCCGAGCCTCCTCCCCCTCCGTCCCAGTGCATCTCCCGGCACCCGTCCCTGGGGAGTGTCGTCCCCATCTGTCCGGCACAATGGACACAGTCTGGACTGCACAGCCAGAAGCGCCTGCTCTGCTTCCCCACCCCTCCCTGAGCCTCGTCTGTGAACAAGGGGCTCACACCCGTCTCCGAGACTTGGGACGAGCCTGAGCACAGGGTCCCGCCCTGCAGTCCCACGGGGGCTACGACAAAGGCCCCCTTTCACCCCCACAACTGCCCTGTCTGGGGCAGGGGAGATGGCGCAAAAGGCTGGGGGCGCCTGCAAAGCATGCCGAGCCCTTAATTCCATCTGGGCACCATGTGATTCCACAAGGACCCCCCAGTTAGCACTGCCTGGGCGGCCCCAATAAGCAAATCAGTAAATAAACAAAACTGCCCTGTTTGCGCCGTTAATTATCTGGCTGAGACCCAGGGGCTGGACCAGTGGGCACACAGGCAGGGATCCTCTGGGTGCACCCCACACCCCGTCAGACTGACGTGGAGAGGAGCTGTCTCGCAGTGACCTCAGAGAGGACTAGCATGTGTCCTGACCCCACCTAGGCCTCCCCTCTCCTTCCTGCTGAGGCCTCTACCACACACTTGCAGTCTTCCAGTCTCCGGGACAAGAGCCCAATGGGCTCCTTCTGCTCCTTTTTCTTTCTTTCTTTCTTTCTTTCTTTCTTTCTTTCTTTCTGCTTTTTGGGTCACACCCAGCCATGCTCAGGGCTTACTCCTGACTCTGCACTCAGGAATTAACCCTGGTGGTACTTGGGGGACCCTATGGGATGCCAAGGATCAAACCCAGGTCGGCCATATGCAAGCGAAATGCCCTCTGCTGTCCTATCCCTCCCGCCCCAAGCTCCTTCTTCTGTTCACAGGACCCTCATGGGACCCCCACCCCAAAACCTGCCCAATGGTGTCTCATCCAGATTCCAGATCCTTCTCTCACAAGAGGGTCCCAGGCCTAGGAGTGGCAGTGCACAGCCCTGAGCTGGGCTGGGCCCAGGGGGAGGGATCCTTTGGCGTGGGAAGTGGCATGGCCTTGGCCTGAGATCCGTGCACCCCTGCAGAGAGTGGAGCACCCCACTCCTCTGTACCTTCTGGTGGAAACCCAGTGGGGATCCCCCTCAGGCCCACCCCTGGGGAGCGTCTCTGCCTGGGCCTGGCCGTGGGATCTCCTTCCCTCCTGGTCCTACACACGGTGAGGGTCCCTGGGCACAGCACGGGGTGCTGTCTCAACACTGCGCCCGCTCCTCCTCCTCAACCCACACAGCAGCACGCCATCAGGGAGCTGGTCGAACCAGCTTTCCCAGGCCCGGGTGCAGAAGCACAAGGCCCCACTTCCGCCCAGGGAGACACCTGCCCCAGTGGGCCTGCCTGCCTGGGCCGCTCCCTCCCCACTGCTCGAGCCAAACCAAAGGCGTTGCCACCCTCCTCCCATGGGACTCCCTCCTCCTCTTGAGCCCTGAGAGCTGCCTGGATTTGACAGCGCGAGAAGCTCGGGCTCAGAGAGGGGAAGGCACTGCCCAGGGGCGCACAGCCAGCGAGGGGCAGCACCCGAGTGGAACTCAGCATCTCCTAAAGTTGCAAGAAATGGGAAAGAGGAACAAAACTGTGGTGATGAGAAGGGAAAGGCAGAGAAAGTGAGGGGGCAGAGAGGCTCTGCATCACAGTCTAGCACCTCCTGCAAAGCGGACCGACTCCATTCGGGGTGCTACTTTAGGGGTGGCGCCTGCCATCCCCCAGGCCCCGCCAGAGGCCCGCTTCCGGGCCCCGCCCAGAGGAAAGGTCCCCACGCCAGGCCTGACCGCCAGGCCTGACCTCAGGGCCCGGGGGCCAGCGAGTCAGCCCCACACCCTGCCAACGACGTTCTTCCTGAGTTACCAAGCAGCCCCGGGGAGCACCACACCTCTCCCGACATCTGCTCTCCCTTCTGTCCCCAGCACTCAGCCACCTGCGGGGCCAGGCCCTGACTCACCACCCCAACGAGAGAGCCAGGCCCAGAAACGGGGAGCTGGATGGGCTTTGTGGGCCATGCCACGGACCCCTGGTTCCTCCCAGCCCAGCCGGTGCCCCAGCATGACCCGGTGAGTCACTTCTCTGGCAGTTCCTTGACAGTTAACACGTAGGGGCCCATCCTGTTTCCCCCCTGCCCGCCCCCCCCACCCACCCCACCCGAGGAGGCGTGAGAAGTGAAAACACGGCTGGGGCTGGCAGGAGGCCGACAGGGCCATGTCCTCAGGGAGGCGCAGGAGGAAAGGACAGCCCGCCAGGACTCCAGGTTCTCTGTGCAAACCGCCCAGCTGTGGACATCAGTGCCTTCATCTGCAGAGTGCAGGCAGCCACCCTCCCGCACGCAGATAAGCGGTTACAGATTAGGACGACGGGCTGTGGGAACAGGTCTGGGAGCTGCAAAGGGCCCGGTGTGCCACAGAGCGAGATACTGGGTACATGCAGTGCTCTTGGTATCTAGCTCTGGACCCCCCGCCCCTCCAGAAGCCTGTGGGATCCTCACAGGCAGGGTCCAGCCCTGGTCGTCTGCAGGTTCCCAGAGCCCAGCCTGAGATCTCGTGGGGCAGTGCGAGCGCACTGTGGATAAACGAGTCTCTGAGACAGACACGGGGGCAGGAGCGATAGGATGGAGGGGAGGGTGCTTGCCCGGCACGCGGCCAACCCAGATTCAATCCCCCACATCTCACATGGTCCTCTGAGCACTGCCAGGAGTGATGCCTGAGCACAGAGCCAGGAGTAAGCCCTGAGCACTAGTGGGTGCAGGTTAAAACCTAAACAAAAAACTTAAAAAGAAACAGAAAAAAATGAATGAATGAATGAATGAATGAGTGAATCAACAAGCAGCCCTGGGCCCCAGAGCCCCGGTTACCTTTCTGCAGGTGGATGATGTCGGGGAAGTTGGAGAGCAGGCCCTGGTAGAGCGACAGCGTGTCGAGCATCTGGAAGAGGTCGTTCTTGGGCTGCTCGGCAAACATCTCCCCGACGGCCTCGTAGGTACGGCCCGTGTGAGAGATGGCACTGTTGAGGGCCTCGGAGCTGAACGGGGGGTCCATCTGGAAGGCATGGCTGATGGCCTGGAAGGCGCTGCCCAGCTTCTGGAACTCCTTGCGGAAGCCCCCCACATGCTTACGCACCAGCTCCGACGCGATGGTGCTGAGCTGCAGGACGCTGTCGTCCATCTTCTTGCTGAAGGCCTTAAAGGTGTCCACCCGGTCCTCCACGTCCTGCAAGTCCTGGTGCTCCGTGGGGATCTGGAAGGTGAGCAGGAAGCTGGCGCCCACCATCTCGTCCTTCTCCGCCCGGCGCTTGCCCATCTTCCACTGCTTGTCGTCCAGGCAGCTGAGGAAGTGCTGGAAGCCCTCGTACTGCGACAGCACGGGGTGGCTGGTCATGTGGTCCATCCAGAGGATGAGCCGCCGCTTCCGCTTCTCGATGAAGTCCTCCTCGAAGCGGCCCGTGGCCTGCTTCTCGGGCAGGTGCGGCACGGAGATCACAGTGAACTTGTGCAGCAGGCGGTTGTAGAGCCAGTCAAAGTGCTTGTATCGCCGGTAGACGGGGGAGCCGGCGTGGGTGGGCGTGAGCTTGTAGGAGATGTAGCTTTTGATGCCCTTGAATTTGGTCTGCTTGGTGGGGTCCTCGACAGAGCAGGAAAACGGGTGGGGGTTGGCCTTCCACTGGGGGCCCCGAGGGCCCATCTCAATGGAGTAGGTCTCGGCGATCTTGGCCATCATGGGCACGTCACCCAGGATGAAGGCCTCCACGCCCGAGCGCACGAAGCACGAGAAACGGTTGAGGTTGCGCCCCACCACGCTGCCCCGCTTGGCGGACGCCAGGCTGTCCTGCCGCTCCAGGGGCGGCTTGGGCCGGAAGGCCATGTGCTGGCTGGGGTAGGCGCCGGGATAGGAGAGGTTGAGAGGCGGGTGCCCGTTGGTGCCCAGCCCGCCGGCCCGGGGCTCCTCCACCACTGTGCACCCATCGTCCCAGTCATCCCAGTCGTCGTCATCCTCCTCCTCAAAGCTGCCCTGGTTGGAGAGGAAACCACTGCCCACGCCGCCCCTGGAGGGGCTGTCGTACCAGCTCACCTGGGCACCCAGAGACACAGCGGAGGTGGCGCTGCTGAAGTAGTCAGCGTGGTTGGCGCCGGGGCCCCCACGGATGATCTCCACGTAGGAGGCGGGGAAGAGCCCCGTCTCACCCCTGCTGTTCTGGCCCTGCAGCCAGCCATCCAGCGAGGTCTCACTGAAGATGACCAGGTCCTCATTCTGCTGGATGCTGATCTCCTCTTGGTTCTCGCTGCGGAAGTCATACAGGGCTCGGCCCCTCAATGCCATGGCTGGGTGGGTGGCAGAGAGAGAGGGGGGGAAGGGGTCCTTCCCCCCACCCCCTCGAGTGTCCGTGAATGCAGCAGCAACGCAAACACAGTCACACAGCGGCTCAGCTCTGGGTTATAAGGTTCTGGCACCCACAGATGCTGTCCAGCCTCCGCGTCTTCAAAGCAAGGTCTGGGGCCCAGAAACTGCCCGGTCAGGTCTGGCCTGGGAGCGGTGCCGGTGCATGTCCATAGTCCCTTGGCAGCCCCAGGGGGGCTCCCGGCCTCCCTTCCTCTCACTTCCAGAAAAATAAAAGTTAAGTGACTGGGAGGAACTCGCCCGAGAGGACAGAAAATCCACTCTTTGCACAGGAAGAAGGACGCTCAGAACTCGCAGAGAATTCTCGCACAGCCCCACTCGGCTCCAGACCCCGGCACAGACGCGCTGGCTCCCAGCTCCTTCTGGCTCCTAAGGCCTTGGGAGGCGCTCACATTCCTCCGCAGATCTGCTCCTTCCTCCTTCCTCCTCCTCCTCCTGGGCCACTGGGTTTTCAAACATCCAGAAAATCCAAGAGGGGCAAGAAGAAAAGCAGCAGCCTCCTGAATCCAGTCCAAGGGTGGATGCATCCGGCTTCACAAGGAGCCAGGCGCGGAAAACAAGGACCGCGGCTTACACAACAGACCCCCGACCCGTCCACCCCGGGCCCGGCCAGGTCCCCCGGGCTCCAGCTCCCTCTCCCTCGCTGCCCCCGCGACCCCCAAGGGGTCAGCCCCCCACCCTAGCGACGGAGGGGGGCGCGACGAGGTGCTCGGGCAGTTTCTGGCCACTTAGCAGAGTGGCCTCTTTTGTCTGCCTAATTCCTCGGCACTTTCTGAGCCTGCAGCTGACCCTTCTCCGAGTCCAGAAACCCCTCTCCCAAGGCTGCCCACCACGGGAGGCGCCCGGACCCCCGCCCCCACCCTTCGCGTGCACACGCACAACTCAACGGGAGTTTGGAGGGCGAGCTGCGGCGAGCAGAGGGTGCGCCGGGCCGTCGGTCTCTGCGTCCGCGCCGCGCGGGGTCCCGCCGGTGGGCGCCCGGCTGCGCCCCCAGCCCGGCTTCTTCCCCGGCACTCGTAGTCCCCGAGCGCCGCCTGCGAGAAGCCAGCTTCAAAACAAAAAAAAAAAAAAGCGATTCCGGGAGGTGGCGTCCCGGAGAAGGAGGGAATAGCGAGGGGGGAGGTGAGGGGTGGAGAGAGGAGGGAGAGGAAAGCAGGCTGGGGAATTGGGCAAACTCTACGGCACTTCCGTGCGTCCGCGCTGGGCAGGGACGGCCCGGCTCCGCCTCCCCGGGCCTGGGGCGCCGCGCGCGGGATGCAGGGGACGCGGACGCTCGGGAGTCCCGAGGGGCGCGGGCTCCCGCGGCCCACCTCGGCGCGGCGCGTCCCGGCCGGGGAGCCCCGAGGGGCTGGAGCTCGGCGCGGGGGACCTCCCCCGCCGCCGCTGCCTCGCCTCCCGGGCTCCGGCCCCCGCCGGCCTTTTCCGTGACGCACCAGGACGCAAACTTTGCAAAGGAGGCAAGTTTGCAAAGTGCACGCGTGCGGGGAGCGCGCCAGAGCCGGAGCCGGGCCGGGGAGGAGGGAGGGTGCGTGGACCCGGTAGCCCCAGCACCCCCGGCAGGATGAGGCGGTGCGCGGCAGCCCGGGATCGTCCCTCGGCGTCCCTGCTCTGGGGCTGCCTCCTTCCGAGGAAACCCTCGTCCTGCTGTAGCCCAGGGAACAAGCACAGGCAGAGCCTGTTCTGAGTTGCTCTGAGCGGCGGCGGCTGGGACTGGAGATTCTGTGCCAGTCGCAGCAGCATGGAGAGGGGGGTGGGCTGCAGAGAGGCGGGGGCTCTTGGTCAGCCCATCCGGGACAGTGTGGGCTCTGACTCGGTCAGGCACGGTGCTGGCTGGACCCTGGGGATGGCAGCGCTTGGCTCCCGGCTCTGGAGAGTTCACTGTCCACCCCCTAGTCCTTAATTCATCCATTCTGTATCCTTCGCTCCTGCGCAAGGAAACAGGAACTGAATCCCAAACTCAGCCCCCAGCCCCCTGGGCTACAGAGAGGGATGACATTGGCCTTAGCTTACAGTCACAAGTCTGTCGGAGCCGGTAAATGCCCCCTACCCCCTCCGCAGAACCATCAAGGATGGAGGCATGGCAGGAAGATGGTACCTCTTCCAGCCAGAGGGTAATAAGAATCAAAGACTTCCTGGGGGAGGAGGTGCCTGGGATGAGGCACAGGCTTCAGGCCCCACCGCCCTTCTTGGCTTTGCCCTGGAGGGTTTTTTTTAGTCCCCTCTCACTAGCTCTTCCTTCCCCTTCACTCCACTCCCACGGCAGTGAACCTGGCAGATTCACCCACACAAGTGAAGGTCGTACTGCCAAAGGTGAGCCCTTGAGCGGTTCCTCAGGTTTCATTTCAGTCTCTGGCTCTGTGACCCAGTTTCAGTGGTGTGATGAATGGGTCCAGCATCCTCTGCACAGCTGGCATTTGACCCGCATAAAGGGTCACAGACAAACCCCAGATCTGTCTCTGTTACATAGATATCTGCATACATGCAAATCAAAGTACTGATTTGCATGCAGATATATAACTGTCCTGAATTTTTGCATGAGTGGGTCAAAGCAGTTTCAGCTGCTCTTCAGATGCCAAGCTGATGGCAGGTTTTAGTCCAGTGAACCTTTACCCTTAGTTGAGAAAGAGGTAATGGTACGGCTTTGCCACTCAGCCAAGAAACCTTGAGAGCTTGTCTCCGGCCTTGACTTGAACAAGTCAGTTCAAACTAATATCTGCTTGACCAGACTCTGAATCTCTGAATGTTTCCCCAGTTTTCGCTTCTGTTTTTTGTTTTGTTTTGGTTGCTTGGTTGTTTTTTTTCTGCTTTTTGGGTCACACCAGGCAATACACAGGGGTTCCTCCTGGCTTTGCCCTCAGGAATTACTCCTGGTGGTGCTGGGAATCGAACCCGAGTTGGCGCATGCAAACCAAACGCCCTACCTGCTCCACTATCGCTCCAGCCTTCTTCTTTTTTTTCTTTCTTTTCTTTTTCCCATGCTGGGGATCACCCCCAGTTTTTTTCCTTTTTTTTTTTTTTTGGAGTGGGGAGCACACCTGGTGATGCACAGGGTTCACTCCTGCCTCTGCACTCAGGAATTACTCCTGGTAAGGTTCCAGAGACCATATGGGATGCCAAGGATCAAACCCGTGTCAGCCACATGCAAAGCCAAGTGCCCTACCTGCTGAACTATTTCTCCAGGCCCCCAACCCTCAGCTCCTTTGGAATTCTGCTTTTCTGTGATTTCTCTTCTGTTCACATAGCCACTCTCTAGCTTGTTTGACAATAGCCAACTACTTCCTGGTGTGTGCTGAGTGCTTCGTACTTGCTGGGTCCTAGTAACTGTTGTAAATATTTTACCTTCTTGGGCCAGAGAGAGTATAGAGGTATAGGCCCTTGTTTGTATAAACCAACCATCTTGGATTTGCTCCCCCATCTATCTAGAGACGCTTCTGGTTCTCAGAGCTGATTCCTATTTTTAGGTTATTGCACACTTCAGCTGCACAGAGATTCCCAGAGTCTGTCCCTTCCCGGACCTCCTCAGACCTAGTGGGAACAGACCGTATTGCTATCCTATGAGACGGCAGCACCCTCTGTGATTCCCCTGCTACCTGCCATTTCCTTGGGGAAAGGCAGCCTTTCTTCAACAATTCCCACTGGACAGCGAGGACATTATTTTCCTAACTGGACTGTGTTCCCTTTGCTGCTCGAGCGCTGACCTGTGCACAGGAGGAAAAATTCCCTCACCTCCACACCTTCATGCAGGCATCCAACTTTCCTCCTTTAAGAAAGAAATCATGGGTCGGAGTGATAAGACAGCAGGAAGGGCATTTGCCTTGCACGGGACCGATCCGGGTTAGATCCCTGCCATCCCATGTGGTCCCCTGAATACCGCCAGGAGTGATTCCTGAGTGCAGAGCCAGGAGTAACCCCTGAGCATCATTAGGTGTGACCCAAAGAGCCCAACAAAAAGAAATCAGAGTGCTGGAGCAGTAGGACAGCAGGTAGGGCATTTGCCTTGTATAAGGCTGACTCGGTTTCGATCCCTGGTGTTCCATATGGTCCCCCAATCCCTGCCAGGAAAGATCCCTGAGTGCAGAGCCAGGTATAAGCCCTGAGCACAACTGGGCATGCCCCCTACACATACCAAAAAAAAAAAGACAAAAGAAATCAGGGGCCAGAAAATTCAAAGGACTGGTGCATGCTTTAGAGACTGGAGACTCAGTTTTGAGCACTGCAAGGAGAGAGCCCTGAGCACCCAGAGGTGACAGCTCCCTAACACCGGGTGGTATGACCCCAATACCAAAAAAAAAAATGTAGCTATTAGGGGGGAATAGAACTGAAACCTGTGGTTTGCGGGCTGACCCCTGATCGTGGAAGACAGCTTACTCTTACGGCAGAGATGGAAGACAAGGTGACAAGGGACTGAGGCAGGCACTGGGGAGAAGCCCGTTTGGGGGGTCAGGAAGAGAGACTGGAACAGCAGCATGATGTGGTACGTTTGAGGAAGCAGTCAGACCCCATCTGGTTTGACCTCTTCCCCCTTCCCTTTGCTGTTTCAGTGATTGGAGCTGCACACATGTGCTTTAGATACAACACGCACCAGGATGGCACATCCAGTACTGTGCTTCTGCATTCTCAGTTGAGGTCACACACCCCTGATTTCAGTACACCTGACTGCCTGGATCCCTTGACCCCCTCAACCCACATCTTTAAAACAGGGGTCAATGCGATAGCACAGAAGATAGGGAGTTTTCCTTGAACATGGCCAACCTGGGTTCGATCCCCGGCATTCCTATGGGAGAATAGAACTGAAACCTGTGGTTTGTGGGCTGACCCCTGATCACGGAAGACAGCTTACTCTTATGGCAGTGATAGGAGACAAGATGACAAGGGACCAAGGCAGGCACCATGTACTGCCAGGGGTGATTCCTGAGTGCAGAGCCGGGAGTCAGGCCTGAGCACCACCAGGTGTTTTGTGCCTCAAAAAGAAAACTATTGATTCCATATCCCTTAGCTACTGCCCTGTTTCCAGTTCTCTGTTGACCTGTGCAATAGAATCCCTAAAATGGTGATCTAGGCTCTCTCCTGCCATAGGTTTTCCCCATCTCTCTTCCTCCTCTCCTCTTTTTTTAAATTTTTTGGTTGCTGGGTGGTCATAGTTTAGTCCTGGCTGAATGATCAGAATCATTCTGGTGGTACTCAGGGGACCACACAGTGCTAAAGATCAAACCTGGGCCTCCTGAGCACAAAACATCTGCTTCTAGGGCTGGAGCAAAAATACAGCGGTAGGGCTTATTGCCTTGCATGAAGCTGACCCGGGTTCAATCCCCAGCATCCCAGATGGCCCCTGATCACCGCCAGGTGTAATTCCTTAATGCAGAGTTAGGAGTAACCCCTGAGCATCACTGGGTGTGACCCAGGAAGCCAAACCATCTGCTTTGGCTCACTGAATGTCACCCTAACTCCCTTTCTCTCTTGTTTGTTTCATTTTTGTCTTGCTTTGTTTGGTTTGATCACACCCAGGGTGCTCAGGGGCTGCTCCCAGCTTGTTGCTCACGGGTCTCTCCTGGCAGTGCTCAGGGAAATTTTCATAAGTTTGGGGGTGCTGGGGGTGGAACCTGGCCTCCTGCATGCCAACCATGAGCTCCCATCACATTGAACTATCTCACTTGCTTAAACCCCTCACTAGGGGTTTAAGATCCCAGTCTTATGGCTCCTTTGAAACTATTCTTATCAGGTCTCCAAAGAACTAAAGTTACTGTTACTCCTTCCCTTACTCTGGCTCTCCAGAGACTTGGTCCCTTCTTTCCCTTAAATACAGCTTCTTCACCTGCCTGGGGCCCCATAACTCATGGTTTTCTTCTACCTCCTCTTTTTCCCGGTAATTCTTTTTACACTTTTTGTTTTTATGGTGGGACATGCTGGAGTTGACGCATACCAGAATGGTTGGATGGGCCGAGGGCTGAAACATGCTGGAGGTTCAACCCAGGGAAAGGAAATTGCTCTACTTTGAACCTAGCAGGCTAGTGACTGGGAGAGTGGCCTTCTACTTTTATCTACCAAGACTCATTCCTTTATTTTTATTTTTTTGCTTTTTGGGCCGCACCCGGCGATGTACAGGGGTTACTCCTGGCTCATGCACTCTGGAATTACTCCTGGCGGTGCTTGGAGGACCATATGGGATGCTGGAAATCAACCCAGGTCGGCTGCTTGCAAGGCAAATGCCCTACCCGCTGTGCTATTGCTCGCTCCAGCCCAAGACTCACTCCTTTAATCCTCTCTCCCAAGCTCAGGGCTTCATTTGCTTACTAATAATTCCCTGTATTTGTTTTGGTTGGAGGGGGCTCCTGAACGGTGCTCAGCCAGCCTGGGGGCATTCCTGGCCATGCAAGACCACCAAGTCAGACTGTTCAATGCTCAGGAATTTCGTTTGGTTGGTTTCAGTTTTAGGCCACACCCAGCTGTGCTCAGGGCTCTGTTCTCAGAGGTCACTGGCAGTGCTCAGGAGACCCTATAGGTGCCGGGTGGGTCATGTGCAAGACAAGTACCCAACCTGCTGTACTATCTCTCTGACCTGCCGGGTTGGTTTGTTTTTTATCTCCAATCTAACCCTTTATTGCGAAAATTCCAGACCCACCAATCTTTCTCCACGACATTGACTTTTAGACATCCAATAGACATCTCAACGCAACATGTCCAAAATTGAATTCTAATCTTGCCTTCCAAATCTTGCCTGTTCTACTTGGCAGCCTTCCACATCTCGGGTGATGAGAACTTTCTTTCTGTTGCACAGGCTAAAACTTGAAGCCATTCTGAGTCTTCTAACCACCCTGGACTCCTTTCTCATCAGTACCACACTCCTGCTCCCTGATCTCAGCTACCATCTTTTTTACCTCCATCATTACAATAGCTCCCTGACAGTCTTTAAGTTCCCTGACTTAGAGTCTATTCCAAACCCATCCCTCAAGGGGATCCTCTTAAACATAAGCTGTAAGACAACCCTCTGCTTAAAGACCCTGCAGAAGGGGCTGTAGAGATAGACTAGTGGATATGGCGTTTGTCTTAGAACCCCAGCTGACCCGGGGTTCTGTCACTGACATCCCAAATGGTCCTCTAAGTTCACCAGGAGTGATTCCTGAGCCCAGAGCCAGGAGTAAATTCTGATCACCTCTGGGTGTAACCCAAAAACAAAAAACAAAAACTTAACCAAAAGGGCCAAGGAGATGTTCAAAGGGCTGGAGCATCTGGCTTTGCATGCAGGAACTCTGCTCCTCCCGTTGGAGGCTGCTGTATGCTCCAGCCAAGGTGGCTGTCACTTCAGATTCTGTCTTTTTCTGTTTTGTTTTGGTTTTGGGCCATACCCAGCGAAGTTCAGGGGTGACTCCCGGCTCTGCACTGAGGAATCATCCTGGCAGTGCTTGGAGGACCATATGGGTTGCCAGGAATTGAACCCAGGTTGGCAGTATGCAAGAAAAGCTCTTACCAGCAGTGCTATCTTTCCAGCCTTAGATTGCCATGGCAATGTCTTAAGTTGTTATCTGTACCATCTACTCTTCCTGAAATACTCTTTCCTGTGCATCCACATGGCTAAACCCCTATAAAGTGTCACCTTCTCAGTAAAACCTACCTTGACATGCCCTATTGGAATTACAACCCACCCTCTCCTATATCCCGTTCTGTTATGCTTCATAACACTTCTCGGGCTCTAACATACATAATTTATTTATTCTGCTGCTGTCTGGGGAGGAGGAAGTTAACAGAGTTCCACTGCAGACACACCAAGCAAGAGTTGAGGATGACAGGGCATACAGCTGAGTGGCACAGAGTGCGAACCAGGAGAGGATATTTGTGCCAATTTAACTGGTCAAGGCTCGGCTCTTCACTCGCTACCTGTCTGAATGCAAGGTTCCGTCCCAATGGAAAACCAGCAGGACCGTACTACTGT
>JAOXYA010000001.1:1500564-1510934 GCA_028565675.1 Sorex palustris
AAAGAGGAAAGTGGATTCCTGTGCTCAAGGTTTACTCCTGGAGGGCTCAGGGATCCAGCTCAAGTTGGCAAGTACCTTACTCTCAGGCCCTCAAGTGATTCTTTTTTAAAGCATAACTCAAACTCTACCACTTCTTAGCTTAAAACCCAAGCTTTCCCATTCCAGTGCCAGCATTAAGTCTGAATGACCAAATGGATAAATATGCACTCTCTCTATTACCCCGTCCTGTGATTTCTGACTTCATTTTCTTCTAGTCTTTTTTTTTTTCCTTCTGTTTCAGCTACACCTAAGCATGTAAAGTGTCACAGGGTCTTTGTATATACTGAAGCATCTGCTCTGTAATGCTCCCTGCCTCCTTTCTCAAAAGTTACCTTCTCAGTGAGGTATTAATCTTGGTCACATTTAACATCAAAAACCCATCTCTACTTTCTTCTGGTAACAGGTCACTACTTTGTGTTTCTGTTAGAAAATGTAATGTAACCATTTTGTTTCTTGTCCTAACTGTTTTTCCTACCAAAGTGTAAATTTAATGAGAGAAGAGATTATTCTGTTGTTTACTGCTGTCTCTGCCTTCAGCTCCTAAAACAAATGCAAGCGAACTTAGTACATATTAAAAGAATGCTTGAATGAATGAATTGGTATCCACCAGTGCCTTAAGCACAGTGTAGGATATGATTCAAAGTGTTGTGCCAGTGTTTGTATGGAGTCAGAAATACAGCTGATTGGATAAAGACACTGTAAGGGAAGTGACACATCTACTTAGTCTCTTAAGTACCTGCTTGGCTCCTCTTCTCCCCTTTCATCCCTCTCCTCTCTCTCAGAGAGAGTGTGCAAGAGTGAGCACGTGCAATGGACTGGAGTACAAGGAAGTCCGAGTTTGATCCCCAGCACTGCGTGGTGCCTAAGCATTTTGAGGAGTGAGCATCCAGCCCAAAGTAGCTACAGGTGTGACCCGGAAACAAAAGAACAAAGCCAAAGTTTGAGTGGGTATACATGATGATATTATTCTTTTATATTCCCTTACCATCAATGCTTTTTAACTTTTCACTTTGAAGTAATTTTATTTTATTTTTTTATTTATTTATTTGCTTTTTGGGTCACACCCAGCGATGCACAGGGGTTACTCCTGGCTCTCCACTCAGGAACCACGCCTGGCGGTGCTTAGGGGACCATATGGGATGCTGGGAATTGAACCCGGGTTGGCTGCATGCAAGGCAAACGCCCTACCCACTGTGCTATCTCTCCGGCCCCACTTTGAAGTAATTTTAAATTTCAGAAAAATTAGTACAAAAAATTGTCATGGAGCTTTCTTTTTTTGGTTTTTGGGTCACACCCGGAGATGCTCAGGGATTACTCCTGGCTCTGCACTCAGGAATGACTGCTGCCTTTGCTCAGGGGACCATATGGGATGCTGGGGATTGAACCCGGGTCAGTCGTGTACAAGGCAGATGCCCTCCCTACTGGACTGTCAGAGCTTTCACCCAGATTCCGCAGTGCAGTTTACAAAACCATAGTCTAGTAAAATTATTGCAGATAAAACTATATATGTTACATATATTATGCTTTTTATATTGAGCTCACTAGTTTCTTACTCATTTTCTGCCTATAACAGTAAAAGTTGTCTGAAGATTGGTTAGATTGAATTCTAGCTTTCAAGGATTTATTTTGGGGGGTGGTCATAGCCATCTGCTCAGGGATTCTCCTGGCAGTGCTGGGGGGACCATATGTGGCTCCAGGAATCAATCCCAGGTCAGCCATGTGCAAGGCAAGTGCCTTACCCACTGTATTCTCACTTCAGCCTCAGGTTTTCAAGGGTTTTTTTTTAAAGCTTTTGTTGAAATATTTGGTAATTCATAATTTTTTGTTTTCTTCCTATAATAGTAAAGAGATGAAACTACCAGAGCAAGACACTTCACAGCCATCAGAGAAAGTAGTTGATGAGTGCTGTATAGTAGGTAGCACTGCAGATTGTAATGATGGTAAAATTGACTATAATCTCAGACTGTAAGTCTTCAGAGGACAATATCCTAGATGAGTCTTAAACTGAAAGATTTCCAAATGCATGATCTATTTCTGAAGGAGGAGGTGACAGAAGAAATAGTGTTCTCATCCAGGTAGCCATTCAGCAGGAAGGTGTTCAAGTGGTTTTGGTTTTGTTTTGGGGCCACACCCAGTAGTGCTCTGGGCTTGTTTATTTCTGGCTTTATGCTGAGGGATCACTGGCTCGCTTGGGAGAGCTAGCTCTGGAGACCGTTTGGGATGCAAGGGGATGACCATGGATCAGCTGCATGCAAGGCAGGAGTACCCACTGTACTACCTCCCTGCACCAGGTCTTTAATCCTTTCCAGAAGAATCCAAACTCTTTGAATTTGCTAAAAGAGTATACAATCATATTCTTAATACATTTTAGGGTATCTCTGTACCAAAACCTAATATGGACTATTTAGTAGATGGGTGCTGCTGGTGGATGTGTGATTGGAAGGAAACAGGGTAGTAATAACTATTGTTGGACTGACTGTTCTGATTGGTAATAGCCTAAGACTCAGAATGCGAACACTTAGAGGACAGTACAGGCAGAAGCTTCCTCTCAATATTCAAATTAAGAATTAAACTTTTGGGGGGCTCGAGTGATAGTAAAGCGAGTAGGGTGTTTATCTTGCATGTGGACGACTTGGATTCAGTCCCCAGAATCCCATATGGGCCCCCGAGCACCAGCCAGGGGTGACCCCTGAGCAACGCTGGGTGTGACCCAAAAAGCCCCCCACACACACCAAAAAAAATGGATCAAACTTTCATAGTACTATATTTAATGATTCAGGGAAAGGAAAAAAGTCAAAAGTGATGTTAAATTGTTATTATACAAGAGACATTCCTGAAACCTGATATTATTTAATTTCAGTGATTTTGTTCCAAGTTCCTATATGACAACTAGTGAATTGAGTTTTGTTTACTTTTTAATTGGTGTTTGTGCCACACACCAAAGCAGTGCTCAGAGCTTACTCCTGGCTCTTCTTTTAGGGGTCATTTCTGGGGGGCTTTGCGACCATATGTGTTGTGAGGGCTCAAATCTGGGTCTGCTGCATACAAGGCAAGTGCCTTACCCACTGTATTATTTTTCTGGCCCCAGAGTTGAGTTTTAAAGTATATTGACTATTTGGAATATGTGTGTCTTGAAATCCAGAAAGATTATACTTTTATCTTCAAAACTATTTAATGATATTATCCTGGCATTTTGAAGATTAAAGTTGAATTGTTGGGACCAGAGAGATAGTATAACGGGTACAACCCTTGCCTTTCATGCAGCCGGCCCCGGGTTTGGGTCAATCCCTGGCAATCCCATTTTGTCCCCTAAGCACTGCCAGGAGTGATTCCTGAGTGCAGACCCAGAGATGAGTGTTTTTTTGTTTGTTTGGGGGCTATACCCAGCAGTGCTTGGGGCTTGCTTTTTCCTGACTCTATTCTGGATGTAGCCCAAAAACATCCCTAGTTTTGGTTTTTTTTTTTTTTAATTCAATCATTTTAGGAGACAGTATAGTGGGTAGGGTATTTGCCTTACACATGGCTAGCCTGGGTTCAATCACTGGCCCCAGTTTGGTCTCCCAAGCCACCAGGAGTGAACCTTGACACAGAGCCAGGAGTAAGCCCTGAACACTGCTGGGTGTGGTCCAGTCCCCTCCCCCTCCCCCTTCCCCCCTGGGTATTTGAATCATGTTATAAAGCATTGTTATCTTTTGTACCACCAAGATGACAGCCCTGAACCTCCTTGGGAAAAATTATAATTGTACTGTGATATGACATAATTCCACCCAAACTCACAAAAAACACAGACCAGATGGGATTATCATTAATAGGTTGGGGACAAATAATGCTTTGTTTGCAGAGGCTGTCCTGTCTCTATTGTACGCTGTTGGTAATAATGTTGACCTCTATTCCTAAAGATACCAGAGTCAGTCTTCCCCAGGTTAGAGATCACCTCCCTGGAAGAATGTAAAACTCCAAAGTTCAGAGGAGCTTTGATATTAGATTTGTGTGTTTTTGGAAGACTGGGTTGTTAATTTTGTTAAGCTATAATTCTAGTAGTAGAAATCTGAATAGATTATCTTTTTCATTCTGAAATAGTTTTGATTTTTAGCTGATTTTATTCCAGTGGTGGAGTTTTGGACAGGTTTTGAAGTGGACTGTGGTGAACAGTTGTACTGGGTTGAAGTAGTTTTAATTACATTTACCAGATGTTTTCATAAAAAATTATTTTGTTTTTGAATTTTTATATTTTTAAAAGAATATTCATTGAGAGGCTGGAGCGTTAGCACAGCGTGTAGGGCATTTGCCTTGCATGCGGCCAGCCCGGGTTCGATTCCCAGCATCCCATGTGGTCCCCTGAGCACCGCCAGGAGTGACTTCTGAGTGCAGAGCCAGGAGTGACCCCTGTGCATCGCAGGGTGTGATCCAGAAAGCAAAGTTAAAAAAACAGATCAGTAAAGAAAGTTAAAATTTTGTCTAACTGAAGATTATTTCAAGGCCTGTGTTCTGACTGAAACTTTAGTAGAGTGAGTATTTTATATATGGGAAGTCCCGGGTTCAATCCCCAGCTTAGCTCCCTCCTTCCCCACCCCCACACTCCCCATCCCCAAACAACCATAGCATCAGCAGCCAAAGTTTATATCAATAGAAAATCAGGAGTCACTAAATGTTAACTAAATTTCAAGAAATATCAATGCTTATCTTGTTTGTTTGTTTGTTTTTGTTTCTTTTTGGGGCCCCACTCAGAAATGCTCAGGGATTAGTCCTGACTGTGCTCAGGGATTACTCTGGGCTCAGAGGATCTTATGGAGTTTCGGGGATAGAACCCAGGCCTCCTTTCATACAAGGCAAACAACCACTCTGCTCGCTGTACAATCACTCTGACCTTGTTGCTTACCTATCTTAAAGGCTTTCAGAGTAGGGCAGTTTGTCTCAAATATTTGAGCTTATGTTGAATGAAATTACTTTGTTCTCTACATTTAATCTAGTGTGTGAATTAATGTTAAGTGATATAGTTCCCCAATACCTTCTAGGAGTAAGCCCTCAGCACTGCTCGAAGGCCCACTAGGGAACTAGGAACTTGATTTTTATTTTTCTTGTTCTAAACAGAATAAGAAAGCCTTTGTTTTGCCTTTTTAGTATTAAATTTGCTCTGCATGTCTATCCTACTCTAAAAGACTCCTGAAATATCAGAATTGCCTTACTCTGCTTGTTTTGTTTGGGAATTTATCATTTGCATAAAGTTTTGAAACTGTGTCCATGGCCAGGTAGTTACCCCCCTATTCTGCCGGGGATCAAACCCAAGCTTTGTATATGTAAGGCAAATTATTTTTACCCTGGAACCACATTTCTGGCCCTCTGGAGGACTTCCTATCCCTTGAAGTGATGGTGCTGCTTTCTCTTCTTTCTCCTTTTCTTGTTCTTCTCTTCCTCTTCCAGTTCTTCTTGACTGTAAAAATTCTGAAACCTGCCACATCTGCAATAGGTTGAGACTGTGGTGGCAGATGAACATGTCGGCTCAAAACAGGACTTGAAAGTAGCTTTGTGCCTGACTCTTGGACTGTGATGGTACTTTATGTTCTGAACTACTTCTCTATTGGCAGAATACTTTGTGCAGAGTTTTACTGTATATAGGTCCTATAGGAGAGAATCTAGCCAGTGGTCCTTTAGCTAATTGTGTGACCTTGAACAAAACACTTAATATCTTAGTATCAGCTTCCCTCTAAAGAGGGGGCCTTGGGTCTCTGCATCGGACTAGGACTCAGGAACACTAGATGACTGATAATAGACATATGTAGAATTCTTGGTTACTGTGAGACTGGAAATTTTGGCAGTCATGTTCCCTGTGGAGGCATAACACTTAAGAATTATGTGTGGGATGAAGGGGCAAATTTTGTAAATAGCTATTTATTGCCTGTATGTCTAGTACTGTGCCATTTAAATTTCATGCTGTATATTCTCTATGGGGCCAGAGTGATAGCATAGAGGGTAGGGCGTTTGCCTTGCACTCTGCCGACCCGGGTTCCATTCCTCCGCCCCTCTCGGAGAGCCCCACAAGCTTCCGAGAGTATCCTGCCTGCACGGCAGAACCTGGCAAGCTACCCGTGACGTATTTGATATGCCAAAAACAGTAACAAGTCTCACAATGGAGATGTTACTGGTGCCCACTTGAGCAAATCGATATTCTCTATGTCCAAATTCATCCCGAACTTTCAACTGAAATATTTACCTTCTGTGGTGTCTTTCCAAGTGCACAGATTCCTTTATTTCTTTCCAAATTTATATTATTTGTACCACTTGTTGAACTAGTTTGTATTGTTAATTTTCCCTCTCAAGATTTTAAATTTTCAAATATACAATAAAATTGATAGGTCACATATTTGCTGTCTGAATTTCACCTTTTTTTTGTAGTCTTGTTAAATTGCATCTTAATTGTATCTTGTTTAATCATATCTTAATTTAAATGTGCCCATCCCTCTACCTATTAATCTAGACCAATTCCTTGACATATGTCAAAGTAAATTGCAGAATTTACATTTTCACCTAAGTACCTAGCATGCAGTGGTTTTCTGTTTCTGAGTTACTAATTTGGCTTTTGGTTACAGAGATCAGTCTCAAGTGAGTTTAAGCAACCATAAGTTTTAAATCAGTAGAATCCAAACCAACCTTGGTTTTGGTGATGGGTATACCTAGCAGTACAAAAATCCTTACCACTTTAACTCAGTTCATTCTTTTGGGGTTTTCTTTGTTTTTGGCTTTTGGGGTCACCCTTGGTGATGCTGGGGATCAAACTCAAATGGGCCTAGGGCAAGGCAGTGCCCTACCTGCTATACTATCATAACTCCAGCCTCTTGGTTCACTTTTCAGCCCCATTTTCTTATCCCACATAGGTGGAGGTTGAGTTTAGTCACTTCCGATGGCTCTTAAATATCAAGTAGCAGGTGTAGATCTTTATTTCTGATCTCTTAATAAGTCTTAAAAGTTTTGAAGTATTTTATGATAGAAAAGTTTAGAAAAGCAGAGCCAGTTGAGACATTTTAAATTCCTTCATTCGGCATCTGTCAGAATTTGTGTTCAATTTCAATTAACTGAGCAATGCATGTCAAATGTAAATTTGAGAAACATAATCTTTTGATCTAAAGATACAATCAGCAATATTTGTTGCTTGAAGGCAGGAATGATAGCACAGGGGCTAAGGTCTTTGCTTTGTACACAGCTAACCCGGGTTCAATCCCCAGAACCACACGTGGTACCTGAGACCCATTAGGAGTAAACCCTAAGTACTTGTAGGGTATGGCCAAAAAAAAAAAAAAGAATATTTATGGTTTTAGATTTACTAAAAGAAATGGTTGGCTTGCAGGTGACATTGTGCTATTTGTCAGGATCTATCTTAGCTTGTGAGGTGTGAGGAAAAACCCACAACATGATTTTATGGCTGAGGATTAAAATACCAAGCAGGGGGCTGTAGTGATAGCACAGCGGGTATGACGTTTGCCTTGCACGGCTGACCCATGTTCGATTCCCAGCATATCCCATGTGGTCCCCTGAGCACCGTCAGGAGTAACTCCTGTGCATGGCCAGGTGTGACCCAGAAAGAAAAGAAAAATAAAAGCCAAGCAGGTTAAGGATGACTGTGAACAGAGAGGAGTGAAGCAGCCTTGGGGGGGTGCCTTATGAGAACTGTGTGTCCCTGAGGATGTGTATGCCCCCAGGAAAGAAAGACAGGGATGGCTGGACTCAGAAATAAGGGGAGACTTCATCTTTTTCCCCCAGTTTACAGGGGTGGGGAAGATCAGCACAGGAACTATATAAGGCCCCTGAAATCCTGTGGTCTGGTCCTGGTACATGACAGACAGACACCGATGCTTCTCAACAGGTCCCTTCTGCCTGTATTGTATGTCCCACAAATAGTCCCATGACCATGGGCAAAAAAGTTTATGCCTCTGGTATATAGTCTTCATCTTAACTTGATGTAGTAGGTGACGTCTACTACTAGGGTATTTTGTTGGTTTGTAATGGGGCCAACATGGGTTTAGGGCTCGTTCTGTGCTTAGCATTCCTGGCAGTGCTAAGAGACTTTGTGGTGCCAGGGGCCAAAGCTGGGTCAGCTTCATGCAAGCAAGTGCCCTACCTACTGTACCATCTCTCTGGCCCTATTAGTGTTTTTGATACTATGTGTTTTTGTAGAGACACTGGTGGGTAGGGCATTTGCCTTGCACGTGGCCGGCCGACCTGAGTTCAATTCCTTCGCCCCTCTTGGAGAAGCAAACTACCAAGAGTACCTCGCCTGAACAGCAAAGCCTGGGAAGCTACCCATGACATATTCGATATGCCAAACACAGTAACAAGTCTCACGATGTTACTGGGCCCGCTCGGGCAAGTTAATGAACAACAGGAGGACAGTGACAGTTTTTATGTGATTTTTAGTACTGGAAATCGAACACAGGGCCTTATGTGAAGCATATTCTTCATTCTGAGCTATGTCCCTGTTCTGTTTTTTGGCTTTAACTGTTATCCTGGGGAACAATGTCCTTTTCCCCCACCTCCCCAGACTACACATGATGCTCAGGGGATTACGGTACCCAGGGATCCTGCACACAGAACATGCACTCTAGCCCCTTTGAGTCATCTCCTTGACCCCAGAAGTGATTATTATTTTTAGATATTTTTTATGACTGAAAAAGTAGCAGGACTCAACCCCGTTAGGGGGCTGAAACATTCTTTGGCAGGTGGGGTTGGTGGGACCATTCTCAGAGGTTCTCAAGGAATACTCCTGGCTCAGGGGTCATGGGTCACTTCTGGCAGTGTGATTGGGACCATATGTGGTACCTGGAATCAAATTGGGGTCAGCTGCATGCAAGGCAAGTGCCTTAACCTCAGTACCATTTCTCTGCCTTTAAAGCATGCTTTTTTCAATGATAAGCAAGTATTAGTGATACCACTGTTGGGATTGGATTTCTCACCTAGTATTAATAGACTTTCTGTGTTCTGCAAGAAAGTTTCACTTATAGAGGGATAATGGAGCTAATGGATTCTGGAATGCTAGAGTCCAGGAAAAAAAGCTTTCAGGTATGTTCCAAACTTTTTTTATAACTGGAGAAAGAGAAACTTGAGGAATTTGTTGTTATCCATGTAGCTCCACAAATTGCAGAGTCTCCTGCCCCAGTGTTCTTTCCTTGATAACTTTTTAATTGTTGAAGTAATTGTTACTTAATATTAGACTATAGCAGAGGATGTGGCTCAGTGGTAGAGCACTTGACTTGCAAGCATGTGTGAGGTTTTGTATTAGTTTCCAACACAACCCCCCCCCCCAAAAAAAAACTAAGACTACAGTTTAGACTTTTTTTTTCTAGTTACAGGTTTTGAGAAGAGTAAAAAACACCAGAATATTTTTGTAGCATGTGAATATGTAAATAATATTAGAATGATGACTTTTAAGAATACTAGTAAATTAAGAAAAGGAAGATGTATTTGTGATGGATTTTGTTTTTTTGGACAACATCTAGCTGTGCTCAGGCATTACTTTGTGGGACTTCAGGGATCTTATGTGGTGCTGGGATTTAACCTGGGTCAGCAGTGTGTAATACAGATGCCTTACCTGCTGTTCTCTCTCGCGTTCTCTCTCTCTCTCTCTCTCTTTCTCTCTCTCTCTCTCTCTCGCTTGCTCTCTCTCGCGCTCTACCCCCCTCCCGCTCTCTCTCCCTCGTTTGTTTTTGTAATTGAGGTAATTTTGTGGCTCTGTAATTTCAAATTAATTGAAACTGAAATTTGTCTGCGATTTTGATATCTTGTTCACCGAGGATGCATATGCCCCACATCAGATGCTTGAATGAACAGCAGAGTGACCATCTCTTACAATGAGTAGGTTTTCTGTCAGTTCTGGACTTGGTCTTACACAGATTTGGGTAACCGGTCTTCAGTAGTACACACCATACTGGAATGAGGATGGGTTTACATGTCATTGCTTTGGGTTTTGCAGGTTTTATAGTGTATCTCTGAGCATGAACGCAGAATGAAGCGCCGTTTGGATGACCAGGAGTCACCGGTGTATGCAGCCCAGCAGCGTCGGATCCCTGGCAGCACTGAGACTTTCCCTCACCAGCATCGGGTGCTCGCCCCCGCCCCTCCTGTATATGAAGCAGTATCTGAGACCATGCAGTCAGCCACAGGCATTCAGTACTCGGTGACCCCCAGCTATCAGGTGAGCTGGGGCCTACCAGGGACAAGGAGGGGCATAAGAGATACAGTCTGGTTATTGTTTTTTGTTTTTTGTTTTTTTTCCTTTTTGGGTCACACCCGGCGATGCACAGGGGTTACTCCTGGCTCATGCACTCAGGAATTACTCCTGG
>JAOXYA010000001.1:1526346-1537284 GCA_028565675.1 Sorex palustris
AGTCTCAAAGTGGAGATGTTACTGGGCTCGCTTGAGCAAATCGATGAACAACGTGAGGACAGTGTTTGTTTATTTTCTCACTATTTTTAAAACTTTGCTTGCTGGTCTACCAAAAATGTCTTTTGGGAGAGCTAGAGAAATAGTACAGTAGGTAGGGTGCTTGCCTTGTCTTGCTTTGCATGCAGTGGGTTCAGTTCCCTGAATCCCACCGGGAGAGATCCCTGAGCACAGAGCCAAGAGTAAGCCCTGAGTACTGCCTGTTACGGGCCCCACCACCCAAAATAATAATAATAAAGTCTTTCTGGGCCATGGATGTGGCTCAGTGGTAGAGCATGGCTGAGATTCCCAGCACTCTGTTTCCCTCTGAGCACTGTCGGGTGTGAGCAAGAAGCAACAGTCTTTCTCTAAAGAAACCTCGCTAGTGGGACTGTTCGCCCATGCTTGCTCAGCGTCAAGCAGGAGCCAGAACCAGAGCAGCCTGGAGGCCACACTAGGAATCCTTGCCTGAGACCTGGGTCTGCTCTCTGCCACCTGGGGAGGAGGAGTGCTGCTCAGGGCACAGGTGCGTGGGTATTACCATTCCTTCCCTTCAGGAGCAGCCACAAATTAAACTCAGTTCTTTTGAGACTATGGACCTGTAGTGTAGGATTCCGGTGCTGGGCTTACTTTCATTCTTGTCTGTCAGCTCTTGACAGAACTTCCCACCCTGCGTTGTTAGGCGCATTAATTGCAGAGACCTCAGCAGAAGTGTGGCGGGTTTTATAGAAGTCCTGCAGTGGAGACACAGGTTGGACTTCCCTTAGTTGGCCAGGATGGGAACCCCCTCTTCAGGGGTATTGTGTGGTATATTGTTAAACTTTTGGAATGGTATTTCACAAAAACTGTTCTAGGTAAGATTTCTGAGTTTGGACACAATATCCCTAGATACGTATTCAGCCAGTGATTTTTTTTTTCCCTCCCCTCACATAACAGAATTTGACTAGTTTGAATAACAGCCCAAGGTGCCTTTTTTTTTAAACCTATTACACATACTGATTTTACAAAGTGTACCTGACATATTTCTTACTCCTAAACCCTTATGAAAATAGGTTTTATATCCCCAGTTTACTAAGAAACAGTTTTATGACAACACAGTTTATATGGCAGAGCAGAATTGCATTCCAGGGAGTTTGACTCCTTACCTCATGTAAGTCTCTCATCTGAAATGCACCCACTAGGTTGAAGATGAAAGAGGAAGAATGGCGAGAAGCTCAGAGAGGCTTTAACAAGGTGTGGCGAGAGCAGAATGAGAAGTACTACTTGAAGTCTCTGGACCACCAGGGAATCAACTTCAAGCAGAATGACACCAAGGTCCTGAGGTCTAAGAGCTTACTCAATGAGATTGAGAGTATTTATGATGAGGTGAGTCTTTGTTGAAAAGCTTTGATCTTAGAAATTATCTTTGTTCTGTGAAAGTGAGGCTCTCCAAGGTCTGTTGATTCTTGCTTTAGAAACTATCATGTTTGGCAATGCCTGTTTCGATCATTTTAAATTTAAGCCTATCTTTAGACCTAAACTGATAACTGGTTTCCCAAGTATCATCCTTGTTTTGTTATTATTTTTTTTTCTTTTTGGGTCACACCCAGTGATGCACAGGGGTTACTCCTGGCTCATGCACTCGGGAATTACTTATGGCAGCGCTCAGGGGACCATGTGGCATGCTGGGAATCGAACCCAGGTTGGCCACGTGCAAGACAAACGCCCTGCCCGCTGTGCTATCACTCCAGCCCCATATCGTCCTTGTTTTAGCCTACCCCCACCTCTTCTATTTCTTCCCCTGTTTCCCTCATTCTAGTAGGGAGACCAGAAGCTCCTAAAGTTGTTTGGCCTGCTGCCCCCTTTCCAGGAAAGGAAAATCATTCAACTCAGCACCATACTGGAGCTAAATGGTTTAGTGTTTTTTGTTTAGTTTTTTTTGCTTTTTTGGGTCACATCCAGCGATGCACAGGGGTTACTCTTGGCTTGGCACTCAGGAATTACTCCTGGTGGTGCTGGGGGACCTGTGGAATGCTGGGGATTAATCGGGCCGGCTGTGTGCAAGGCAAGTGCCCTCCCCGCTGTACTATCGCTCTGGCCCCACTAGATGTTTTTCAAGGAACCAAGTACACCTCATGCCACAAATTGCACCTGAGCTTGCTCACAACCCCAAAGGAGTAATATCACCCACTTTGGGAAATATTGATAATAAACTGTCTGAACTTTCCACAATTTGAATACTGTGTTAGTCTGACAATTTTTTTTTCTTTTATCTTTGTCTATTCCACACATTGACCGGGATTATATGTGTAGCACTGAGAACACTGAGGGGAAGAGAGTGGCGGGGAGCTTGAATCGTCTTGTGGGGCCAGAGAGAGGGGACAGCAAGAAAAAGGTCTTCTATGCAGCTGCCCCAGGTTCCATCCCCATCACCACATTCAGTCATTCCTGAGTCCCTACCAGAAACAGTCCCTGAGCGCAGCTGGGTATGGCCCAGAAACCAAAACTTATTTGACCTGTTTTTAATAACAGTAACGGGCCAGTCTCCTAGGTATGTTGATTGTTGCTGTAAACAGCTCTGTAATGCTTTGTGTGTCCCTCTTCTCAGAGACAAGAGCAGGCTACTGAAGAGAACGCAGGTGTACCTGTTGGCCCACACCTTTCCCTCGCCTATGAAGATAAACAGATCCTGGAAGATGCTGCTGCACTGATAATTCACCATGTGAAGAGGCAGACGGGGATTCAAAAAGAGGACAAGTATAAGATCAAGCAAATCATGCACCATTTCATTCCAGATCTTCTCTTTGCTCAGAGAGGTGATCTCTCAGACGTAGAAGAGGAAGAAGAGGAAGAAATGGATGTAGATGAAGCCACAGGAGCTGCTAAGAAGCACAATGGTGTTGGGGGTAGTCCCCCTAAATCAAAACTACTGTTTAGTAACACCGCAGCTCAGAAGTTAAGAGGAATGGATGAAGTGTACAACCTCTTCTACGTCAATAACAACTGGTACATCTTCATGCGGTTGCACCAGATTCTGTGCCTAAGGCTACTGCGGATTTGTTCGCAAGCTGAACGGCAAATCGAAGAAGAAAACCGTGAGAGGGAATGGGAACGGGAAGTGCTGGGCATCAAACGAGATAAGAGTGACAGCCCTGCCATCCAGCTGCGACTCAAAGAACCTAGTGAGTGCTTGAACTGTTGGGATTCAGAGGGTGGTATTATTTTTTTTTTTTTTAAAGCTTGTACTAACGGGGAAAGTCCTTGTCTAGTTTTAACCTTCCTTTTGGTGAAGAACTGCTAATACTGGTTCTTAATTCTGAAACCTTTATCTGTGTTGATTCTCGCTGAGAGAGAGAGAAGTGCTGGACATAAATTGGTGATTCTATCTTGTTATGTCAAAATAAGACAAAATTACCTAATCTTGGCCTGATCACTGGAGTGTCCCCTGGTTTGAGAATTATATAGTTTGGTCATGAGTAGTTACTTCAAGCCACATTGATCGTAGCTTGCTGAAAACATATTTGTTACCTGTACTCATAGCTTTATTTTGGCATAAAATTATTTTCCAGGGTGATAACACATCCCTTTCTTATGCTGCAAATTTGAGCAAGGTGATAACCCAGTGATGGAGCACAAGTCAGTTGCTTTTAAGTCATTGTTCTGCTCTATCTTTTAATGACTATTTCACACCTTTTCTCTCACTTCCTTTTACTCCCATGCAAATTTTATATATAAAGGCAACCAACCAATCAGAGACCGTTGTTTCATAATTTATTTTTTATAGCATGTGTTCTTGGGCAGGGAAGAATACCAGTGATCTGTCATAGGGCCTCATACAAAGAAAACACATGCCCTGCCTCTGTACTACACCCTGGCCTCCAAAAAAAGGTCAGCTTTTTCCCTGAAGTCCCCCAGTGAGGCGCAGAGCCCACCTGTAGCTAGTGGTTCTCCCATGCCACGGGCTTCATTTCCAGCACTTGGGAACCAGGCCTTCCTGTTTGGGATCTGTACGTGAGCGGGCCTGGTTTTCAGAGGCTAACAGCAGAGTCCTTTCTCCGTGTCTTCTGCACTCTATTTGCCGGTTGTTTGTATGCAGCTGGTAGTTGGGGTGCATGTGCAGTGCCAGAACATCTAGTGTGTCTGTGGAGTACAGTGTTGAAAGTCCGTTTTCAAACAAATGAACTTTGACAAATGCACATTACTTCATTATTCATAGAAGGTTTCATTCGTGCTTGTTTTTCGGTTCCTGAGAGGTCTCCTGGTGCTGGAGCCTGCCCTTTCTCTGCGCTTTCTGCTTCATTGAGCTGCTTTATGAGCGAGTGACCCGTGTGTGGAATGTTCTTCTCTAGCTCGGAGAGCAGGTTCCTCTCAGCCGAGGAGCCCAGCCTCTTTGTGAAGCGACTTTCCCCCTGGGCTATCTTGCTTTCCTCTCATGAGTCCAGCCCTGCTGTAAAGACAGATCTTTCTGGCGTGGTCAGTCCATGCTGGAAGCACCATTAAAAGTTGCAGAGTCACCCCTCTCAAATGGGGAGCACTGGTACCGTCTGTCAGATTCCGCCTCTTGTTGGCAGCAGATTGCACTGGGTCTGTTTTGAATTCCGACAGTTTGTTCTTTCTAATGCTCTCTAGACTAGCCGTGGGTTTTGCCCTGCCTCTTCTCCCGGTCGTCTCTCAGGCGGGAGGAGGCCTCACTTAGCTTGTCTCTCCCACAGTGGACGTGGATGTCGAAGATTATTACCCGGCTTTCCTGGACATGGTGCGCAGCCTGCTGGATGGCAACATTGACTCCTCGCAGTACGAAGACTCGCTGAGGGAGATGTTCACCATTCACGCCTACATTGCCTTCACCATGGACAAGCTCATCCAGAGCATTGTCAGACAGGTGAGGCCCCGGTGAGGCTGAGAGGGAAGAAGTCTCAGATCAGGCAAAGGAACACTCAGATTCTTGTTAGAAAGGGAAGGTCTTTCTCCTCTTTCACTGTGTTTACGAGCATCAGATTCTGGGGGAGGCTAATGTCATCTTGGGTTTCTCGTGGTCACCAAATTTAGTTGCCTTTGTGTATGTACTTCTGTGCTCCATATCGTGTGAGCCTGTTGTCGACTGGAGACTCAGTTGCGCCTTTCATGCCAGCTGCCATGAAAGCAGCCTGAGAGCACTGGTTCTGATCCCAGCTCCCTTCCCCTGCTAGCCTTGCTCTTGTCTTGTCTGCCAGGGTGATCTCTCAGCAGGTAATATTTTCTTCCTTGTGGCTGCTGGTATTCTGTGTACTGACCTCGTTAAATAGCCACCCACCTCACTCTCGGGGGCCCCTCTAAGTTAGATTTGTTGTTGGCTTTATGGTTGGTTTCTTTGAAATTAATTCATTCAGGTATGTGAAAGGGCTAAAATTCAGCAGAATGGAAGAAGCCAAAAATATCAGTGATCTGGAAGACATTAAGCACATGGCATCATCGATAAGTAGTAATAGAAAAAAGATTTGTTTTCATTTGTATAGAGGCCACACCTGGCAGTGCTCAGGGCTGAATCTTGGCTCTGTGCTCAGGGGTTGCTTCTGATAGAATTGGGACCATATTGGGTGCTGGGGATGGAACCAAGGTTAGTGCCTGCGAGGCAGGTTCCTTACCCACTGTGTTCTCCTCAGCCTGGAGATCCTTTAAATTTTTGTTTGTTTGTTTGTTTGTCTGTTTGTTTTTGAACCACATCAGGCGATGCTCAGGGGGTTCTCCTTACTCTGCATTCAGGAATCACTCCTGGTGGGTGCTCGGGGGATACCAAGCTGGGATACCACTGGGATACCGAGATTAAATCTGGGTCAGCCATGGGAAAGACAAGCGCCTTGCCCACTGTACTATCTCTCTGGCCTGAGATTTTTTTTTTAACTGAAGAGTGTTTAAAATATTTAATGGATAAGAGCATTCAAGGTAAGACTAAACCTCAACCAAATGGGGATAAAAGGAATCTACTCAAGATCCTAGTGACATCTACAACAAACCCACAGCCAACATCATACTCAGTGGCAAAAAATTAAGCCTTCCTCTGAAGTCATGTAAAAAGAAAGAGTGTCCACTGTCTGCTGTTATTTAAGAGTCTTAAAAGGCCTCACCGCAACAGCTTGACAAGGAAAATTAAAGGGATTCCAGTTGGAAAAGAAGGGGCCAGCAAGATACTAAGGTGCTTGCTTTGCATATGACTGACCCAGATCCATCCCTGGCAACCCATAGGTCTTCTGAGCACTGCCAGATGTGGACCTCTCTGTTTTGAGGAAAAACTTAAACTATCACTATTTGCAGGTGACTTGCTATACATAGAAGACCCTAAAGATTCCTCTAAAGTATTTAGAGACATGAGGCCAAGAGGCAGTATTGGGTTTCCCTCCGCCAGAATGTTCCTTTGTGGTGGAGATCATACTTGGAGATACTTTACGCTGCCGCTTTTCCTGTTTTTTTCTCAGCTGTTTAGCTTTTTTTCTTTTTTTTTTTTTCTTTTTGGGTCACATCCAGCGATGCACAGGGGTTACTCCTGTTTTATGCACTCAGTAATTACTCCTGGCGGTGCTTGGGGAACCATATGGGATGCTGGGAATCGAACCCAATCGGGCCGCATGCAAGGCAACTGCCCTACCCGCTGTGCTATCACTTCAGCCCCGGTTTAGCATTATTTTAATGATCTCACAATGATCTCATAGACTCCATATTCTAGACTCAATTGTAATTTAACCATGTCCGTTTTTCACTTCCTGCGACCCTCAAATCACTCCATATTCTGACCCTATATTCTCCCCGTGTACATCTAAAGATTTACCTGCCATTAAGACTTCAATTTTGAGGACTAGGGAGTTCAAAGGGCTGGAGTTACTTTGCATATGGGAGCCCCAGATTTGATCCCTAGCACTGCGTGGTCCCCTGAGTAATTCTGGCTATGGTCCAAAGACAAAATGGTTTTCAATTTTATTTCCCCTTCCTTTGTTACTTTGTTGTCATTGTAGTGACTGCCCAGTCACTACACTCAGTTGTGTTCTCACACACTTGCAGTTCTTGTTGGGGATCACACATTTGAGCTCCACATCCTTGAATGCGCCAGAGATTGCCGCTGAACTGGCACCCAGTATATGAGTGTGCTAAGGATCTAACTTGAGGCTACATGGAAGTGCAAGTGCTCTGCCACTGATCCACATCCCTGGGCCCCAAGACTTTTTAATGTTAGAAATAATTAGTTGTCATAGTTACTGGCACTTCAAAAAGAATGTATCTTTCTAAAAATAGAAGAGTGCAATGAAAATTTTAAAGACAAATTGTTGTCACAGTTAATGTTTTGCTTTCTTGATCTGCTTGTCACATTCTCTGAATTTTGATGGGTATTATTTCATTTAAGGAAATTTTATTTCACAGTAGGAATACCATTCTGACCTGCAAGCATGAGGACTTTGAAAGATTCAGCTTCCTAGTTATCAGTTAGTTTCAGTAACATAGCGATAAAGCCAGGATTGGGACTCAATGGTAGAACTCAGTGCATGTGTGAGGTCCTGGGTCTGATCTCAGTACCACCAAAAAAGACAAAAGTCAAGAGATAGTACATCGGGTAAACTTCCCTTGCACACAACCCATCCCATACAGACCCAATATCCCATTTGATCTCTCAAGCCGTGCCAGGAGTGAACCTTGAGAGCAGGGCCAGGATTCAGTCCTAAACACCACTGATTTGGCCCCAAAGCAAACAAATGTCACGACTCATTTGTGATTGACTTGTGCTAATAGAATGTAGAAAGAGTACTGGCCCTAGTACTTGAATATAGCCCCACACACTCCTACAGTGAGTCCTCCGGGGCAGTTAATTCAGTACCTAATGAGTTGCATAGTTTGTCCTAGAACTCGGAGTACAGGCATGGATCTTGCTTCCCTAGTACTCCTCCCTTGGCACACAGTGAACTTTCTCACCGCCTTTGTAGTTTTTCAGTATGACCAGGTACCCTTTTCAAGCTTTCATCCCATGGTAATTGTATGAACAGGTGAAAATATCTGTGAAAGCCATAAGTGCTAAAGAAGTATCAAAATAAAAAAGCTATGGAAATTTTCTTTCATATAATTTGTTTAACTTTCAACTTTTTTAATTGTCAGGGTCTCACTGCATAGGGCTAGGTTGGAAAGGGGTCAGGGATAGCCAGGACATGTAGGGAGCTACTTGGGATTAAACCTGAGACCTCAAGCCTGCTAGGTGTGTGTTCTGCCACTTGAGGTACACCCGACCCCTCCAGAACTGTGTGTGTGTGTGTGTGTGTGTGTGTGTGTGTGTGTGTGTGTGTGTGTTTTCCTTGTAGTGTCCATGGGGTACACCCGACCCCTCCAGAACTGTGTGTGTGTGTGTGTGTGTGTGTGTGTGTGTGTGTGTGTTTTCTTTGTAGTGTCCATGGGGTACACCCGACCCCTCCAGAACTGTGTGTGTGTGTGTGTGTGTGTGTTCTTTGTAGTGTCCATGGCTCAGGACCTTACACATGCAAAGCAAATGCTGTACGATGACCTTTCTCCCTGCCCTGACGCCACCACCTCCACACCTGGGATTTACATTCACACAGGCAAAAAGCAAACGCTGTGTGTATGATGGTCTCTATCCCGTCCAAGCTGCCACCCCTGCCACACACAAACCTGAGTTTCCATAAGGTTTTTTGTTTGGGAGTCACGCTTTATGGTGCTCAGGAGATTGAAATTGAGTCTCCAGCATACAAAACTTGCATTTGTGTTCTCTTTCCCCCCCCATTCCGTCCTATAAAACTTGGCTTTTTAAATAGGTGTGAAAGGTAAGAGTCATGCACCAATGATATGATTGAAATTTTGACTTGTTTACTCTCACAAAAATAATAAAATAATGGTGTAGAGTGGTAAACTTTCTAAAGTTATCAGTCCAAAGACCCACTTTGAGGTGAGGGACCGAAACCTCACACTTGTGTGTGCGGGAGAAGTGGAGAGGTTGGCTCACTGACAGCTGTGTGGTTTGCTTGCAGCTGCAGCACATCGTCAGTGATGAGATCTGCGTGCAGGTGACTGACCTCTACCTGGCCGAAAACAATAATGGGGCCACTGGAGGCCAGCTGAACACACAGACCTCAAGGAGCCTCCTCGAGTCAACGTACCAGAGGAAGGCCGAGCAGCTCATGTCGGATGAGAATTGCTTTAAGGTGAGTTCCTCCCATAGCTAGGACCCAAGCTAGTCCTTGAGCATCTCTGGGCGTGGCCCTGGTGGTGCGGAGCCAAGCAACCCCTCGGCACCAGACCTGAGCATTGGACCAGGGGAGGCCCCAATCCAGAGACCTGAAAAATCACATAGAAACTGTGCTGGTGACACTGCAAGTCGTTGATCATCTTCACCAGAAGTCAGAGCCATTTCAGGGTACTTTGACTCAGGGACTCCATTGGAACTCCGTAGACTTCTGTGAGCTTATTGGAGAAAGTACAAAAAATACGGAAAAGTATGACTAGTTTTGTTTTTTTGTTTTTGTTTTTTGCTTTTTGGGTCATATCTGGCAATACCCAGGAGTTACTCCTGACTCTGCACTCAGGACTTAGCCCTGGCGGTGCTCAAGGAACCATATGGGATGCTGAGAATCGAACCCGGGATGGCTGCGTGTAAGGCAAATGCCCTATCCGCTGTGCTATTGCTCCAGCCCCCAAAGTATAACTAGTTTGAGTTTACTATGCTACTAATGATGTCCTCTCCCCGCCCACCAAAAAAATAAAAATTAGTCTGCATCCTGGGAGATGACTCTCTAAGGGCTAGTATGTATGCTTACATTTGGGAACCCTAAATCCATACTGGCACCACCAAGCAGTGAACCTCTGAAAACTGCTGGGTGTCACCCCAGATTTGGTTTGATCCCAAGCACAATATCAAAGTTCCCCAAGTGTCAAAGTAGAAGTAGCCCCTGACACTGCCAGGTATGGCCTAAATAAAATGATGAGTGTGTCCGCTGCTCTGAAATTGGTATCCATCAGTGCCCCATGGGCATCACTTTAATGAAGTGGAATCTTTTCCACTCTCCTAAGAAATTGTTTATTCCCACAGCATATTGCGTGTGTCTAAAATAGTACTTTCATAGTTGGTTTAGTGATTGTGTAAATACAGCCGTTTAAATGCCTGTTCCCTTTATTAAATTGTGCCTCCTCAAACTAGAGCCCATGAGCGTCGCCCTGTTTGAATAATAAGCATTTGGCTGACTGTTGGGTGAATGAAGTGGTATAGAGAGAAGGGCTGCAAATGGTAGAGGATCTTCAGAGCCAGACCAGACAAAAAAGTTTGCATTTTCCTATGGTTGGCGAGTGATGACACATGCCTACCACCCCCCACTAGGAATTGAATCCAGGGCCACCTCAGACATGCAGGGGAAATGCTCTACCACTAAGCTGTATCCCTAGTGCAAGTTGGGAGGGGCGGCACACTTGGCGTTGCTTCAGGGTATTCTCGGAAGAGTGTATCCTGGCTCTGCACTCAGGAATCACTTCTGGTGGGGTTCTGGAAACCATATGGAATACAGGGAATTGAACCCAAGTAGGCCGTGTGCAAGGCAAGACCCCTACCTCCAGCCCCATATTTGTATTAATTTTATTATTTTTGTGGCTTGAGTTCTATGCCTGGCGGGCTCATGTGAGGCTTACTTGTTAGTCTGCACTCTGGAATTACTCCTGGAGGTGCTCAGGCAACATATGGGGTGCCAGGGATGGAGCCTACATCGGCTTCAATTATTGTTTTACTACTTTAAGAAGTATGAGACACAAAATGGTGCAATTTTCTTTAATGTTTACTTTCTCCGATGGCAAATCAGGAACTTTGTCTTTGTTATGACTGACTTTCTGAACATTTTTTTCCCTTTTTTTGTAGGAGTACTGCTATTTATTCAGCCACTGATTAGCTGATTGAATTGTGCATGAACTCCA
>JAOXYA010000001.1:1554151-1569604 GCA_028565675.1 Sorex palustris
CCCAGCATCCCATATGGCCCCCTGAGCACCACCAGGAGTAATTCCTGAGTGCAGAGCCAGGAGTAACCCCTGAGCATTGCTGGGTGTGACGCAAAAAGCAAAAAAAAAAAAGAAAAGAAAAAGAAATCTTCCCATACTGAAAGAAGGCAAAGGGCTGGGGAAAATGGCTCTAGAGGCTGGAGTGCATGCTTTGCACATGGGAGTGATTCCCAAGCACTATGCCAGGAGTTCCCCTGAGCACCACTGGCTCTGGGCTCTCAGCCCCCACCCACACGTGGCCAGCCCCCACCTTCCCTGTCTCTCTCCCTGTTCAGCACACCTCTCTCCTGAGTGCCTTTCTGGGGCTCTAGTGGGGCTGAAGCAAGCCTGTCCCGCACATGACAATTTTCCTTCAGAGGCCACCAGAAGCTGCAGCCATGTGCCCAGGGTGCTTCCCGTAAGACCAAGGGCCTTTCTGCTGTGAATTGGCTGCACTTGATGGTCCTGGCACTAGTCCTCTGGTGTGGGGCACTTGCTGTCAGGGTTCCAGCTGTGTCACTGGAGAGAAGAGCCAGAGCCGGCAAGCCCTTTGGGGCCGGCCCCCATCCATGCTCCTTCATCCAGGCTGGCCCCAGGCCTCAGATCCTCTCTGTGATTCGCTCCCTCCAGGGTTTGACCAAAGAGGGGGAGAAGACCAGTTACATCCTGACCGACAGCCTGAGGGAAGAAGACCCCCGAAGGTGAGTGAACTCCTGTGCTGGGGTGTGGCGGGGCGGGCTTTGTCAAAGGCCCCGAGGGATCTTGGAAACACCCCCCCCATCTCCCATGCAACAAGCTTCAAGTCTCCTAGCTGGTCACAGCAGGATTTTTCCAAGAGGAATGTTTGCCTTCCCAAGTGCAGAAAAGCCCAGGGCCCCCCCCACCCCCCACCCCAGGACAGAGGTGACGGTTACTAGCAGCCCTGTGGCCATCTCAGTAGCACTTTCAGGTGTGGTCTTTTCTGATACCACTTGGACATTTTATGGTGCTGTTAAAAGCTCTTCTTAGACATTACCGTTGTCTCTTCTCTCAAATGGATGCTGTGCCCCATGTCTCCAGACACTGGGGCTCCCGAGTGATGTGGTCCCCCACGGGGAACTGAAACCTACTTACTTCACCCGCCCTGACTGGGGGCTCCAGGAAAAAGCTCTGGGGACGCAGAACAGGCGCTCCACCCCGGACCTGGGGAACGTGATAGGAGGAAGGCTGGGGCGGGCTTTGCCAGGGGCGTCCTGTGTGCCTTCTGAAGATAGCAGCAACCTCCTGACCCAGCTGCCGCGCCCCGCCTACCACCACAGTAGCCGCGGGAACTTTGAAAGATCAGACCTCGGAGCTCTGAACAGGGTTTTAGTGGACAGGGAGGGCTCCAGGAGCAGGGCAGGGCTCTTGGAAGACAGCCCTAAAAGCGCCTGACGATAGGACAGCAGGAAGGACATTTGCCTTGCACACAGCCAACCCAAGTCCAATCCCCAGCATCCTGTATGGTCCCCCGAGACTGGCCAGGAGGGGTTCCTGAATGCAGAGCCAGGAGCAACCCCTGTGCATCATTGGGGGTGGGCCCACCCACCCCCAAAAACGGACAGTTCTGGAATCAAAGGCTGACCCTAAGATTGTTCAGCCCCGCCTGGCTTCCACTCCCCAGATGGTGGCAGAGCTGGTGCTGGCTGCCACCCCCAGCCTGACCCTCCATGCTCACTTGTGCTCTCTTTGCTCCTGGAGGGGTTGCTGGTGCCTCCTGGGAGCCCCGGCCTGACGCTGCTTCTCCTTTGTAGCCTCACCCTCTATGTGGAAGTCGCCTGCAACGGGCTCCTGGGGGCCGGGAAGGGCAGCCTGATCGCAGCCCCCGACCCCGAGAAGACGTTCCAGGTGAGCCGAGCAGAGCTGGCCGTGTTCCACCAGGACGTCCACAAGCTCCTGGTGGATCTGGAGCTGCTGCTGGGCATCGCCAAGGTACTGACCCCCAGCACCCCCTCACACTCTCGAGCCCCACAGACGCAGCCGTCTCTGGGGTGAGAGCCATGGGTCTGGCATCTAAGACAGGGTTCGTGCCTGCGTGTAAGAGGATTTCCCTGTGCATGTGTTGGGGGGGGGGTCCAGGGCTGAGTGGGAGGGGGTCACCCCCACGGGACTCTGAGGGCAGACTCTGCTGCAGGCTCTGGGCGAGGACAACCAGCGAAGCTTCCAGGCCCTGCACACAGCCAACCAGATCGTGAATGTGTGTGACCCTGCCCAGCCCGACACCTTCCCAGAAGCCCAGGCCCTGGCCTCCAGGTTCTTTGCCCAGTGCGGGGGTGAAAGTCAGCACACCCTCCATGCCATGGGCCACTGCCACATTGACACAGGTAAGGTGGCAGTGAGCGTCCAGGAAGCCCTGTGAGCCTCAGCAAGCTTTCTCCACTCCCTTTTATTTCGGCTTGTGTTTGGTTTTTTGTTTTTGTTTTTTTATGTAGGAGTACTACTATTTATTCAGCCACTGGTTAGGCTGATTGAATTGTGCATGAACTCCACCCGGTTTGGTGTTTGAGTCACACTCGGGGATTACTCTGGGCTCTGCACTCAGGGATCACTCCTGGAGGGGCTCAGGGGAACCATATGGGATGCCAGGGATCGAATCCAGGTCAGGCACATGCAAGGCAGATGCCCTACCCACTGTGCTATCGCTCTGGCTTCAGTTTGTGCCACTCTTGGGCCTTTGATTTCCTCTCACCTTTAGACCAAGACACGGGGACTGGTGTTTGGGTTCTGGTAGCTGTGCTGCCTCCTGTGACCCCTGCTGGACCATGGTGGGAGGATCGCAGGGACTGGCGAGAATCCAGCACTGTTGGTGCCCTGATGGATTTGTGGGGACTGGGAAGCCTCGCTGGGTTGGGGGAATTCAAGAGAGGCTTCCTGGAGGAGAGGACCTTTGACACTGAGAATGAGTTATGAGTTTGACTAGAGTTCCCAGGTCCTGGGAGAGGAATGACGGGAAAGTCATGGGGAAGGGGGCTGGTACCCTGGGGTGGCGGGGGAGGTTTCCTGGGAAGGATCAGAAGTTCAGATCTGAACCTGGTGAATGCAAGGTCTTAGGGGATGTTCACACTTTTAACAAGCTCCCCAAGGGTGAGGATTCTGGTGCAGCTGCAGTTTCTGAACCACAGACAAAGACTTGCTCTGCTGGGCCCAGACGTGGCAGGGTCATGGAGCCCTCGGAGGAAGGAACTGAAGCCACCCCCCAGAGGAGGACTTGGCATGGGGGAGCCGTGCCCTCTGTCTCCCAGGACCCTGGGCACGGCCAGGCTGTCACCTGCCCCCTGCATTTCCACCCCTGGGAGAATCATCCAACAGTTCCCCTTCTTCCCTCCACCAGCAGAGTGATTCAGAGTGACAGCTGGGACAGGAGGCTTCCGTCACCCTCTGAGGCCAGGCCCGGGCCTGCTGGGGGCACAGTAAGGGGCGAACTGGGGCTTTTAAACGCTCTCTCCCCACTGTCCCCTCTGACTTTAGCCTGGCTATGGCCCTTCAAGGAGACGGTACGCAAATGTGCACGGAGCTGGGTGACAGCCGTGCAGCTCATGGAGCGGAACCCCGACTTCATCTTTACCTGCTCTCAGGTCAGGTGCAGCAGTGGGCGAGGGGGCCAGGGGGCTGCTCAGACCTGATGGTTGGCCCCTGCCACAGCTCTGCCCACCTGTCCTCCAGGCCCAGCAGCTGGACTGGGTGAGGAGCCAGTACCCAGGGCTGTATGCCCGCCTCCAGGACTTTGCCTGCCAGGGCCAGTTCGTTCCCGTGGGGGGCACTTGGGTGGAGATGGTAAGTCAGTCAGCTCCGGGGCTTTGCTGGGACTGTTTGCTGACCCTCATACCCCACACCCCCAAGGCCACAGGCTCTGGGGCAGGCGTCTGTGGGAACCTGTCCTGGGTCCCCGGGTGGCCTCTCTAGCCCAGAGACTGAAGGCGCATGTCAGAGGGCCCCACTTCTCCTGCCTGGGGTAGAGGCCCAGACCCCCGACCCCCGACACTCCCCGTGCCCTGCATGGGTTTTCTAGGATGGGAATCTGCCCAGTGGAGAGGCCATGGTGAGGCAGTTTCTGCAGGGCCAGAAGTTCTTCCTGCAGGAGTTCGGGAAGATGTGCTCAGAGGTAGGCGGGGGCGCACTGCGCCAACCCCCTTAGAGACGCGGGGCGGGGCTGCTCTGCCAAGGACCCTGCTTCCTGACCCCAGAGGCCCTTTCGCTCCCCAGTTCTGGCTGCCAGACACATTTGGCTACTCGGCACAGCTCCCCCAGATCATGCACGGCTGCGGCATCAAGTACTTCCTTACCCAGAAACTCAGCTGGAACCTGGTGAACGCCTTCCCGGTAAGCTGGGGGCAGGGAAGGGACACAGGGGATGGCCAGGGTTCTGGAAGAGCTCCCCAGGACCCCCAGGCATGGGCCCACCCAACTTGGCTTGCTCTGCCCGCAGCACCACACCTTCCTCTGGGAGGGCCTGGACGGCTCCCGTGTGCTCGCCCACTTCCCCCCCGGGGACTCGTACGGGATGCAGGGCAGCGTGGAGGAGGTGAGTCCGGGGGAGAGGAGGTGGGCAGGGACTGGCTTCTGGCCTGGGCCGCCCCATGCCAACCTGCTACTCACTACAGGTGCTAAAAACTGTGACCAACAACCGGGACAAGGGCAGGATCAATGACAGCGCCTTTCTCTTTGGCTTTGGTGATGGCGGTGGCGGCCCCACGCAGACCATGCTGGACCGCTTGAAGCGGCTGAGCAATACGGACGGGCTGCCCAGGTCAGTCCTGGGCCCGCTCCCCCCACGTGGCCTCTGCTTCTCAGGGAGCGTCCCCCACCCGGGCCGCTGCTTCCCTCTGCTCTGGGGGCCGAGCTGAAGTTGGTGCCTCCCTGCAGGGTGCAGTTCTCTTCTCCCGAGCGGCTCTTCTCGGCGCTGCAGAGCCAGTCGGAGCAGCTGTGCACCTGGGTCGGGGAGCTCTTCCTGGAGCTGCACAACGGCACCTATACCACCCATGCGCAGGTCCGGGAGTTGGGTAGGGGTGGCGCACAAGCAGGTGCCGAGATGGGGGGGAGCACCTGGCAAGCCACTCAGGCCCCATGGAGGGTAATAGGCGGGGGAGGGGGGAGCTGGAAAGGGTGCCAAGACCCTCAATCAGACCCGGCCTGAGCCCCTGCCCCCTGCTCAGATCAAGAAGGGGAACCGCGACTGCGAGCGCATCCTGCACGACGTGGAGCTGGTCAGCAGCCTGGCCCTGGCCCGCAGTGCCCAGTTTCTGTACCCTGCCACCCAGCTGCAGTGCCTCTGGAGGTCAGCCAGCTGCCGGCCTCACCCCCGGCCTCACCCCCGACCCCGCCTAGGCACCTGTTCCCCCAACCTCATCCATCCCCGCCCTGGCCCCCCACAGGCTCCTACTCTTAAACCAGTTCCATGACGTGGTGACTGGAAGCTGCATCCAGCTGGTGGCCGAGGAGGCCATGAGCCACTATGAAGGTGAGGCTATGAGGCCAGGCCCAGCTGGAGCCCCTGCCCCGCCCATGGTGACCCAGGACCTCATGTCTCTCCTCAGATATCCGCGCTCAAGGCAGTGAGCTGCTGAGCGCTGCCGCCGCTGCCCTGTGTGCCGGGGAGCCGGGCCCTGAGGGGCTACTTCTCATCAACACGCTGCCCTGGACGCGCACGGAAGTGCTGGCCCTGCCCCGGGCCGGCGGGGCCCCCAGCCTAGGTATGCGCCCGAGGGCCAGGCCAGCCAGAGGTAGGCCCCCCTGGCCCCTGAGCACAGCCCTGACACCCAGGTCCTCCCCAGCCCTGGTGACAGTGCCCAGCATGGGCTACGCGCCCGCACCTGCCCTCACCTCCCTGCCATCCCCAGCACCCCAGCAACCTGTGTTCGTGCTGCAAGAGGTGAGGGCAGGTCTATCCCAGTGTGTTGGGGTAGGGGGGAGGGCATGAGTGAAGCGGGATTGGGGGGAATGGGGAAGCCCCCTGCAGATTGAGCCTTAAGGACCCTCCCACCAAGACCGACGGTTCCGTGACGCTGGACAACGGTATCCTCCGGGTGAGGCTGGACCCGACAGGCTGCCTGATGTCCTTGGTGCTGGTGGCCTCTGGCAGGTGCCAAACCCTCCCTGTCTTCACCCCAGGCTCAGCAGCTGGACCCCACTTCCTTCATCCCCTGGCCACAGCCACCAGCCCCCATTACACACACACGTGCACGCGCATACACACACACACACACACACACACACACACACATTCAGAGCTACCCCCTCATACACACGCACACATGTACACAGCCACCACGCCCCTATACACACACATGCACACACACCAAGTGCTCTTAACTGGACCCACGCAGGGAGTAGGGCAGGCTGGGAGAGGGGTCCCCTGTATCCACTGCACGTGCGCGCACACACACACACACACACACACACACACACACGGAGTAGGGCAGGCTGGAAGAGGGATCCTCTGGATCCACCACCTGCCTGTGTGGCGGACGGCGGAGTGGGACCGCTGGACAGCCTCACTCGCCTTGTCCTTCCAGAGAGGCCATTGCTGAGGGCGCTGTGGGGAACCAGTTTGTGCTGTTCGACGATGTCCCCCTGTACTGGGATGCGTGGGATGTCATGGATTACCACCTGGAGACACGGTGCGAGTGTGTGGGGCTCGGGGGCAGGGGGACATGGGCTGCCGGGTGCCCCTGCCCCCAAGCGCGCTCTGCACTCTCCCTGCTGTCCACAGGAAGCCGGTGCTGGGCCAGCCGGGGACCCTGGCAGTGGGTGCCGAGGGCGGGGTGCGGGGCAGCGCCTGGTTCATGCTGCAGCTCAGCCCCAACAGTCGGCTCAGCCAGGAGGTGGTGCTGGATGTCGGCTGCCCCTACGTCCGCTTCCATACCGAGGTAGCGCGGGGTCAGGGGGACCAGGAGGTGGGGGGAGCCTTCCCCCCAGCTGATGAGTAGGGTCACCCAGGTCCGTGCCTCTCCCCTCACCCTCTGCTCCGCACCCGCCCAGGTACACTGGCACGAGTCCCACAAGTTCCTGAAGGTGGAGTTCCCGGCCCGGGTGCGGAGCCCGCAGGCCACCTATGAGGTCCAGTTCGGGCACCTGCAGCGGCCCACTCACTACAACACGTCCTGGGACTGGGCCCGATTTGAGGTCTGACACAGGAGGGTCGAGGGTGCTGGTACAAGCTCCTCCCGGCCAGGCAGGGAGGGATGGGCTGTGGGGTGTGGGGGGAGGAACACGCTCCTGGCCCAGCTCGCTCGCCGGGTGTAGTAGATTGGGGACTGCTAGGAGCAGGGCAGGTAGACAGGTCAGGTGGGCCAGGCTGTGGCCACTGCATGGCGGCCCCTGGAGCGCTCGCTGTCTGTCCCCCCGCCTCCCCCCCCGCCGCCCCCAGGGATGGGCGCACCGCTGGGTGGATCTGTCCGAGCACAACTTCGGGCTGGCGCTGCTCAACGACTGCAAATACGGGGCCTCGGTGCACGGCGGGGTGCTGAGCCTCTCCCTGTAAGTGCTGTCCTCCCAGGGGGCGCGGGGTGGAGGGGCGCGGGGGCTCAGGGCTGCTGCAGCCCGGCCCATCCCGCATCTCCCACCTCAGCTTGCGGGCACCCAAGGCCCCCGACACCACCGCGGACATGGGGCGCCACGAGTTCACCTACGCGCTGATGCCCCACAAGGGTGAGTGAGGGGGGGGGTTCGGGGGTCGCGGGAGCGCCCTCTCCGAAGTCCTGTTTTGCACGACACCGGCTCCCGTCCCCGTCTAGGCACCTTCCAGGACGCGGGCGTTATCCAGGCCGCCTACAACCTCAACTTCCCGCTGCTGGCGCTGCCGGCGCCAGGGCCGGCGCCCGCTACCGCCTGGAGCGCCTTCTGGGTGTCATCGCCCGCCGTGGTGCTGGAGACCGTCAAGCAGGTCAGGGGGGCTCCCCAGGGAGGCGGCCAGCCCGGGCCAGCCCACTCCCGGCGCCCATGTCCACTTCCCTCCGCAGGCCGAGGAGGCTGACAGCCGCGCGCTGGTGCTCCGGCTCTATGAGGCCCACGGCAGCCACGTGGACTGCTGGCTGCACACGGAGCTGCCGGTCCAGAAGGCTTTCCTGTGCGTGGGGGCGTGGCCCCTGGCTGGGGGGGCGGGGCCGGGCGTCCCTGTGCGTGGGGGTGCGGGTGCGCCATCCCCTCCGCTTTCCTGTGGGGGAGGGTGGAGGGTGCAGGACCTGCCCTGGTACCGCCTCACAGCCTCTCCTCTCCTCAGCTGTGACCTCCTGGAGCAGTACGACGCCGAGGGACACCTGCCCATGCAGGACAGCGGCCTGAAGCTCAGCTTCTCTCCCTTCCAAGTGCAGTCCCTCTTGCTCCTGCTGCAGCCCCCACTGAAGTGAGGCGGGGTAGACTGGGCGAGGGCCCTGCACCCCCAGCCTGAAGCGGGCTCCCTCTCCTCTGGAACAATAAAGCCCTGCTCAGGATTCCTGCGGAAGCTCCAAGGTGGTGTGGATGCACAACCGGGCCTGGGCCACAGCAAGGGGTCCTGAGAGCAGCCCCGGGCGGGGGGTGAGGGGTGGGCCCTGGCTGGGGAGCGGGCTGTGGGTTGAGAGCAGTAGAGATGGGGGGTCTTGGAACTGGGCAGCCCCACCCCCAGATCAGCCAGCCCTGCAACCATGCAACCATGCCAGAAAGTGCCCAAAAATCCAAGTTTATGTTTATAAAAATAAAGCGCTTTCCGCGTGGGGGTGAGGCGTAGGGTAGGGGTACAGGTAAAGAGTGCAGAGCTGGGGCTTCCTGAGCAGTGTAGGCAGCAGCGGGGGCCGAAGAGCACCTGCTAAGAGGCCGGGCTCCCTTCTGGCTCCGGCTCCAGGGATGAGGTGTCAACTTTGATCTTCCGGGGCCTTCGTCGCCCTGTGGAAGGATAAGTGAGGGCCCAGCGGGAGGACAGCACCCCTCCCTGGGATCCACCCCCCCCACCCACCTGCACTGAGGACCTTCAAGGGGGGCGCAGAGGGAGGCCGCCTCCGCCTCTTCCTTTTCTCGGGGGCTGCAGGCACCTGCAGGGGGCTGGCCACCATGGGCTGCTGCTCTGTGCTGTGCTCAGGACGGCCTTTGCGTGGCCTGCGTGGCCTGGCAGGGGTCTTGGTGGGACCATCAGGCGGTGGAGGAGACGGCGGCCCCTGAGGCACACAGAGGGCAGAGCAGAGGGGGTTTGGGACCCTGCACCCCTGTGGCTCCCAGCAGCCTGTGGGAGTATGTTCAGCTTGGGGGGGCACCTACCTCCACTCTGTCCTCAGGCCCCCTCTGTGCTCCTTTGGTTTTTTTCTTGCGGGACTTGCCCCCTGCAGGACATTGATCCTGGGGCTAAGGGTTCTGTAGTCTTGGCCCCTTGTCACAGACACCCCCCCCCCACACACACACACACTCTAGGAAGTAGACCCCACACACACACCCAGAACAGGAGTGGGGACGGCTGGCGAGTTGTCCTCTCCACCCCTCACCGGTCACCCAAGGAGTTGCTTACCTTTGGGTGCCAGGGGTCCAGGATCCCCCTAAAATGGAATGAGGAAAATTGAGGTGCCAGCCTGAATTGGGCCAGAAGTTAGTTTCCCCCCAAAGAGGAAGCTTGTGTCCATCCTTTCAGATCACTGTCCTCTGGGGGTTTCTGAGCACCGCATCCTGGTCCCCTGGGCATCCCCCCAACACCCAGCTTGGTGGGTTCCCCACCGGAGGGCCGAACCTGGAACCAGATGGTGCGGCCATGCCGGTCCCGCAGGGAGCTCATGCTCGACACACCGTAGCAGCGCAGCCAGGCACGGAAGGCGGCAAAGTCTTCGTCCCCCAGCTCCTGCCCATACCCCTTGCCCCCTGTGGAACAGAGGGACAGGTGGAGGTTGGGGCAGACTCAGTAGAAGTGGGGAGCCTGGTTAGACCTAGCTCTGACTGCAGCTACAGATGCTGATGGGCAGATGGATGGAGAGCGGGGGTGGGGGTGGAGGGCAAGCCCTCCTCCAGTTGTGTGGCTGCAGGAGTCTCCCCCACTCTGGGTCGTGGCCTTTTCATCCAGGAGTGGGGCTCAGATTCCTGCCCTGTCTGCCCTGTGGGCCGCTTGGAAGACACTGTCCATTTTCCATCGGCCAGGAGGGAGGGTCGCGCCTGAGCAGAGACAGCCACTGCCCCGGGCTACAGTCGGCCAGAGCCAGGGCAGCTGAGCGGCCGCCTGTGTCCCCAGGCTCACCCATCTCCACCACCTCCTTGGGCACCGAGTGGCACAGCTCCAGCAGGTCCGGGTTCTGCAGCTTGGCCTTGATCTTCTGGCTCAGGGTTAGCTCTGGGCTCTGGGGAGGGGCAGGGGTGAGGCGGGATGGTCAGCGTGGGCAGCAGCCCCACCCCCCTCCGGGAAAGAGCCCTTTCCGAGCTCTGCAGGACTCTGGGAAGGTTCATCCAGCACCCCTCCAGAGAGAAAGGGAGACTGAGGCCCAAAGGTGCGTGAGCCTCCACTGCCATGCCTGCCGGCATCTGTGGCCCATCCCCGCCCCCGCCCCCTCACCGGCCTGCGCTGCTGGAGCGCCTCCAGGACCGTGCGGGCCTTCTCAAAAGGGGGAATCCTCAGCCTGCAGAGGGGGAGAGAGGAGGCCACGCTCTGCAGGGGACAGCAAGGGTGCACACGGCCCGCGCTAGCCCCAGTGCCCACGGCCTGCCACTGACCGGTGCAGGATCTCTGCCCGCAGGTAGTTGCCAATGCCATTGAAGAACCTCTGGTCCAAGAGGGCCTCACAGATGGGCCGGTCAAAGGTCTTGTCCGCCAGGTTTCGTAACACATTGTCCCTGGAGGAACACAGCCTGGGCACCTCACACTCCTGGCCCTCCCCGGGTACTGGGCAGCAGGGGCTGGAGGGAGGGAACAGAGACCAGGTCTCTTTCCCCAGGCTGGGGGCAGCAGACACCTGTTTTTCTGTCTGTCCAATGGAAACCTTATAGGACTGTCTGTCCTGGGGCGAGAGTACAGTGAGGAGGGTAAGGCGCTTGCCGTGCACACAACCAGTCCAGGTTCAATCCGAGGCACCCATATGGTCCACTAAGCCCCACCTGGCATGATCTCTGAGCACAGAGCCAGGAGTAAGCCCTGAGCAGCCATTGTGTTGGAGTCACACTGTGCACTGGGCTGCTCCTGGGAATCAAACTTGCACCCCCTGCATGCAAAGCACGCACTCAGCCTGCTGCAATCTCTCTCCAAGCCCTAGGGCTGGAGCGATAGCACAGCGGGTAGGGCATTTGCCTTGCACAAGGCTAACCTGGGTTTGATTCCTCCACCCCTCTTGGAGAGCCCGGCAGGCTATCGAGAGTATCTCGTCTGCACGGCAAAGCCTGGCAAGCTACCCGTGACATATCTGATATGCCAAAAACAGTAACAAGAAGTCTCACAATTTGTTGTGAGACGTTACTGGTGCCCGCTCAAGCAAATCGATGAACTATGGGAGGACAGTGCTACCAAAAGTAAAAAATGCCAATCAGCAACACGTTTGGGGATACAAATGTGTCTGTGTATGTCCTATGCAGATCACCAAGAGGCCTCCATTCCCCAGGCTTTGTGTGTGTGCGCATGTGTGAATCCCTGGCAGTGCAAAGCTAAGTAAACAAAGTGAAAACAGGGTCAGGGAGGAGCCAAAGACAGCGCAGAGGGTTGAGTCTGTGTACCACTGGGAGCAGTCCTCAAGGAGCACCCTGCAGAAGTTCCTGAGAACCCATGGAACATAGCCTCCAGCCAAAAAATTAAGACTTTGGGGTCCACATCTTGTGGTAGGTGCTCAGGGACTACTGCTGTACTTTTGGGGCAGTGCTCAGGGGACTATGAATGGCAAATAGACTCCTGTATGCAAAGCATGTGCGACATCCTGTTTTGTTTTATTTGGGGGCCACACCTGGACTTACTTCTGGCTCTGCAGTCAGGGGTCACTCCTGGTGGGGCACTGGGGGACCATATGAGGTGCTGGGGATGGAGTCCAGGTCAGTCGTGTGTAAGTCCACTGTACCACTACTCTGGCCCGGAGCCGCTGAACGTTGAGGCAAGACCTGGCTCTGTATAGGAGCAGCTGGGACTTAGCCTGGCTACTGAGCACCAGCAGCCCTGAGGCTCACTGCCAGAGGACACCATTAGCAGGCGGTCAAGACAGTACTGATTCGGCTATAGGCGGGGCATGAAGAAGGTGTGCATGGTACAGAGAACAGACAGTATGGGGGTAGAGGGTCAGCCTGGGCGGCTGGCTTCCTTGGAGAGGAGAAGATCCCCAAGAACAGCTGTTGGGAGCACAGCATGAGGCTTCGGAAGCAGTAGAGTTGATTTGGGAGAGAAGCCTTAGGAGGGCCTCAGATCCACAGAGACAAACACCTCCCCAAGAAGGCACCTGGGGACAGGAGTTTGCTGCCCTCTCTGTCCAGCGATGCCCCACCCACTCAGGGGCAACTGCGTCTCCTAAGTGAGGTGTGTGACACTGAGGAAGGGTGAGCGCCACAGGCTTGGGGCTGGAGCAGTAGCACAGCAGATAGGGCACTTGGCTTGCATGCACCCAATATATGAACCCTGGCATCCCATATAGTGCCCCAAGCCCCACTTAGGAATGATCCCTGGGCACTACTGAGTATTCAGCAGTTAGAGTCTCCCCCTGTGACAGCCTGGGCTTTCCTGAAGCACCCCTCTCTTTGAACCTCCCTCCCCCGTACCTCCTCAGCTTCAGGCTCTGTTTACTAGGTTCCCCTGTGCTTCCCTCCTCCTCCACCCCACCCCAAGTTTGTCTCTCTGGGGACAGGGAGCACATCCATCACCTCTACTGTACCCCTATAGCTGATGAGGGCCTGAAACCAGACCTGTTTCCTTTGCAGGGACAGAAAGTGGCTGGCAACTCACCACCTTCTGTGACCTGTATCACATCCTGGGTTGCAGTTAGAGGGGACAGTCCCAGGGGAGACCAGAGACACAGACCAGTGGGCTGCCAGATAGTGGCAGACCAGAAAAACCAGGCTGTGAAACCATGCCATTAGCAGTCCTCTCCCGCCCCCTAAAACAACTGTTGGGGCTCGCTTTTCTCGTCCTGAAAGCCCCAAAGCCTGAGGGGGCACTCAGCAGCATCAGGGTGCTGGGGAAGTCAGTCTCTGGGCCACTGCTGGTCCCCCGTGTATCCTGAGAGCGCACCTCCCTGACCACCACATAATGGTCTGTCCCCCCAGCACTGCTGGGGCAGCCCTGACAGTTCTCACTGGTTGTTTGAGTGTTGCCAGAAGTGGCTGCCAGGGCTCCTGAGTCCTGCCTGGGCGCCCCCACAAAACCAAGGCAGAGCGGCTGAAACACAAGGGGCTCCCCTCCTGCCTCCCTGGCCTCAAGGCACTGCCAGAGCCCCCACCGTGCCCTGGCCCTACCTGAACTGCTCGTATTCCGCCAGGACACACGGCCCTCGGCCAGGCTGCCACTGGCCACTGAGGTCCCAGTGGCCGAAGCGACGGATGTCCACGAAGCAGAGGGCCTGCGGAGGCCCCGGGGGCGCCGTGTAAAAGCGCAGGTGGGCATGGCGGGGCAGCGCGTCGCTGGGCGCCAGCTGGAAGGAGCCAGACATGCCGAAGCGGAAGACCAGGGCCAGCGGCTCCTGGGGGGGCTGGGCCCCAGGCAGGGGGCGTAGGGTCAGGCGCAGCTCCTTGCCCCGCGCGGTGGCCGAGATGTGGTAAGCGCTGCTCTCAAAGGGAACCTCGGGGTTGCGGCTGACCTGCGACTTCTCCACGCGCCCACCGAACACCAGCCCGCTGCAGACCCGGTTCACAAAGACGCTGGCCAGGTGCAGCTCGGGACCCTCGGGCATCCTGTGGGAGGGGGCACCAGTGGGAACTGACGAGGGGCCGCCCGCCTTGGTGGGGGAGCAGGGGAGCAGGGGAGTGGGCAGCGGGCAGCCTGCACTGTGCTGGGAAAACGCAGGCTCCAGGGGGCTGGCCTGAAGGATGCGCTCCACCAGCTTCCGCCAAGAGCCAATCCAGGTGCTCCTAGAGTCAAGTTCGACTCCACAGCCCGGCTCGTTTCCTCGCAGGTGCCCCTCACTCGCCTGCTCCAGGCACAATGGTCCTCCTGGCGGAGCTCCAAGCCCAGCGCCCGGACGGACACCCAGCGGGACTTGCCTTCTGGGCCTCCCGCCCCTGCCCCGATCTGAGGCTAAGGCGCCTCCTGTCCCCCCACGCCCACCCAGAGCTGACGCTTCTGCTCCCCCGGTTACAGCCAGCCCTAGAGGCGGGGATGTCAGTGGCTGCCCGGAGGGTCAGGTAAGGTCGGTACAGGGGCTCCGGCCGCGCCAGCGGTCCCCAGGCGCCGAGGTGCAGGGCAGTGGGAAGCTTGCGGGCGCGATCGGGGTGGGGGGGGGGCACGCCAGCTCCTCACCCTGCCCCGCGATCTCCCCACGAAGCGTGGGACCTACGCCGGGGCGGAGGCGTGAGGGGTGCCGCGCGCCGGGCGGAAAGGGGTATGGGCCGGCTGGGCCCTTTACCCACCTGCGCGTGTGCAGCGGCGCCCAAAGGCTCGTTCGGGGACCCAAAACGGTGCACGGCAGGTGCTGTGCGGCGGGGCCAGCCCAGGGAGCCCAGGGAGCCCAGGGGCCCGGTCCCACCCTCGGCCGCGCGGCGGCGGCGGGGCTAACCCGGGCGGCTGGGGCTGCTGGGAGCTGTAGTTCCCGGGCCGGTCACCTGGCGGGGCCCTGTGCGCTGGCGGCCGGCCGGACAGCAGCGGGAGGCGCGCGGACTGGGACAAAGCCCTGGGCGGGAAGCGGGCGGGCGGGCCGCGGGCGGAGGCCTGGGAGGAGTTTGCATCTCACCCAGGCGGAGCGGCTTAGGGGCCTGAACCGGAAGCCCCAGCTTGCCCCCTTCAAATAATTTTGCCTCCCTCCTTTTCTCTACATTTATTTTGGGGGAGCTATTTTAAATCGTTACAGATCAAAACACCCCCTTAAACTTAGCTTGCATCTCTCTGAAACAAGTTCCAAAACTGGGAAGAGAGGGAAGAGAGCTGGGGGGGTGGGGTGGGGGGTGAAGGAGGTATTCCGGGCTGCACTGTATGGTCCCCAAGCTCTTCTGAGGATGGCCCTGGTGGACCCCAGCACCCTACTGGCTGAGCGGACAGCTGTCCTTGGCCCCCTGAACACTGCTTTGGAGGTTTTCTCAAAAAATAAAATACACAGGCCAGATCAATAGCACAGCAGGTAGGGTGTTTGCCTTGCACTCGGCCAACCAGGTTCGACCCCCAGCACTGCCCAGAGTAATTCCTGAACACAGAGCCAGTAGTAAGGCCTGAGTGCCACTGGGTGCAACCTCCAAACTAAAAACTAAAATTAAAAATATATGGGGTGAGGGGAGATAGCACAGTGGGTAGGGCGTTTGCCTTGCACGTGGCCAACCCGGGTTCAATTCCCAGCATCCCATATGGTCCCCTGAGCACTGCCA
>JAOXYA010000001.1:1583397-1595462 GCA_028565675.1 Sorex palustris
ACAGATATTATTGTTGCTGGGGGGGTGGGGCCGGGGGAGCAAAAATCAAGAGTGGGTGGTGGGGTGGGAGGGAGGAATTGTGGTTTTAGAATGGTCAGGAACATTCTAGACCTCCCAGGCCTCGTGTGTGCGAGGCAGTTGCAGCGTGTCGGGTTTGTGTCCCCATGTTACCCCTCGACTGTGGACACAGCATTCGAGGTGACCGAGTCGGTCCAGGGATGTGTCAAAGGCTGCAGCGTGTGCGCTACTGGCAGGATGCCAGGTCGGTCCCTGGGACCCTCCATCCACACGAGAAACACGTGATGCTGGATCCTGTGATGGTTTCCAGGCCGGGAGTGCTCAGAGGATGAGATTCCGTTTCACCCACTCTATGTGGTGGTGGGCCTCATTGTCAAGGGCGAGGGGCCCCAGAGGCCAGGGGAGCTAGCCAGGGAGACTGGGCAGGAGCCGGCCTGTGTCTCTGCCCAGGGCCTCAGTGGACTCACAGGTTTCTGCAGAAGAAACTCACGGTGCTGCCGCCGGCTCCTTCTGGCCTTCATGTGACCTCAGTGGCTCCCCTGGGCTCTGCAGGTGCCTGGGCTTTCCCGGCCGGATCACAGTGATTTTTCTCCCCCTTCCTGTTGATCTTTCTTGGTCCCTCTAGTGTCGTGCCCTCGGGGAGGCGGAGATGGATGCAAGATGCACACATGGGTGCACACATGGGAACAACACTGCTGATGCGCGTTAGACATAGAGTGGGGGGTAGATGCTTCCCACACACGTGACCCCAATTCCGTTCTCGACACCATGTATGGTCCCCAGGCCCCACCAGGCGGGATCCCTGCGCACAGAGCAGGGACTGAGCCCTGAGCACCACCGGGTGTGGTCCCCACCAGGAAGAGAAAAGCTGATACTGTGTGAAAGGGGCATCTGTGGCCCCCCCCACCCCCCCATGACACCCGCATCGTCTCAGTGTCACAGCTGCTCACCGAGCGTGCTGCCCAGTCAGCCGACAGGACGTGTGCCTGTTAAGCAATTGCTCGGTGTCCACTCCCTGCTAGGCTGATTATGGAGAAGGACAGTCCCTGACCTCCAGGAGGATCGGATGCTTAGTACATGATTAAGTGGTTCCTGGGTCAGCCGTGTCCTCCATGCCCGAGGATGCTGGGGTGGGGGTGGGGGCACGCCTTGAAATGGATTTGCCTGCGGACATGAGCGATGGCGAGGGAGGGAGGGAGGGAGTGAGGCTGGAGGGTGGAGGCTGGAGGTGAGCTCAGGCCTCGGAGAGCCCCAGCCGGCCCCGCCTGCTCCCCTGGGCTGCTGGCTGGGCCCGCAGTGCTCAGGACCGAGCGCTGCAGGGATCTGAGCTCACAGACACGGTCAGGCAGCCAGGTGCCCTTGCGAGTCATCACGTGTGCCGCGGACGTCACCGCTGCGTCCTTCCTTGCTCAGGAACAGACTTTTCTGGAAACACTGAGGCTGAACATTTCCTTTCCCACGAGCCTTCGGAGTCTGCCCACGGCCACCTCTTGGGGGTGCCTGAGCCTTGGGGAAAGCAAGCTGTTGGGCTTCTGAGTGGGCTGCTCTGGGTGCTGCACGGTGCTCCTGACACTCGAAGAGTCGCTCCAGCTGTGTGTGTGTGTGTGTGTGTGTGTGTTAGAGAGAGAGAGAGGGAGAGAGAGAGAGGTGGGGGGGAGAGAGGGAGAAAGAGAGAGCAGAGAGAGAGGGAGAGAGAGAGAGAGCAGAGAGAGAGAGAGAGAGAGAGAGACCACATTTGGCTATTTTTAAAACGGCCGGAGGAATTGGGAGAGAGACTCAACCCAAAGTACAAATTTTCAGTTTAATTTTAACTTTGCGCTTAGCTCACACCCAGGCTTTGGCAGGAGCCGGGCCTCGGTTCCTGCTGCCGCCTTTCCCTTCCTTTCTTAAGCAGAGCAGACCCAGGATGATCAGGGGTGAGTGCTGCCCGTGGGAGGACTTGGGGTGCAGCAGGGCAGGGGTCCGGCCGCGTATTCGGGAGGAAGTAGAGGTTTGGAAGTCTCCTGCCAGCCCCGGACTCCAGAACTCCAGAGACCACGGCTCACCGTGGCCCTCTGGGAGAGGGTTCCCCAAGTGCCCCAGCGCCCCCTCATCCCCTGTTCCTGTCTGTGGGTGGGTCAAGCCCAGCAGCTCTGGTGTGTTTTGCCCCAGGGATGCTCTGGGCTGTGCTGGCGAAGGGGCTGGGGGGTGGTGGTGGTGCTGGGGACCCACCCCTGGGTGCCAGTGTGCAGAGCGTACACTCTGACCCCACAAGTTGCTCTCAGCCTGGGCTTCCCCCTGACTCCCCTGTTTGATTGCTTCAGACTCCCTGGAGCAGTGTCCCCTGTGATCCCAGGGGTGACACAATCCCACAAAGGAGCCTGGCCCCCCCATGCTCAAGGTTTGGGCTTTGGGGTTTCTCTCAGCTTCTCCCAGCCCAGCCTTGGCCTCTCCTGCTGCTCTGACCAACGTGCTGTCGGTGGTTGCGGCCTCCAGGCCAGGCTGGCTCAGTTGGGTTTGTGCTTTGGTTACGAGGAAGTGTCACCAGGGTGGGGACCATGGGCGGGGCCCATTCCCACCCCTGCAGGAGCAGCAGCAGCCAGAGTTGCTGTGGACAGCTGGGTGACGGGTGCCGAGTGTTTGGGAGTGTTTGGTGTCGTGCTGTTTTTTTACACACACACACACACACACACTGGTGAGAGTGCTGAGGGCTCTGCAGAGACCTGGTGATCTGAATCAAGATCTTTGCTGTAGTCGAATATTGTCCCCACCAGCAGTGGCCACAGTTCAGTGTGGGGGAGCTGGACTGAATCTTTGTGTCCAATTCCCAGGTCAAGGAGACCCGATTCTGGGGGAACCTTCCTGAATGCCCCCGCCCCTCCCTATTCCCAGCCCTCTCCTGACCTGTCTCACAGGTCTGAGACTCAGAAGCTGGCAGAAAGCCTATCTTTGGGGTGGGTCTAAAGACACAGGCGGGGAGGACACTGGCCTTGTACCCCACCAGTTCTGGTTCAATCCCCGACTCCCCATGTGGGCCCGGAGCCCACCAGGAGTAACCTCTGAGTGCAGAGCCAGGGGTCAGCCATGAGCTCTGCCGGGTGTGGCCAACCAAACCAAAACAGACTTCGAGGGCCCCTAGGATTGTACAGGAGATAAGGGCTTGCATGTGAGTGACCCTGGTTGAGTCCTTGGTACCACAGACAGTCCCTGGAGCACTGCCTGAAGCGGGCCCCACACATTGCTATGTGACGCGCCCCCCCCCCAACCCCCCAAGCAAACCCAGACTTCCGGACTTGGCCAGTCTCAGGCCTGATGTGGATTTCTGGTCTTTCCACATCAGCTTGGACGTGGCTGAGCCAAGCGTGGAGCTGGGCTCTCCACCATAGGGCTTATCGTGTCTCTGTCCACGGTGTCAGTGAATGGAACGGGGTGGCCCGAGGGTGAGCAGCCCTCACACGAAGCTCTTGGGAAAGGCAAGTCTGAGGACTCTGACCAGGTGGGGGCTGTGGTGTGCTGAAGGCCAGGCCGGTGGGCAGGGCAGAGTCCCCGCTCCAGAGAAGACAGGGAGGGACGCTGAGGATGGGAGGTGGGTGTGGCCTTGGGAGTGGGCTGGGCACCTCTGATTCTCTTTGTTGGTTTCGTTTTGTTTTGTTTTGTTTTGTTCTGGGACCACACACAGCCATGCTCAGAGCTTACTTCCTACCTCTGTGTTCAGGGATCATTCCTGGTGGGCTTGGGGATTGAACATGGGTTAGACGCCTGCAAGGCCAATGCCCTGCCCACCGCAGTAGTGCTCTGACCCTTGGGATTCAGTTTGTGATGGAGTGTTGGAAGTCACGGCAGATAGGTTGGAATGGGACCATCAGCCTTGCCCACGGCACCACTGATTAACCCTAACCCTTGCCTGCTGCACCCCCACCTCTCACTGTGCAGCTTATGCACCCCGACCTTTCCCCCCACCCCCTGGGATGGGGATGGCAGTGGGGATTCCAGAAGCAGGAGAGTTTCCTAAGTGGGGGACCCCCTCCCACCATCCCCGCAGACCCCCGTCCCTCACAGCAGCTCCTGCCCTTTCTTCCCTCTGCAGGTGAAGGAGCTCGTCCTGGACAACTGTCGGTCAAACGACGGCAAAATCGAGGGTCTCACAGATGAATTCGAGGAGCTGGAGTTCTTAAGTACGATCAACGTTGGCCTCAGCTCAGTTGCAAACTTACCAAAGTTAAACAAACTTAAGAAGGTGAGAGAGTGAGAGGCATGGGGCCGCAGGGGCAGGGGTGGGGGGAGTTGGTGTTGCTGCGGGGGCGTGACCAGGCTGCCAACACAGCCCTAACATCGTCGACGTCTGCTTCCACCCTGGCCTGTCAGCAGATGCCCGGGGCCTTCGTTTTTCAGAGCTGATTCTACTTTTTTTCCTCTCCCTGCCTCGTTTAGCTTGAACTAAGCGATAACAGAGTCTCAGGGGGCCTGGAAGTATTGGCAGAAAAGTGTCCGAACCTCACGCATCTAAATTTAAGTGGCAACAAAATTAAAGACCTCAGCACAATAGAACCGCTGGTGAGTCACGGGGATCCCCTTGTCCCCATCCCGGGAGAGACTGGTAAGGTCTGATACCTGGGGATTCTCCTTTGGCAGGTTTAATTTTGTTGGTTTTTTTTTTTTTTTTACCCCCATTTATCTGACCTTATTAGACTTTTTATGTGCTAGGAACTCAAGCAGAACCACTTTGCTCCAGCCATAAAGAAACCGGGGGTGGGAGAGTGGTGCGGGGGGGGGAAGGTCTTGAGTGTAGCAACTTTTCTGGGTGACAGTGGGTGGGTCGGCGGGGATGGAGCCAGGCTCAGGCTGGTCCAGCACTTCCCGCAGACACTCTGGAAACCCGAGCTGTCCTGTCCTCAGGCCTAGAGTGTGGCTGCAGCTTTGGCCAGGGAGGAGCCACCCAGGTTAAGCTCACCCTGGATGGAGACATGTCTTGTGACCTTGGTGGAAGGAGTCTGGAGACGATCATCCCTGGGTGGGTGGCAGAGAGCTGCCTGGTTCAGAGTCAGTGGCTGGTGTCCAGTTCTTGCTGGGACCAGGCTCCCGACACCTGAGGGTGTGTCTGGTTCCTTTGTGTAGCCTCATAGAGGCCAGTGTACCCCAGGAGTCGTGGTCAGAGACATTGAAGGCTGTGAGTGGAGGTGTGGCTCTTTGGGAAAGAATCATGCAGACTAGAAACTCAGAGAATTCGGGGTAGTTTAGGCACTTGGTTCACCTGTGGTAGCCATGGGATCATGTCTCTTGAGCACTACCAGGTGTGGCACACACACACACACACACACACACACACACACACACACACGAGGGCTGGATAAGATAGTGCACTGGTAGGGCGCTTGCCACCCAGGTTCAATCTCTGGTACCCCATATGGTCCTCCATTAAGCCCTGCCAGGAGTGATTCCTGAGCACTGAGCATTGCTGGATGTCATCCAAAAATGAACAGAAAAAGACCTCATATAAACTACACATTTAGAATCTGGGGAGACCCTGTGACTATTTTGCCAGGATTTGCCATGTCTCCCTTTCCAGGGCATACAGGATGAACTTTGAGTTCATGGGGACCTTTCATTTTCCTTGTTTTCCTTTTGCTGCACTGGGGGTAAAATCAGGCCTCACACTTGCAAGGCAAATGCTTTGCCACTAAATTTCATTCCTGACCCTGGATCCTAGGGTTTTGTTTTTGTTTTAGTTTGTTTTTTTTTAGGGGGAGGGGCACACCTGGAGATGCTCAGGGGTTACTCCTGGCTCTGGAGGTGCTCAGGAGACCATGTGGGATGCGGGGATCAAACCTGGGTTGGCTGCGTGCAGAGCAAACCCTCTCCCCACTGTACTATCTCTCCAGCCTGTGGATTCTTGTCAGAGAGTGTGTTTGTCCCTTTGGAGAGGCTTGTGGTCAGGAGGGGTGTTGGTAGGTGGTGTGGGTGGCAGAAATGAAGCTGGCATCTACCCCACACACACACACACACACACACACACACACACACACACACACACACCCCTTCCCTGTCCCTCAGTGCACGGGGCTAATCTCTGGATAGAACTGCTCTCTTCAGTTACCTGCTTGTCTGTCCTGCCCTGGAGAAGACAGTTACCTCTACTGGCCAGAGTTCTGGTCCTCATTTTGTCAGGGAAGAAAAGCTCCTGGGAGTTTATGTGTTGGGGGAGGTGAGGTCATACCCACAGCCCCTCCTGACCCACCCAGACCACACAGCTGCTTAGCTTCCCTTTACTTGATTATCAGTCAGAATGATAGTTAAACAACCAGGGCATGGTCTGGGTATCCAGAATGACCAGGGGTTCATATGAGATCTTTCTTTTATTGTTTATTTGGGGTTTGTTTGGGTTTTTGTCTGTTTGTTCTGGAGCCACACTCAGTGATGCTCAGGGCTTACTCTTGGCTCTGCACTCAGGAATCATTCCTGGCGGTGTTCTGGGGACCATATGGGATGCTGGGAGTAGAACCCGGGTTGGCCGCGTGCAAGGCAATCACTATCCCCACTGTACTATTGCTCTGGCCCCAGTGAGATCTTTCTAAGATTTCCCATTGATTCATTCATTTCATTCATTTTGTGTTTTGGGGCCACACCTGGTGGTGCCCAGGGGCCCAGATCCACATATGCCAGGGATTACCCAGGGTTGGCTGCATCGCAAGGCAAGTGCCGTAAGCTAACCGGGACTATGTCCCACCCCAGCTCTTAAGCAAAACTGAGTTCCCAGCATGGACTGGGACTTGAAGACACTTGGGGTCAAGGTGGGGTTGAGGGACTCTTGTTTGGGTTTGGTTTGGGGGTTGCTCCCGGGGATCTGGGGTGCTGGGGACAGAACTGAGGCTCCTGTCTGCAAGGTGAGCACCACAGTGGCCCTGTTCCTTGTTCGTTGTGTGACGCTTTTTCTTGCTGGGCCTCAGTTTCCCCAGCCACCGAAACAGACATCATTGCAGGCTAGAACTCGTAGCTCTGACACAGTGAATCCTGGACCAGCCTGAGGCCCTCAGTTTTTCTCTTGTCCCTTAAAACATGCGGTCGGCTGACCAAATCCCGCTTCTGCCCTCCCCTTTCCTCGTCTACAGAACAGACGACGCACTTTCCCCTTCTTTGGGTTGCGGGGTGACTGTGCGGGTACGTGAGTGAGTAGGATGCTGAGCATTGCCGTCAGCCGGCTGTCGCCACCGTCATGCTCGGGTACCGGGTCAGCCTCGTGTCCTTGTTCTGCTGCTATCTTGGTCGTGATAATAGACTTGGCTGTGCACCACGAGAGCCCCAGGTTGGGCTGGGGATGTGTTTCAGCGGCAAAGCACAGGCCTGGCATGTCCGAGACCCAGCTCTGATTCTTGATCCGAGACAGGGATTTTCAAACCCTCATTAAGGCAAAAGCTGTAATTGCAGAATCAGGTCGGCATGGCTCAAGGCTGTGAGATCAAGGCTCTCCCCGCTGCTGTCAAACCCGTCTCTCCATGTTCGCCCACAGCCCCCTTGCCTGCTCTCTCCCCCATTTCCGGGCACCCCGCGTTACCCTGGCCACGTACTTAATGGACTTGTATCTTTGTGTTGGCAGAAAAAGTTAGAAAACCTCAAGAGCTTAGACCTGTTCAATTGTGAGGTGACCAACCTGAACGATTACCGAGAAAACGTGTTCAAGCTCCTCCCGCAGCTCACGTACCTGGACGGCTACGACCGCGACGACAAGGAGGCGTCCGACTCGGACGCTGAGGGCTACGTGGAGGAGGGCTTGGAGGACGATGAGGAGGACGAGGATGGTGCGTGGCTCCGGCGGGCCAGGGCAGGGCTGAGAGGGGCACCCGCGGTCTCCCTCACGCGCCCCAGAGAACAAACCCTAAGCGTTGGCTTTCCTCCCTCCTTCCCTCCCTCCCTTCGGACACCCCTTGGGCCTCACTGCCACTTTGTTTTTGTGTTCCTTCTTTTGCTTTTTGGGTCACACTCAGCAATGCACAGGGGTTACTCCTGGTTCTGCACTCAGAAATGACTCCTGGCGGCGCTCAGGGTACCATACAGGATGCTGGGAATCGTACCCGGGTCAGCCGCGTGCAAGGCAAATTGCCCTAACCGCTGTGCTGTTACTCCAGCCCCCTCACTGCCACTTGGGCCTTGCATCCCAAGCCCTGAGAGGCAGGGGAGGTGCTGCCACTGGCACTGTCCTCTGAGATGGGGGACCCTTTGGTGGAGGTAGTGGGGGTGCCTGAGGCTGGCAGTGGAAGTAGGTCATGAGCCAGCGAGCTTGTGGGGCCCCCTGGTGGCTGCCACCCCAGAGCCAAGGCTGGGCTGGTAGGGTGGAGCCCCGGAAGCCCCAGGGAGGGGACCCCAGCACCGCGTTTGGGGTGTGCGGGAAGGAGGACCCGGAAAGCAGGGAGCCACGCGTGTCCTGACTCGCCCACATGCTGCGGGGAGCTGGGGCTGGAGGCTGCAGCACGTCGCTGCTAATCGGACGTAGGGTTTTCCTGAGGGCGAGTATTGCGAAGCAAGGGTGACACCTGCCTTCACCCCACTCCTCATGGCCATGCTGGTGATGGGAAGGGCCCAGCCCGAGGTCCTGAGACCCGGTTCTCTGCCTCGCCGTGGCTGATGCTACCTGGGACCTCAAACAAGCCCCTCGGCCCTCATGCCTCTGCTCTCCCTCCTTCTGGGGCGAGGGCTGGCTCGATGTGCTTTTCCCACTGAGTGGGCTTGTGGTTGGTTCCCCCCACTCAGCGCCTTCATCCTTCAAGCTGCCAGCTTCTGCCCCCCCGAGCATTCAGCTTCGGCCGTCTGGAAGAGGTTTTGTCTTCCAGTGACCTTCTGGGATTTTGGTGGCTCTGGGCCTGGGGGGGTGGGTGGGTGGGTGGGGAGGAAGCTCAGAGGCCCTGCGCGGAGGGTGCTGCCACCCTTGTCTGTCTTGCCCGGCGCTGGGAGGGGGCTGCCCACTCACCACTGGTCCTGCTCTTGTCCCCGTTCCCCCTGCAGAAGAAGAATACGATGAAGATGCCCAGCTAGTGGAAGATGAGGAGGATGAGGATGAGGAGGAAGAAGGTGAAGAGGAGGATGTGAGTGGCGAGGAGGAGGTAAGAGGCCGCATTGGGGGAGGAGCTCACTCCCTCTACTCCTGTGCTTTCTGGAGTGCTCCCTCTCCATGCTCCCTGAGTGCTCCTCATTTACTGCCTGCGTCGAGCCAATTCAGTGCCCCTGCTGGGCCTGTTGTCTCACAACCTGGGGTCCAGGTCTGGGATGTTAGGAATTTTTAGGCCCTTTTTGTTGGGCTGCTTTGAGGGTCTTACAGCCAGCCTGGGGAGTGGGAGAAGGGGTTCTGGAGGCCAGCAAGGGAGGGGGTACCTGTACCCTTTCTGCAAGCCTCTGAACCTCATTTCTTCGTTGGTCTTTGGGCAAGCGCCCTCCTGTACTGTGTCTTCACCCTTCCTCTTTTTTTTTTTTTTTTTTTTGGCTTTTTGGGTCACACCCGGCACAGGGGTTACTCCTGACTCTGCACTCAGGAAACATCCCTGGCGGTGCTCGGCGGACTATATTGGGTGATGGGAATCGAACCTGGGTTGGCTGCTGTGCTATTGCTCCAGCCCCCCCCCCCCCCCATTTCCTTCGTGCTTTTTCTCTCTGGGGTGGAGAATGCTGCCCTCTGAGGCGTGCTCTCTTCTGAGCTGAAAACAGGTCCTGAACCTCGTCTCTGGGTTCTCAGAAGTGTGTTCAAGCGCATTTCTTGTCGCCATTTGCTGAGCGTACATTCTGATGTGGTGTCGTCTGTCGGCCCAAGGGCAGGGCGTGTGCTCTGCCTGTGGGAGTCTAGGGTCTGTTCTGTTTGTACGCAGGATGCTTCCAGAGGGTCTGACCTCTATCCCCTCCTGTACCCCCTCCCTGCCGCCCCACCAGGCTTGCTCTGAGCTCAGGCCTCAAGTGCACTCAGTTTTCCATGACCTCGAATTCTGGACAACTCCTGTTAGCTGCGAGTCAGACCTTTAATGTGCTCCAGAATGTCAAAAGAGGCAGACACTGGCCGGGCCGTGGAGCCCCGGCCTTGTATGTGAGGCCCCGTGTTTGACTCCCAGCGCTACAACAAACCCAAACCAACTGAACAAAAGCAAACTCAGATGTTCCTTTGGGCCAAGAGGGCTGGAGGGGGCCCCGGTCTGATCCCGGCAGCAGGTGGTCCCCTGAGCTCCGGCCTGGGACTTGCCCGGCTCTGTCAGGGGTATCCCAGAAGGGGAGGTAGTGGTGGGCCCCATGTGTGTCTGCCACCCCCCATTTGCCATTCCTTGGTAAGGGCTGCACCCCTGTCTGTCGTGTCCGCCCTTCAGATGACTGCTCCCATGGGCCCATCCAGACCGTGCAGATGCTGGCGGTGGTGTGAGCCTCATGTCCAGCTGTCCTGCTGCCCTTGTCTTCCTGGGTCAAGGCTGCTAGGATGCCACCATGAAAGATTGTAGGTAGTTAGGGGCTGGAGCGATAGGACAGTGGGGAGGGAGCCTGCCTTGCATGCGGCCAACCTGGGTTCAATCCCCGCCATCCCATATGGTCCCCTGAGCCTGCCAGGTGTGATTCCTGGGCACAGAGCCATGAAGGTAGCCCTGAATACCACTGGGTATGACACCCCTGACCCCACCCCCCAAAACAAAGCAAACAAAACACACAAAATCATCCCCAAAAGCAAAATATTGTAGTTACTTTAAAAGTAAGGAGTCAGCAAGAGACTGTTCCTCAGAACAGGGCAATAAGTTGCATCGGCTAACGGATTTCTGTCTTGTTTGTTTGGGTCATCTCACCGACCACTGGCAGATTTCTGGATCAGCTACACACACACACACACACACACACACACACACACACACACACACACACACAGAGTTTTAGCACACAGACTATCTAGGGACTACTTGGTGACCTTCACAAGGGTTTTTCCCTTGTCAAGAAAGAAGTCTGTCATCAAGTTCTTCTAAACAATGATTCGATGCTCACTGAGCATGACCTTCAGGGGCTGCCCAGCACGGGCCCTGAGTGGAACAGTGTCAGGCCCAGCTGGTCCTTAACCTGGGGGGGAATCATGGCCTCGGCCCCTCTTCTGCCCCTGCCAGCTGGTCCAAGTATGAGGGATAGTGAAGGGGCTGGGTTGGGCGAGGTTGGACTGGTCCCCCCCAGAACCTGGATGTATGGGAACTGGGTTTGGGTCTTCCCTTGAAGCCAGAGTGGGCCCTGCTGGACACGCAGGGGACAGAATCTTCTTAGAACATTTGCCCTGGGAAGTCTCCCGATTTGTCGCTGTGCCTAGGAAAAAGGGCTACAGACTCTCCATCGATGCAGCTGGAGTGATAGCACAGCGGGGAGGGCGTTTGCCTTGCAGGCGGCCAACCCAGGTTCAATTCCCAGCATCCCATATGATCCCCTGAGCACCGCCAGGGTAATTCCTGAGTGCAGAGCCGGGAGTAACCCCTGAGCATCGCCAGGTGTGACCCAAAAAGTAGACTCTTCATTGATTCCTGTAATAGAGTCTTTGACCGAGGCTCCTGCCTTGCGTCCATCAGCCAGGGCAAGTGCCGTGGCCGCTAGGTGACCTTCTGCGTGTCCTTAATGCCCATCTGCCTCTTCTGTCCTAGGAAGAGGAGGAAGGCTATAACGACGGGGAAGTAGATGACGAGGAAGAGGAAGAAGAAGGACCCGGTGGTATGAAATCTTTATTACTCTCCTTCCATCCAGTAGTGGTTAGACGGCGGCCTCTGGCCGCGGGGCCGTGCACGCACGGTGCCTCTGGGTGCTGGGAGGGCAGCGTCCCGCCACCCGGGGCCCCTCGGAGGCAGTCGGGGCTGCCAGAGGCACCGGGCCTCACTGTCTCCGCCTTCCTCTTGCAGAAGGAGAAAAGACGCAGAAGCGGAAACGAGAACCCGAAGACGAGGGTGAAGAAGACGACTAAGTGGAATAACCTATTTTGAAAACAAAACAAACAAAAATTCCTATTGTGATTTGACTGTTTTTACCCGTTCACCCCTCCCCCCCCAAATCCTGCCCCCCCCCCCGAAACTTATTTTTTTCTGATTATA
>JAOXYA010000001.1:1634609-1651964 GCA_028565675.1 Sorex palustris
CATTCATGATCTTGACGAAGAAGTCTGACCATCTGGTAGGTGGGCGGCCACGCGGTCTTTTGACATCCCGTGGAATCACCTGACCTGAAGATTTTGTCTTTAATTTAGGAAATGACACTGAAACCAATCACAGTTACTCCTTTCTGCACATAATTAATGCTCATCTAAATGATCTGCCAGTGAGGAAACATCTCAAAGAAAAAAAATTGCCTCAAAATTCTAAACAAAAAAAAAAATGTGAACGGTGTTGCAACTTTTTCTCATTATGCAATAAATCATTTTCAAAACACCTGTCACAACTGTCCTGAAGTTTCAAGGCTAAATAACATCTAAATAAATGCTCATTTGTAATTCCTGGAAATTTGATCACAAAACATTCCTCTAATACATTGGTTTAAACAGGGGGTGATTTTTTTCCATAGAGGATATTTTGCAATGTCTGAAGAAATTAGTAAAAGTGGGGTGGGGTGAGATCCAATGGGTACAACAAATATTAAGCATCCTACTAATAGACTATTCCCCACAACCATGAATTCCCTGATCCAAAATATTAGTAATGCTCAGACTGAGAAATCTTCCCTAAGCTACAAAAAACTTTTTTTGGGGGGGGATTAAATTTTGCTCTAACCAGAAAAGCAAGGAATGAGTAGAATTTTTTTTACTTTTCTGGAATTTTCTAGACTTGAAAAAGTCTAAATGCTGCCCTGATTTCTTCTGAGAATTCCCTATTTGGGAGAGAATTACCTAAGTAGGTAATTCTAAGTTCTATAATAGGAGTTGACGTGAAGAGGCGAACTTGCCAGGAGTAATTCCTGAGTGCTGAGCCAGGAATAACCCCTGTGCATCGCTGGGTGTGACCCAGTAAAAAAAAAAAAAAGAAAAACTATTACTGACCATTCTTTAAATGGGTTCCTATAAGACCTATCTAGACTTGAAGCTAACCCCACCACGGAGACTTCACAAGGCTCTTCCACAGCCGCTGACTGTGTTTCTAACTGTGGCAGGTGACAAGGAATGTTGTCTCTTCAACAAATAGATCAATTTATAAAGCTCCTGTTCTTCAGAAAAATTTCTAAGACAATATATGAAATCCATTTTCTCCTGATTTCACTTGAAGATGAGTCACAAGAGATGCCAGCTATATGCTTGATTTCAGGCTTTTAAATAGTGAGAGCAGCTATTGAAAAAAATTACAGGGTAGGAAAGGCAGACAAAGGGGATAAAAAGACTCTGAATCATTCTCATTTTTATGGGGAGTGGGGGACAGCATACCCAGCTTAACCAATTTGCATCATTTTGCTTTAGAAAATAAACATATACATCATGCTGACAATTTTATGCTGTGTTTCACAGGCTGGAATTTTAAAAGTTTTTTTGGAAAACATTTGGAAAAACAGACGGGGAAAGATATAAAATGAAACGGCAGCTATTGAAGTACATTTGTTACTAGTCAAGGTTAATAATTTAATAAAATTTTCCTCTATCCTGTAGATCATTTTTGTCCCAGTCCACTGAATCACAAGAAAATCTGAGTTATACTCAAATATCACATGTTTATCTTTATCCACAAAGAGAAAGAAATTGACACTTGAACTAACGCACCACTTGGGTCACTTCTAAGGCAAGCATTTATCTTGAAGAACTTGCAAAGAAAACTTGGTTAAATTTTTGATTGCTAGATGAAACCTAACCCTGAACTCAATCGATCTGAGGCATTTTTCAAAACATCAATAGATAGAAAGATCTCTGCTTTTGAACAAGCATAAACTCACTAGAGGAAATCATTCTGAGTGGAATTATACATTATCCAAATGTATTAGGATGTCATTTAATTTAAACCTTCATTGATCCACATTTCATCATTTGTTATCTGCGAATAGGATCTAGGCTGAAGTTAGCTCTGCTAAATGCAACTTGACGGAACATGGGAGAATCGCTAAGAGTATAAGCAAGATCACAAAACTAAACAAGATTCTGTCCTAGATGAGAGTTAAAACCATTCCTGTTTTGGTTGGAGTGATAGCATAGCTGATAGGGCGTTTGCCTTGCATGCGGCTGACCCAGGTTCGATTCTGAGCACTGCCAGGAGTAATTCCTGAGTGCTGAGCCAGGAATAACCCCTGTGCATCGCTGGGTGTGACCCAGTAAAAAAAAACAATTACTGACCATTCTTTAAATGGGTTCCTATAAGACCTATCTAGACTTGAAGGGGTGGGAGGAAAACTGGGGACACTGGTGCTGGGAAATTACACTGGTGGAGGGATGGGTGTTGGAACATTGTATGACTGAAATGCAATCCTGAACAATTTGGTAATGCTGTATCTCATGGTGATTCATAAATTAAAACAAAACACAAACAAACAAACAAAAACTGTCCTGGTGTGGGGGAGGCAGCAGGTCCGCAGCCAGCGGACATTCCAGACTGGAGCAGGGATGTCCTGTCAATGAAATAAAGGATTCCAGCCCTTTGGGTAGGCCTCTGATAATAGGTTTCTTTTTCTTTCATTCATTCTTTTTTTTTTTTTTGTGGATTTTGTAAGCCCTAGGGGGGTCCTGGCCTTTGCCGTGGGGTATGAGCCAGTGGATTGGAGTTGGACCTGTATTTCTGCTTTGCAGTCTGGTCATTCGGGACAAATCACTTATTTGGTGAAGGGAAACTATGCCAGATTGATCCCTGGAAGCCTCAAGACCCTCAAGCTGGATTCCATTCCCACTTCTCACCTCTCGGAGCCAGTGGAGATTGGTCTCAGATAAGCTGAAAATACCTTTGCGGGCCAAAGCAATAGTATAGCTGGGAGGGCACTTGCCTTGCACTCAGCCAACTTGATCTTTGGCATCCTTAAGGTCCCCCGAGCCCTACTAGGAATGATTCCTGAGTGCAGAGCCAGGGGTAATTCCTGAGCATCGCTTGGTGTGACCTCCCTTGTCCACCATCCCACTCCCCACCCAGAAAAAAAAAATGCCTTTGCAACCCCCAGAGCACAGTAGTCCTCAGTGCTCTGGCAGAGCCTTGTGAACAGGGTCACAATTCCAGTAACTGCTTCTTCTACACTGCTGACACTAGGTCCCTGTTAGCAACAAACAGCAACACACAGGTGCTCGGACTAAAAACAATACAACCCAACCATGGTAACTGTTTCTCACTGCTTAAAAGTCTCTCTCCCATCCCTGCCAAGGACAACCCCGGCTCAGGATGTTCATTCATACGTTAGAATGAATGGGCAAGTGCCAGCAAACAGTGGGAGAGTGATTTGACTCCACAGCCCAGAGCGAAGACCAGCTAGTGGCCGAGCTCCTCAGGCGGAGGCTGCCCTATCTCGGGCCCTGTCAGATCCTGCACTTCCCTCCTGGCCTGTCGTCAAAGGTTCACAGTGAGGATGATCTGCTCAACGGAGCCAACTGAGTCAGTCTCAGGCTGTTTTCTCCAGGAATGGGTCATGACAGGCGAAGGCCATGGTGTGTGCAGGGACACTGTACTTGGGTATTATTCTAGCACAAGTAGTTTTTGTGTGTGTGTGTGGTTTTTGGGTCACCCCTGGTGGTGCTCACAGCTGACTCCTGGCGATGTTCCGGGAACCTTATGGGTGCTAGAGATTGAATCCAGGTTATGTGCACGCAAGGCAAGTGTCTCCCCACTGTACTTCAGCTCTGGCCCCTCAAGTTCTTAAAAACTGTGTAACAGGGGTTGCCAAGCTGGTTCAGAGTTACAGGTCGTGGGGTTGGAGCTATAGCACAGCGGGTAGGGCATTTGCCTTGCACGCGGCCGACCCAGGTTCGATTCCCAGCATCCCATATGGTCCCCTGAGCGCTGCCAGGAGTAATTCCTGGGTGAAGAGTCAGGACTGACCCCTGTGCATTGCTGGGTGTGACCCAAAAACAAAACAAAAACTAAAAAAAAATAATAAAACAAAGTTGCAGTTGTGCACTCAGCAACTCTGGATCTCTAGGTAGTGTCAATCTTGGAAACCGTGGGATCTGGGGTTGGGATGGCACAGCAAGGCCCTGGAGTTGGATCCTCTCTTCTGCAGCAGCCTCTAATAAAAAAGGTGTGTGTGTGGGGGGGAGGGGCCAAGGCATCAGTGTGTTGGGCTAGAGATTTCCATCCCTGGATCACCGGCTCTTCTGGGTTGTGGCTTTGTCTAAGTGCCAGGGGGTGCCTTTTCTGCAGCCAAAAAAAGAGGGCAGGGTTTCTTCCAAGAGTGAGGCCACAGGGCTCACAGGGTCAGTACTTGGCGATGCAAGGAACAGTCTTGGTGTAACCACCGCACCACATGTGTCAACCAACCTGAGGTTCTGAGAAGGGCAAGGGCTTTCACTCTCCAAGTGGAACTCCAGCAGGCATCCTAGGCGCTGTAGCTGGTGGGTGAGACCAAGTGGGAAAAGGCTCCATGTAACCGTCTGGCTGAGGAGCTGAGTTCTGGAAGATGCAGGGAGCAGACCCAAGGCTCCTGGTGACTGACGCTTTCTGCAATCTGGTTCAGAGCGCTGGGGTGAATGTTTTGCAGGCCAGATGATTCCCGGCACTGTGAAAAATGCCCCAAGCACCACTCCTCCCCTCCCTGATTACTGAGCCAGGAGTAGCACCCTTAAAATCCCAAAGTAGGAATAAAAAATTACTGAGCCCGATGAGGTCACAGCAAGTGAGGGGCTTGGTGCTTCTGTTCCATTATCTTCACAGTGAAGTGACCATCACCCCTATCCCACCCCCCTTCAGGGCAGTTAGACTTGGGTGTCCTGAAGAAAATGGCTTTTTCTTCCTTTCACGTCCAGGCCCAATGGCTCTGTGGGTATAAGGGGCAGACCCTGCCCAGAGGGCTTGACAAGAGACACAGATGAACAGAGTTCTGGGCTGTCAAAGAGGGAACTTCCCCTCAAAGCTCTGTCACAGAATGGCCCCAGTCTGGTTTGAACACAAGTTTATTAATCTCATTTGCCTGGAAAATATACAACTGGTACAGAGTAGTGGCAAGACCTGAGTCCATTTCCTCTGCCTTGGAGGCCCCGATTAAGGGACCTGCTAACGAGAGGCTAAGACCCCAGATGGAAGACGTAAGACTCCAGACGAGGAGTCAATGTCCCAGATGGAGGTACTAAGGTTCCAGACGAAGGAGCTAAGGTCCCAGAGGAGGATATGAGGTCCCAGGGGAGGAGCTAAGGTCACTGATGGAAGGGGTGAGATCCCAGGCTGAGAGCTGAGAACCGAGCCAAGGAGCTGAGTGGCAGGTTGCATTCAGGTGGGATGCCAGTTTCACACTCACTAAAATCCAGTGGGTTGACACAGGATTGCTTGCAGAGGCAACATTACTCTTAGAACTCAAAGTACATGTCATGAGAGAGATTCAAAATGAACCAGTCGCTCCGGTTCGTTTCTAAGCTAGCAGTATTTCAGGAAGAATGAAGACGTTGCACCCATCACTTACCTTGAAGCATGTAGCAGGAGAAAGAGTCACCTGTCATGCTTTGAACGCTTGGCACAAAGGTGCTTTGGAAGTATAAAGCATTAGCGTTTTCTCATCAGCACTGTGTCCCTTCGGGGCCCAGCAGTGTATTTTACAGAAGACAAATTAACTGAAGGCTTTTCTTTTATTACATCTAAAGAGCTCTACATAAACAGGTAACATTCAATAAGTAAACAATTTTTTTCCAATGCATGTAATAAATATTTTCACTTGGTACTTTTATACAAACTGACATTGGTCTACTATACATTTTTAAAAGCCATTTACTGGTTTGGCATGCGGTATGGAAATCCTAAGAGAAAGTTTTAAGGCAATGAATCACAGATTTAAGTTCATGGAATTTATGGTAAATCTTATCTGTTTATATACATTTCCCCCGCTGTTAATGAAACAGTTATCAGCAGCACACTCTGGGGCCACCAGCTATCCTCCTGCTCTCTCTGAAATCTAAGCTGTGTGTGTGTTTTAATTAAAGAAAAAGAACAACTACAGAATTCAACATGTATGGATAAAATAAAATTCTTACTAAAATAATTCCAAATGTGCTTTAACGTCCTGAAGCTCTTGAAGTACTTTTGTGCATTTAAATTGGAACTTTTTTAAAAAATGGTTTTTCACAATTATTATTTTAAAATTGGGTATCTTCATTCATTTTCTGACATCTGACTCCAAAGAAACTGCCAAGAAACCACATTTCAGAAGCTTAAGTGAACCTTTCCTAAGTCAGTACTAATATTGAATTGTGAGAGAGTCTGTAAGAACAGAAGTAAAAAAAAAAGCTGAATGTGCAATGCAAGTGAGCCAACTCAGAGTGACTCGGGAAAGGTTCATATTATTTTAAAATAGATGTGTGGAATACTGCCCACTGACGGAAAGAAACTCCAACCCCGTTAGTCAAAGCTATGCTACCGACACTGTGTGCATATTGACACACATCCATGCACACACGACACACACATGCACACACGCCTGTACAGAAACACAAACATCTGCCACGTCTATTATGAAAGACCACAGCCAGGGGCTGGCAGTTCTGAGAACAACTGTTTTTTGTTAGTCTGTCTCTCAGCGCTGGCAGGGGTAGGGGAGCGAGGGTGGGCTAAGGGACCAGGCAAATGACCGGTGTACTTTCACTGGGAAGAGAAAGATGTGCTGTGCGACTCTACTGACAATTCTGAGACCATGCAAGTATGCTATGACGCAGCATTTGGGAGAGCCAACGAAGGGAACTCACACCTCAAGAAGAGAAGGGACGGAACCAGAACGACAACTGACCGGTCAGTTTCTCCTGTGGGGACGGCTGCCAGGCAGACATCTGCCTTCATGTTCTTCCCTTAGGCTGCAGGGCACTCTGGGAAAGAAATCCTTTCCAACACTGGGTGCTCAAGAAAGTAGAGGGATGGGTTGCCCACGGGGTCATTCAAAGAGTTGGTGATTCAGCATCATAATCAGAGTTATCGATCAGAATTGAGACCAGTAACAACAATGATCGAAAAAGAGAAATAAAGAAGAGGAAAAACACCCCACTTCTTTTTATCTTTAACTAGAAATGTTTTCTCTTACGCTGTAAAATAAGCAACTCCCCACGATTTAGGTAATTTCTATCTCAATCTGAATTTAGACACAAATTTAGATACTTCTTAGATATTAGCTTAGGTTAATATGGCATTGAGAGTGTTCAGTGTTTACTCACTATAACACCGATTCATTAAAAAAACTGAACTATTTTTTGTTTTAACCGACAATGAAACCTTTTTTATTGCAAATTAGTGACTAGTGCTGAGCCATGTCTCTGTGGGGGACACACACGCAGGGAAGACCATGTAACTCACTGTCACTCACACACATTTCTCTATAAATACATGTATATACACACACACATATACATATCAACATCAACTTATTTTTCAAGATTCAAGTCAACAATTTAGTGGCAGAGAGATGCTGTAAAAACATGTTACTTTTAGATACCACACAAATGTGAGTGATTAATTTTATCATACAACTGAATATACAGCCATCTTGAATTCCTCCTGGATGAAAGTAGGTCATTGTGTTACCACTGTAAGGATAAAAGCAATTTTATACACAAAGGTCATCCATCATCAACTCTGAGAACATAAACAGTTAAGATACCCAACTCAAGTCTGGAAACCAGTAGCCATCATACCCCATCTTTATCTGTTCTGTTAATCAAGCCTGCTCTAGTGAAACCAAAAATTCTTATCCACACTTTCATGGTTCACCAAGAGAAGGTCGGACCTTTTCCAACAAGGATTGTAGAACACATGTAAAACCATTTTTTCCTTTCTGGTGACCCTCAGTTATCTTCTGGAAGAGTTTTCAATATATTTACATGCTCCATTATGAAATAAATCAAACAGATCCATATATTTAAAACAAACAAACAAAAATGGCTTTCCTATGTCATGCTTGTCTTGAAAGGTAAAAACAAACAGCAATGAAACAAGGTTTAGGCTAAAAAAAGAAAAGTATATTCAGAATCAGAGTAAAAATGACTAAGGATCAAGACCATTTTAACTTTGATCAGATAGCAGGAACTTTCCACAGACTGCCATGTCTGGCACGATGAACTTTCCAAACAGTATTTACTTTTACAACAGTCGACTGTCTTTCTGGAGGTGATGTAATCTCTGTCAGCTACACGAGATGCCCTAAAGGGCCCTGCAAGCTCGTCTTCCTTCCTACTGTGGTGCAAAGATCTCACACGAAAACTTGTTACCCTGTGGTCAACAAAAGCAGGTCTTCACAGACGTGGTTTCAATACATAATACTGGCAGTCCAAACTGAGAACTAGACTAAAGTGTATTCACCGGTATGCTAAGCCTACTCCTTACCAGACAGCTTGACTCCAGTCTAAAACATATTCCTGGGGGAAACCTAGCAAATAAGAGAGAATGTACGTGATGGAGAACATGCAACTGTAAGAGTCCAAAAGATGCTCGTAGGAGAATTCAAGAGCTTCAAAGCACTTTGAAAAAAGCAAGCAACTGATTTATCAACTGAATGCAAACTTGGGGGGAGAAGAAACAGTAAGGACAGAGAAATACAGACACGCACACGGAAAACACACACGCTCACAAGCTATGTCCTGCAAGTACAGAGGAATGCAGTGGGGCACATGAGATTCATAACTTAAGGCTGAATAAAATATGCACACAAACAGAATCCAAGTCTGTTCATTTTTAGAAAATGGAAATTAAAGCTATCTCCCCACCCCCTCCCCACAACAAAGAAAAGCCCACAATTGAAAACTTCATACATGCAATTCCTTTTTTTGTTATTGCAAATAAAATAATGCCATTGAAGTAAAATAAAACCAAAACCATAGGACAAATGATGGGAAAAAAAAAGTCTTCAGAATCCAGAAAAAATGAACCGAAGGTGGTTTGTGGGTATTTGTTTTTGTCATTTTTTCTTTTCTTTCCTTTTTTTTTTTTAAACAAGTGTTTTATCAGACAGGCAGTCTTAGATTTATATACAAAAGTAAAACTGAAAATATAGTTTTGTTCTCTGTACATTTCTTTTAATTTTTTTCCCTAAAAAAAGGAAAAAACCACGCACGTGTACTTCTCTACCAGAGCAAGGGCAAGCACAGCGCTGAGTCCTCGTCTTCCTGCCAAGTCCTGTTCCTGGGGCGGGGGTCAGTCCAAGGAGATGATGTCCGGGATGATGCCGAAGATGGAGGCTGTGTCAGTGCCGCTCCTGCTGGCCACGGCGTGGCTGTGGCCCTCTCGCAGGCTGTTGGAGGACACGAGGCTGCTGTTGCTGCCACTGCTACTCCCGTTGGTGGCAGGCAGGGAAGCGCCGCCTCCTGCGCTTAGCTGATCCAGGAACATCTGTGAGGAGGCGTAGGGGAAGAAGCGGGACGAGTGCAAGAGGTCTTGGTCATCCGAGACTGCGGCGGCGGCAGCGGCCAGAAGGGAGGTGTTGTAATGCTGGCGCGGAGCAAGAGACAAGACTCCGTTATAACCCTGCAGGGGAGCGCTCCCTCCAGCCCAGCCTGGGCCCCCGCCCTGATCCCCCGTGCTCAGGAATATTTGATAATAACATCGTGCAGACAAGTGGACTCTGCACTGATCACATCAATGATCTTGAGACAGTGACTTCTGTTTGTTTTCATCTGCGCCGCAAGCAACTCTCAAAATTCTACTTCTAAAGAGGCAACAGGCAGACACTGCTCTGACCTGATACTCAGGAACAGCTAAAAGCAAAGGAGTATTTCTTTTTCTTTTCTTCTTCTTCTTCTTTTTTTTTTAAATGCTTTTGGGTCACACCTAGTGATAGACAGGTTATTCCTGGCTCTACCCTCAGAATTACTCCTGGCGGTGCTCGGGGGACCATATGGGATGCTGGGAATTGAACCCAGGTCGGCCACGTGCAAGGCAAATGCCCTACCCGCTGTACTATCGCTTCAGCCCACAAAGGGATATTTTTTTCTTTCTTTGTTTAATGATCTCCATTGGAGACTTTTTTTGAATGATGGTTTGGGGGCCGTCTGTGTTTCTGTGGATCCATCTGGAGTGGCTGCATGCAAGGCAAGCCTCTGCACTCTCTCTTGAGCTCTCAGTTCCTTAGTACTCTGCCACTAACAGGGCTATGGCTGTTCTGAATTTTCTTTTGGTTTCTGTGCCACATCTGGCAGGGCTCAGGGCTTACTCCTGGAGGAAGTTGGGGAACCAGTTGGGATGTGGGGCTCAAAAGCAGGGTCAGTCATGCATGAGGCGAGTGGCCTGCCCGTTGCTACCATCTCTCCAGCTCCTCTTCAGAATCTTCTAAGGAAATAGATGCCCTCCCTGCCCTGGCTATATATTACACTTTAAAGTATTTTAATGTCCAGTGAAAAGAAGAGTATTTTTTCCCCATAACATACCTGATTGTCTCCTGATAAGAAAGGAAAGAAGTCTAATCCTGTGGAAGAAAAAATTATTTTAGTTTTGGGAAAACAACCCCCCCCCCCAAAAAGTAACCCAATATTTCAAAAACACCAATATTAACTATTAACTCTCTCTCTGTGTGTGTGTGTGTGTGTGTATGTGTGTGTATTTTGCTTTTTGGGTCACACCCAGCAATGCTCAGGGGTTACTCCTGGCTCTGAACTCAGGAATTACTCCTAGTGGTGTTGGTGGACCATAAGGGATACCAGGAATCGAACCCGGGTCTGCCGTGTGCAAGGCAAACGCCCTACCCACTGTACTATTGCTCCAGCCCCTAACAATTAACTCTCAACTCCTTTAGAAATGTACATGATCACAAGGAGGTGGCCCTCCTTTCTCCAGTCTCCAGACTCCTGACGGCTGACCAGATTTCTCTGGGCACGGTTCATACCGGCGCCATGTATGTTATTTTCCATCTATTCCAACGTGCTTCTCACCAGCACCTCGTGAAGCGTGTCATTATTGTGTGGCCCCATTTTGCAGAAAAGAAGGCTGGAGGTTGAAAGAAGTCCAGCTGCAGCACGAACTTTCATGTTTTCAAATTCGCTCACTGGCTTTCCATTCAGCCTCTCTGACGTCAGGCTGGGGAGCTCTTGGGGAGTCTGGCTACGGGTGGGAGCTACTCTGCTCCCCACTGCCTTGGGGTCCCTGCCAGCTGGGCCCCCAATCACGTTCTGTCCCTGCCACCCCATGCGACATGCGACCAAGAGCAAGCAGACCCACGTGAGTCAAGGCCGCATCGGCCATGCCGGTTAAGCTTGGGCAAGTAGATACAGATACAGATGCGAGGCCACGCGTCCACTCCTCTCCCCGAAAGACTGTGACACTGGCCCCACAAAGAGTGGCACCGGACTGAGTGAGAAAGGGGGCTGGCAGCCCAATCCAACAGAGTGCTCACTAACTACACGTTGTGGCTGTTCACGTCTGCCACGATTACAGAAAAATAAAGAATGCAGTACCTCAGCCAGACAAGCCACATCTCAAACACGCGTGTGGCCAGTGGTCACTATACCAGCCAGCAGAGCCTTTTTCAGTACTTGCCCTCATTAGACAGTTCCACTGGACAAAATTCAAACAAGGTTTTCCTGACAAACACTAAGGAGTCACACAGCTGTCCTCAAGAGGGGAGTCCTTGCCAATAACCTTGGAGTTTTCTGGACGCGGAGGGACAGAGAGGAAATTCCATTTTATGTTTTCCTATCGAATTTTGTTGACGGACCAGTTTTTGTTGTTGTCTGCTCAGTTTTTGGGGTCACACCCAGTGGTGCTCAGAGCTTACTTCTGGCTCTACACTTATTCTTGTGGGCTCGGGGGACCATATGGGATGCTGAGGATCAAACCTGGGTCAGCTGCGTGCAAGGCAAGCACCTATCCACCCCAACTACTGTGCTATCACGCCAGCTCCCACGTTCCCCCCCCACATAAAAAAAGGCTCTTAATTAAGTATTAAGTGACATAAGGAAATACATGCTATACTGCTGCGCCATACAACCCCGGCTACCAAGAAATCTTTTGGATATATAAATGATCAGGCTCACTGGGAAAAAAAAATTTAAACTTTCCCATTCAGAATCTATCAAGTATTCTACAGCACAGCTATTAGGACCCAGTTCCATAAACATCGAAATACCCAACACCAGCCTGCAGCCAGTCTATCTGAAGCTGGTTTCCCGCCGGTAGAGGCACTGGCCCACGTAAACTAGATCTGTACTTCACTAATGACCACCCCCGCCTGCCAAGTTCTGGCTTTCCCAGCTCTCACTGCTTCCCCCAACCCACCCAGATCAAAGACCCTTGGCCAAAGCTCTGTGGCCCGGGTTACTCACCTTGTAAGTCGTAAGGCATGGGCGTCATGTGGAAGGGGTGCCTGTAGTCCTGAATGAGGGAGGTGTTGATATAGCTTGTGTCCACGGCAGGGAGGCTGGGGGTGCGCGACACTGGAGATGCCTGATGCGGAAGACTCAATATACTGCAAGAGAGAAAGGGTGACAGGGTCTTAATGAGTCAGCTGAACGTTTCACATTTCATGCAGGGGTTGCTTCTCACAATACGCTGCTTTTTTTGCTTCTGGAAATAAGACAGAGAGAAGCAAGACAATATAGAACTTGGACTGTCCATTAACTATCAGGAAATAATTTGTGCACTCGATAGCACCCTGCAGAGGCTGCGGGAAGGGGTGGATGGATGCAATGACGCTTCGCTCTCACAAACCAGGAGCTCATTATCACCTACAGGTTCAGAGCGAAGGAGAAAGCGCGACCAAGCCACTCTACTGGGAGGTGACCTAACAGCCTCGACGCAGATGAAATTCTGAAAACTGAAAACCAAGAGGCGGGAAGATGGCTAGGAAAATGATAAAGTCCGTGAAGACATACAGACACAACTGGGGGCTGGAATCCTCTGGCGCCAGGGGCCAAAAGCTGGTGCCCAGATCCGGGAACTTTCTAGCACAAAAGGTCCCATTCGTCTGCACTTCCCAGTGCCCGCCCAGGGCAGCCCAGTCGCACCGTCTGCATGGACAACATGCTGAGTGAGGGCAGGAAGCAAGGCCACACAGAGAGGGAAGAGGTGCTCGGGCTGGTAGGGGAGAGCAGGCCGAATGAGCTGGGCGATGGATTCTCAAAGAACCAAGAGCAATGTCTAATTAGTGGAACAGCCAAAACTTTTTTTCCTGTTATTTAAAAATCTTTAGAGATCTTGTTTTAAACTTCTTAAACATGTATTTTGTTTTTAGTTAAACCTTCTCTTCATCTTCTATTAGGTTTGTTTTGGGGCCACACCTGGTGGTGCTCGGAGGTGGGCCCTGGCTCGAGCTTGCCTAAGCGCACATGCACTCCAGCCCCCGAGCTACTGCTCCGCCCTGAACCTCTCATCAGGAGTTTTACAATCTTTACTTCCTCATTAGGGGGGCTTCGGGAGGCACCTCCCAAGCAGTACTCAGGGGCCTTCCAGGGCTACATCCAGTGATGCTAGGGGGACCCGGGCCCATAGGCAATGCCGGGCTTTGGACTGCCATGGCTGTAGCTGCACGCTAGCAAGCCTGGCCAGCTGAGTTCTCTGTCTCCCCTCGAGTTTTCATCTTACCTTAACCAACAGGTAAGAAACAAAAAGAGAAGAGAAAAGACAAGAATCAAAGATTTTGAAAGGAGGGCTGGAGTAATCACACAGCAGGCAGGGCGTTTGCCTTGCGTGTGGTCGACCCAGGTTCGAATCCCAGCATCCTATATGGTCCCCCGAACATTGCCAGGAGTAATTCCTGAGTGCAGAGCCAGGAGTAACCCCTGTGCAAGGCCGGGTGTGACCCCCAAAGAAAGCAAAAAAAAAAAAAAAAGAAAAAACAAGCAAAGATTTTCAAAGGAAATAGGAGTCTACAGTCCTGAGTGCAAACCTGTGGGTATGTACTGTGCCACCCACCCCAATCATCCAAGAGACCTTCATCTGCATTATGTTACAGACAGGTGGGGAAGCTGTCTTTTGCTTTTAAATCTTCATGTAAAGTACTCAGAACACAGAGATGTAATTTCAGCGGTAACAATACTTCCAAAGATAACCAGGTTAGATGTCTGAGACTAGACTTCCAGTTAGGATCAGTGCCACATCGTTATGAATGGGAAACAAAGCCTGAAACACACTCACCCACCTCATAAAAATGTTTCACCTAACGGAAATGTAATGAAAACGCTTCCATCTATAAAAAGTGCCAGTTCCCTTAGCTGTCTCTCTGCCGATGCTTATGGAATCATGCAAGAAGAGAGTGGCCGGAACGCCGTCCTGTGCAGACATCCCAGTATACCAAAGAGTAAAGGTGTTTCCGAGTAAATATTAAACATTCCATGGCTCAAAACACTTTACATTTACTGATGTTTGCTTCCTTTCAATTTTGTGATGATATTTCAAACTGTGCCTCCATGTCTTTACCACACAACCACCAAAATGTTGGCTGGACTGAGGTTTCTCGTGACTAACGACCCGTCACTGTAAAATGGCTACCGAATATGGTGTTACTCTCTGATTGTCACAGACTTTGGGACTGTTTCTTTTAATCTGAAAGCAGAGAAAGATCTGGCGTCTGCCAATACCATATCTGGGTTCAATTAGCCCCCGGGAAGCTCAGGAAGTACTTAATATACCTAATGTGATTTCCATACACAATAAACAGCTATTTTTGAAGAAATAGCCAAGAAGACCTTTAATTTTCTCAACACCCAGTTTTTTTTTTTTAAAGAGATAATGTACAGTTTGACAGTAAAGCTGCTTCATAGGATTCATCTATATCCTTAATGAGTGTAACTTAGAGAGAGGAGAGCTCAGCAGTCATTTCACCAAAGAGGACACACAGACCACCAACAGGCATAAGAGAAAAATGAAGATCGTCACTGATTATCAAGGAAAACATAAACTGAAACAATGAGATGTCTCGACTAGTGGGACCGGCCTGATTCACAAAATCAGAAACCATCAGGGCTGGTGGGGAGCAGAGAAAAAGGACCCTGCGCTCACTGCTGGGCGGGAAACTGGTTCATGCTCTCTGGGACACAGCACGCATACTTCCTGTTTTAAAATTACAGGTACTGAAACTACCAGATGATCCAGCAGTTCCATCCACGGCATCTACCCAAAGAACACCCACCAACAAGCACAGAAAGGCACGCATGCCTGCGTTCACAGCACTGCTGACAGATGGACAGCTGGAAATGGCCCAGGGGAAAGGACAAAGCAGAATCCTACTCCAATATAAGAGAGGACGGCATTTTTTTTCTTTTTGGGTCACATCCGGCGATGCACAGGGGCTACTCCTGGCTCTGCGCTCAGGAATCACCCCTGGCAGTGCTCAGGGGACCATATGGGATGCCGGGAATCAAACCCGGGTCAGCCATGTGCAAGGCAAATGCCCTGCCCGCTGTGCTATTGCTCCAGCCCCAGACGACATCTTTTTTGCTGGACATGGGTGGAGCACGGAGGGGGTCATGGTCATGCTAAGTCAAGAAAGCGAGAAGGAGAAAGACAAGCAGGGATGATCTCACTCCTGTGCAGGATATGAAGAAACAAAGTGAACGAAGAGCCGAGTCCAACAGCATAGACCTGCACTTGCTGACAGGACGAGATGACGAAGGCTGGGGAGTGGAGTTGAGAGAGGAGGAGGGACACTACATGTAGGTGACGGCAATGGAATGGGAAGACTGCAACCCTGAAACAGATATTCACACACTTATAAACTAATGCTATGTCAACAAATCCAAAACGAAAGGGCAAACAACAAGAAAAACAAAGCAGAATTAGAGCTGAAATAGTCACAGAACCAATTTCCCGAGTTTGATGTCCCCTCTGCCCCTCCGCAGCTGCCTCCAGCCTGGGCGGGCACACCAGCACAGTGCTGCACATTAGCTGGCTGGAGCATTGAGCATCACAGACAACCACGCCACCAAGATCTCACTCACACGTGGCGACAGACCGTACAGTCTCAAGTCTGCGAGGCAGGGGCTCTACCACCCGGCCATATCTTCAGGCTCTATACATTCATTCTGTGTAGAATAATGATTTTTAAAGGCGTGTAGATTATGATTTTAAGTCTTTACTTCTGTATGCTAACTAGTGTGAAAGTCTGAAGTGGGGATATATTAGACTGTATTCTATTCCTGAAAGCCAAGCCACCAAAAAGCAAGAAGTTCATTTACTAGCCTGTCACTGACTGCTGCAATAAATAAGCTTCCATAAATAAGTTCAAACAGATATGCTAAGTTTTTCTTCTGGGGTCACACCTGGTGGTGCTCAGGGATCACTCCTGGTTCTGGGCTCAGTGGACCCTATAGGGTACCAGGGATGGAATCTGGGGCAGTTGCATGCATTCTACCTGTTGTACTGTCACTATGGCCCTGAAGGGGGTTTTCCCGAGTAACCCCTATGCGGTGACAACATGACACATAATTCTCCTACCTAGAAGGGAGTAGATCGATGTTGAGACTGACCAATAGTGAAGAGCTGTAATTGTGCCTCGGCCAAACAGACTCTGCTGAGAATCCTGGAAGCATCCTCACACTGACAGTCTGCTCGAGAGCACAGCTAGAACCAGCTACTGTTTTTTCTAAACCATCTCCTCCACCATGTTGGACTCTTTCAGGAGGGAAGCGTGTCCGCCCATGCCGTAGTCACTATGCCCCAGACAGGGTGTTGGACATGGAGCAGACATCAGTGCCTCATGAGCATCCCCATTACTAACAGGATGCTCACCAGGAAACGCGGGAAGCTACTGACTGTAAGTCACAATGACCGAGAAGCATGCTGTGGGTCTCGGTCTGCTTTCTACAGCAATGGCACACGCCCCTCCTGACACACAACTGGGAGAAAATCACAGTCCTGTGCAACAGTACACCGGACAGGGCTCTGCATCCTATCTGTGTGGTGGCCTTTCACAATGCTGCTCTCATGGACCTTACCCCTTGTTATTCAGCGGTGATGTGGGCGACAGAGAAGGACAGGTCCTCTTGGCAGATGGCTCCTCCTCCTCTTCATCAGATGAGCTGTCAATGGTGAGGTCGATTACTTCGACTTTCTTGTTCTTATTCGAGGACTGGTGGTGCGACGTCACCTGATGCTCCAGCGTGGAGCTCAGACAGCCTGTGTGGGAGGAGGGGGTGTGAGCACAGGAGCCCGGGCCTCCCTCGGCTCGAAGCAGGCCCGGACTATTTACTATTGGCCGTGACGGGATTGTTCTGAAAAAGCAAGTCTGAAGTAGAGCAACCGAATGCTCTGAGGGCATTAGAGGATGCCAGTACCTGACATATTTAAGAAATGATCTGGTCAGCCATGATCCAGGGACTCTGAAATAAATCTCTCGGAAGAGAGCAACACGAGCAACATGCTATGCTGCAGAGGGGGAGAAAGCAGTTTTAAACAGATTCCCTTGCCAAATACCTCGATCCAGTTTCCCAAAGGGAACC
>JAOXYA010000001.1:1687852-1704092 GCA_028565675.1 Sorex palustris
GATTGTGTGTGTGTATGGGGGGGGGTTAGATTCCGGGGGCCACTGACATTAGCCGTTGCCAGTGAAACATGAGTTGAAAGCACACCACAACCAAGCAGACCTTTGGTTTCTACTGTCGTTCATAAGGCTCCCTTAATATTATTTCATTTGTTGGGTTTTGAGTCTCAAACACACAGCTTGTGCCTCAGGGTTCACTGCAGTGGTGTTTGGGGGTGCCAGGCGTGCCAGGATGGGCCCTAAGAGCAGTCATCTGAACTATCTTCTCAGCCCCCAGGCATCCTGGGCCCCAGTGCAGAGTCCACAGGCACTCCGCAGCTAAGACACACAAGTGAGGAATAGAACACGAGTGATAACTTCACCTTAGCTATTAGTCACTGAGATTTATGGCTCTGTGTAAGCGGACATACTTTCTCAGATGTGCTATGACTTGAACAGGTTTTTTTTTTTTTTTTTTTGGTCAACAAGTACCATCAACAACTGCTATAGAACAGAACAACCAGGAGAAAAAGTGACTGTGATGTTTTCACACTTAGAAACTGAGATTCAAAGTAGTTTTGTAACTGTCAAGGTATCCTCCTAAGTTAAAGCAGAGCTGGGCCTCGGATCCCATTGGAACAAGCCTCTGAAGCCCACATGGGTCTGTTAGTGCCCCTGATCTCGGAACTACCTCTCAATAATTCAGTCTATTATTATTATTCTGGATCACAGAAATCAGGACTAGATTACACACGAGTCCCGAGTCAGAACTGCTTATCCTTGCACATATCTTCTTCCTGTCATTTTTATATCAAATTACACATAACAAAAATCCACTTACAAAATGTACTAAAAAAATGCCTTTATTGTCCAGTGGCAGGACACTGACCTTGCACACAATCCATACAGTTTTGACATGCAGTGTCAGGAGTGATCCCTGAGCACAAAGCCAGGAGTAGTAAGTCAGCCCAGAGCACAGCTGGGAGTTGCACATCATCCTCTCACCCCTCAAAATAATATAATATTTTTCAATTCTAGCATCTAATATATATATTATCTATATAATATTCTAGTTACCTCACTGGTCTGGGGCGATAGCACAGCGGGTAGGGCATTTGCCTTGCATGCGGCCGACTTGGCTAACCAGAGTTCAATTCCTCCGTCCCTCTTGGAGAGCCCGGCAAGCTACCAAGAGTATCTCACCCATACGGCAAAGCCTGGCAAGCTCCCCATGACGTATTCGATATGCCAAACACAGTAAAAAGTCTCACAATGTTACTGGGCCTGCTTGAGAAAATCAATGAACAACGGGAGGAGAGTGACAGTGACATTTACCTCCCTGCATTCTAGCTACTGGATATGTAAAACTTTATCACTTCTTTGAATAGTCATTTAAGTATTTAACTTTTTATTACTTGAACTGCCGGCTGCGACAGTAACAACAAAGTCTCCAATGGAGATGTTACTGGGCCCGCTCGAGCAAATTGATGATCAACGGGAGGGCCTTTACCTTTACCTTTACTTGAACTAACTCTGTGAGCTAGTTTGGGTTCGTAAGTCTGGGCTATTTTGGAGGCAAGGGAGAGCTATTACTTTCTTTGGATAAACTTCCAGATGTAAGATTTCTAGGTGATGGGGTTGTAGTGATAGCACAGTGCATAAGGCCTTGCATGAGGTTGACCTTGCATGAGGTCAACCTGGGTTGGATCCCTGGCACCCCATATGGTACCCTAAACACTGCAGGGAATGATCTCTGAGCAGAGCCAGGAGTAACTCCTGAACAATGTCAGGTGTGACCCCCAAACAAAAAAAGATTTCTAGGTGAAAAAGCATATTCCTAGGATGTTGAGGCCCTAGGTTAAATCCCTAGTACACAAGACTCCAGGCACTGCCCAGGTTTGGTGTTGGTGACCTCACCATGGCCCATGTACCAGGCTGTCAGGCCCCACACCCCATGTCACTGTGAGTGGCCCCTAGATAAAATGTACAGAGATTTCTATGGATCCCAACATGTGAAGGTGTTTTTAAAATATATAGTTTAGGGGCTGGAGCGACAGTACAGTGGGTAGGGCATTTGCTTTGCTATGCTGAGCTGGGTTCTATCCCTAGCATCCCATATGGTGTCCTGAGCACCATTCAGGGGTAATTCCCGAGTGCAGAGAGATAAATAACTTCGGAGCACCACCGGGTGTGACCCCAAAAGCCACCCCCCCAAAAGAAATTTCAAAATATATAGTATAACAATGCACATGGAACACTGAGTATCACTAGCAACTGATGCATCTGCTGAATTACCCCCTACTCTCACCAGCATGGCAGTTATTGCTGATTTAATGGGTAGAGTCTGGCCACCATCCCCTCCACCCTCACCCCCAAGTAGCTTAATTTGCATCTTTTTCCCTGTTTATTTGTGTGGAATTTCCTATTTGACCAATAGTGCAATCATGCCCAATTTATATCTGGATAAAAATTTCATATAAAACAGTATTAAGGCCATGGGAATTTACTGCAAATATTTATCCCAGAATATTTTTTCATTTTGGCTACACTTTTAGATGACATTCAAGTTAAATTTTTACATAGACTGATCAGTCAGCCGTTGTAAATTCTATCTGTTCTCCTTCTTAGGTTCCATCAATACATAATTAAATTCTCTGGCTTGTTTCTATGTAATCCATCTGGAATTTATTTTAGTATGTGATATTTTAAAAATCTAAACTTCTGTTACTCCAAATTGCTTACAGTTATACTAACACCATTTGTTAAATTATCCTTCCTTTCCCTGCCCCGTGGACATTGTGCTTTCCTCATCATAACCAAACTCTCACTCTATCATACCCAACCCCCAAATGTTCTAGTACTAGGCTATCTTTCTCTCTCACCCCACTTTCCCATTCTTAGTATTCTTCTGTTCTTCTTTTTTCTTTTTCTGTTCTGGGGACACACCCAGCAGTGTTCGAGGATTGCTCCTCAAAGTACCCAGACTGTGGGGTATCTGTGACTGAACTTGGGCTCTTGACACCCAAAACACTGTCCCTTGAGTTCTCTCCCTTGCTTCCATGGGTCAGCTTGATGTCAGTGCTGACAGGCTCTTTTGTAATTATTGTACTTTCATTGTTTTTAATAATCCAAATGTGGAAGATAACGGTCAATGGACTGACAAAATGTGGTTTCTATCTACACAAAGGAATGAATTATTCAGGAATCCAAAGAAGCAAAATTTGAGAAATTTTTTTGGGGGAAGGGAAGGAGACTGGGCCACACATGGCAGTCTTCAGGGGCTATTTCTACTTCTATTTCAACAGTGATCCATGGAGGAGCTTGGGGGCCCATATGCATTGCCAGGGATTGACCTGGGGTCTGCTGCATGCAAGGCAAAAGTGCCTTACCTTCTGTCTGGTGCCAGAAACAAAGTTCTATACATGCTACAATATGGACCAAAATATGGACCAATATTGCAACTATTAAACGAGAGGGTCAAAGACCCCGTGGTTCTGCTTATGGCTAACAGGGTATGGGGCAAAAGAGGAGGGGCCGTTATTGCTAGTGAGTCTATGGATTGCTCAAGGTGATGTAAATAATTTCAAAACAGTAAAGATGGATGTGATAAATGTACCGAGAAATAGCACTGTAGTAGCACTGTCCTCCCCATTGTTCATCGGTTTGCTCAAGCGGGCACCAGTAACATCTCCATTGTGAGACTTGTTGCTACTGTTTTTGGCGTATTGAATATGCCACGAGGAGCCTGCCATGAGGGCAGGATACTTTCGGTAGCTTGCCGGGCTTTTCGAGACGAAGAGAGGAATTGAACCCGGGTTGGCCGCATGCAAGGCAAATGCCCTATCTGCTGTGCTATCACTCCTGCCCCAATCAAGAAGTAGCAAACTAAAATTTTATTTATATTTCACAGGAAAATAAAATAGGTCCAACTTAAATGTAAAATCTGAAACTAACAATGTAGAAAATAAAATTTTCATGGCCTTGAGTTGGGTGCTATTGCTCCAGCCCCCTGTGATGTATTCGATATGCCAAACACAGGAACAACAAAATCTCCAATGGAGACGTTACTGGGCCTGCTCGAGCAAATTGATGAACGGGAGGGCCTTTACCTTTACCTTGAGTTGGGCAGAGAATTTTTCAGTGTGTGTTTTGGGGGACGCGGGGGGGGGGGGACAGGTACATCCAGTGGTGCTCAAGGGTTACTCCTGGCTCTGTTGTCAGGGATCACTCCTGGCGGGCTAGGGGGACCACACAGGATGCTGGGGATTGAAGTTGGGTCAGGCATGTGAAAGACTGTGTGCTCCAGGCCCCGGGCAATGATTTTTTTAAAAAATAGAATTAACACTGATTTATAGCAGTGTATGTGCTATGCTTTATCTATAGTATCTCTGCAGCAAGCCCATCACCAATGTGAAAGCATCCCTTCATCTGATTTCACTCCACTTGGATAACACCTTCGTTCTGTGGTCACTTTAAGGGTTTGTTCTCAAAACTGTTGATAACAGCTTTAGACCTTCAACTTTCAATTCCAAATCCACCACTGACTGGTAATGGCATTTCAGGGGTTCCCTCCTACATCCCTCCCTCCCCCTGGCTTTGTTTCTTTTTAATGCCACATATGAGTGAGATAATTTAATATTTGTCTTTCTTCTTCATTCTTATTTTGCTTAGGACCCCCTCCGGTTCCTTCCACATTAGTGTAAAAGTCAAACTCTCCTTCTAAGCAAGCAATTCCCCACTGCATGGATGCCGCACCTTCCTTTTAACTCACCTGCTATAGGGGCCTCACTGCCTCTAGGCTTGGTAAATGGCACTGCACAGAGCATAGAAGTGCATGCAGTTTTTTGATGTTTTTATGCTCTCCGGATAGATGCCAAAGCGGAATTGCTGACTCATCTGTAATTCTGATTCCCAATTTTAAAAGAAATCCTTCCCATTGTTTTTGACAGGCTGAACCATCCACATTCCCACTGATGGTGCGTGAGGAGGGCTCATTTTCCTCCACATCCCTCCAGAACCATTTTCTTTCTGGCTTTTCAATAAAGTCCATTCTCACTGGTGTGAGGTGATATTCCATTGCAGTTTTGATTTGCACTTCCCCAATAATCAGTGATGGATGTGCACTGTCATGTGTATGTCTTCTTTGGAGGGAAATCCTGCCCAGCCCATCCTCCTATGGAGGTGGGAGTGGGATAGGGATGGTGGAGTGCATTGTTTCTTACTGATGCTGAAGTTCCTGAGTTCTTTATATATTTGAGGTATCTGTCAGATGTATGATAGATGAGTGTCTAATCCCATTCGGTAAGATGCCTTTTTTTGCAGTGATACATTCTTTCACAGAGCAGATGTTCATTAGTTTGTTTTTCCATTTTGTTTCTGAGCCACACCTGGAGGTGCTTGGGGCTCACTCCTGGTGGGGCTCAGGGAGACCATAAGGGATACCGGGGATCAAACCCGGTCAGCTGTGTGCAAAGCAGTCACCCTACCTGCTGGACTATCTCTCCAGCCCATGTTTATTAGTTTGATATAATCCAGTTTCTTTATTCTGGCTTTTGTTTTCCTGCCACTTGAGTGGAGTCGGAGAAGGCACTGCTTTTCCAGGCCGTGCACTGACTTTTCAGTCCAGTGGGGAAGGTATTACTGGGAATGGCCCCTGGGCCCACAGCACTGCCTGGGAGGTTCCCTCCCCAGCAGGCAAAACAAAAAAGAAAGAAAAATATAAGCAGATAAGAGTGAAAATATAGGAGGATACAAGAATATAGAAAAATACATGAGGATGCAAAAGTTTGGGTTCAGTGTCTCGTGTTATTTTTTAGTGGCCCCAAACAGAAACAACCCAATGTGTACCAATAGGTAAATTTTTAAAAGTGACATAAAAATAGACATCAACATTTTAGATATCAACATTTTAAGACTGACATTAGGGAGAAAGAGTCAGCTAAGTGCAGAGGGAAAACAGTGAAAATGATTTCTATGATGCCAAAGAGAAAATCTCAGAGAATGGACAAAGTCAAGAAAATGCTCAAAGGTGATCAAGAGAAGAAGTGAGAACTGGGGAGAGAGTACTGCAGGGAGGACTCCTGCCTCGCACAAGATCAACCCAGGTTTGATCCCTGGCATCCCATATAGTCCCCCGAGCCTGTAAGGAGTGATCCCTGAGCAGAGCCAGGAGTAAGCCCTGAGTATACTGCAAGACGTGACCCCAAAACAACAAAAACAACAACAAAATAAGACAAAAACTGAGAACCGTAGAAACAATAAATCAATATAAAAAAGCAACAGGCTACAAAAATCAATGCACAAAAATCTGCTTCATTTCTATATGCAAAGAACTGAGAACTTGATTTAACAATGAGCAAGTCAGAGAAGTCTTGGCAGACCAGCTTCAGTGGGATGGCAAGAGCAGAAGAGACTACAACTGTGTGGATGGTTTAAGTCACTAATTTAAATACTTAAATGAAATCTGTAATTTTTCACATATGCAATAGGAAATTTGTATATTACAAGTTTCTAAACATTCCCTCAAATCTGAAAACTTATGCCTCAAGTCTTTAAATCAATTACAACATTGTTTTTAATTACTTCAACCAATGTTCTCCAAAGTTCTACGGGCCAATGGTAACAAACAATATCAGTTCGGTCTTCGGTAGGAAACATGCCACTTGGGGATCTGGGGTCAGAACAGGGAGTGGGCAATGACTATGGTGGAGAAAAGCTCTCAACCAGGAGGATGTGGTGGTGCTGAAAGTGGGTCAAGTCCTTTATCAAACCCCATCAGCATCAGTAGAGCAAACTTCAGTGCAGAAAGTTAAGAAAAAACAAAACAAAACAAAACAAGTGCCTCTCCTAGAGGCAGACTGATTAGATGGGAGGCAAACACGAGGCATCCGTCTTGGCTAAGGGCAGTAGGCCCTGGTAGCAGACTGGAGTTGGAACACTGCATGCCTGAAACCCCATCATGAATCACTTTGTAAGTTCACGGTGACTAAATTTAAAAAAGGAAAACAAAACTAAACAAAAATCAAGTTCTAGGCAATGGAGAGATAGCTCAAAGGGTTGTAGCCTGATGAATGTGCAAGGGCTAGGTTCGAGCCCTTGCTGCAGGGAATTCTGAGCACCATCAGGTACAAGCCAGAAGTGGCCCCTGAGCACAGCTGCCTGTGGTCCCCAAACAAAACAAAACCCAACCAAGTCATGCTTTGACTTAATGCAATCCAAAATCTACAACGGCAGTCTGCGTGCTGATTGTGTAGGGGACAATGAGTGTCCCTAAGGCAGCAACTGCACCATGGTGCAGGCGTGCCTGTAGAATCAGACACTCTGAGTAGCTCCACTGTGGGAAAACACAGAAGTCACTCAGATTTTCACTTCTCCTATTTTAGAGTTCTAATTAAGAATTCTTACAAAGGTCCATGGTATTTACAGGAGATTTAATAATCATCCCGTTCTAAGTATTAATTACTAACGTTTCATCTACAAGGAAGAAAAGTATATAGGAGGGGCTAGGGTGAGGGAGGCCAGTGGAGAGGGCGTTTGCCGTGCACGTGACCAACCCAGACTGATCCCTGGCATCCCGTAGGGTCCCCAAGCACCACCAGGAGTGGACAGCCAGGAGTAACCCCTGTGCATTGCCAGGTATAACCCAAAAAGCAAAAAAAAACAAAACAAAACAAAACAAAAACAAACAAACAAACAACAACAACAAATTTACATTTCCTTCAAAACCAAATTGTAAGGTTTTTCTCTTTAGCACCTTCTTACACCCAGAACTTCCTACTAAAATAACCCCTTCCTTCTCTGGACAACCTGGATTCCTTGAATATGTTTCTACTAGTTTTCCATCATATTCATTTGCTCTGAGAAAACTGGATGGAGCTTGACTATTAATATCCTACCTTTTCACCTACTGGCAACCCAGAGGCAACCACAAAATCTAGCCCTGGGAATATTCAAAAGTTTCTCACAAAATTGTTGCTGTAAATGTCACTATTCTCTAAGAATTTAGATAGTTACACAGTTTTCATATTTATCTGCATAATATCCACTGAGAAACTATTAAAATTGTCAGTATGAAAGAGTGTTATCAGATTAGCTTCTTAGGGAAAATGAAAATTATAAACAAGGAATTATTTTATACTTTCACTTTTATGCCTATTTAAAAAACTAAGGGAAGAGGAAGAACTCACGGTCATTCCCTATAAAATTGCATTTATAAAATGCATTGTAAATATGCATTACAAAAATAAATATCTGTCACATGCTATATATAATATAGTTATCTTTTAAAACTAACTGAATATCATATAAAAATAATTTACAGAAGATATAGCAAACAGCGATGAGGGAGAGGAAAGTGTCTACTGAGTACAAAGAGGAAATATCCTCAAATCAATCCCAAATCAACCATTTCCTAGAATAATATGATAGTATACTTTCCAGTTTGGAGCATTTAACACATATGGAACAGACTTTTATAATATCATTTCAAGGGTCTAGAACATTGAAATACAAAATAAAATTATCATTTATACAAATGTATTATTTAACTTATATGCCTTTTTTTTAAATGAGAGTTTACTAGCCCCCAAATTTAAGGGTCTTGGCATACAAAACTTCCTTCACAATTACAGATACATATCAAATAGCTAAGTAATAAGTACAAGATTTCTTGGTATCTTTATCCATTTATTATAAAAAAGGAAAACAAGAGTGAAAGAAACAAATTCGAGCATGACAGAACTAAGTTAGCTGAACATGGACACTGCAGTTTGCATACGCAGAATGCTCTGAATTTTGGAGAGGCAAATAAAAAGGAGGATATTCTAAATGACACTGCCACCCAGAAATTCACCTAGTCCTTCTTGTTTTGTCAATTCTTCCTTATCAGCACATCTATGCATTTCTGTCTCTTGTTTTTCGTCTCAAAATCTCCTCACAGCTTTAATCTGGGAGTGAGGAAGAAGTCCTTCACTCTCTCTCACAAGTGAACTTATTTCAGACTCTGTGGAATCCAAATATAGCACATTTTCTTTCACAAGACAGGAAGGGCAAAAAGCTTACCAGAGGTGTGAAAAGAAGGGGGGGGGGCAGGGGCACGCGTCAGCCTGCAAGGGAGAGGGCTAAACTGTGCATCCTCACTGAACTGTTGAACTACACAAGTACAGATACCAGCTAATCTGAAACGCATGTGGCTGGCCAGCAGATCAAAATTCAAGCAGAAATCCTATAATGCATCTGGAGGGAGAATTCCTTGTGACTGAGGAATTCAGTCTTTGCTCTTTAAGTGTTCAACTCATTAGAGGGGACCCAAGAAAATACAGAGTCTACTGAACTCCAAGTCTGTGAGGTGTGGCTATTAACCACATCTGAAGAAAACCTTGACAGCAACAACTCAGCGGCTGTTTTACATCTAGGCACTGTAGTTTAGCCAAATTGATCCATAAGATGAACCATTACATTGCCAACTTCAAGTCCTGGGTACAATACCTATTCCCTAAACCAATTAAATTCAGAGATAAAGTTATCACTCTATCTTTATTTGGTTCTTAAATGAAAAGCAAGAATAATTCCAGAGATGAAAAGCGGGAATCATATGATGCAAAAAATAATAATAATCCTAATCCTATAGCTTTAAAGACTCTTTTTGAGTATCATAGTCTTAGGATATTAATGAAATTCTTACAAGTCAAAATCAACAAAACCTGGAAACTACCAAGCACCTTTTGTTAGAGACCAGACATATCTTCTAGAACAAAGGTTGTTAAACTTTCTCTGCAAAGGATGAGATATCTACCATCTGGTTTTGTTTGTGTTCCACATGGTCTCTGTTACCAAAGGTTATTCACCTTTGCCCTTACAGCATGAAAACAGCAAAGGCTAATACATAAAGGAACAGAATTCCACTAATGTGTCTTACTGATATGTAATACTTACTGATATTGACAATAGTTCCAGTAACACCATTTACAGCCCAAAAAGCTACCGATAGTATTCTGCCTGCGTGGCAAAGCTACCCATGACGTATTTGATATGCCGAAAACAGTCACAAGAAGTCTCACAATGCAGATGTTATTGGTGCCCGCTTGAGAAAATTGATGAACAATAGGAGGACAGTGACAGTGACAAAGTTTACATTCATACATTTTTCTGTGCGTAGCAAAAAAAAAAAAAAGAAAAAATCATTGATTTTTTTTCAAACCACTTAAAACACATCAGACCATCCTGAGCCCTCGAGACTACTGACCCTTGCTCTGAGAAGTCAGTATAGGAGATGGTGAAAAAATTACAACTAGACAAATAATGGAAATAGTAGAGATCTGTATTAGGTGGGTCAGAGAACAGAAAAACAACCTCTCAAATCTAGGTCAACAGAATAGCCAGAGACTGCAGATAAACAGTAAAGGAGCAAGGGCCAGAGGAAAATAGTCCAGCAGAAAGGTCACTTGCCTTGTGTGCAGCCAACTCAGATTCTATCGCCAGCAACCCAGATGGTCCCCAAGTCCACCAGGAGTGGTCTCTGTGCACCACTGTATGTGACCCCCAAACAAAAAAAAAAACAATGGGGATGGTGTGGGTAGGTAAAGGCGAGAAAAGTTAACTAAATTAAGGACTTGAAAGAAGCAGCTTGTCGTGGATTACCAGTTGGGCCCTAAACACAAGCATCCTTACATGGAAAGATAGAGGGGACAGAAAAGACAGCAACATGACAGAATCAAGACTGATGCAGCCACAAGCCAAGAAATTTCAGCAGCCACCAAGACAGAAAAGGCAAGGAGCACATTTTCCCCTAAGGCCAACGAAGATAGCACCAACCCCGGAAACTGACACGAGACAAGTGACACATCTGGGATAAATCAGGAGTTTTCTAATTGCATAAAGCTGCCTGATCTCTTCCCACCACACAGCAGGAAGAAGCGTTCAGGTGTCCTTGTCAGCATCCTCCCAAAAAACTAGATCCTCTCTTAATAGAAGCAGTTTTTCAGCAAGTGTTTTAAAAAGGTCTCTGTTCACCTAGCTGTCAATGTGTATAGTCTCATTAATTATGAGCCACTTCTTTCCTTTGAGTAATTTCTGTAACTTTCATAATTTCTATAAAATCATTTCTACAAACAAAAGGGATCAGGGAGGAACTTTATCATTTCAAACAGATATTTCAACTATGAGACTGGGCAACTGGGCATTATGCTACTATTGAAAACATTTATCTAGGGCATTCTCTGTTTTGATGTTTTTCTCCCAGAATAGGGTAAGAAAAGGGCTACATCTATCTACCAATCTACTGTGGGAAATGTTCCTTTTTCTTTCTTTTTTTCTTTCTTTTTTTTTTGCCCATGGCCCCCTTCCACCATTTCCTTCCTGAGTGCCCCATCCTACTGATTGACCTCTTGGAATATCCTGGACCCCCAACCCATGCACAAGGCAGCCCCCATCGAGAGCTGCTGACCTAGCCTATTCCTCAGCAAGTTCACCTACAGTGCCCCAGCAAAATTCCACTCTATCCTATTATAACTACTTGGCATCCCTGCTGAAACACACTGCAGTGATTGTATAGTGCTTTTTATAGTGATTTTTAGAAACTGCCACAGGCTTACTGTGACTTAAAAACCGTACCCATGCATGCATGCATGATCTTGCAATTCTGGCAGACAGATGTGCTGCCCAGACCTGAGCAGGCCCACATTACATACAGTAAGGCAGCTACTTTCAGAAACTGTGAGAAAGCCTGACTCTCCCTCTGCTCCAGCTTCTAAAAGCCACCTGCGGCCCTGCCTCAAAGCAGATTCTCCCATTTCAGAGCAAGCTGCTGAATGTTTCCAAATCTCTCAGACCACCACATGCTTCCTAAACTCATCTCACCTATCTGACAACCCTCTTATAAGGACCTTCATATGTCAGAGGCTCCTAAACTTACTTGGCCTAATTGCTCCCAGGAATCTACCACTTTTGGGAAATAAACAGAAAGTGTCATCCCAGCTGCCTACCATCATTTCAGCATGGGAGTAGGGGTGTATCACCCAATTTGGGAAACACTGAGGCATCCCTAAAAAAAAAATCCTCTAAAATATTTTCCCATTTAACACTTAAACACATTTTCTGAGTCTCCTTTACTATGCAAGATGACGGAGTCACATTGGTTCTGAGGATAGTATATCTAGTGTTACAAGATTATTATTCTCTCAGTCACTGGGGAAGTATGGGTAACTGAATTACTTTAAGTTTCTTTCTCCTGCAAGTGCATATAAATATTTTTTCAAGTCTTACAATAACTGTATTTACGTACTGTTCTTAAATACAGCAAAGCACAGAAAATTTTTTATTTTTTATTTTTTTGCTTTTTTTTTTTTCGAGTCATACCTGGCAATGCACAGGGGTTAGTCCGGGCTCTACACTCAGGAGTTACCCCTGGCGGTGCTCAGGGGACCATATGGGATGCTGGGTATCGAACCTGGGTCGGCCGCATGCAAGGCAAACGCCCTACCCTCTGTGCTATTGCTCCAGCCTCCAAAGCACAGAAAATTTAAGAGAAAAGTCCACAGATAGGAAAGGAAGAGAAGTCAAAGTGGAAACTGTAAACTAGCAGTTGGCCATGGGGGCCATGCTGGGGAGGTTGAAGGATGCAGGCAGAACTGGGAAGTAGAACTAAGATCCTTTTCTAGCTAGGACCTCAGAAAACTAGTAACTATATTTTCACTATGAGACATGATAAAAACATCCACACCACCAAAGCCAACAGCAAACAACATCTTAGTGTCTTCAAAAAACAAAACAAAAAAAAACCTTTGTGTGCTAGAGAGATAGCACAGCAGGTACTTGCCTTACACACAGCTGACCCAAGTTTGATCCCAGGCACCTATATGGTCCTCTAAGCCTGCCTGGAGTGATCCCTGAGCATAGAGCCAGAAGTAAGCCCTGAATAACGCTGCATGTGGCCCCAAAAAACATTAAACACAACAAAACAAACAAAACAAAAAAAACAGCTTCCTTCCTTTTGGGGCCCTGAGCAATAGTACATAGGGTAGAGTGTTTGCCTGCGGCTGACCCAGTGTCAATCCCCAGCATCTCATATAGTCCCCCCCACAAATAAGCCAGGGGTGATCCCAGAGTGCAGAGCTAGGAGTAAACCCTGCGCCATCACTGGGTGTAGCCCAAAAAGCAGAAAACAAAAAAGGGGGGGCTGGAATGATAGCACAGCGGGTAGGGCTTTGCCTTGCATGTGGCTTATCCGAGTTCGGTTCCCAGCATTCCATATGGTCCCCCGAGAACCGCCAGGAGTAATACCTGATTGCATGAGCCAGAAGTAACCCCTGTGCATTGCCGGGTGTGACCCAAAGAGCAAAGAAAAAAAAGCCCCCAAACCCCCCCCCAAAAAAAAGCCTGTGCAAATGAGGGGGCCTGTGTACTGACCATGGATGTGAATGAAGTCTCAGCACACACCTACCAAGCTCAGGCTTTGGAAATCTTCAAGCCAAGTAATCAGACAGAAGTTATCACAGGCAGTGTGATAGCATTTGGCAGAAGAAAACGTAATCCAAGATGACTCAGAATAAACACTCATTATGAAACAGCCCTCACATATTTCTCCAGTAAAAAATAAAAACTCTGGGGTAGGGATGTGGCACAAGAGTAGAGCACACGTATGTGAGGCCTGGGTTTGATTTGATTACTGGCACCACCACAAAGAAATGAACCATATTTGGGGGTTTGTCTGTTTTGTTTTGGAGCCACATCCAGTGATGCTCAGGGTTTACTCCTGGCTCTGCATTCAGAAATTACTCCTGGTGGTTCTCAGGGGACCATACAGGATGTCAGGAATTGAGCCTGAGTCCACCTTGTATAACGCAAACAACCCTAGTTGTACTATTTCTCTGACCCCCAAAACCATGTATTTTTTTATGCAAACAACTCAAACAGAGCAAATACAGCAAAATTAGGACAAATTTGCATAATAGAAAATAAAAGGCTCATTAGAAGAGAAAAAATATGACACTTGGGCTGGAGCGATAGCACAGTGGGTAGGGCGTTTGCCTTGCACGCGGTCGACCTGGGTTTGATGCCCGGCATCCCTTCTGGTCCCCCAAGCACCACCAGGAGTAATTCCTGAGTGCAGAGCCAGGAATAACCCCTGAGCATTGCTGGGTGTAACCCAAAAAGCAAAAATAAAAAAAAAAAAAGACACTAAAACCTTCAGCACAGCAGGGAGGCAGTGTCAGGGATTGGACCCAGGACCTCAAACATGCAAAGCAAGTGTCGTTCCATCACTGATCTACATCACTGGCCCTCAACAAACTTAGAGAAAAAAAAGTGAACTCTCCAAATGTCTTTATTTTCTGGTGTTTTTCTTTTCCTTTTGTGTCATAACCAATGATGCTCAGGGGTTATTCCTGGCTCTGCACTTAGAAATCACTCCTGGCAGTGCTCAGGGTACCATATGGGATGCCGAGGATCCAACCCAGGTCAGCTGCATGCAAGGCGGTTGCTAGCGCTCTCACCCCGAAATGTTTTTAACCAATGAAAAGAATCCCTATTGGAAATTCAAAGTAAAAAATCAGGGTCAATGATAAAACATGAGGAACATTTTATATGAAATTCAAGATTAAGGTCAGAGTGTTGCTATCACCTCTTCTACTCAGCACTATCAAGGAGGCCTGGGAGTGAATTTGGAGCAAAGGGAAAGGGAAACACAGCTGCTGTTCTACACAAACAGGAATCTCTATAGGAAACCCAAGACAATGCAAATATTAAAATTGTTTATGTACCAACAAAGTTGCTAGAAATAGAATCACTCTACAAATATCAACCATGGGGCCGGAGCAAAAGCATAGCGGTTAGGACATTTGCCTTACACGCAGCTGACCCGGGTTCAATTCTCAGCATCCTATATGGCCCCCTGAGCACCACCAGGTGCAATTCCTGAGTGCAGAGCCAGGAGTAACCCCTGAGCATCGCCAGGTGTGACCCCAAAAGCAAAAAATAATAAGAAGAAAATAAAAATAAAAATAAATATCAAGTGTGTTAATGCTCCAAAAATGTGTGTTTGGGGGATGAAATTTGGAGTGTACCTGTAAATATACGCAGTATCTATAAATAAACCAAACAATATATGATAGGCCCTTGGGGAAAAATTATGAAATGAAGACCATAGAAACATCAAAATTAAAAGAAGGAATACATTTATAAGTGAGGACGCACCTTACCAAAAACCTCCAATTCACCTCTCATTGAAACTACTAATTCAATAGTTTTCAAGTGAAAGTCTGAATAGGGTTCTGGGTGAAATTATATGCTACGGTTTATTTATTTATAAGGAAAAATAAATATAACCAAAGAGCCCGATGCATTTTTAAGAAAATTAAAAATCAGTCAGGCTTTTCTGCCTCTAGCTACACTGTCCCTAGCAATAAGCAGCTGAAAAGCCTGTGAGGATGAATCAGTCCTTGTCAATGACACATCTCTCTAAAATCTATTTTTGCTTTCACCGTGGCCTGTAAAACCTGAGCTTGTCTGCTAGCCTTTTGTCATGTGTATTTGGGGGTTTTATTTTCTGGTCAATAAAAATACAAATAAAACAAGAAGAACAAACCGCATTATAAATTGTAGCCCTGTAGCCCTGTTCCCCCATTGTTCATAGAGTTGCTTGAGCGGGCACAAGTAATGTCTTGTTGTCACTGTTTCTGGCATATCAAATACGTCACGGAGAGCTTGCGAGGCTTTGCCGTGCACATTAAAAATTATCCTGAAAATTTACTGTGCCAGTTAAGCAATTAAAGCCAATTGACCATTAAGTCAATAGTGTGAGCTGGATGATTCAAAGAACTGCAACTGCTTTGTCATTTTAAAAAATTGTGGGCAGAATGATAATACAATGAATAGGGTGACTTCTTTGCAAACAGCTAACCCCTGTTTAATCTCGAGTACCACATATGGCCCCCAGAGCCCCACCAAGAGTGATCCCTGAATAAAGAACAAGAAGCCCTGAACACCACCGAGTGTGCCCTGTGCCTCAACTCCCATAAAAAAAGTATGAATTGCAGAAATAGTGCATTAATGCAGCCACCAAAATCCAAATTAAAAAATATACCATTTTTATAATGGTATAATCTAGATAAAAAAATTGTATAATAGTATATTCCAAATACAAAACATATTATTTGTATAAATTTCCAAGGCTGACTATGATGTAGGGGAAACTCTGCCCAATGGGGGGCGTGTTCACCTCGGGCTAATGTTTACATATAAATCTGGCAGCGTGAGCCCCGCCAGTCTC
>JAOXYA010000001.1:1738943-1749687 GCA_028565675.1 Sorex palustris
TGTGTGTGTGTGTGTGTGTGTGTGTGTATCTGTCTGTCTATCTATCTATCTATCTATCTATCTATCTATCTATCTATCTATCTAGGCCCCCGAGCCTGCCACGAATAAGCCCCAAGCACTGCTAGGCTTTTCCACCACCTCACCATCTGCTAGAAGCCCCAAATCAAACCAAAACAATAAAAACAGAAATGAAGGGGTTGTGTGGCAGAGACACCCCAAGGCTAAGCACATTTCCCCAACAGCCATTGGGTCTCCTGGAGTCTCATTGCAGTGAATCCCCCAAATAACACTCTCTGTTCTCCAAGCAATGGGCCAGAAATGATCTTCCTCAAGCCCCTACCAGGGCAGCCCATGGGGGGTTAAACTAGGAGGTCAGTTAATAAGATGGATTAAGCATGCCCAGGAAATAGCATTTTCCCCACGGGAGCGTGCCAAGCTGAAATCCTTCCTGGGAGGTCTGTGGCAATTGCAGGACACAGGGAGTCCCTTGCACCTGACTTACCGTCCCAGCTTCCTGCCACTCCGACACAGCTTCATCCTTTTCCTCTTCTGCCTTTCAAATCTCTCCACCCTGCATTGCTCCTGCTCCCACTGTTTTCAGAGACCTTCAAACACCAGGCTTTGATTCCCCCTCCCCCCCACCCCAAGGTGTTTCCTACCCCAGCAACCCGATTCCTTTAATATGGAACGATAGCCAGACAGTGATGGCAATCTATTCCACAAAATAGTCACACAGATTGGGGAAGGCCTTGGAACTTTCTTTTAGAACCTTTCCTCTCAGGGCCAGAGAGGTAGTACAATGGGTAGGGTACTTGCCTTGCATATGACCTACCTGGGTTCAATTCCCTGGCACCACATATAATCCCCCAACTTCCTCCAGCCAATACTAATCCTTGAGCAAAACAAACGAATGAACTAAAAAGAATTACCTCCTAGACCCTCCCCTTTATCCTCCCAATTCTCTAAGTATCAGCTCTGCCGCTTTTTCTGATCGACTGGTGGGTAATAGCTATTATAGCTGATACACATGGCTTTAATGGCTAGTTTCCAAATTAGCACCCTAAGACAAAATGAATGTTGCAGACATCATTTGACCAGGAATTTGTGACTGTTTTTGTTGTTATTATTTTGATTTGGGTACCACACCAAGCAATGTGCAGAGGTTACCTGAGACCTTGTACTTGTGGGTTGCTCCTAGCATCCCAGATCAAAACCGGGCCTCTTGAGTGCAAAGCCTGGCCCCTGTCCATTGAGCTGACCCCTGTGTATGTTGTTTTGCTTTTTAATATCTAAGAGTTTGAGCTTTTTTTAATTAGCCACAGTCCCCAGTGTGCCCTGGTGTCTTCCATCTGGTTGGATTCACCTATTTACGTGATCCATGTTGCCCCTCTGCATACACTTGCAATCACTCTTCCTAACCTAACCCTTCCTAGGTTAATTTCCTAGTTGACTCCTAATTTGCAAACAAACCTGCTCTATTCAGTGGAATTGGTCCTGCACACTAGTACTGGCAGAAGTTTCCTCTTTTCCTGAAACTTCTTTCCTGTGTTGAAATAGGCTTCCCTGGCCCTGTCATAATTTTAAAATTCCATTACTGAGCTTCTAGAAAGAGTTCTTTTCTAATTATACCAACATAGCATCAAGCTTTGAAACTGTCTCTAGGGTTAGAACGAGAGACTGGGGAGGAAGAGGTCACACCATTTCTAATTGCCAACTTGACCTGGAGCTGGGACCGGTCTTCAGATGGTTCTTTTCAGTGCAAGCAAAAGGGAGCGAATCAATTCTCTGAGATTGGTGGACTGAGGGGAAAGCCGGCATGCAGCTGGAAGGTTGGGTGAGGGTAACTGGAGGTCTCAGATGTTGCAATGTGAGCAGCTGTGCATCCCACACACTCCTTCCCACGGCCTGACAGACATGATGAAACGATCATAGACCTCTGTCCCCACCAGGACAGCCAGACTCCTCTATAAACCTGCTCTGGGCCTCACTCTACAGACCCCCCCCCCCCAGCTTGGTCAACAATTAAGACGAAGGCTGGGAATGTGGTTCAGATGTAGTGAACATGCCTGTGTGAACCTCTGGGATCGATCCCGGGTACCACAAAAACAATCGGTAGGAAACCTGTTTCCTCTTCTTGGTTTGTAGTGGATGCACACAGGATGGCTCGTCAGAAGACCTGCATCCTGGGTGAAACTCTGCCATTGACTCATTGGCCTGTCTGAGCAAGGTTGTTTCCCTCCTTAAGTTTGTTTCGCCGTCTGTTAAATGGGGTGGTTGGGAAGGTGATAAACTGGCTTCCAACCTCAGGTCAAGGCTAAGTGCGCTGAGCAAAGCTTTGGGCAAGGAGGGCAAGAGGAGTTCAGAAAAAGAAGGAATGAATCTCTGTGGGTGAGAGATCCCAAGGGGGTTGGGGGTGTCTCTAAATTAGAATTCAGGTAGTGGGTGGGGAATGAATTTATGCCAAAGTTGATGGACATATTTGGGTAAGCAGAAGTATGTTCAAGTAGGCATAATCAGCAAGAGTAGGAATGTGAATGTCTGCTATATAGATGCATGAATGAACAACGATCTCAACATTTCTGGGCAAGATGTATGCATTCCCTCACTGGTTATTTATTACTGGGGGCTGGGCACACCTGGTGGTACTCAGAAGCTAGTCCAGCTGCTTGGGGATCATTCCTAATTGAAGCCCCATGTGGTGATGGGATCAAACCCCAGCCTTTAGGATGAGAAACATGTGCCTCAGCCCTTTGAGCATCTCCCTAACCTAGTATGCATTCTGCATTCACGTGTGTGTGTGTGTGTGTGTGTGGTGTGTGTTCGCGTACGTGTGTGTGTGTGTGTGTGTGTGTGTGTGTGTATGCTCAGGATTTAGTCCTAACTCTGTGCTCAGGGATCAGTCATGGTGGGACCTGAAGGACCCTGTGGGGTGCTGGGGATCAACCTAGGTTGGCCATGTTCAAGGCAGTTGACTCTTAATAAATATTCCTCCACCCTTTCCTGTGTTGGACTTTCTATGAGGTGCTGAGACAGTACTGAGAATAAAAGACAACCAGAACCATTCATGCTATCTGTTGATTTACTACCTAACCCAAAATCTGAGTAGGACCGAAGGAGTTGAGTCCAGATCCTCTGGGTGAATGCTGCCACATTATCTCATGGCTCTCAGCTTCTGTGGAGAAGGTAAGTGAAGCACTTGGTGTAAGTGGCAGTTTATAAACTGTAATATCCTCAGCAGATGTCATCTATCCGTCTTGATTGTAACCAGAGTAACAATGGACTAAAGAAGTCATGGGGCAATGCCAGGAAAGGCCCCTCAAATGGCAAAAAAACACTCCTAAGCCCTGAAAACCAATTTACTGGAACAAAACCCACACTGACCCTTGCTCCTTGAACTTCCACCTTTAGGTTTCTGACCCAGTTTAGCTTTCCCTTGAAAACTCATAGGAATATTTTCTCCGCATAATTATAGGCAAGGCTCAGGATGTCTGTGTCATAAGAAGAGCTAGTGGAAAAGGGACAATTAACCAAGGCACATAATTGAAGGGTAGATAAATATATCTGGTGGCAGATGAGGCCCTTTCTTATTGGATATTATTCCTAGTATCCAAGGGCAAAGAGTGGAATGTGCTCCATTTAGACCAGAGGATGCAAAGCACTTTATTATTAAAGGCTCCTATCAAGAAGTGGGGTGTGTGAGAATGTGGGCGACTGATGGAGACTTCTGGGTGCTTCCTGCTTGGGTTGCGTCACCAGTGGCCCTTCCCTGCCCAGCAGAGGCTCTGGTTAAAAGGCAACTGTGACTAATCACAAGAACCAGAGAAGAGACAGTGATATTCCTGCCGCTGAGCAGAACAATGAAAAGTTCAGAAATAGTAGTATCTGCTCGTACAAGACCCATAAACATATAATTTCCAGGTAATTGCTATCATATAATTAGCTCTCTTCTTTTATATGCCCCCAGTGGAAATTGTGTCGGGAAAGGACTGAAACACAGTTTAATCATCATGGTGCATTCTACAGCAAAAAGATGTTTCCCCCCAACCCAGTGGAGGCCAGAGAGGTCCAAGACTGGTTGAGCCCAACACAATTTATGCTGGCCAGTGAGGCTGAGGTGGTGGTTCAGTGATAAAGCTCAAGTATCACATGGGTGAGGTCATGGGTTCAAGTCCTGGTACCAGTTCTTGGACCCAAGAAATAAGACACACAAAAAAGGCACTTTCCTTGGACACAGTTAAGTTGGGTTTGATCCCCAGTACAACATAGGCTCCTCCAATCCCCTCCAGGAGTGGGTCATAAGCATTGCTGGGCTTGGCCGAAACCCACCCTACAACATTATGTTGACTAGTAAGCTAGACTCATGGTTGATATCAGAATGTGATCTGCATTGGGAATAAGAAGTGCAGGTTTTTACTCATGTATATTGGAATTGCTGGACCCCATGGTGTGATAGTCCTCCCTGATCTCAGTCTATAAATGGAATCGGGAGCCTAGAGAGATATAGCACAGGGGGTGAGGAGGCACTTGCCTTGCCTGTGGCTGCAGTAGCCATGACCCTGGTTCAAATTCCCATCACCATGTGTGTGCAAGGCAGATGCCCTCCCCACTGTGCTATTGCTCCAGACCACTTCAAAACCCTTGAAAACCACTTTTGAAGGATTTCAGGGGACCATAGAAGATGCCCCCGAGGATTGAACCTGGGTCTGCTGCATGCAAGGTAAACACCCTTCTCCCTGTACTGCACCAGTACACCTCACTGTACTGTCTCCACACCCCTCACCCTTACTTAAGAGATGGAATTAGACTAAATGGGACTTACTTATTACACCAAGAGGGGGATGATCCTTGAGAGGTGAAAAATTTTGGGATATTAACCTGATTTGTAATCCCTAAAACTCAGCCCTATCAGGCCCAACCTCTTTTCTCAGTGGTTATTTCTTTCACTGGATATTTTTTTGTATCACATAAACACCATGCATGTGGTTCACAGAAGATACACAAAATGCATGCAAGTCCTCTGCTACAAGGCTGCAGTCATGATAAGGTTGTGATCAGAGGACTTTCTCTTGACCTCTTGCTCCATCAAAAATTCTTATCACATGAGAGGTTATCATGTATTACTGCTGACTGCCTTATGAGTTTTGTGTGTGTTCATTACACAATTCTATGTGTGACTTGGACTTTGTGAATCATAGTCATTTAGAGTTTTAGAATTTACTATTCCATTCTATTAAGTTATTTAATCATCAGTAATTTTCAAGTGCTAAAAAGTAAAAAAAAAAACCCCAAAACAACACCATCTGAAAAAAATATCTAGCCAAGTGTATGTGCATGCACAAGCATTTATAATGAGTAAATAGATACACAATAACTATGTGACATCAAGATTTTATTAAAGTGGCCAGAAGGTAGTACAGGGGTTAAGATATATGTGTTGCATGCAACCCACTTGGGTTTGGTCCCTAGCACCACGTGGTCTCCTGAAAACCAATTGGTGATGCCTGGAGTTGAGTGCCCCAAGAGTGGTCTAGGATAAATGGGAAGGAACTCCAGAGCACTGTGTGAGAATCACCCACTGCTTCAAATAAAAAGATTTAATGAGGACTCACAAATGAATCTCAGAATCGAGCAGCTCGCCTAGAGATGTTTGGCATCTCATGCCAGCCTGATTTCCCTGGGGTGCCTCAGACAGGAGCAGACGTCGTCCCCACCTACCCCATATGAATCCTGGCAGGCACAAACCTCCAGAAACCAATGAAAAACCCAGATATGTGGGATCAGTGACTGAATACACCAGGCCTCAAGGGATCAGGGATGGATAGCTCCTTCTCATCACTCTGCCCCTTCAGGGTCCTGGCTATTACACCCATGAACTGCCTCCGAGTGTCATTTAAACACATTAATGGCCATGATCCAGAGAATCACAAATGAAACTCAGAACCGAGCAGGTCACTGCAGAAATGTCTCTGGATCCCAATTATTTAAAATTTTAGAATTCCAGGAGCATGTGGCCACTAAAGCAGCCACACGACATTTCATACTATTCATAACAAGCAATACAAAATAAATTATTTAGCATCTGCCTGTCGGACAGGCTTGAGTGGTAGTGGGGAAATTAGAAATAATGGTGGTGGGAAGGTGTTGAAATATTGAATGTAATCAATTATTGTGAACAACTTTATGAAAAATGAAGTTAAAAAAGATTTAATGAGAGAAGATCTTAGGAATAAACAACATCTACAATGCCCCTTGGGTGGGTAACAAAAGATAAGAACACTGCATTTGATGATTCAAAGAGTTCTTCCAGTTCAGAGATTCTGCAGGTCTGTAATTGAGAATTGTCCTGTGGCTGACATCTCCCAGCCACAGTGTCAATTATTGTTTTGTGCATTTGGGGAAGTATCTTGAATTTCTTGTCTAGAAAGGAGGAATGTTTACGTATGTGAATAAACAACTTTTCCTCTCCAGGGAAGAGAAGAACAGTACGTTCAGAGTCTTAAATTGCATCTCCTAAACACAGACTCCCAAATAAGAGTCTGACATTTGAGTGCTGGCCTATTCCAGGGGGGTGGGGGAGGGGTGGTGTGGTAATGATTCCGTTGAGGCAGGAGTGAGAAAATGGGGACTGTGAGAGAGAAAAGGGAGGTTGATCAGTCATGGGTGTGGTATTGAGTCAGTTCCTTACTGCTGTGGAAATGTGGAGGCTTCAGTTAAGCTGCTGAACTTCTGAGGATCACTCAGGATATATCTCTGAATAGTTCCTCAGGTTGGTTTTCTTTTTTTTAAAACAACAACAACAACACAATGTCACACCTGGAAGTGCTCAAGGGCATTTGGCCACTCCTGATAGATCTTGGCCGAGCTTGGTCTAGCAGTGATTGGTCCAGCTGTGCTGAGGTACAATGGGGACCACATGAGGGCCTTGAGAACTGCACCCAGAGATTCTCAGGCAGATGTGAAGTACTTGAATTCAAACTCAGGGAGGGTCTTATATGTGTTAGACATGTGTTCTATCTCCTTAACTATCCACCCACCCACTCTTTCATCCAACCACCTACCCACCCTCCCATCCATCCATCCATCCATCCATCCATCCATCCAGCACCTATCCATCCGTGTATCCATATACTCACCCATCAATGTGCCATCTATCTAGCTAGTCAGCCAGCCAGCCTTGCATCTACCCATATGCCTATCCATTCATCAATCTACCCACCCACAAATCCATCCACCTACCCACATATCAAGCCAACATTCCTTCACTCATTTATCCATACATCCTTATACCCATGCATCAACCCATAAACCCATCCACCCACCCACCCACCTACAAGTCCATCCATTCATCATACACAAATCGATCTACCATAAATCCATACACCCACTCACCCACAAATGCACTCATCCATCCATCCACAGATCTAGCCACCATCCATATATCAATCCTTATATCCACTCAACCATTAATTCATTCATTCATCCATCCAATCACCCATCCATCCATTTATCTATCTGTCCTTCCACAGATACATTCATCCTTACATTACTCAACCACAAATACATTCACCATCCATCTATTCATCCAGCCAGCCATCTATTCATTCACCCACCTCTCCACTCCCACCCACCCACAAATCCATCCACCTTTTTCCACCCACCCTTCCACTCATCATACTCCTTTTTATAAAGAAAGTCTATGACAGCCCCAACATGTATTAAGGCCATGAATGTCATTCCTCTTTCTGACATTGCTTTCTTTCTGAAAATAAATGGAGGGGCGAGAGATCAGAGTGTCTGGTTTTATAGCCCCAGCAGACCTTGAGTTCTAAACTCTAATAAGAACAAGGTGTGAAGTATGGACTGTGAACATGACCATAGCAAGGGAACAGAAAGAAAGACCTGGGCTGAGGCTGGCTTCTGGTCAGAGAATCCAGGCCCTGGAAAGGAGGATCCTTCCAGAACTGGCTCTTCCAACCCAGAGCTTCAAATACTTGGTTCTGTGGCTGGATCCTAGAGAAGGTGGTGAAAGTGCTTGGGGTAGGAGTGACAAGGGCCCTGAAGAAGAATATCCACGTTCATCAGCTCTGCCAGAGACCAATGTGTTCATTGCCAATGAGTTTTAACTATCAAGAAAACAGGAGCCCTATGTCCTCAGATCCCTACATCTGCTCTCTACAGGTAAGTACTTGGGGAGGCTTTAGGGGTGTCTGAACTCAGAGCATGGGAGGGAGCAGGTGGTCGTCAGGAAGGGGTCTTTAAGCCATGCCAGTCTGATGTAACCATCCCCAAGGACACAGGCTCTTGGTGAGTTTAAGAATCTCCTTTCTCCCCTAACCATGGTGAGGCTCATGGCCAAATTTAGTTCTCTGTGTCCACTCAGCCCAGCTGACTATATCAGGCTCTTAAAATTATCAGATTGGGTTCCATGAATTCTCAGGTTGGAAATCTGTTGTTCATTTTGTTGTTTCATTTCTGTCTGGGGGCTACATTCCATGAACTACTCCTGATGTGCTGTTCAGGGGTTGCTTCCAGTGGTGCTCAGGGGACCATACAGTTGTCAAGGTTCAAGTCTTGGAAGTTCTGGAACAAAGCATGCACACCAGTATGCTGGGCTCCCTCCACCCTGCAATAGGCTCTGGACCAAGTTCCTTAGGTGAAATCACGTTTCAGCACAACTTTGGGGAACAATTTGCAAAGCACCCTAGTGGAGGCCTGGATTCCTCCCACCTCCTCTCAAGGGTACTTTCAGGGCAGTTGATAATAACTGTCATTTGCAGTTCCCCCAGTTTAATCTCAGCAGTGAGTTTCCCAGCTACCCCCTGGAGATGGCCCTTCCTCCTCAGATCTAATCTCTCCCCTGTTACAAGCCCCAAAGTCTGACCTCACTGGAGGCACATCACAGCCTCCCTGGCCAGTTCCCTTCTAGTCGGTGGGACACTGGGGACAGGAAGAATCTGGTTTCCTTCCTCTTTGTCTTCCCGCTGAGGTGGTTTGTCTGGTTCCACAGTCCTTACCATGGCTTCAGCCCTGGAGTGGGGGTGGGGACCATTTTTCCTATGGAGAGTTTATAAGCACTCCAGTGACTCTAGTTAGCTCTCCTTGCTCCTGTCTCCTGCAGTTATAGTCTGTGAACATCTCACAACTTCCCTCTACTCTGCTCAGAACTTGCCCCCTGTTGAATTCTAGCACCTTTGGGGTTCTACTGCTCACAGTGGCTCTGCCTGTGACAGTCTCCTTGTTCTGAGTATCTTGGCAGGGTTCCCCCCCTCCTGGCAGGCCGCCAGGATTGTTCTAAGAAGCCCTTTTGTATTTGTGTAAGATGTGACAAAACATCTCAGGATATGAGCAAAAGCAATCAACATGGACGAGTTTATAAGAATAAATTGCTTCCAGAACATTCTCAGCTAAACACTTGGACCTACCAGTCCTGCTCCATGACAGGCTAAGAAGGGTGTCCCCATCCTGAAGGTCACCCCATCAGATTTCACTTTATGGCAAACAGAGGTATCAGGTTTAGGAATTAAATAACTTATCAAACTTTAACTCAGTCACAGATATGAATGTTATTAATTATTAAAATTCTAATCATGGCTTAAGGTATTGAAGCATTTCAAAAATATATCGCACTTCTAACAAATTTACAACAGAACATTGATGGAAATGAGCAAAAGTTTGATTTCTCTAGGTTTCTTTTTTCTCTTTTTTGGAAAAAAAATGGGTCAGGGGGCACTTTGGGCCACACATGGCAGTGCTCAGGACTTACTCCTGGCTCTGTGTTCAGGAAACATACCTAATGACAGGGATCAAACTAGGCAAGTACCTTACCCCCTTTACTATCTCTCTAGCCCCCATATGGAGAAATAATTTTTTCTCTCTGACTAGTTTAAGAAGTCTTGGTCTGGGGCTGGAGCAATAGCACAGCAGGTAGGGCGTTTGCATTCCACGTGGCCAACCTGACTGGAATTTTCAACATCCCATATGGTCCCTCAAGCACCGCCAGGAGTAATTCCTGAGTGCAGAGCCAGGAGTAATCCCTGTGCATCCCGAGGTGTGACCCAAAAAGAAAAAAAAAAAAAGGAAACCTTGTTCTATGATCCTGTGCATAGTTATTCTGTCCACTGACACAGTACACAGTGTCAAAGACTAAATCTTTGTTCAGCTTATTCAATCACCTGTCACTATTGCATTAAGTATTATAAACCCATTAAGTTTAGGTCAGACAAAATAAAAGGCTTTTTCATATAAAGAGGATTAGGATGGACTGGAGTGAGGCTGGTTGCATGTGATCAATCCAGCAGCATCCCATATGGTCCCCCCCAAGCAGTGCCAGGAGTAGTTACTGAGTGAAGAGACAGTAGTTGCCCTTCAGCACCACCCGGTGTAGCCCAAAAACGAAACAAAAGATGATGGGCCATAGGGATAGTATTGGATGAGGCACTTGTCCTGCATGCAGCGGATCCAGGTTCAATCCCTGGCATTCCATATGGCCCCCTGAACCCACCAGGAGTAACTCCTGAGCACAGAGGCAGGAGAAATCTCTGAGCACTGCCAGCTGTGTTCAATAGCAATGGCAACAGCAACAACAGCAACGAAGACAAAATCTAGACTCATAAGGATCTCAGAATCTGAAGAGAACAATAGATTGTTTTTTTATATTTGTAGTAAATTCTGGGCTGGAGCGATAGCACAGCGGTAGGGCGTTTGCCTTGCACGCAGCCAACATGGCCGACCCGAGTTCGATTCC
>JAOXYA010000001.1:1801509-1814735 GCA_028565675.1 Sorex palustris
ATGCCAAACACAGTAACAACAAGTCTCAAAATGGAGACGTTACTGGGCCTGCTTGAGCAAATCGATGAACAATGGGAAGACAGACAGACAGTGAACATAAATGAAGTTTCTGTGTGTGTGTGTGGGGGGTCAGGTGCAAAACATGTGACAGGTAACCCACTGTGGGGCCTTTCTCTTCTCTCCGGAGGGAAGGACACCGGAGCAGGACTTTGGGTCACCTCATTTTTTTCAACACTTTCAGTTATAACGTGGATGAGAGAAAAAAAATCCTAGATGATGAATGCTACGCTGCTACTTCAAGACCTACCTCCATTTGATGCGGTTTGCTTAGCGACAGTGGCTGATCGACAACCTCCTGATTTGGCCTCTGATCGACAACCTCCTGATTTGGCCTCACTGGACAAGACCACCACCCGCACATCGCCTCCTTCATCGGAAATGTCTGGCTACACAACAGCCACCACCACAAAATCTTGGCTGAATCTTGCAGCTGCTTCAAGACATGCTTGAATTATATCCCGTCTCCAACTCCTCCCTGTGTCCAGAACCCAGTTCGGATGCTCCCTCTGGGGGCCCACCCTTCCTGGCCTCTGCAGACCTGTCCCCGCCTGCAAGATGTGTGCACACAGGATGGACTCCCGGAAGTGTTCTGATGTGACAGAAATTCCTCCCAGCACCAGGAACAGCATCAGTGAGAGCAGAGGAGGAGAGAGTGGAAGGGACTCTGGCCTGGGAGGGGCCGCACAGTGACAGGCCACTGAGTCTCAGGGTCCCCCTCAGGTGCCAGCTCTGGGTGCCATGCTCCTGTGTGGCCTGCTCTGGGGGGCAGAGAGAGGGTCATGCCCAGGCACAGGGGATGGCAGGAGAGGCACATGTCTTCAGACAGGACTTTTACTGAGTTGGAAGTTTTACTCCTATTCATTTTTTGTTTTTTTAAAAAAGCTTTTTTTTGTTTGTGTTTTTGTTTTTTGGGTCATACCCGCCAGTGCTTAGACCCACACTCCTGGCTCTGAGCTCAGGACTCACTCTTGCCAAGCTGAGGGGATCATTTGGGGTGTCAGGCATCGAACCGGGATCAGCTGTATGCAAGGCAAATGCCCTACCTGTTGTATTATTGCTTCACCCCCAAAACTGTTTACTTAAAAAGTTAATTTTAAGCAACATGGTTTACAAAATTGTTATGGTATAATTTATACATATTAAACTGTTATTTATTTATTTATTTATTTATGTTTTGGGGCCATGCCTGGCTGTGCTCAGGGCTGATTTCTGGCTCTGGCTCAGGGATCATTCCTCACAGTGCTCAGGAGACCATCTGGGGTATCAGGGACTGAACCTGTATCAGACGCTTGCTAGGCAAGTGCCCTGCTGGCTGTGCTGTGGCTCTGGTCCCTGGCTCTCATTTATTTTTAAGTTTTATTATCTCTTTTGCAGTGCTGACAATGACACGCAGGGGCCTCCAAATGCAAGGCATAAGCTCCCACTGAGCTACACACTAAGCCCTTTTTCAGCCTTTTTCCTTTTATGGCTTTTGGGCCACACCCAGAGATGCTCAAGACTCACTCCTGGCTCCCGCACTAAAGAATTACTCCTGATGGGGCTGGGGGACCATATGGGATGCCGGGGATGGAGCCCAGGCCTGTGAGGTAAGTGCCCCTGAACTATCTCTGTGGCCCCTAATCAGACTTTGGACTGCCAGGGGACTGTGGCTTCGCGGAAGTGCCCGTTCTCTCTGTTCCTGCGGAGGCCACATCCCTCTCCTCAGCAGCAGACAGTGCCCAGGAATGGCGGGCACTGTCCTCAGTCAGCACGGGGCCCCTCGGCCTCATTCTGTCCTTGCACTCACAACCACAAACAAGGAAGCTTCTGGAATACAAACCTGCCCCCATGTGTGGCCCTCTAGAAGGGAGCCTTGCGTCTTTCTCTGGTGCTTAACCCACTTTTCAGACGAGGTGGCATTGCCATCTACACAGGAGTGCTGGAAAGAGGGCCGTTCCCAGAGGCGGGGACGTAGGGGAGGGCCCCCCCCCACATTCTCAGAAGAACCCCCTGAGAGGGGGTGGGGGCAAGGAAAAAGCCGGCTTTGGGGGTAGAACTCTCCACCCAAGAGCCGCTGCCCCCCGCCTCCCACACCCCAGCATCCCAGGGTTGCTGGTCTCTCTTCCAGAGAGTTTGAGCCAGGGTGTTTCAGAGGCGAAAGAGAAAAAAAAAAAGGAAAGAAAGAAAAAGAAAATCATGTTTAATTTAAAAATTAGAAACTGGAGCAGGCTGTGAGCACAGGGGTTGATTGAAACAAAATTTAAATTCCTGTCAAGCCCATTTAAACACGGGGGCCCTTCATAGACAATTAGCTGCTCCCTGTGAACGACGAGTTAACTCAGGCCTGGTCACTGCGAGCAGCGAGGCGCCCGGCTGTGAGGCGCTGCGGAAAAATTAGCCAAGATCAGGCGGGATGAGAGATGGAGGCGTCGGCTGGAGCACAGGGGTCTGGAAGTGTAAACAAGACAAAAATCGATTCCTTGGTGCCCTCGAATCAATCCCCCAAAATGGTTAGGGCATCTGTTTCTGCTAAATTTTGTTTACATCGGCAGATTTGCCTTAATTGCGGTTGTTTATCTCTCCTGGTCCCTGGGGCCCTAATCTCCCGATTACTAATACTTAACACTCATTTCACATCTAAAGCTACTTCTAATCCTCAACAGGTTTGGGGGGCTCTTAAAATTATTGAAACCGCAGAGGCGGGCGGCGCAACCTCTTTGTGAAAGGAACATTTTCTTATCTACTACCAGCTGGGCCCAATCATCACCAGGGAAGGCGGCAACAAAGGTGCTAAAAGGTTCTTCCACAATGAGAGCTGCTCCGCCGGGGATTCAGAGGAGAAAACAGCGCTTTGATGGAAAAGCTGAACAAGAGGCTAAAGCAGTCCAGCCAAATAAAGTTACTGTCATAATCAAATGCTGTCAATCACCATGAAAATCCAATTAAAAATCTTCCAGCACGGTCCGCTTTAGTGGAAAAATGTACCCGGCGCAGCCCCGTTTTTTTTGTCAACTCCACGCCGATCCCACAATTAGAAAATCCCGCTATTCACCGCGTCCCCCCCAGCCCCCAGTTTGAAAAGCGATGCGGGCCATTCAGAAGCCGTCTAAGGGAGCCGGGACACACACAGGCTATTGGTACACAATTAAGAGTTAATCGGGTTACATTCGAAAATCCCATTTTTATTTGTGCCCAGGGAACCTTTGCAGGAATAAATGAACGGTACCTACTTTCCTGCTTCGGAATCACTGACCATTTGGATTAAGAGAACAGAGGAACGGTAAACCAGGATACTGGAAAGAAAGCGTCCCCACGCCGGCAAATGTCTCTCGGTAGACCCGGGCCTAATGTTTAATTCTAATCTTGAAAATTAAATAGAGGACAGAAGGCCCCAATGCCTCCGCTGACTTTTTTTTTCAGTCTCTAAATAGCAAGTGAACCTCAAAGTGTCGCAGGCAGATTTGGGGCCCAAATAACTGCACGCCCGTGAGGGGCTCCGCTGGAACCACCAGGCTTGGCTGGCGATCCCCAAAGGTCTCTCTCAATACTGCTACAAATTCAAAAGCAAACAACCCATTAAACAAATCCAGCTGGTTACAACTGTAAATAGGAAGCTCCTAATATTTTTTCCCAGTCCTGGAAATTCCTGGTTAGAGGCATTAATTATTGATACAAAATGCATCTATTTATTGGAGTGTACTCACAGGAAAACAAGTTGGTTGCCTTCAAGAGCAATTCCCAAACCACAGAGAGGAGCCTTGCGGATCCTTCTGGAGCCCCCAGTAGCCCCCCACAAACGGCTGTCTCTGGGCTTTTCCACCCTCATTCATTACCCTGGAGAGCTGCGGTGGTGGGGGGCAGGGCTGTGAGTCTGATATCCTGATAAAGACCTTGGGGTCCCCTGCCATCAATCTAACGGGGCAAGGAGATGCCGGCCAGGTGGTCCCTGGAGGCTGCATTCTCCAGTGACCTATTGATCTGGATCGAACTGTTGGGGGTCGGCTCCCTGGGGTGGAGGCACAGCTCAGAGATCCCAGGTGCTCTGGCTGTTTCTGGGCAGGGGCTGGCTGCGCTCTGGTGTCTGTTCTTGTCCCTCACGCCCAGGCTGGGAAGTGCTCAGAGATATTATCTCTGCAGACCCGGCAGCATCTGAGAAACACTGTCAGCTGGGAAGCAAATTCTTTTTTATTTTTTATTTTTGGTTCTAGGGCCACACCTAGTGGTGCTCAGGGCTTACTCCTGGCTCTGTGCTCAGGGATCACTCCTCACGGGGCTCAGGGGAGACTATATGGGGCACCAGCGACGGAACCGAGATCAGTCGGTGCAAGGCAAAAACCCTCCTCTCTGCCCTGTCTCTCCAGCCCCTGGGGCAGATTCGTGTGTCCCTATGACTGAGCATCACAGGGATCAGGGGGATCAGGGGGAGCAGCAGAGGAAGGAACCATCATCAGATCAGAGGAAGCTTCCCTCTGACTAGACGCCTCACTCAGGCCCAGCTCTAGCCGCCCATGTCATAATCAGATGCTTCAATTACCATGAAAATCCAACTCAAAAACATTCCAACATGCCCTCTTCCCATGGAAAAATGTACACTCGATTTCAGCAAACTCATTTGTACGTACCCTGTGTATACATGTACCCTAGAGATATACCCTATTTATATGTGAACCCTATTTACACATGCATCATTTACACTTCCGACTCTGGACACATCTCTTCGATTCCACTGTTCTTCCTGCATATGCCTCAGAGATCTGGGCCCTACGAAAACAGGATGAGAACGCTACTCAGGTCTCCCAAAGAGGAATCGAAAGAGCTATGCTTGAAGTATCACGCTTCACTCAAGTGAGAGAAAGAATCCGGAGTTCTGAACTCCTTCGACAATTGAGAATCAGGGATGCTATCTCATTTGCCAAGGCATTGAAAATCAGATGGGCTGGACACATAATGCGATTTGGAGACGGCCTCTGGACTAGAGCCATTACTGACTGGATTCCACAGGATGTCAAAAGATCTTATGGCCGCCCACCTATGAGGTGGTCAGACTTCTTTGTCTGAATGAACGGTTTGAGGTTCTTCATGTTCCTGGAGCGAGCAGACACCATTGGGCTACACTAGCACTTGACAGGGACAAATGGGGACGTTACGGGCGCCCACTTATGCAAATCGATGAGTAACGGAATGTCAAGTGTCAAGTGATCAAGTGAAGGTGCAGTGAGTGTAACCAAAATGTGACAAAAATCATATAAAAAGATATGCATTTGTTCAAATGAATAAATCTTTCACATAAGTACCCAAAGTTATTTTCCTTCAACTTTTAGTGTTTCTTTTATTCATATTGTTTTTTGTAACATCTGGCAGTGCTGAGGGCTAACTCCTGGTTCTCTGCTCAGGAGTCATGCCTGGTGGCGCTTAGGGGACTATATGCAGTGGCCTAGGTTGAACCTGGATTGACTGCATGCCAGGCAAGCACTTGACCTCTACTATCTCTCCAGTTCTCTCTCTTTTTTTTTATAGAGACCATACCCACTGGTGATGGGGGCCTATGATGCTATGACCAGTTCTCAAAGGGCCATGCAATGCTAGGGATTAGGACCTCAAAAAAGTGCACTACTATTGAGACATGCTCCCAAGCCTCAAGAATATGATTTTAAACTCTTAGTAGAGACTCAAGGCATTCATGATCTGCTTCAAAGTGAGAATTACAAACACAAACCTCTCTTTCCTCCTAGATTTAATTATAAACAACAATAACAAGATAAAGAACTAGAGTTAAGAAGGAAAGAGAACTCCCAAAAGAACAAAAACAAAACAAAACAAAAAACCAAACAACAGAAAAAAAACCCAAGAGCAGAAGAAAGAAATTCAATGTGGATTAAAATTTTTTTATAAGTAACTTGAAAACAAAAATGCATCATTCACAAAGAAAAATCTATGCAGAATTTATTTCTGTCAGATGATGGATCAATATTAACCATTCCAAACTTTTACTTAATGTAATAATAGCTTCTGTTTTCCCAATATTTTGTGGCTGAGTGAGATTGGATATCGTTCATGCCCTTCATTTCATAGGAAGATAGGAAACAAAGTTCAGAGAACATGTACCTTGTCCAATGCTAAGTGGCAGAGCCAGAGCTAAGTTCCCTTCCTGCTCTAACTTCAGGATCTTCCAATCACTCCTGCTACAAATCCCTGCTCCATATAGAATGAATCCTTTCCTTTTTTTCCCGGGGGTAATTGTGTAGCTTTTGTAGAAGATCCATCATGCTGAAGATGAATTGGACCATCAGGTAAACATTTAAGGAGAGGAGCTAAGTTGAAATGTAAGTGGATTCTGGTGTTGGGGGCTACCTGGCATTATAACTGATGACATAATTACCTCCCATAACATGGAGCACCAATTACAGAGTGGGTATAATAAACAGGCTTTTAAGCATTTACATGTATGGATAGAGGGACTCTGCCCTTCCCCCAAAAGGCAGAGCCTGGAGTCTGCAGTCCGCCCTTAACTGGGATGGCAGTTGAGTGCTGAGCTTTTGGCCTAACCTGACAGTCACAACCTCTGTCCACTCCGTGACCTACCTTCCTAAATCTCTTCACCCTCGCTTCCTTTCACGTGGCGTATCGTGCAGCTAACCTGCCCTTCCTAGGACTTAATGGGATGGCACATGATTTATTTCTCTGAACAAATTCCTCCTTTTCTCCTGTCTTCCTGAGTTAAAACACCTCCAGTGACTTCCTCTTTAAGATCCAGCTCAAACCATCTCTTCTTCCAGGAAATAGTCTTGCTCTCCTGCAGGAAGTGGGAACTCTTCTTCTAAGCCTCCCAGCACTTTATTTCTCCAGCCTCTTAGCGTTTGCATTGTCTCTGTATTTATTCTGGGCTTGTTTCTCTCTCTTTGTGATTAAAATCTTAAAAGTAAAGCAGGTTTATCGGACTCAGTCATTATGTTTGGAGCACAGCAGTCCTTAGTATAAAAATTGGGAACATAAATGAGCAAATGAACCAGCCTTTGATGTTGTTGTTGTTGTTGTTTTTGAGTTACACCTGCCACACCTGCTGGTGCTCAGGGCTGACTCCCACCTCTGTGCTAAGTGATCACTCCTGGAGGTGCTTGGGAGAACATATGTGGTGCCAGGTCAAACCAGGATAGGCTGCATACAAGGCAAGTGTCTTAACCTATGTACTACCTATCTGGCCCATGCCATGTCTTTTCGGTGGGGATGGGGGCGGGGGTGGGGTACTACCACATAGTGCTCAGGGGCTAAGGGTCCACTCTGCAGTGCTAACCCCGACTTAATGCTAAGTTCCAGGTAAGTGGGACTACAGAGCCCAAAGGCACACCTTGCACATGAGTCCCTGATCACTGCACCATCTCTGTGGTCCTGAACTAATGTCTTGGTTCTGAGAATTGAGGAAATTTCTGTGCCTCTTGTGTCCACCAAGCATTATGTTCAGTACCTTGTATGCAGCACGTGTTTAGTGGATTTTTTTAAATAGGAAATGTATGTGCATGAACAAAGGGATAAAGAATGGTTGAACAAGTAAATGATGGGATCAATGTCTGGGGCACTGAGGTGGAAAATCAAGGTGAACACAAGTTAGGCCAGATATCAGAGTTCTTTGAAAAGAATTAATAATGTTTGAAACAATTATGCAACATTTTGGATGTCAGAATAAATCTTTTGAAATATCTGCTGTTATTCAACATAGATGAGTAAGAAATGTGAATGCCTCTTCCCCTAGTGATAATAATACTAAATATGGTAAACCAATCAGCACACTTTGCTGTACTCAAAAGTAGAACACACAGCATTGGAGAGAGATTAAAGGGATTAAGGCACTTCACTTGCGAATGGCCAATGCCGGTTCAATCTCTGGCACTGCACTCCCAGAAGTGTCTCTTGAGCACAGAGTCAGAATAAACCCTGAGTTTCACAGAGTATGATTCAATCCATCCCCTTTTACACACACACACACACAGAATAAAACATATAGATATTTTTCAGTATTCTAAAATTTGCATGATTTAAATGGAGCACTTAAAATATGAGTTGGAATAATTTATATTTTGCAACACATGCAGTGAGTTCACACATGGTGCTTAGATTTCCCCCAGGCTCATCTGTCCTCCCTCATTCACAGCCTTCCTAGGGCATCCCGTGGTTTTACCACCTGCACTGCTGCTTGGGTTGGCATCTTGTTGTTTGTGCTCCCAGAGGTAGTCACAGAGCCTGGATAGGATAGAAAATGGGACTAAGAAAACCCCAGGTCCAGCCCTGGCCTCTGTCTTGCGGAGCAGGTGGTATGACAAACATTTCTCCCCTTTTAAAAAACTACTGCTATCATGGGATTTATTCCACCTATTGTGTTTTTCAATATTTTAATGTGAAATTTTTATGAATATGAAGCAAAAGGACCCATGTTACCCCTGCATAGGCTCTTGTTCCTTCTCTTCATAAACTTTCCCTATGAGTAACTCTGAACTTCCAGTGGAAGAAAAAAATGAAACAAAACGAGCATTTGTCGGCTGGAAACTGGAAAATGTCCTGTTTTGGTCTCTTAAGGTTCATTAGGATGGAAACAAGTACCACCCCCCAACTTTATTTAAACACTGTGGTTTACAAAGTTGTTCATGATGCATCTGTAATAGGAATTTGATATTCCATACCCAATCCCACAGCTGTCACCCTCCCTCCACCATTGTCTCCGATTTTCCAACCACCGTTCAAGCCTGTTCCCAAAGCAGGCACAGAATAATTTATTTGACGTTGTTTGTTAGCAGTAGATACCTAGTGGAATTATCAAAAATACTTCTATAGGAAAAATCTGTGAAAATTGCTGTATCTCACCATAGGGATATGTCTGAATGTTAACTAAGCTGTTGTTGCTAGTTGAGCCTTGTGTGTTAACATTTTTGTTAATGGTGCTTAGTTGGTTCTCCATTACATTCCCATCCAATCTGGTATGCTCCTACTGGTACATTTATTATTATAGAGTTTGGAGATGTTGCTCCAGAAAATCCAGAATATTTAACTAGGCAGTGAGCTTACATGGTGGGAATAGTGGAATGTGGGTGTGGCTGTCGGGACTCGCTCCCCAGATCTGCAAACCAAACCATTACCACCACCACCATCACCACCAAAACTTAGTTCTCACACCTGTATCACTGTTTCAATCTCATCTCGTTGTTCATCAATTTACTCAAGCGGACCCCAGTAACGTCTCCATCCGTCCCAGTCCTGAGATTTTAGCAGCCTCTTCTTACTCATCTTTCCCAAAGTATTAGAGGCTCTTTCAGGGTTAGGGGAATGAGACCCTTTATTGTTACTGTTTTTGGCATATCGAATATGCCACGGGTAGCTTGCCTGGCTCTGCCATGAGGGTGGGATTCTCTCAGTAGCTTGCTGGGCTCTCCGAGATCTATCTATCTATCTATCTATCTATCTATCTATCTATCTATATATGATTATACATATATCTATGATTTGTTCTCACACCTAGGATGAAAAATAAGGAGAAATTGGTTTGGAGAGGACGTAACTCAGTTTGTGCAGCTTCCATGCCCCTTATTCGAATGCCAAGTCTCTCCAGAGAAGCACAGGAAGTGGCTCTTTGCTGTCCTTGTCCCTCAGTTTAGGAGTCCAGCCCAGACAGAGCCTTTAGCCAGCACCCTACCTTCAGTGATCACGCACATCTCAGCTTCCGCTTGCCCCCAGCAAGAGTGCAGCAGCTTAGGGCGCCCCCAAACCCACACCATCCAGGGACCAACATTCAGAAATCCTTCACTTTGCAGAGAGGAGGGAGTTGTAATTAGCAGCACATGATTATTTCATTTTGCCTGAATTATTTACAATGGAAGGAAGCAGCGAGGAGAGGGTGGAGTGTCAGGGAAGGTGTTCAAAGCTGCTCACATTGATTCAACCCAGAGCCAGAAGTGCACACCTATTAAAAAGAAAAATCACTTCCTCCTCATCCTCTCTTTTCTCTCCCAGACCCACATCCTAGAAATAAATAAATGATGCAGAACAAAGCGGGGTGGCTACAAGGTGCCGGCCCTGGGGTTCTCCTGGGGAGGAGGGAGAAGAGGATGCAGGGCTGGTCCCAGTAGGTGCATCAAGAATGGGTTTTAATCCCATCTAGAGCCTGTCCAGAGCCGGAACCTGTAACCAGGAGAGTTGGTTTGAATCCCAGAGGTGCCATTCCCGTCTTATTTTTTAAATGGAAGATTTATAGCTCTAGGACTTCCAGAAGAACAAACTTGTGGAGCATTTAGAGAGGATGAATCAATGTTGGTGGGGCTCCAGGGGGTTAAGCCGAGCAGAGGCCAGGAAGGAAACAGGATACTGGGGTCCTCTATGCACCAAGATCACATAGTTGTCCCCAGGGTACTGTAGTAGTTTGGTGCTTCCGTTTTCTCTTTGCAAAATAGAGACCAGGGACCCACCTCCTGCTCTGTGAGGTGATGGTGGAGTTAGATTAGTGAGAGGAGACATCTGTGTTATCCAGACACGCTGTTACCTTCCTGGAATAAGAAAACCAGAAAACGTTAGTGGATGTATGATTGGCAGGACCTAGCTCCACTTACACAGTCCTGCACAGGAAGCCACTGTACTGGGAGCAGAAACCCAGAAACCAGCCCACTGCACCACTTTTTTGGGGGGGAAGGCCACACCTGGAAATGATCAGGGCTTTCTCCTGACTCTGCACTCAGGAATCACTCCTGGCGGTGATCAGAGGGACCATATGGGATGCTGGGGATCGAACCTGGGTTGACAACATGCAAGGCAAGTGCTCTACCCACTGTACTATTATCATTCCAGCTCTAAAATGTTCAGAATTCTTATGACTACATAACATATGTTATTAAGGTTTGCAATAAAGTGGATGTTTACAGATTTACCATCAAAATTAAGAAATACAACATTACTCCCTCAGAGATGCCAATAAAACTGGACCCCTCTCTCAGAAGTAACGACTATCATTTTGTGCATTCCCTATGAGTGCATTCCTGATTTTTAAAAGCAAGTTTTACAAGTGTTTGAACCATCTGTAAGTACATCAGACTCTTACCATATTCATTAAGAGGCTTTTAAATTTAATTTAATTTAATTTTGGTGTTTGGGCCAAGCCCAGCAGTGCTCAAGGCTTCCTCTAGGTTCTGTGCTCAGGGATCACTCCTGGTAATTGCTCAGGAGACTGTTTGTGGTGCCAATGATGAAACCCAGATCAGCAGTGAGCAAGACAAGTGTCCTATCTGCTGTACTATCTCTTGAGCCCCATTGAATGATTTTTGAAAAATCCAGTCTCCTATTTGTGAAATTTGTTCAGGTGACCACGTGTAACATATGTTATCCCCATTCATTCAGTTGGTTATTCTTTCCTTTTTCGGCCACACCCTGCTGTGTTGAGAATTTACTCCAGGCTTTGAGCTCAGGGATCACTCCTGGTAGGATTTGAAGGAAGCATAAAGAATCAAACCAGAGATCAGACCTAGGTTGGCCACATGCAAAGCGAGTGCCCTTCCTGCTGTATTGTATTTCTCCAACCCCTGTTGTTTGCATCCTTTTGGACTTAGTTCACTCTCTTGTTGATGGCAACCTGGGTATTTCCATTTTTGTTTGTTTGTTTCAGCACAAGCTATGATATCATGACTCTTCTCATCTAAGCTTGTTTCTTGGTATGGGTCTAAGAGTTTTTCTATTGTATACCAGAGGTCCACCAAACTTTCATAGGGAATGAACATCTACAGCTTGAAGGGTTTGTGCCAAGAACTTAGTTGTTACCTAGAAGCTACACTTCTAATAACAGTTTTTATGAAAGAACACAGAAATTCAAATCAACCAGGGGCTGCTTCAATTACTCTCAAATATCTGAGTTACTAGGAAAGGGAGAGAGTCGACTGTGATGATGACAGCAACAAATCTAATACAGAGCTTGCTATGCTCCAGGCACTGTTGTGAATACTTCACATACATTGATTTGTTCCATTTTTACTAGCAGTCTAAAGAATATGTGCCATGCCTTGCTTACTGGCAAGGAAATTGAGACTCAGAGAGGTTAAGCAATAGGGCCAGGTAACAACTACAAAATGGAGGATCTGAAAGTTGAACCAATGCTCTGAACCCCATTTTAGCCACTCTCTATGACTTTACTCTGAATTAGTCTGAGACCAGAGCAGCCTTATGGTTTCTGAGAGATGGGTTTTGCTGCCATCATGGAGTGGCATGTACTTTATGTACCTGATTATGTACTTTATGTACCTGATTACACATGCCTTTCCTTAGTTCTCATTTGATGTTCTGATGTGTAGTTTTCAATTTATTTTGTTTAGGGCCACACATGATGGTGCACAGGGCTTACTCCTGGCTCTATGCTCAGGGATCACTCCTGGCAGGCAGAGCTCAGGGGTCCATATGGAGTGCTAGTGATTGAACTCCAGTCAGCCACACATAAGGCAAGCATCCTACCTGCTCTAATATCTCTCCAGGCTGGTTTCCAAACCTTTTTAATATCTGCAGATCAGGTCTGATATGAGAGTCACTTGATCACTTGACATCCCGTTACTCATTGGTTCACTTGTGTGGGCACCAGTAATGTCCCCATTCGTCCTTGTCAAGTGCTAGTGTAGCCCAATGGCGTCTGCTCGCTCCAGGAACATGAAGAGGCTCAAACCGTTCATTCAGGGTCTTGACGAAGAAGTTTGACCATCTCATAGGTGGGCAGTCACACAATCTTTTGACGTCCTGTGGAATCCAGTCAGTAATGGCTTTAGTCCAGTGGTCATCTCCAAATCGCATTAGGTGTCCAGCCCATCTGATTTTTGATGCCTTGGCAAATGAGACAGCATCCCTGATTCTCTATCATCAACAGAGCTCGGAACTCCGGATTATTTCTCTCACTTGAGTGAAGCGTGATACTCCAAGCATAGCTCTTTCGTTCCTTTTTGGGAGACCTGAATAGCATTCTCATCCTGTTTTTGTAGGGCCCAGGTCTCTGAGGAATATGTTAATACAAGAAGAATGATGGAATTGAAGAGATGTGCCCAGAGACAAAGGTTCTTCATCCTCTAGCTATTTCTTCGACATTCTTGAAGGTATTCCAAGCCTCTCTCATCCTCCTGTGCAACTCAGGTGCCAGGTCAATCGCCATGTTGACTTCTCAACATAGATACACATAAGTGTTT
>JAOXYA010000001.1:1837548-1849341 GCA_028565675.1 Sorex palustris
CACACACATACACACACACACACACACACACACACACACACACACACACACCCTGACCTCCTGCACACTTAAAATGGTTTGCCAGACCTGCCAAAAAAAATTTAAAATAATAAAACCCACAAAACCCCCAAAAACACACATGTCTCCTACCAATGGGATCTCATTTACAAAAGTAAAACCTGTTATTGTCCTCTCTCTCTGTAGTTCCCAATGCATTCCTATTGCTTTTCATAAAACACCGCTGCAAATAATCAAGCATGACCATTGACATCCACGAGATTGAGTTTTAGGAACCATTAAATGAGCTCAGCCTCGTGGGAAGCCTCCTGTGCGGGCTGGACTAAAGGTAATTATTCAGCAATTCCTACCTGTGGTTTTACCTTGTCCCTATATAGTGTTTGAATTTCATACACTGGTAAGGTCAATTTTTTTTCTTATCCTCAAGAAAAGTCTAGCTCCACACGTTTGATCCAGGACCCCAATTATAATGCTAATATACACACTAGCATTTCACTGGGTTCCTTGGGAAAGGGCTGCTTAAAAAGCCATCTTCAAGAGTAAGGCACCAACTTTATATAAAACAAAAACAGAAGAGGCCAACGCAGGAGCAGAAAATCACCCTTTGCGGGTTCCTGAAGGAAAGGAATGCTTCTTTTTTTTTCATAGGTAAAGGGTTAACATGCAAACGTCTGAACTACATCCATACTTCAAGGGCAAGAACCTGGCGGGTCCGTGTCCTGAAAAATCAACAAGCCAGAACACTATCAAGTCAGACTCTGAGAACTCCCTGAGATCCCAAGTCCACATCGCCAAATCCTGTGTCCTCCTGAATGCTCACTCGACTGTTTGTTAAAATAATTACTGCCATTTGCCACCTGCATTGCAAGCTAAAGAGAAAGGAGGGAGGGGGGGAACGGACCTTCTAGAGGTGAGGAAGGAGTGTGGGCAGTGTTTGCTGATACATTTCCACAACCAAATCCAAAGGCTCCCTTGGCTGTGGCTCAGAGGCTGAGAATTATAAGTGAAACTGGGCTCTACCTGGTGCCATGCAATAAATACCAACACCCGGAGAAAGGCATTTCAAGTCGGTGAACAGCGATGGTGCACAGGATTTAAAATAAGTCAGTAGGAGAGAAACAAAGAGAGGGAGGAGGGGAGGGAGAAAGGGAGAGGAAGGGGGAAAAAAAAAACCATCCAGAACTACATACTGTGAAATGAACAAGTTCGGTTAGATTGTTCATCAGGCTTTGGAAAATCATAATGCCATCTGCTACTCTGGACCTCAGAACATCAGGGCTCTCGCGGGCCCACCCGCTTCCATATCCAGGAGGAAGGAAGGAACTTCCACTCCCTGGAATGCCGCCTCCATTTATGAAATGGAGGCAGCACCCAGCCGGACAGTTTAGAATCTCTTCTGAGAACGTTTGCCCTGCTCCCATTCACGTTCTCCCGGTTTCGAGAGAATTAACGGCAGGCAAAACAAAACAAAACAAAACAAAAAAAAACAACCCAACCCCAAAAAACCGATTCCAGCAAGTCTGCAGTGACGTGGAGCAGGGCCCCAGCCTGGGCTGCTGGTAACTGACCCTGGCGTCCAACTTGGGCACTGGGTGCGTAGGTCCCATCATGGTGGATGAAACGAGCATTGTCCTACGGCTGGGTAAGACTTCACAATAGAGCAACACATGTTAAATGACAGCTGCCAAAACAGGCCCCACCAGGCAACTGCCCATTCACACAGAGCTATTCACAGGCCTCTGCCACCGAGACACGGTCTCATTAATAATACATCAGGCTTCGTGGGCAATTCAAAGAAAGCCACACAAAGCTAGTTGTTCAAAGACCGCCAAAAGATGCAGAATTTTTCATGGTTACGAAAATAAAATAAAACCTCACGATCTCCGGCTGAAATAAAAATCGTTGGAAACATGAACATTCTCGTTAGTTAAACAGAAGCAAGGGAAGACTACATTCACTCAATGCCACTACGAAAGAGAAAATAAAAAAGGGTAGGGGAGATTCTGTCTGCACCTGTAGCAGCCAGCTTTATTTATGTTTATTTTTGTGTATTTAAAAACTCATCGCCCCACCCTCCCCCCTGCCAGTGCAAGGGAGACCTTGCATTCATCAGACTATCATGAATTTTCTTTTCTTTGAACTTGTTTCTTCTGCTACATCTTTGAGACTTCCTTCTTTCCTCTTCCTCCCTCTCGACAACTCATAAATATGAATTAAATATAATTATAAATGAACAGAACATTAACTTTTGGATTACTGCTGTGTTTTGGTGGAATGTTAATGTCATTTCTAAAGAAACAGTTATTACCAATAGAAAAAAGTAATTACTAAAGGAATCACGGTCTTAATGCTAACCTATTTTCAATCTTGAAGACAGCCAGACTGCATTAATTTAAATATACTGGACTTCTCGGAGGAGGGGACAGATCTACAAAAGTTGCCTTACGCGAAGATGGATTATCAGCTCTCAGGCTCCTCGAGACATCGAGACATCCTGGACACGGTAAGATGCAGGTCGCAGGTGGAGAGAAGGCACCGCACCAAGGGGAGTGTGTGTGGGGCGGGGGGAAGGAAGCCCTCTTGTCGCCTTATCGAAGCTTCCTGAACTCCTAAGGCATCAGCCACTAACTCAACCACGTGGAAACACGAAACCCCTCATCATCCCGTACCCCCGTGGATGCGGAGGCTGGAATGCCAAGTCACCCCGAGCCTGCCCTGGCCTGGAGAGTGAGGCCACAAGAAGCCCTGGAAGTTGTGTGCCATGAAGAGAAAGAGCACCCTGGGGAGGCTAAGAACCGAGAGATGGGGATCTTCCCTGGCCTTGCCACTCTCTTCAGAAATCAGAATCACCACGAAGCCCCACAGGCAACGGACAGATGGCGAGGCCTGCCTCTCGGGCTGGGGAGGCCATTTTATGAATTCTGGGGAAACACAGAGATGCAGTCACAGCCGCACCGTCGGGCCCAGCAGCCTCTCCGTCCGGCAAGCAGTCTGTTCACTGGTCTCTGTCAGAGGGGTGAGCGGCAGAGTGAGTGACAGAGGCAGAGGAGCCCGTCTTTGGGGTATAGACATCTTCCCCTAAGGAGTCGAGCTAACTCCAACAGAATACGCAGAACAGAAATCAATCCTGTCGTGGAGACCTGGAGTCCCTCCTCACGGACAGAGGGACGGCTGTGACACGCCTGGGCCCCGGGGCAGCTTTCCAGCACTCTCTAAGCTTCATCTCTCCCCATCAGCTGTCACGGTTTGTTTCTCCCCAGGTTAGCTATGGGCTAGTGGAAAGACAGTTTGCTATTCACTTTCCTCTTCTGCAAAATGGGGCGATGTGGGAGGTAGCAACACACGTGGAAAGTTTGTGAAGCATACAGGTGAAGACAAGACGTTTGAATTTCTTTCTTCTTTTTTGGCCACACCTGGCTGATCTCAGGACTTACTCCTGGCTCTGTGCTCAAGGATCTCACCTGGCGGGATTCAGGAGAACCGTATGTGGGGTGTCAGGGATTGAACCCTGTGTAGCTGCATTCAAGGTCAAGTGCTATCACTCCAACCCCTAGATGTGTGATTTTCAAACATTTATGTCAAATATTTTCTCCTCATATATTTTCTACTTCTTTGTGAATTTGTCTTCTTGGAGTCTGGACCAAACAAATTCTTCTAACTATGCATGTATTTCTGTTTTTTTTTTTGGGGGGGGGGATTACACCTGGTGATGCACAGGGGTTACTCCTGGCTCTGCACTCAGGAATTACTTGGGGGACCATATGGGATGCTGGGAATAGAACCCGGGTCGGCCGCGTGCAAGGCAAATGCCCTACCCACTGTGCTATTGCTCCAGCACCTATGCACGCATTTCATTCAACAAATATCTGAGTGATGACTGTGTATGAAGAAGGCAGACATGAAAAGCCTGGGGCCTTAAGTGTCTAGAACACAAACTTGCTGTAACTGGGTATTGGAACCAGCTTACTTCCTAACTTTATAAAATAAAGGAAGGAAGATGGCTTTATTTGATTTTATTGGTTTGGGGGCCATACCCAGCAGTGTTCAGGGCTCACTCCTGGTTCTGTGCTCACAGATCACTCCTGGCAGGGCTTGGGGGATCAAATCCTGGTGGGCTGTGTGCAAGGCAGAGCCTTTCCTGCTGTACTGTTTCTCCGGGCCCTGTAAGATGGTTTGAAGTGGGGTGCTCAGTGCTAACCTAGGAACTGAAAGCCAATCACCTTCTCCTAGTGAGATGAGACCATCTTGGCAAGAACCTGGGTACCGCTACAGTCAGTCACTCACAAAGCCCAGTTTATCCCATCTCCCACACACCCTTCCAACATGCCAAAGCTATCCTAAGAACTCCCAGAGGCCAGAGCCATAGTACAGTGGGGAGGGCCCTGCCTTGCATATGTATGACCCGTCAATGCCCGGCATTCATGTGGTTAGTCCTCTTTGCCCCACCAGGAGTGATCCTTGAGGAGGAAGCCAGGAGGAAGCCCTCAGCATGCTGGGCGTGCACCCCCAAAACAAACAGACAAACAAACAAACAAACCAACAAACCAAGAACTTCCGACTTCCTCAAGGCCCTTCCCATCCCATTTTCTGCAGCCCAAGAACGATTTTTCAGAAACACAAATTTGGTTGTTGCTCCTCTGCTTAGAACTCTTTCTGATCTAACCCGCCTCTCATCCCCCACTCCCCTTTCTTTGAAAACGCCTTCATCTGGAAAGATCCTTCCAAGGACAACGGCCTCGTTGCATCTCTTAACACTCAGGCAGGTGCCAGCGCCACAGTGAACCCCCGCAGGGGCTTCAGTCTGTCTGAGGCACCCCCCTGGGCCCCTTCGTTCATTATCGGCCCCTCCATTACCGGCGCTCTCGGCTGCGTTTCCCCACTCTTTCTCTATGGAGTTTATACGGCTGCGAACATCATTAGATACCTGTGCACGGACTGGCTCACAGGAGTCAGTTCGCTCCTGGGGGAGCTCAGACCATCAAGGCCCCTATCAATTATACTACCTGCAGTTTAGTTTAAAGTGATCGTTGATAGCTGACTGTTTACAGGCCGGCCTCCCTGACTTGGAGCAGAAACGCTCAAAGGAGGAGAGCAACTGTGTCCTACTCATTTCCTTCCCCACTCCCTGACCCTGGGAGGAATCCAGGCTTACAGGATGTGGGCGACCATCAACGGCTTCCAGAATATCACGGGCACAAGTCTCAGGAGTTTTACAGGAGTGCTGGGGTAGGGGGTGGAAGGGTTGGGATAGATATCACAGTCACTGTCCTCCCGTTGTTCACCAATTTGCTCGAGCGGGCCCAGTAATGTCTCCATTGTGACACTTGTTACTGTGTTTGGCGTATGGAATACGTCACGGGTAGCTTGCAGGCTTTGCCATGAGGGTGAGATACTCTCGGTAGTTTGCCGGGCTCTCTGAGCAATCGAACCTGGCTTGACCAGGCCGGCCATGTGCAAGGCAAATGCCCTACGGCTGTGCTATCGCTCCAGCCCAGGGGTAGATATGAGGCCTACAAAACTCTGATCAAATTAGAATGGTGATGGAGAGATAGGATGGGGGAGAAGGCTCTTTAAAAAAATTATTTTTCGCAGTTTGTTTCTGGGTCACACCCAGAGGCGCTCAGGACTTACTCTTGGCTGTACACTCGGGGGATCCTCTTGGTGGAGAGTATATGGGAAGCCAGAGATCAAGTCCAGGTTGGTCATGGGCAAGACAAACACCCTGCCTGCTGTACTATTGTTCCAGCCCAAAGCTTGAGCCCTGGCCCCACACAGTTTCCCAAGCACAGCAGAGGCCTACCCACACCCCCACCCCCGAGACCTACCCTATAAGAGCACAGACCTGAATGGTCTCCAAAACAAAACCTTGTGTGGGCACCACCATGAAGGTAAAAAGATACGCAATAAAGTAGGATTAAGTATTTAGAATTCAGGGGCTGGAAACTTGGAGACTTGGTGTTTAGAACTGCTGGGAATCACCTCCAAACACAAACGGAACCACTGGGTATGCCCCTTAATAAAAAAGTATTCATCAGCTAAAAGAATTCTTACAACTCAGAAGACACCCTGAATGCCTCTCTCCATTCTGCAGACACCACCACCTCGGCCCGGCACCAGCATATCCCTGAGACACGAGGGTACGGTCCGACTGTGGGGTGTCTCTAGAACAGGTCGGGTGCCTGGTCACGGGGCTGCTCTGAACTCTGGCAAAGTGAAAACTATGGCCACAAACTATGGTCATCACCCACTGACCAGCCTGGCCAACGTATCCCAGCATGCTCCTACTCATGGCAGGCTCAGGGCACAGCCAAGGCAGCCTGCACCCTTGTGCAGGAGAATTCACCTTCCTCTCCACGGAGTGAGACCCGCCCACACCTGGGGGTGACGCGGGTGCTGAATGGATCACAGAGTCTGCTGGGATCTTCACTACCCTGGACAAGGCTGGGGCTCACTTAAAATGTGGCACTGAAGGGCCAGCATCCTCCCCCCTTCTGCTGATGACCCCATGTTTGGGATGGGCATGGGTCAGAAGGCTGGCGACTCCCTCCGGATTGGCAATACCTCCTGCACCCCACAACTGTGTCCCCACCCTCTGCTGGTCCAGGCCGTCTGTGACAAGTCTGGCATCATGGAGCGCCTCGTGGCCACAGTCCATGCCATCACCACCCAGAAGACCGTGAATGGCCCCTGTGGGGCAGGAGGGCTGAGGGGCGGCCTGGAACATTGTCCCTGTTTGACTGGCACTGCCACGGCTGGAACAGGCAGCTGACTGGCCTTCACCCCCAGTGCGTGGCTCATGGATCTGACGGGTGTCTGGAGAAAGATGCCATATATGTCATCAGGGCTGAGCGATGCCACAGTGGGCAGGGCATTGGCCTTGCATGCGGCTGACCCCGATTCAATCCCCAGCACCCCATATGGTCCCTCAAACCCCTCCGGGAGTGAGCCCTGAGCACAGAGCCAGGAAAGCCCTGAGCACTGCGGGATGTGGCCTCCAAACCCAAAATAAATAAAACTTAGAAAAGAAGGTAGGAGAGGAGGCCCCGCTGGTGGCCCTCTTCGTGACAGGGGCACCAGCTCCTGCACCTTCAGGCTGTGGCTGGCACTGCCCCAAAGGGTCACTCTGTCAAGCCGTTTCCTCATATGACAACCAGTATGGCTACTGTAACAGGGCAGTGGACCTGATGGTCCCTGTGGCCTCCAAGGTCTAAGAGCCCCAAGAACCAGCATCCCCAGTGAGAGGACTAGAAGAAGAGTCCCTCGGTGCTGGGGGAGGGGATTCTCCCCCATTCCCCCAATACATGGAGAAACCCCTGACCTTCACACTTTCCATCCCAGACCCCTGGAAGAAGGGGGGGTCGCTAGGAACCCCAGCCTTGCCGTCCCCATCAATTAAGCACACCATACCCCCTCTACTGCAAACTCAGGCCTCTGGCTGAAGTGAGACCCCAAGGCTGAGCACTTGCTGTGCATGGTGGGGAGGGGGTCTGGGTTCAATGCCTGGGACTACTGGCTCCCCTGAGCACTGCTAGGAGAAAGGTCTGGGCACAGTGCTGGGAGTTTCTAAAGCCCAAACTAAAACCCACCTCCAAAGAGAAGAGCAAACAAGCGAAAATCATGACCACGGCTAAAGTACGGCTGCCAACACCGTTAAATAACTACTGCTCTGAGTGGTTAGGAAATCCTAAGTGATACTGAGTTTGTTAGAGGTTCCTTTTGCATATGATCCTGTGAACATAGACTCTGTTCTATCAGAGTCTATTATTATGTACGCAGATAAGGTACAGAGCTTGGGTGAGACTCACTTTGTCTGCATGTATAAAGACATAGACACAGAAAGTTCAATAGCAACAGGCTCTGCGGTTCTTTCCCAGCACGGTCTTTGTGAATTCTACACTTGTGACTTCTATATTTCATACATTGGTATCATAAATGAACAAAAATGGCAAAAAATAAGATTAAATTAAAAAAATTTTCAATGGCAGCCCAGCATTCCTTGGAGAGTTCAGCTCATCACATGGATATGAATGGATGTTTTTCCAAGAGGGATATTCAAATGGGCCATAAACACATGAAAAATGCTCCAAGTCATTAATTATAAGGGAAATGCAAATCAAAACCACAATGAGCGATCACTTCACACCCACTAGGAGAGCTATAATTAAAAAAAAAAACCTCCACAGAAATTAACAAGTGTTGGGCGAGAATGTGGAGAAATTTGAACTCTCATAAATTGCTGGTAGGAATGTAACACGGTGCAGCTGCTGTGAAATATCGTTTGAAAGTTCAGTGCAATATTAAACAGAGCTTTTGTACCACCCAGCAATTATACTCCTAGGTATATATCCAAGTAAATGAAAACAGACTTCCACGTGAAAACTTGTCTGTGAATGTTCACAGATCATTCATCCCTCATTGCAAACCTGCACCAGAAAGTGAAAAAAAAAAAAAAAACCTAAATGTTAATCTATGAAGAGATCAACAAAACATGGCCAATTCACAGAACGGAAAATTACTCAGTCACGAACAGGAAGGAGCAAAGCACTAACAAATGCCACATCATGGCTGTACCTAGAAAACATTATGATGAGTGTAAGAAATCAAACACAAGAAGTCAGTCACTATCTGGTCTAATTTCTAAGGAACAACCACAGTAAGAAGTGACATGGTGCTTGTGGAGACAGGAAGTAGAGAGGAGGAACGGTTTCTGGGCACAGAGATAGGAAGCAGATTATTAGAGCCTGCCAGGAACTGTGGTGGGAGAGGAACCAGCACTGACAGCTAACAGACACCAGCTTCTGTTCTGGAGGGATGAAATGTTCTTGAACTGAGCTGTGCACTTAAAAAGCCAAATGCTATTTTATGTGTGCCCTGACTCAGTCAGAAACATTTTAAGGAAGAAAAGAGAAAACAGGGGCCCAGCAGGATAGGACAGGGGCTAAGGCACAGCACCTGGTGGTGCCTATGACTCTCTGAGCACAGCCAAGCGGTGGTCCCTGAGCACAGAGCGGGGATAAGTCCTGAGCACTGCCAGGTGTGGCCTCAACCCATGTCCTTCCCTCCCCACAAAAAAAGAAAAAGGAAAACAGGAATTCATTTTTTCTCTGGTGGCCTCTAGCTGCTGGACAGACGGTCCCTTTCTGCCGACAGGATGGCCTTGGTGGAAGACAAGGAAAAGGCCATATTGTATTTAGACCATATTCATTTTACGTTAAGACGAGTCCTGCTACAAAAATCCACTTTCATTTACATGCAGTACTCACGGAGCTGCTGCCTGGCACAATCTCCACTGGGCTGTGGGAGAAATCTCTGCGTGAATGACTTCATGATCGAGTGGGACCTCGTCGCAAACTTAAACTCGATTCCGTGTGAGGAAAACTTTAATGAAAGCTTCGCAGACCACATAATGCTGACCAGTGTCCAGCTCCGGGTGAGAGCGGGGTACGGGAGGAGAGAAAGGGTGACAGAGACAGATTCCTTGAGGAACTGATGCTGGAGAGATCGGAGGATGTGGAGACATTTACAAAGGGGAGGAGAGCAAGTGCAGGGCGGCTCTGGAAAGGAAGGACTGGCCCAGACTGAGGCTGCAAAACACAGGTGAGAGTCTCCAGTGCAGCTCTATGAAGTTGAGCCACTACCCTGAAGGCTGGGGTGTGTGTTTGAATGTGTGGGGGTCTTGGGGGGAGTGCTTGGAAGGCTCGGCAGGTTAAGTATTTCTTTAAAAATTACTCTATGGAGGTGGAGTGCAAAGAGAAATACGATAGAAACACTGAGAAGCTTTTAGATATGTGGCTGTAATGCAGACACTTCCCTCTTACTTCTTTTTCCCAATCTTGGATTTTCTTCCTTCTTTGCCTATACATTATGCTCGTCTAGAACAGAAGCCGGTGGCGTTCACCTGGCTCACACAGACTGTCTAACAGCATAAAGAACCTCTACTGCACTGAGCTGTTTCCTTCCACTACTGCACATGTTGGTTGGAGCTATAGCACAGTGGGTAGGGTGTTTGCCTTGCACGTGGCTGACCTGGGTTCGATTCCTCCATCCCTCTCGGAGAGCCCAGCAAGCTACCGAGAGTATTCCGTCCACATGGCAGAGCCTGGTAAGCTCCCTGTGGTGTATTCGATATGCCAAAAACAGTAACAACAAGTCTCACAATGGAGACATTACTGGTGCCCGCTTGAGCAAATCAGTGAACAACCGGAGGACAACAGTGCTATATATATATATATGGAGGGGGGGTGCTCACATCCCCTGCCCTCCTGGCCCTCCTGCCCCATCTTTTTTGTTTTTTTGTTTTTTTTGGGGGGGTACATCCACTTGTACTCAAGACTTACCCCTGGCCTTATGCTCAGGGATCACTCCTGGCAGTGCCAGAGGACCCTCTAGGGTGCTGGTCATGGAATGCGGGTTGGCCATGTGCAAAACCAAGCGTCCTGCATCTTCCAACCCCCATCCCATCTTCAGTCTGATGACTGGATCTTTCAGCTCTCTGCCACCAAGAGGATCACACACTGCCATTTCTTAAATCAGCGCTCTGCTTCCATGAAGGCAGAATCCCTGCCTCCAGGTTTCATACCCAGATGTGCGACTCATTGAAGACTTACTGTCCCCTTTTGTGGTTTGTTTTTGGGCCAGGCCTATCCATGCACAGGGCTTACTCCTAGCTCTGTGCTCAGGGATCATTCCAGGTGGCTAGCACCTTCCCTGCTGACACCATCTCTGCCCCGCCCGCTTCCTTACTCACCTTCCTTCTTACGCGTTTCCCCGTTTCTCCTGAGCCATCACCTGACTTCTGGGCCCCCAAAAGTCAGGCGTGCGGGGCTGGAGCGATAGCACAATGGGTAGGGCGCTTGCCTTGCATGCAGCTGACCCGGGTTTGATTCCCAGCATCCCATATGGTCCCCTGAGCACTGCCAGGGTAATTCCTGAGTGCAGAGCAAGGAGTACCTGGGTGTCACCCCAGAAGCAAAAAAAAAAAAAAGTCAGGCATGCGTGAGCCGCACCCCTCCCGCTCCCCCACGTCGGGCTGTGACCAACGGCTGCTCCTGTCCCCCCAGTCCCGGCCAGCGTGCGGCTGCACCCCGCCATGGAGCTGCACCACTGGTGCATCCCCTTCTCGGTGGACGGGCAGCCAGCGCCGTCGCTGCGCTGGCTCTTCAACGGGCTCCTGCTCAACGAGACCAGCTTCATCTTCACCGAGTTCCTGGAGCCCGCGGCCAACGAGACGGCGCGCCACGGCTGCCTGCGCCTCAACCAGCCCACGCACGTCAACAACGGCAACTACACGCTGCTGGCCGCCAACGCGCTGGGCCAGGACGCGGACTCCGTGATGGCCGCCTTCATGGACAACCCCTTCGAGTTCAACCCGGAGGACCCCATCCCCGGTGCGAGTGCCCACCTTCTGGAGGGGGCACACCTCCGGCAGTGCTGGCGCCCTTCGTGGGGGCTGGATGCAGAATGAAGCTGGGGACCCTTTAAGGACCTCCCACCCGGCCCAGACCCAAGAATTTTGAGCTCCCCTGTTCACTGGGGCTTCATCCAGGCCTGGTGGAGCCGGACCCTGAGGTCCTTTCAGGTCCTTCCTTTCTCCCTTAGGTCCAGAAGCCTCTCCCTCCCCTCCCCTCCCTTCTTTTCCTCTTCTCTCCTATCCTCCCCTCCCCTCACTTCCCCTTCTTCCCTCTCTTCTCCCTTCCCCACCTCCCTTCCCTTCCCTTCCCTTCCCTTCCCTTCCCTTCCCTTCCCTTCCCTTCCCTCCCCTCCCCTCCCCTTCCC
>JAOXYA010000001.1:1850001-1855001 GCA_028565675.1 Sorex palustris
TGCCAAAAACAGTAACAACAAGTCTCACAATGGAGACATTACTGGTGCCCGCTTGAGCAAATCGATGAACAAAGGGACAGCAGTGCTACAGTGCTACTGCACATGTTTGCTGCAGTTTCCAGACAACATCCAAGGAGCCACACTGTTGCTCAGGCCTGGTGCTGCCTGGGGACAGCAGGCTACAAGCAGTGGGGCTCAGCGGGCCACCAAAGCTGGGGACAGTCCATCTTTAAGCAAGCTCTCAGTCCAAATCACTATTTCCATTGGTTTAACTTTGTAGTGAACTCTGAAATCAGGAACTGTGAATCTTCCAACTTTGTTCTCCCCTCCCTCCTCCAAATTTGTTTTGGTTGTTCAGAGTCTCCTTCATTCTCCCGATGATTTTAAGGGTTAGTTCATCCATTTCTGTAAAAGCAACCCACTAGAATTCTGAAAGGGGTTATATTTTACTGGGGGATACAACTGGGAAGTATTAACCATCTCAATATTAAGTCTCCCTTTCCATGAACATGGGATCTTTTAGGTCTTTAATTTTTATGTTTATTTAGGTCTTTAATTTTTAAATGATTTTAAAAAATGGTTTTTTTCAGTGTGCAAAAGTTTTCCATTTGCATTTGGACCACATCCAGTGGAGTTACTCCTGGTTCTGTACTCAGCGGTCGGTCCTGGAGGTGCTCAGGGGACCATACAGTGCCAGGGAATAAATATGGGCCTCAAATATGCAAAGCATGTGATTAGTCTTTGACCTCTAGCTCCAAACATGGCAGCCAAGTATTTCAATTTTTGGTTAAATTTACTCTTAAATATTTCATTTTTAAAATGTTACTTTAACTTAAATTGTTTTCTTAGACTCCTAATTTTTTGACTATTGATTTTGCATTACTAATGTATCAAAATACAATTAATTTTGGGGTGTTGATTCTGTATATGATCTTGCTAATTTGCTTATTAATAATTTTACATGATCTTTCTAGGATTTTCTCTGTATGCTATTATGTCATCTGCTCAAAAAGTTTTTTTTCTTCCTCTTCAAACTCTGGGTGTCTCATTTTTCTTGACTACGTGGGTAGACTCTTCAGTACTATGGTTGAACAGAAGTGATGAGAACAGCCATCCTTGACTTTCTCTGATCTTTTCATGAAACTGTGCAACTTTTCATGATGTCTTTCATCATCACTGTGCTTGCTGCTGGCATTGCATGTGCAAGACACGTGCTCCACCCCCGAGCCGCATTCTTGGCCCACTTTGTGGAATGTTTTTAAAAAACATTGTTTACTTGTTATAAGTTTACTTTGGTTCTGTATTTCTACTTGATAGTTTGTGATTTTCTAAAAAGTTTTCCATTTCAATTAGGTGGTATAGTTTCTTGGCATACACTTATTGGCAGTAGTTCACCACAGACCTTTCTATTTCTATGCGACAGTGGTCAGGTGCCTGCTCTCATTCCTGATTTTAGCTAATTGAATATTTTTTTTGCTTTTTGCTTTTTGGGTCACACTTGGTGATGCACAGGGGTTAGTCCTAGCTCATGCACTCAGGAATTACTCCTGGCGATGCTCAGGGGACCATATGGGATGCCGGGAATCGAACCTGGGTTGGCTGCGTGCAAGGCAAACGCCCTACCTGATGTGCTACTGCTCCAGCCCCTTGAATACTCTTTTACACTTAAAAAAACCTTTCATCATTTTAGGTAAAGTTTTGTCAATTTTACTGGTTTTCCAAAGGCCAATTTTTGGTTTCCATTGATTTTTCTCTCTTGTTTTCCTATTCTGTTATATAATTATGCTCTATTTTCACTATTTCCTTCTTTCCACTTCCCTGCTCTTCCTATTCGACTTACTTACGGTAAAAGGTGAGGTTACTGATTCAAGATCTTTCTTCCTCTTTAATGCAGGCTCTCAGTTCACATGTTTCCTCTAAGTACTGCTTTGGCTGCATACCACAAGTTTAGGTAGGATGTGTTTTGATTTTTGCATTTTTCTAATTTCCCTTGCAATTTCTAATTTCCCCATTTGGCCATATGAAAGTGTACTATCAAGGGTGTAATTAATAGTATAACAGCATATTTGGCTATATAATTTGCCCAGATTTGTGAATTTCCAAATTTCCTTCTGTTACTGATTTCTGTTTTCTACCTTCTGGACTTCTTGGGTCAGCTGTCCCTTTGGTCATAGAAAAATCTTGTGTATGTTTCTGCCTTCCTCTGTCAAGATGAGCCCTGCTCTGTGCTTCCTTCCTCAGGGAGCCTTTTTAGGATAAGCAGAAGATATCCACCTCACTGTTCTACACAGAGCATTAAAGCATGCTACTCTAAAAATCTCAATTTACATTTTTTTATCCACGGGGGAAATATATATATATATATGTATATATATTATTTAATGAAGGCACTCACAGCTATATAGGTATAGTTGATATATATCTTATCACTATTCATCTAGCATCATAAACAACAATTTCTTTATCTGTAGGGTCATTAATGGCCACCTCAAGTTTGCTCATATCAAGAGGTCTTTGGTATTTTGCAACTCTTACTATGAAACAAACATTTTCATGTACAAGATACTTTGAATCAGCTATAAAACATGACAAATGAATTCAGTTTTTACTAGTAAAACGAATACACATAAATATAAATCAGGGGTTTGCTAATTGTCCTGTTCAGCACTTACAGATGTTAGGTAGAAATTTATTTTTAGCTGTATTATGCCAGATAGACACACATACACACATATACACACACACTCGCATGTATATATATACTCAGAGCAACAACCCATTTTTCTGGTTGTCATATTTTAGACAACCTGAACATTCAGAAAAACCAACTGTGAATTAAAAATTGATTCATAAGAACTTTTAAACCCTTTTACCTGACACTTTCCACTTTTCCTTGCTTTCCCTTCCACTTTCCCTTTCCTGACCTGGGAAATTCCTATTCATCCATCAAGATCTAGCTGAGATGTCTCCTCTCTCAGGGGTCCTCTCCTAACCCCCATCACTGCTAACACTAAGCTTCCCCCTTCTGGTGCCTTGAACATGAACCCAAATAGTGACCCAGCCATTATTAGTCATTTCTGACTTTATGTTCTTTTTCAAGATGCAGACTATTTGGGGGAAGGCCCCAACGTAAGGTCCTCTCAATAGATCTGCTGGCTCCAGGAAGGCAAAGTTTGCTGATCAGGCACCTGTCCCAGATCCACAGTGGGGAATGAATGGACACAAGTGCACCTAGATGACTTCGTTGAAGACAGCTACCTAGGGCCGGAGACAGCTCAGTGGGTAGGGCATTTGCCTTGCATGTGGACAACCTGGGTTCGATCTCTTGCATCCCATATGGTCCCCTGATTACCACTAGGAGTGATCTCGAAGCACTGCAGATGTGGTCCCCAAACAAAAAGCAGAGAGAGTTACACATCTTTAGGTCCCGTCTCCAAAAGTCCATCTGACCTGACACGGTCACTCTCCTCTGGAATGCAAACAGGAGATGGGCAGATCCCGGAAGGGAGGAGAGGCTGGTGTGACCACACATGGAGACCCAGAGAAGTCTGGTGGGGTGGCAGAGCCATGGAGAGCTACTGGTCTGGGAGCAGTTAGGTGCAAATATATCCAGAGGAGCAGGTGGGCCACTGAGCACCAACGCTGAACACACCAGCAAAAGGCCGGAGCGGCATTCAGTGCAAGATCGAGGTTAAGTCTCATACAATTTTATGTACCCAGAGGGCATCAATGCATCAACGTTCAATCCTGGAACATGTTTGAAGCCAGGACCTGAGTCACCAAGAAGCAGCTAAATGAGATTCAATGAGATTCACGACACTGTCAACGGGATGGCCAAGAGCAAATACATTTTAGAAACATTTCTTTCTAAAAAAACAAAACAAAACAAAAAGGCGGATTTTCTTACTGATGTCAGAGATTAAGGTAGAAAATTTTGTTACTGACACCACACGGTTCACCTTACCCCACCCCCCTCCCCGCCCAAGGTTGGTCAAGGCTGGTTTCAAGGACACCTGGGCACATGATGTTTACAACAAATGAGCGTTTTACATTGTAGGTACTTGGGAGCGGATACAGGGGGACCTTTGAGAGAAGTGACTTTGGGGCATTCCAAGATGTCTTTAAGACACCCCAGTTTCCTGAGTTAGCTCGAAGCCACTGAAACGAAACTGGCTTGTCCAGTTTTCTCATTGGAGCCTGACTGTCCTGTTACCCCAGTGACCCCACCCCTTCCAGGGCCTTCCCTGGGGTTTAAGTTCTAGGTTCCTGGTTCTTAAGGCTCTGCTTAACTTCTATTTGGACATGGAGGGTCTGGCTCTGACTTTGTTCTCTATTTCTACCTTCTTATTCCCACACTGTGGTGACACTTCCGGAAACTAAAGATTAGCCCTGCCCCCTTGATCTGTTTTACACCTTTCTCACTCCTTCCCGGACCATATCAAGTCAAGCTGCATTCCTATAGCACTGGACTCTGCTATACTTTCTGGCACATGCTTCCAAATACATTATCTTGTTTGAATTTGATTCCCTGAGGGGTGACATGTTCTTTTTTTCTTTATATATATAGTTTTTGGGTCACATCTGGTGCTGCTCAGGGTTTACTCCTGGCTCTGCGCTCAGGGCTCACTCCACCGGCAGGACTTGGGGGACCAAATGCAGTGCCTGGTATAGAACTTAGATTGTTCTAAGGCAGTGCCCTATCTGCTGTGCTATCACTCCAGGCCAGGTGATGCTCTTTGCTCTGACTTTTCTCTATTACTGAACTTCCATCTCACGAAGGCCACACCCAAGCGGTCAAACAGCTCAAATCTTGGTTGATTATGTTCACTCATGAATAGAAGCCAGATGAAAATCACTTTCAAATGAAGATAATAAATTTCCCTCTGGGGTTTAAAGAAAGGGGGCACACTTAGGGGTCCTGCCGAAAAATTAAGGAAGAAGTTTTCAAAATGTAACGTGCCAAGAATTACCTGCAATCTAGTGAATAATAAATCCCTAGC
>JAOXYA010000001.1:1860001-1871274 GCA_028565675.1 Sorex palustris
GCTTCCTGTGGTCTGGTCTCTGGCACTGCATGGTTCCCTAAGCACCATGCCACAGCAACCCTGAGCACCAAGTCGTAAGTAGCTCCTGAGCATATCAAGTATAGGTACACACACACACAGACACACACACGTGTGTGCTCACACACACAAATACACACACAATTGCACGAAAATACACACATACAAGTACGCATGCTCACACACGTGTGTGCACACAGACACACATGCACACACACATGCACAAAAACACACTCACACACAAATACAGACACACACAGGGGGCCAAGTAAATAGCTGTGGCTAAACACGATGACCCTGAAAACATGAGGCCCTGAGTCTGATCCCCAAAGCTGCCCACACGTGCGAAGTGCAGTCTCAGTAGTGCTGGTACCTGAGACCGGAGTCACTGCATCAGTGTGTGATCTGGGGATCAGGAGAGAGATCAAGGGAGGGCGCCTGCCTTGGATGTGGCCGACTTGGGTTTGATCCCTGGCACTCCATACCATCCCCCGAGCACTGGCAGGAGTGATCTTTGAGCACAGAGGTAGGAGAAAGCCCTGAGCACCACTGGTGTGTCCCTCAAACTGAAACCAGACAAAAACATCAGGAGGGCACTATCCCCTCTCCCCAACACCCCCCCTCCCCACCGTGATCTCGGCACAGTTGGGGGTATGTGTGCACGGCAATTAAAGATGTGCACACACTGCAGCCAGGTGTGTCCCTACTCCCGCAGGTGCATGTGAGTGTGACCCCCAGACACCAACACCAAGAGTGATCCCTGCTCCTTGCCACAGTAGCAGCAAACAGAAGACGCTGTTTTGTAAGTGTGTGTGTGTGTGGGGGGCGGGGAGTGGGGGTAAAGAAGCCAAAAGGAAGAAGACCTAAGTGCTAGCCAGCCCCCTGGAGTGGTGGAGAACTTTAGTAACAAGATCGAGATAAAGCGCCCTTGAAAGCCCCTGAAAAGCCCAGCTAACTTAGCCAATGAAGTGAGACACCCTTGTGTTTACTTTTATTATTTCAAGTACAAGCGAAGATACAGTTTAGTAAGCTGTTCCTCTTTCAAGAGGAGTTCTTGGTATTGAACAAAGAATATGAAGTCCCTTTTTGGCATCAAAGGGAATGTCTCCCCCCTCCCCCGCGGCCCCCTCCCCCCGCCACCAAACTTCTAGTAGTTGTGAGTTGGGGTATGACAGATTTTCTGCAGAAAACACGAGGCCAACAACACAAGGGAGATGTTCCAGAATAAACTCAGAAATGGACTGCACGAAACTCTTCCCAGCAACCTAAGCGTGTATGAACCAAATGAACTGAGGAAAGAAAATGCCTTCATGAACGGAGAGCTCAGAGAAGGTTCCCACCGTTCCTTATCCTGCAGGTTAAAAGCCTGCTTTAAGACAACTGAAAATCGTCCTATTTTAACACTTGCTCTAAGAAAGGCAGAAACAGTAACAGCGAAGTATTTTTTATGATCCTATAAGCAGACTCTTTTTTTCTTTTCCCCAGGTTTTTAAAGAGAGACGTTGTTACCGGGTTTTATTATATAGTTTTGATAGCAACGTATTCTATGAAATCATCTTCATAAATTTTATATTAAGGTAGCAGCGCTAGTACCTGAAATTGATTCAAAATGCTTAAGCGACTCAATTACTTTTTAACATTGTTACACAATGCCGTGACTTATATCTTCTATTTCACAGGAATTTGATGATGCAACATCATTGTAATTGATTCATTTTCTCAATTAAATAAAGCTGTGCTTTTCTTCCTACGAACGCCTCACAGACCAGAGTTAGATGTATTACCTCCTTCCTCCGTCTCAGATATATTGCCTGAAAGGCTATATTCTGTTCCTCTGTTAATTCCACCAGAAAATTTAATGCCACGGTCATATTTTTCAAATTCTGAGCCGCCGCGGACTCGACTGTATTTATATTGGGCATATTTTTCACTGCTAAACTCTTTGTTGTTTACCTTTCTCAACACCACATTACTCTTCAGGGGCAGCTACCATAAAACAGATCCCAACCAAGTCAACCTCTGTGTTGCTGCCGATGACTCTGGCACACAGTTCAGGAAAAAGAGAAGCCCCGAGTTTTATAGGGCATTAAAAGTGGTGCTAAGGGCACGCAATATAAAATGTGAGTTCCGTGAACAGAGCCTTAGCGTTAGTTTCAGAGCCTTGAGTCCCGGCTCTGCCTTCCAAATGCTTATGGGGGACATGCAGGGTTCAGAGGAGCACACAATATTGTTAGGGCTGATGCATGGTCTTCCCCCACACTATATGAAATGCTGCTTATAACCCCACGGCCGCTTACGCACTGTGCCTGGGCGCAGCTCCCTACGTCTAACTAGCACTTTGCAGCAATGAACAGAACACTGACCAGAGTTCTAGTTAAACGCTGTTCTAATCTGGTTTCTAAAACTAGTAGCATCTGAAGACACTAATTAGATGGAACTTCTTCCCTTCTCGGGGACTGTTTTTCTTTTGCTAATGGCTAGGTAAAAGACTAAATTTATTCACTTAATCTTTTGATTTAAAAACTTTTTTTTTGGCTGTTTTTATTTGGACCACATCTGGCAATGCTCGGGGGTGCTTGGGGGACCATATGGGATACTGGGGATCAAACTCAGGTCAGTTACGTGCAAGCCAAGTGCCCTGCCCACTGTACCATCTTTCTGGCCTTCAATAAGTTTTCTTTCCTTCCTTCCTTTCTTTCTTTCTTTCTTTCTTTCTTTCTTTCTTTCTCTTTTTTTTTTTGGCCACAACCAGTTCTCAAGGGTTACTCCTGGGGTGTTCGGGGACCACGCAGTTCTGGGGATTGAACTTAGGTCTCAGACATGCAAAGGCACAAACTTTGCTGTTGAGACATGTTCCCTGCCCCAGTAAGACTCGGAAACACATAAGCAGGTAATAGTTACATCTCAGCCTGATGGAACACAAGAATCACATGTTTCAACAGGGAAGAATGACTTCACCAGAGGTAGGCATAAATGAAAATTTATCTCTCATTTCCTTGCGACTATCCGAGAATTGGCAATTAGGAAAGCTCCTGTAATATGACTTAGGGCTTTGGAGAATGAGCCTGGAACGGAAATTGCCGATATAGACGTTTACTTGTGGGGCTCCCACTAGCCCACGATGGGTGATAAAGTGTTTCTGGAAGTCTCATGTTCTATGTTTGTCTCTGCAGCGGGGCTTTTTATGCAGAGTGGAAGCAGACTTCGCCACCTGCCTCTGCATTCTAATAGAAAGAGAACACGAAAATGAATCCACCTATGGAAGGGAGAGAAGATACATCCCTGGCTCTCATTTTCTCTTTTACTCTCTGAAATTATGGCAGGCCCTGCGGCTTCTGTCTGAGAGATTTATGTGAGACCTCGGTCAGGTTTTCCAATATCCGTTGACAAATTTTCTCTTTACATATTTACTGTGCTTCAAGCCTGCGCTATTTTCTTTTAAATGGAAAATGAAAGAAAGATCATAGTAAACTGGGGGGGGGGAGGGTTGCAATCTTGAGAGAGAGTTGGATTTTGTGGGTGAGAAGGCTGCACCATCTTGCTTCCAAGTGCCAACTCCTTTGAATTTCTCCTGTGAGACTTTGAGTTTTAGGAACTTTAGGTATTTTGCAAAGACTCCTCCAATCAGCTACATGAAGCCGGAGCTCTAGCAGAATATAAAAAGGAGGTTAAGGTAAACTGAGTCACACATAGTCTAAATGTATGATCTATGGGACCAGAGCAATAATACAGGTGTTGAGGTCTTTGCCTGTGTGCACAGCCCTGCAAGGTCTGAGAAGCCCCATATCCTTCTCAGATAAAACAGAAACCCCCAAAAATAGAAACCCATAACAACCCAAACCTACACTAATATAGAAGGAATGTGGAGGTGTTGTGATTCAGTCTATTCCCATGCTGTTAGGGAGACTAAGGGCCTAAGGGGGCCCAAGGGGGACAGTGTGTGAGGTCACAGAGCCTGACCAGGACTCTCGAGGCTGGCCTGTGTGGGGAGAAGACATCCAGCACCCCTGAAGCATCCCCCTTCCCCACCCCCCCCCCCCACACACACACTGGGCACAGAACTCTTGTTCCCAGTGCAGGGATGTCTAGACCCAAGATTTTCCCTCCTTCTTTGGTGGTGGATTATCAAAAATTCTTATTACAGTGTCGACCTGTATGGCTTTATTGTACAGAGTGATTGTCACTACTGAAGGGCCGAGAAACCTCCACTACATTCAGATTCATTTGAACAGGCCCTGCATGGGATACGCAGATTCAAGGAGGTACCACATCCAGCCGGTTATAACTTGAAAACATCAAAATGCCCAAATCTCAAAGAACTACTCTCTTGTGTGAGAGAGTGAGAGCAAGAGTGAGAGAACAAGAGAATGAGAGTGAGAACGAGAGACTGAGAAAGCAAGAGCGAGAATGGGAGAGAGAGAACAAGCTCACCAGCTCAATACATGGATTTAAGAGTTCTCAAATGAAGGATTGTTTTGACAAGATGAGTGAGATAAAATTTACTGTCAAATGGAAAATTAACAAGATTATTTTTAGAGACTGAACAAGGGAGGTAAAATAAATGTTATAAAGAGATAAGATAAATGTTATTTCTAATCACATAAAATGAACAAGGATAAATAACTTGTGTCATCTTAACCCCTGCTGTTCACCAACCTCTACCCTTGTTTAAGTTCTTCCCAAGCCTGAGAATCTATTAGCATACCTTAGAACAGAACAAAACCAAACCACAAAATAAGTCAAACGACTTATTTCTTGGTTGGTGTTTGGATCACACCTGGCAGTGCTCAGGATGGACTCCTGGCTCTGTGCTCAAGGATCACTCCTGATGGGGCTATGAGGACCATATGCAGTACCAGGAATGGAACCTGGCAAGCACCCTACCCACTGTACTATCTGAGACTTACTTAAATATAAACAAACGACTTCAAATGAAGATAAGTCCCAGAGCAGGTATGAGGGTCCACTCTCTGCTGCGCATTCTAAACTTCCGCTGGAGCTGCATTTGAAAGTGCCCAGCTTTGAAAAGCTAAAATGAGATTACCTATCCCCTTCCCTTGCATCTCTCCCTCCCCACCCCTGAAAAAAAAAGAAAGGAAACAACAGATAAGGGGGCTAGAAAGACTCTAAGATGCTAGCAGAGAACTCAGCACCAATGGGACCAGACGGGGGGGGGGGGGAACCAGCCCTGCAGCCATAAATTTCATCCCTCAGCTCTTCCTTCGCACCAAGGACAGAGCATGTCCATACAAAACACAACAGCCAGAGCACCAAGGTGCAAGGCACCATCACTCATCTGCCGGGTCTGCCAGTCAGTGAGCAGGAAAAAGGGGCCCGAGTCGACCCGCCTATCCCTTGTGTGTTTAAGACTCACAGACCTCATGTCCGACTCGGTATCGGCAAAAATCAGACTTGAGCCAAACTTCAGGTCTAAGATCCAGACCTGAACTGTGTGAAAATATTGGGTGAGGAATTGCAAATTCTGTACCGGGTAACCTTTCCCCTAATGTACAAGAGATCTGGCCAAGGAATCCAGGGCTTCCCTTTCAAAAAAGATGCAGAACATCTGCTAGACCCAACCCTTCTTTTTCCTTTGGCCCCCAGCAGGGGGGTCTTATTTTAGAAACCCGTCTAAGAATGTCACTTATTTGTCTACAGGAGAGCCATGGGTGTGTGTGTCGGGGGGTGCGAGGCACTGTGTTTCCCGAAAGATCTGCTATTTCCTCTCCTGCCCTTGCAGCTGCTGGTATTGTGATGTTTGGGGAGCACTTCTGGGGTTCTGGGGGTCACACTGAGGACCACAACAGCCATGCCAGGGATCATATTCACAGTCCCACACATGCCACGCTCCTCTCTGCGCCCAACCATTCCGTTCCTGATGGCCAAATAGCTTCTGTGATAGTGAGAGTTGTTTCTATTTGGAATACATGTCACAATGTCGGGAAGGATTTTTTTCTGGAGTAATCTGCTAAGCATCTCTAGTAGCACAAATGACCATGTGCCACAGAAATCCAGCACACTCAGGGTGACCTGGTCTGTAGCTCGGCAAGAGAGGAGATGCCTTTCTGAGTCAGTGTCTGAGATCAATCCCAGTAACACACACACACACACACACACACACACACACACACACACACTAACACTAACATACTCCCTATCTCCTACATACTTTCTCATATACATGCCCTCTCTCATACATAACACTTTTATCATACACACTCTCACAGACACTCCCCCGCTCTCTGTCACACTCCCTCTCTCACACACACATTTTCTCTCACACATTCCCATTCTCTCTCTCACACACACACTCTTGTTCTCTCTTTACACACACTTTCTCATATACACACTCACACACACCCCACACATATTTACTTTCTCTCTCTCTCTCACACACACACACTTACACTCACTCCTTGCTCATGTATTCATTCACACTGAACTACTCCTACATGTGGTCACACCGTCTTTGCTAGAATTTGGTGGTAGTGATACCACCTGGGGCAGCATAAATCTCCAGGGTTCCTGCCTGTTCTGAGTCCCAATACTCTTCGGAAGACTGCCCGGGCCGTTCTCCCCTTCTTTTAAGACAGTCATCATGTCTCCACGAGGTTTTCTTTCCTGACCACAAAGACCCCGTTTCCTTCCTCTGATGACAGGCCCTTGCCAGGAGGCCTGTGTCCTCCTCTTCACCAGCAGCATTTCCTGACACACCAGCATCATCATCCTCCCTCAGAAAACGTAGCATTTGTTCTAGCACGTTCTATGGACAGAGGTGAGGGCATGGTCTAGGGCCAAGGTGAGCACCCGGGGACTCAAACCTTCGGAGATGGAATTTTCACCAAGTCAGCACTGACCCTGGGTCCCTGCAGCACCCCACCCTGGCACAGACACCCCCAGCCAGGTCCTGGTTGAACTACAGGGGGTCTTCCCCGAGGGAGTCCTCTGGTGGTGACGGGGGAGGAGCTCTCAGGATCAGGGGGTGCATCTTGCTCGGCTGCCCCAGGTACCACGGGTGCAGGGGTGAGGGCAGAGAGACTCACCGAGGAGCTGGGGGAGAGGCGGCTGGGGACTGTCTAGCTGCAGGGCAACCTGGACACCAGAGCAGAGGCCTCTGTGGGTGCTTCCATTTGCAGGAGGGACCCTGGCGAGGGCTAAGAAGGGTCTCGCCTCCCAAGCAGGGCTCAGGGACCCTGGGGTCACTCCCAAAGGGCTGGGTGGAACCACTCAACGCGTCAGCCCTGCATGAGGTGCTGCTCAGGCCTCCCGGGACCGGGGGTGGGGGGGTGGGGGGGACTGAACTTGGGCTCAGTACTCCGATCTTTTGAGCCATTTCCCCAGCCCCTGCCAGCAGGCCTCTCACGGAACAAATTTAAGACTCTAAGCCAGGATCCCCAGAATCTGATTTTTTTTTCATGGAACACCCTTGGGGGAGTCTTGGGTCTACAAAGTTCTGGGAACACTGAACTCTACCACAGGAATGCAGGCTGGAAGGATGGCCAGTGCCCATCCAGTGGCTGGGAAGACACAAACCCCAGGATCTGCCCACTGCCAACGAGTGTCAGCAAGCACTGTACAACGAGCCACAGAGGAGCTCCACCCACAGCGCTGGAGGTCAGGAGCCCACACTCTGGGGGCTGAGAGACGGGGCGTCCGCCCAGCTCTGCCAGGTGGGCACCAATAGGGCCTGGGGGCCTCAGGGGGATCTGCCCACACACTCTCCCCTGTGCTGGAGCCATAGCACAGTGGGTAGGGCGCTTGCCTTGCATGCAGCCAACCCGGCCGACCCAGTTTGATTCCTCCGCCCCTCTCGGAGAGCCCAGCAAGCTACCGAGAGTATCCTGCCTGCACGGCAGAGCCTGGCAAGCTCCCCGTGGCGTATTCGATATGCCAAGCACAGTAACAACAAGTCTCACAATGGAGACGTTACTGGTGTCCACTCGAGCAAATCGATGAACAACAGGAGGACAGTGCTCCAGTGGCCTCCCCTCATCCCCACACTGTCAGCTGAGGATCCGGATGCAGGATCGGGGTGACGGCCCCTCTCCCACTTCAGGGCGGAGTCCCCTCCTCTCCCAGGGAGTGTGGCCTGGCCAGCCCTCCCCCACAAGGCTTCCCCAGGTCCAGGCAGGCGTCACACAATGGGGTCCTCTCTCTGCACAGGGGTATCCTGGGAGCTTATCGCTGCTGGCATCTGAGAAGGGGGCGGGTTTCTGTGGGGCGGGAGTGGGGGTCCTGAGGAGGCCACACGAGGCTCTTGTTCCCTGAGCAAAGGCTGCGGCCACACAGAGCTCACCTTGTCGGCCAATGCAGAGGCCCTTGCGGGGCGGGGGGGTGGGGTTGCCTTGGGAGTCCCGGGTCACTTGTTTCTGATGCCAGATCTCCCCTCTCTGTGCCACGGGGCTTTGACTTGGTTTGAAGAAGAAGAATCATAAACGTCTCCCACGGTCACAGGCCCAGCCGGGATGGCAGGAGTGACTCAGCCCTGGGACAAGAGCATCAAGTCATGGACCTAAAGGCTTCCTCTCCAGAGTGAGAGACGACGGGCACTTAGCGAGCGGGGGGAGGGTTGATGCTCACAGCTCAGAGTCCAGCCCCACCCAGCCAGGACATGGACCAAGAAAACCCAGACGGTCAGCCCAGAGAGGAGGGTGGGTCCCAGCCCCGGGGAACAAGTGGATGCCCCAACCCCCGGTCATCATTAGCCCAGACCACCGCACCCTACAGGTTTGCACCTGCTTGAGATCCACAGCTGCCCAGTGTCCTGCCCTGTCCAGGGGGGCCGCGGGGAGACACTTGGGCCATAGCTCAGGTTTGAGCCCCAAAGGCAGGACTTGGGTAAGTCGGGGTGGGCACTTGGGCCCCTCCGAGGGTGCCACGGGACCAGGCACGGGAGCAGACACAGCCGAGCCCAGCCTCTCCTCTCCGAGACAGACCCCTCTCCCTCCCAGACTGGATCCAGCTGCCCCTTTCCCCGCGAGGCGGCTGCCATCCAGGACGAGAAGGAAATTCCCTCACGGCACCACCCCTCCACTCCAAACCCGGCCGGAGTCCAGCCGCCACCCTGCCCGCCCTGGGGCACTCTCCCCCCACCCAGACACTCTGCGGGTGCATGTCTCTGACCCTCGTCCTCACTCCCTCTTCGCCCCCTTCCAGGGCCCCAGCGTGCCTGCCAGGCAGCAAGGCCTAGGAGTGGAAACTGGGGTTCGGCGGCTCTGCAAGTGGTTCCAAGTGGCCACACACACACACACACACACGCACACACGCACACACGCACGCGCACACACACATACACACAGCTGCTGGGCAGCAGCTGGTCCAGGCATAAGGGATCTGCAGCCGTGGGAGGGGCACCCCACACTGCTCAGATGCACCTCCTCTCCAGACCTGGGTATGGAGAGGAAGACAGTGGGGAGGAGGAGTGGGCAGAGGAGGCCAGAGACGGCCAGAGGGAGGAGGCCGGGGGTAGCCAGAGAGAGGCTGGGGACAGGAGGCCAGAGGGAGGAGGCTAGGAATGGCTGGGAGTCCTCAGAGCCTGGACCGAGACCAGGCAGGGGCTTGGGGATGCCTCGGGGACATGGTACTTCCTTCCTTCCCTTTTTTCAAGCTGTTTGCCAATATTTCAGAATGGGGCATTGGTCAGGGCTTGTGCAGCAGACACTGGCCTTGCATGTGGCCGACACAGGCCCCATCCCGGCACCCCAGAGCGTCCCCGGAGCCCCGAGAAGTGACCCCTGAGCACAAAGCCAGGAACAGCCCTGAGCACTGCAGGACGGGCTCCACTCCCCCAGAAAAGGCTTGTTTCCCACTATGGAAGTTTCCGGTTCGCCTCGGAATGTCTGAAGACCCTGGAGCCTGCGGGCCTGGGGTGCAGCTGAACCTCCCCCTGGCCAAAGGCACACCCTCCCCTGCCTGTACCCCTGCCCTGCCCAAAGCACTGCACCTGCCGGCATCTCCACCTGGGACACCCCCGCCCCCAACCTGCATGTGTTTTTCGGGAGTGGGGCCTCCCAGGTGGTGGTCAGCAGGCCACGGGACCACACCAGCGACTCCCTGACCATTTAATGACAGTGCCCCCCACCCTCAGCAGTGTTTGGGGAGAGCCATGTGGAGTGAGCCCCCACCCCCAGACCCCCGGAGGAGCTCTGAGCACCCCTGGCTGAGGATGCTGGACACTGATGTCCTTCCATTCCTGAGCCGCCAGTCGCGGCCGCCATACCCGGCTTGGCAGGTGGGAGGCTTTGGGCCAAGCCCCAGAGAGGGGGTGTCTGAGCCCACCCTGCTTCCTCTCTCCGGCAGCTGCCGGCGTGCTCCTGGATCTCCCCAGGAGGAGGCAGCCCCCTCAACTCTCCTGCGCAGGGGCGTGTGGCCCCAGACAGGAAGATGGGGAAGGAAGGTGGGCCTGGGCCAGAGCCGGCACAAAGCCGCAGCTGGGGACGCGGGGAGGGGGCAGCCGGAGGACAGGGGTCCCAGACAATGAGCCCCTTTCACCGGGGAACAGAGGGCTCCCCTCAAGGCGGCTCAATGGTTTCAGTTCTCCGACGACACATCTGACACCCAGAAAGCCAAGTTTGCCAGGGTCCGTGCCAAGGTCAGGCGGGGGCCTGGGACTGCCGGGCTGCCCATGGCCAGGCGCTGGCCGCGCAGTCAACGGCTCCTTCACGGGGCGGCGAGGGGGCGCTCGCTCCTCCAGGCAGGCCGCCCCCACCCCTGGACGGGCTACTCGGGCCTGGAGAGGGGGCCAGGGGAGAGAGCAGGAGGGGCTTCTGGCAGGGGAGCCGGGCCAGCGCTGGGGAGCGTCAGCTGACTCCCGGGCTTACCTGAACCGGTAGCCGATGCCCCTGGGTCATATCCAGCAGCCACCTCATTTCCAAAGGACAGACACTAGCGAGGGTGCCCTGATGGAACATTCCGGAGAGGTCGAAAATGAGGTTTTCCAACCAACATTCTGGAAAGTTCCTCAGGAAGATCAGAGAGCGAGGTGGTCCTCTGCCTGGAGGCGAGGACGGGAAGGGGACCTCGGCACCTCCCACTGTGCTCACCCTCACGCCACCCCAGCTTCCCTCCCCCTGGATGCCCGGGGTCGGCTGTGGCTGTGGGTTGGGCCATCACCTGACCCCCAAGGGGCCTCACTCCCCACCCAGGCTCAGGGGTGGGGGGACACGGGTGATGGCCTGGCGGTGAGACACGGGCTGCAGAGTCCAAGGCACTTAAGAAGAAGGCACAACCCCCCCCCCCCCCCCCCCACCCCCCAC
>JAOXYA010000001.1:1871374-1895202 GCA_028565675.1 Sorex palustris
GGGGGGGGGGGGGGGGGGGGGGGGGGGTGTCTGAAGATGCTGGTGGGGATTTTCTTTTAATTGCTGTACTGGACCAAACTGGAACTGGGGTGAGTCGGGGTATCCTCATGACAGGACACTCATGCCCCTTGTTTCCTTCCAATCAGGAAACAAGATGAGAAAGTTCTCACCACCCTCTTCCAGCTTCTGTTCCTTAGATGGCCTGGATGCTGATGGTACCTCCTCGTAAGGCTCACCCAATCTCTTAGCTCCCCCTTCCCTCTCCATCTGTCACTGTCTGCCAAGGTACAGTACAACAGAGTCTATGCTTCGTTTTAATTGGCTGCCTTGATTTCCCATAATCCCATGGAGACGGTACCTTGGCTGTAGTGGAAGCAGACAGCGGCCTCCTCTCCCACCTCCTAGGGGTCCCTGTTGCCACCTGGTACGTCCTGGGCAATCTCCAGTCCTAATTTGAATCAGCTCTTTGCTCCTTTTAGGCAACTCATTGATTTTTCAATGAAATTAGCTTGTCTGTTTTATTGGCTCTAAAGAGGGTTGGGTTCTTAGCATCATTAACATTTTAGTTGAGGAAGAATTCCCAAACCCCCAGGCATTAATCCAGAACTGTTAAACATCTCAAAAGTAATCTGAGCTCAAACAAAGCTTGGCCAGGTCTGCCCCCTTTTTAACTTGGATGCCAATGAGCCCCGAGCCCCAAATCTACCCAAGTTTTCTCTACTGAACGGTGAGAAGTAAAACACTGGAGTACAATAAAAGTTGATGTCTTTGTCTGTGGCTGCAGCGACTACTGCTGGTGCGAACCACTGTCCCCTGGGGAGCAATATCTGTCAGCAATTACCTGGCAGGCACGGAGCAACCTGGGACAGTAATTTCCATCTCTGCAGACACACCAGTTGGAGGCAGACCTTGAGTGGATGGGTGTATCAAATCAGGATCGGCCGTTTGGGCTCTAAGCCTCTGGAAGTCTTACCTCATTTCCCCTGCCTCTCCGCCATCCCTCACGAGTCGAAGACAGTCAGACCCAGAAGCATGAATGAATCATGAAAGGGCAAAGGATCTCCATTTCCTACTTAATGGAAGAAAGGATTGGACTCGATTGTTCTTTTTTTTTTTTTTTTTGGTCACACCTGGCCATGCACAGGGGTTACTCCTGGCTCAAGCACTCAGGAATTACTCCTGGCAGTGCTCAAGGGCCCATATGGGATGTTGGGAATCAAACCTGGGTCGGTCACGTGCAAGGCAACCACCCTACCCGCTGTGCTATCACTCCAGCCCCAGGACTTTATTGTTCTAAGATCTCTTCATGGTCCGAAATCCTGAGACTGCCTTGAGCAGCAGAGAACACTGATGGACACACAGAAGAAAAAGGGGAAGGTCTCCCAGTCCACATCATCACACACTGTCGCGAAGGAGAGGGTGAAGATGGCCAAGCTGCCCACTGCCAGCCAGTGCAGGCACCAAGTTCATTACTGCAGGCTTCAATTCTGCCCCTGTGTTAACTAGATCATTGGAAAAGTGCAAATGAATCATGGTCCCCGGTTGCTGACCTATCCTCACTAGATTCTCTGCCTAATTCTATATATTCTGGTCGTGATCACGAATGACAAATGATAACTCAAAAAAGAAAATCCGGAAAGGCAGGCTCTATGGGATCAGAAAAGCAATTCATTTTGGCTCTATAGAGTCTGCGACATGGTCATCTATTTTCAGAGTTACATAGGTAAATCCCCAAAGTACTTTCTGGAAATATAAATAATACTAATATCGCTTTGCTCTTGTTTACCGCCTTCTGTTTTGTCCAGAGGCCTCTCTTAGGCACTGGCTCCTTTGATTAGGACAATGCATCCACCCACCACCTGCCTGGGACCCCTCAGTAGGGCAGAGAATGTCCTATGAGGCGTCAGGTCAAGTCAGAGGGGAAACAGGGGACCCCAGAGGCACAGCAGTCGGAGAGATGCAATGCCTCTGACCTCAGATGGCCGTCCTTCCAGGTTCAGTTCCCATTCCTAATTTCCCCATCTCGTCTTTGGCACATCTGCTATCTCCATCCTGCGACACCATCTTTCACACTGTCACCTGCCCTTTTTATGTCCCAGCCAACATTTCTTTAAAAGTTACCCAGGGAAATCCCTAAGCTGCCAGGAAATGAAAACAGCTACAGCACCAGAACCATCTGAGGGCAAATACTGAAAGGTGTCCAAATACCACATGCTGGCTTGGACCCTTGTGTTTCTGGGTGAATCTCTGCTGGCCTGGGTTCTCTGGGGCCTCTGTCAAACACAATCTACTCTGAAACCATCCTCTTCCTCAGGAGGCCAGGGCCTGCCCCCTCCGAGGGCTCCTTTCCTGTCAACCACCTTTTTGGGGAATTTTTGCTTCTGGGGTGATACCTGCAATGCTCAGGGGTGACTCCTGGCTCTGCACTCAGGAATTATTACTCCTGGTGGTTTTCAGGAGGGCCATATGGGAGGCTGGGATTTGAACCTGGGTTGACTGTGTGCCAGGCAAATGCCCTACCTGCTGTGCTTTCTCTTAGGTCCCTCAACTGCCACTTATGTTTTTGTTTCCACTGGACTAAATTCTCTGAGAGAAGGAAAACTCATTTGTTTCATTTGTCTATTCTGAATGCTTAGCACAGTGCTCAATGATGAATGTTAAGTTAAATTAAATTGATAATATGTTATATTATGTGTGTGTCATATCATATATCTTGTATAATAGTTAGAAAGTACAATTAAAAAGAAAAATCAGGGCCAGAGAGAGAGAGAGTACTGGGGTTAAGGCACTCTCCTTGCATGCCTTACTGATCCTGGTTCAGTCTCAGACATCTGCATGCTCCCCCATCACTTCTGGGAGTGATCCCTCAGTAGAGATCTGGGAGTACCCCAGTGCACTGCTAGGTGTGGTACAAAATTTGCATACTTCCCCCGTCCCCCCGCCCAAATCTAACCAACATGGGGTTGATGCGTCTAGAAAACAGTGGGGTACTGGAGAAGTAGTACAATGGACAGGGCACTTGTACAATGGCCTGGCATGTGGCCAACCCAGATTTGATCCATGGTACCCCATATGATGACCTGAACAACATCAGAAGTGATCTCTGAGCCCAGAGCCAGGAGTAAGCCAGGAGCATGCTGGGTGTGGCCAAACAAACAAAACCAAACATATAAACCCCCAAATAAACAACAACAACAAAAAATCCCACCACGAACAATAAAAACAACAACAGAACTCACTAACTTTCTTAGCTAACTCCACAAACTTTCACAGAAGTACTGAGAAAGAAGTACTGAGAAGTAATTTCTCTTTAATAGAAAAGCACATTTCTAAACTACCCACACTGTTGAGATGATGCCTCACCCATTTCTGTTTGACTTTAAGGACATACTAGAAACCCACCTTCTATCTATAGTATAAAAAAAGCAAATAAAATTATGAGCTTTACAGAAGTACAATATAGGTTTTGGGAGAATTTGACACGGGCAGTTAAAGAAGTCCCTACGAAGAAGCGGATGTGAATAGGAGGCATCTTCACATGACTTCAATTTCACCTCTGTGGGTTTTTTCTTTTGTTTTTGGGCCAAACCTGGCCTTGCCCAGAGCTTACTCTTTGTTCCGTACTCCAGGTGTCACTCCTGCTGGGCTGAGGAACCACAGAGGGTGCCAGGGATCAAACCTGGGCCGGTTGCGTGCAAGGCAAGCACCCTACCTGCTATGCTATCATTCCATCCACTCACCTTTGCATTTTATGGAACATAAAAAATCTAATTGCATGGCTTAAAATACTAATATATTTTAAATGTCTATGTCTTAAAGAGTGAGGGGGAAAAATGAAGACATGAAAACTAGAAACATGTTTAGAGAAAAAAATGGAATGCCCTGGTTTTTATTTTGGCTGCTAGTCTATTAAAAGTGAGTTCTGGAACAACTCCCCAAGGAAACTGAGAACAAGTTTTTGGTAGGAAACTAACCACAGGGGAGGAAATGGCAGGGTAGAATGGGCACAGGGAAACTGAGACCAGGCTGGAGGGATGTGATCACTCTGGGGAAGAGTTCAGCTAGAATGTGTCAGCCATGAGCCCCTATCAGCAACTGCACTGTAAACCATAGTACATTTTAAAAAAAGTGCTTACCATGAAGTTGAGAGGAGGGGAGGCAGGTGGGTAGCGAAATGGGGGACACTGGTGGAGAAAAGTGGTTACTGGTAATGGGATCAGTGTTGGAACATTGAATGTCTGAAACTCAATTGTGAATGACTTTGTAAGTCATGGTGTCTTAACATAAAAAAGTACCTGAATTTTATTTAATTTTTAATTTAAAACTGCAGCTCCTGGGATCAGTCTCAGGTTTCACGCATGTAAGGCATGCACTTATTTTATTTTTTGGATTTTGGACTACACCAGGCAGTGCTCGGGGCTTACTCCTAGCTCTGCATTGGGGTCACTCCTGGTGGTGGGCAGGTGGACTGTATGTGGTGCTGGGGCTTGAAGCCGGCTTGGCTGCTATACTTCCTCTCCGACCGACCATCTAAATTTTAGGTACTTCCCTACTGCCATTTTTTTTTTGATTTAGAGATCTCTGGATATCTTTGGACATTAAAAATAGTGGATATTTACAATTTATTACAATCTTTAATGATCTGGACTTTAAAAAGTTCACGAAGCCAAGGGTAGATTGCAAATCTCTCTTTTCAGAGAAGGTGAACTTTTTTATGCATTATTATGCAATTACAGATTAATCTAAGCATGATTAGTAGGTAAATACATAAATAAGGTAATAATACCCATGGTCTGAATTTAACGTTAAAAATAAAATAATATTAAAAGATCAACATTAGGATTAGTAACAACATAAACCCAGGATTGTACCACAAAGATAAAATTAAGTATCAAAGCTCTAGTATTTTCATACTAGCATTTGAAGTGTTTAATATTTGAAAACAGTTTTAAGAACATATGTTTTCTACTCTATTAAGAGATACTCCATCCAGTGAACAATTTGTTACTACAAAATAAATGAATGTTTAAAAGACAGTCTGTCAGTTGAAAAAAATATATTAAAATAACAGGTTTCCAAGCCAAGTTAAACAAAATATTTTCTCCTTGACAAGCTGCTTACGGTTAAATGAAAGCAGAGCAAATGTGGTCAATAATATGGATTGCATATCTCTCTCTTTTTCTCTCTCGCTCTTGCTTTCTTGTTCTTTCCTTTTGGGCATTAAGGTTTTCAATACAGGCACTGGANNNNCTTTCTGATACAGCAAATAAATTTATCTGTTTTAAATGAAAGTGCAGACATAAGTAGCTTTTTGACCTATGAGTAAGTCTCATGAGCAACAGTCGCAGCAAAGCAAAAATCTGCTTAAGCCAGGCAAAGCCCCCAAATCAGACAAATGGTTTTAGTAATCAAAAAGCATTTGCAAACTTATTTCCTCGGTTAGTAGCAGGGGACTCTGAGCACACGACATCACAGCACCCCTCGTGTGTGTGTTTGTGGGGGGGGTACATATGTGGGGGTGCGGAGTGCACATTTCTAATACCCACAACAACTCGCTCTTTTGCTTTTCACCACGGGAAATTTTAATCCTGTACTATCCAGTGGAAAAGGCTAGCAGTTATACTATTAAGAATGGACGTCTCTCACTTAAAATCCTCTATTATCCACTAATGTTTACATTGTATTGGGATTTAAGAAAGCCTCTTTATTGAGGCCAGTAATATGTCATCATTTTGTTCAGCTAACAGGCCTGACGGGCGCTGTCTCATCGAGTTAGGCACTGAAGATCCTTATTTCACACCATGCCGGCAAAAGCTGGCAGAATAAATGGGAATTAGCCAATTGGTAGCAAAGGCTTTTAATCCCCCCAATTCAGACTTTCTTGTTACCTTAGCCTTAATTATTCCATTTGGCCAGGGATGGTAGTTCTCCAATAAAAGTGATCTCTCTCTACTGCAATAATTTATTTGACTGTTATTCTTATGTATTTTTAACAACTAACATCACTATTCACTATATCTCTTATGTTTTTTGATCCTTTTTACTACTTATCATCTTCTTTATTTGAAACAGATTTTTAACAGATAAACTTGATCGTTACAACAATATCTTGCTTGCATTTTATTCAAATAATTCTTAAAAACAGCTTAAAAAGCCGTTTGGAATAACATCAAGCTTGCCATCAATCAAACGAAAAAATTCCGCTGGCGGTTCTATAAACATCAGATCAAGTCTGATGTCTTCAAGGATTTCAGAGTGAACCATAAAAAACTCCATTAACTTCTGACAAAGAATGCAAATTAATCACAACATGGGGTGAAATGAAATTAAAGGCTCTTTTCTAATCAATGACAAGGCAGGATGAAATATTTGTTACTCTCTCTGCACTCAAGACTGCCTGGGCTGTTTGCACGGCCCTTGCAAAGCCCCAAATGTAAGGTGTGAGTACAGATTCACCCACAGTCACTGTTTGGGCCCCCCCTTCCCCCCCAGCTATCTGCTTACAAGTCGTGGAGATTCACAAAACACACTAATCATCTGAATCTCAGGTGCATCCAATTTGTTATTCACACTCTCCCATGCCAGTGAAAAGCCTGGCGCAGACAGATGCACCAGGAACCCTAAATGACAGTTTTGGCCTCCGGAAGTACGATCACTACAGCAAAATCTAGTACAGCCTCCAGGTGAAATGTCTGGAGCTCCATATGGAGCAGGGAAAATTAACAACAAGATGAAAATCACTGCAGCAGCGGGGAGTCGGAATTTTTGAAAAAAAAAATGAAATTTAAAGATGAAGAAAGAGAAGTAATAAATTAATGGGGTGTGAAAACATTCAAAGCTTTACAATACCAGGGGCACTATTTGCTCAGATTTTCCCCCTTTTTTTAACTTCAGGTCATTTCGATGTAATTTATTAACCAAGATCAGGAATTGTAGCCAAAAGAAGCACAACATTTTTATACAGGCAAAAGTACTTTAACTACATTTGTATCTGTCTCAGCAGGACTTTTCCCGTGGCATCTTTGCTCACCAAATTTTCTGATGCCAGGGCTGGCACAGCCCCAGAAGTCTCCTTAGTGGGTTTGCTATTGTCCTAACACTGGGCACTATTGAAAAGTTTGAATGAAATATGATGATTTTTTAGCAGGCAGTCTTTTTTTATTTCTCCTAAATGATGGTGTCATTAAACAAACCATTGCCCACCATCATGTTTTTTAAGTCAACTGAATTTGGATCTATACACAGTTTAACTGTACACGCTCTAGCCCTTATCCAGACATACTCATCTTTCCAGATTATTCTGGAAGATAAATTGTTCAAGGAACAGAGATAAAATCTGCAAGGTGTTAAAAAACAAAAAAACTCAAAAACACTACAACACCCAAATGTTCCATTCTCCTGTTGCCAAATGTGCTTCTTTGGGACCCAGAATGTAATGGCAGGGTCAGGGATTGCTCTGGGGCCCTGGGGACTGTCCCTGTCACTCTGCTAAACACATGGTTAGAAAAAGCAAAAGGGCTCTGGGGAATAGTCTTGTCATCATCGACAACAGCACAACGTTTGAACGTTCTGCATTTCTCATCGGCACAAGCGGCTTCCCCAGGGCACACAAGACAAGCAGGTTTGGTGGGGCTGAAGTGCTTGAGTACTACCAGAACCAAATTCAGAGACTTGGAGGTAGGCACTTGGCTCGAAGCTGGCAGGGCCGAGCTGTCTCCCTTCACCCAGGCTTGCCTGTGCCACGGGGTCTTCACTTAGGAGCTCAGTCTGCCCAACTAGAGGCTGAAAATAACAGTGGCTGAAAGTGGGGTGACCGGCCCACCCCACAGCCGGATGGCAGAAAGTCCCCTGAAGCTCTCTGCTAAAAAGGCGCTAGAGGAAAACTCAGACACCACGATTCTTCCTAATAGAAGCTGTTCATAATCAAACTGTTCATTTACAGAGACTCTTAAATCTTTTCCGGGGGGGGGGGGCTCTAAATTGCAGGTCAGTGACGCTAAACATTTTTAAGCCCTAGGGAGCCCGCAAGCCTTTAAACGCCAGATTAAAAACCTGACCCACCCAACAAGGATGTGCATCTACAATGACCATCTTGACAAAAATCCAGCCCTTTCTGTTAGGCTGGCCCCGGGACACAGAGGCTCCCTAATAGCGCCTCAACACCCCGGTTCTGTCCCCACCAGATAGACACCATGTCATGGGCAGGGAGAGATGCCGCTAACGATGCTGTCAGCTGCACTAATGCAGGCCGAGGGAAGGAGCCTCGAAGCTGGTCTCTTCCCCTGTCCCTTTGGAATGGCTCATGCTATGCCCCAGTTGTGGATAGCGAGATGCTGAGCACTTCCTCTGAAAACTTGAGTTGAACATGAGAAGTTCTGCTGGTGCTCTGGTCGCCAGGGCCCTTTGTCCTTTTCCAAGAGATCTCCCATCTGCGATCTCATCTTACTTGCATGCTTTCTTACTCCGGCACGAAAGGTAAGTGCCAGGATTCTCTGGTTAAGAGATGAGACGAGGGTCTCCAGGGGCCACAGAGTGAGAAGCAAGGCCCGCGGGGCCCCAGAATGTCTGGTAGAACTGGACTTTAATGCTTATCTTCTGATTCCAGGTCCAGAGCGATTTCCTTCGGGTCTTTCTCCCACCTGGCCACCACTGAAGGAAGCTCTGATTGGATGGTCCGCTAGGATTTTGGTTTCAGAGCAGCGATGCTGCATGCAGCACTGTCCCCAGGCTGGGGTGCAGAAGCATTCAAGACTATGTGACGTGAAAGATACAGGAAAGGGAGGCGGGGGGTGACACCGAGAAGGTGCTCCTTGGCTCAGTAAGCAGAACAGGAACCCGATTCTGTGTCTGCTGGGCAGAGCCAGCATGGAGGCTTACTCCTCAGACATAATGCAGAAAGGGTGGATTCCATGAAAAGCCAAGGCCAGCTTCCAATCTGAAGAGCCCGCAAGCCTCTCTGGGGTTTTATGGAACCAGACAGGGAACTGTTCAACAGGGAGTGGGCGTGTCCCCTATTCACTCAGTTTCCAGAGGGAGATGATCTGGTCTGGCTAGGAGTTCAAATGGGATAGCCTGGGCTAAACAGAAGGTAGTACTGCACTGTCCTCCCGCTGTTCACTGATTTTCTCAAGCAGGCCCAGTAACATTGTGAGACTTGCTGTTACTGTGTTTGGCATATCGAATACGTCACAGGGAGCTTGCCAGGCTTTGCCATGTGGGCGAGACACTCTTGGTAGCTTGCCGGGCTCTCCAAGAGGGGCAAACAGAAGGTATTCTTTTTATTTTATTTACTTATTTATTTTCAAATATATGATACTTGGTGGTGCACAGGGGCTACTCCTGGCTCTGTGTTGGGGGCCGCTCCTGGCAGTGCTTGGGGGACTGTGGTACTAGCAGACAGAGTATGCACTCAGCCCACTAAGTTCTCTCCCAAGCCCTTGAAATGGTCTGATTTTAGAATCCAGTCTCTATGCTAGTAGAAAAAAAAAACACTCTTCTTCCTGTATTTTACTTGAGGGCAAAAAGGAGGGGTAGGGAAGGAGTTTATAAAGTACCTTTTATAGATAGATAATACCTATAAAACATATGCAAAGCCCATCAAAAGTCACTGTTGATTCCAGTATTAAACGCACACCAACTTCTGTGGAAAGATCTTGGAAGCAGGCTGATGGCATCAAAGCTGCTTCTACTCCTTGAATTTCGAATTCCAACTGGGTGACAATGTTCTACCAGGATCCAAGAAATACAGTTCATTTTCCCCACTCTGGCAAAAAGGCTATTGCTAACTAGGGCGTTCAACACATTAGACTTTTCCAACTTCCACTTGACTGACTGAGTAAGTGTATACTTACACCATCAAGAAAACAATAATTGCAAGGTAACAGCCACTTGCCAAATTCTACCAGAACCTTCAGAGGCTTCATCTGTTGGACATAAAGGTGACAGGTTTCTCAGATTTGTCACTTACCAAATCTCTCAAATTGATGATTTCAGACATTAGGAATTTCAAGAATATAGCTGCAATCTTTGACATCTGTGTTTAAGGGATTACAAGCTTTCTGCTAAGACTTGTCTGAGTGATCTGTTGAACAGTACGTGTGCGGCTCATTTTCAAAATTTTTGAAAGAGAATCTAAATCAGCCAAATGTTGAATTGTTTAAAATCAACTGACAAGAATAAGAGGGGCTTACCAAGATAAATATTCTAATGAGCTATAAATCCTGGAAATGGGATTTTAATTTGATGGGCTACCTAGAGGAAAGCAGCAAGACTGTAGCTGCTAAAATCTCAGTGAATGCTTGACTGCTAGCTAGCATGCATGCCAAGCGATTTACATTTTAGATCTTCTCAACAAGAGAAAGATTATGTTAAAACAAAGAAGTCGACAAATTTGAAAAGTGGAAAAGAACACTCCGGAACCTAACAAGTTGGATGCTTTCTTTTCCACTTGTCTGCTGTCACTGTCTAGAAAAGAAAAAGGACACAATAGAGACATTGGAGAGTGGAGGGTCTTTAAATGTCCACGTAGATGCTGAGAGAATTTGTTGAAAACTGCTTATGAAGGTGGCAGAGAGAATGAGCCCCATCCTATTATTCAATAACCATGTTTGTGATGCATCTGCATAATCTAACCATGCATAAATTAGTATGTGTAATACAACACTTATTTGCATAATAATAGCAAGTTAATAGATGCTTAAAGAGCAGAGACCAACACCACCTTTAAATCAGACAGGCCTCCAGGCAGTTTGGCCTGTACAGACCAAGATGCCAGGAAAACAGTGAGCTTCAAGCAGAGGGAAACAGTCAAACCATTCATTTTTCATCCCTCTGGACATTTCACTTATTTTCCCCCCACACACTGGGGAATCATTTTCAAATCACAAAATAGCTGTATATTTGAAATGCTAGCAGACTTTCCATAGTAAAACTCAAAAAGAAATGATCAAAATTACAGTCAGCAATTTTCTCATCACAGACTGATTTTTTGTTTATTTGTTTTGCTATGTTTTTTAAGTGGCTAGGACAAAGGGCAGATTTTTAAGAATATGTTCAAAATCATACCCCAGAACATTTTTTTTTTGTAGAGGTCCTTCTATTTGTTTGGCAAAAATAATGACCTTCCCTCGCTCTTTTTGCCCTTCATCTCAATCCTTTCATTCAAATCATTTTAATTGAATCCAAAAGCTCAAATAGTGCAGCCAGACCGGGCTGTGTGACTCCTGCACCCCCTGCCTAAACACAGGGATGGGCCGAGGGGAGGGACAACAGCACCAATGTCACACAAAGGAAGAGCGTGCTGATGGCTTTCACCCTTGCACAAAGAGGGAAAAAGCTGGAGTTTAAAAAAAATCAAAAATCAATGGAGACTTCTAAATGACTCCTTTAAGATATCACTTTTCAATTTAACAGGACAGATTTATTTGTGTGTGGCTCAAACGCTCACAATTGCTCTCTGCACCTTCATACATAGGAATGAATGTCACAGTGGCAAACGGCAGTAATGAACAATCTTACCTGAGGATATGGAAACCTCCCAAGAGCAAGCTGGGAAAGGAAATAATATTTGTCTAGTTATAGATTTGCATGCAGGGCAGACCTCCTTAAGAGAGACAACTACTAAATTTTAGAACTGTATCTGGCGCATATAAAAAGCCCACAGCCTCGACCGTACCGGCTAAATGATTGCTATAATTATATGAGCAGTTGTATTTAGAATGGACTTTTTCAGTGAACAACAGTACAGCCCCAGATAAAGATATTCTAATTGTAACAACCAATACACATCGCCCTTCTATCGTTTCTCCTAGGAATGTTCTCCATTCCCTGATACTCTGTACTGACATGTATGTGGGTTCTTCCAGACAGACATGACTATGGGAGGTGGCTGGCTTTCCCTCCCATTTGAAGGGGAACGTCTTCATTCTTTCTAGTACTCAGCTCTGTAGAATTTTCAGTTACAAGTAGTGAGGAAGGTTACGGGAAATGGCGAGTGGGTCATTTGAAACTGAAAAATGCTGCCACTGTTTTCATCTATTTGTTAGATTTTTTTTTTTTTGCTTTTTTTGGGTCACACCCAGCGACACTCAGGGGTTATTCCTGGCTCATGCACTCAGGAATTACTCCTGGCGTTGCTCGGGGGACCATATGGGATGCTGGGAATCGAACCCGGGTTGGCCGCATGCAAGGCAAACACCCTACCCGCTGTACTATCACTCCAGCCCCTATTTGTTAGATTTTTTAAAATATCATTTCCCATCTAATCTTAGAAGAAAAGAGCAACAGATCCTGTGTGTGTGTGTGTGTGTGTGTGTGTGTGTGGTCACAAGTGAATGGACTTGTGGAATTGTGAACTTGGAGCTCTAGGTCTAAGTCTGAAGTTGGGAAAGATTATGCCTAGACTTTTGGATGCCACTTGATCTGGTGAATAGTGCTAAGTATTTCTAGATCAGTCACTTAATTTGGTCTCTAGATTCTTCATCTGTGAAAATCAAATGATTCAATGGAGATGATCAACATGAAGCAGTAAGATCAAATTTACCTAGCATATCATAAATTTTTTTTGTGGGGGGGCCCTAAGCAGTTCTCCAGAGGGTCCTGAGGACAACACAGTGATCTGAAAGCCAGCTGTCAGGGCCCATCCAGGGCCACCTTGATGGGTCATACTTGGTGCTTAGGGTCCTCCAGGGCTACACCCTGCAATTCTTCGGGACTCTGGGACATTATGGGGGTCTGAACCTGGGTTGCCCCATGCAAGGCAAGTGCCCCCCACCCCTTGCCTCATGCTGTTTCTCCAGTTTCTCCATAACCACAGTGGTAAGACTTTGAGACTCCATAATGCTGTCAAATCCTCTGGCCCGATGTTGTTCTAATTTGTGACTACATTCCTCATAGAATCAGGGGACTGGGAAGTTGGAATGGATCCAAGGGAACATTGACCCACTTTAGAGATCAGAACTTGAGTTCTCCCCCACACAGGAGAAACCGAGAAACTGATTCCAGATCTGTGACTTTACCAATGTACTTTCCACTAATTTTCTAGATCTGGGGAAGTTGTGCGTTTATTTTGATGATATTGGGCACTGCTTGAATGTTTCTGAATGCATCTTCTGAAATAGTATTTCTCTCCTTACTTTTATTTATGACCTTTTGGGCCATACCAGGTTGGGGTCAGGCCTTTCTCCTGGCTCTATTCTTAGGGATCACTCCTGATGGGATTCAGGGGACCATATGGGATGCTGCAGATTGAACCTGGGTTGGCCATGAGCAAGGCAAGCACCCAACCGGCTGTATTATCACTCCAATTCTCTGGAATTACACTGAGAATCAACTCAAGTAACATAACAGCATCTGTTTAATCTTTCGAGGAGTACATCTTATCCTGAATTCAAAATTATATATATTTATTCATCACATGACAACATCAAAAAGAGCCACCACTATTTAGATATCTGTCTTTTTCTATTGATTGGGTGACTGACTGATTGTTATGCTTGGACTACCTGGTGAGTTTCATGCCCTTAACTCATTTCTTGTGGACTTAAGAGCCTACTGTTTTTCATTAATATACTATCATCATTATATTTGGAAAATATTACCCTTGGCAACCTATTCAAGTGTGTGATTATGAATGGCCCAGTATTTTGTGCTCAGGGATCAGCAACTGGCATTGCTCAGGAGGCCAGATGAGATTCCAGGGATTGAACCAGGGTTGGCCTTGGGCAAGCAAATGCCCTACCACTGTACCATCACTCTGGTCCCTCAATCTAGAACATTTTATCTCATTTTATAGACACTGGGTCATTTACAATTGCACACTGAATAGTTGCCAGGGTATGGACCAATTCCGCCCATATCTTAGCAGCTAAAGAAACACATCCCACACAGTGACTCATCCTAGGGGGTGGAGATACAGTTGGTGGGGGAGCACGTGTTTCACACTTTCACACCCCAGGTTCAGTCCCCCACATGCTCCCTACCTGTCCCCCCAAAACGGCTGGCTAGTGGCAGCTATTATTACTGTTCCCACCCTCCCCTGCAGTTAAAGAACTAAGCAGTACTAAACAGAAGCGAGTTCTGTTTCACAAAGAAGAGTGAAGAAGGTGAAAAGTGCAAAAATGCAACTTCTTCCTACAAAGCCTCAGATTCTCAGGTCTTCACCGGGCTTGGTGAGGCAGTGCCCGGAGACCTGGGAACAGCCTCATCCACCTGCTCCTGGCCCCTCCGGACTCACCGCAGGTAGCAAGGACAGAGACACCATCTGTTCCCTCGGACAGACACCACCATGCACAGGAACAGAGACAAGACAGGCTGCAGGCCGGGGAGGGGGTCACTCAGTAGATGAGGGGGGTGTCTCCGCTCTGCCTCACTGCTCCTGGGACTGGTTTCACTCTGGGGCTCTGTCCCCAGATCACCTGGGCTCTCGGGAGGGCCTGTCCACTTCATCCTGGGGAGCCAGCAGAGTTTCCAAGACATGGTGCAGGTCTGACCCCTTCGGGGTGAGAGTCTGGATGGGGAAGGGATTCCCCCATCTGGGCCCAGAGCAACCCAGCATGCCTCTCCTTTTTATACACCCCTCCCCCGCCCCGACACACACACACACACACACACACACCGACACCAGGCTGCTCCTGCGGCAGACCTTCACCCACTTCTGTGGTACCTCCAGGCTGGCCCTGAGAGCGGTCATTTCTAAGGCCTGGGCAGGGGGTGCTGCCATGGGCTGTCCCTGTCCTTCCAGGCTTAATGGAGCTGCAGTGTTTATGTTCCGCACTATTTATCTTGTGGCAAAACAGAAGCAAATAGAAAGGCAGGCCCTGAACCTTTTCATCAAGTTCAATTAGGAGAAGGTAGAAAAGGAAAAGGCCCCTGCACAGAGACGGCGGTGTGAGGGATGCGTTCTTCACGGGGCTGTCAAAAATCCAAACGAACGCAGCTCGCTGCCTGACATGGGAGCACATATGCTGAGCGACTGTTTCAGAGACAGACGGACCCGGGGCCATGCTGTATCTTTTACCCCTACTGATCTATTAATCTACTTGCATTTCCCCGTTTTTATTGTCAAGGTATTATAAATTAGGAAACTTACAAAAGAGAGTATGTAATCTTCTCCGAAATGGCCTGCAGATATGTCACTGTACTAAATGTGTTTCAGATTTAATGAAGCTTTAATGTCCTTTTTAATTTTGCCTGTTTCTGTATCACCAGGGGTCGGGCAAGGCAATCAGCACTCAAGAGGGTGGTTTGGTTTAAAACTAGGAAAAAACTCATTTGCTTATGAGTTGCACTGTATTTTCTTAATTAAATTTACTGAGTAAAATGGTTTAAGTTCAGCCAACCAATGACCTTTGTATGTAGATTTAGATTTATAAATAGGTTAACAGTTAAAGTAAAGAAAAAGAAAAAAAGGGAATCACAACAAAGCAAACAGATTAGGGCTAAGCCAATAGAAATCTTTACTGTCTTTATCATCTTTACAAAAGAAGCATTTAAATAGAGGCAGCTTAAGTCCGGTTGGCTTAAAAAAAGTATACTGAAAAATGTGGACATACATGAGCACTGGCAATTCATCAAATACTACCCTCGCATCCTTTTTCATTCCCAGGAGGGGGGCGACTCATGTCATAAAAGATATGGAGAAGCTTTATTTATTTTGGGGTGGTGGTGGTGGTGGCTGCAGAGATGGGGGGAGGGAGAAGATTCTAGGAATGCTAAATAAAACGCTGCATTTTAAATTCCACATGCTAAAGATTCAGCAAATTGCTAGCGAGGGTTGTGAGACATTTACGAAGAAAAAGGCAGAAAAAAAACAATGGTCTGAAAAACACGGACCAGGTGGTGATACATTGAAGTCATAGTAAACACCATCATTTCACTGTACACCTAGGTCTTGCCCCTTGCTTCATCTTCTTCATCAACCTCTTTAGTTAGCGCCATTTGAAAATGGTGGCTTTCAGAATTGAGATAGCAAACTTATGTGGAAGTGTGATCTTAGCAGTCTCAAATAGGTAACCACTGCGTGATGAGAACCTTTGTGTTTTAACAACAACAACAAAATCTGGGTGTGGGGCTGGAGCAATAAGGTAAGGCATTTGCCTTGCATGAGGCCAACCCGGGTTTGATCCCCAGCATCCCATTTGGTCTCCTGAGCACCACCAGGGGTAATTCCTGAGTGCAGAGTCAGAAGTAGCCCCTGTGCATTGCTGGGTGTGACCCAAAAAGAAACAAAAGAAAACAAACAAACAAACAAAAAAACAACAACAACCAGGGTGTAAGGGATGTATATATCAAGCAATAAAAAGGGCTCCTGTTGTTAATAAAAATAGTGCCGGAAAGTCCAATGATAAGCAGAAACATAGAGAGAGCTAGCAAGCAGAAGGCGGGACACGGATTCAGGAGATGCTCCTGGCAGTGACAGTCGGAGTATCAACAACGCAGTTAAGTGGGAGAGTGAAATGCACAGCTATACGAAGTGCACTGTTTTTCTTTAATTCTTCATTTAGACATGTTCTATGTTTCTTGGCATAGCTGCAAATTGAAAATAAGCATTTTCGATATAGCGAGTGAGAGAGCTGAAGGAGGACTTTATCGTCTGAAATGTTCTAAAATTTGCTCTTAATTACCTTGTGCACATTTTACACAATTAAATTTCCATCTCAGGATTCTGCATTTAGATGGTACACTGCAGTTAAACCTTCCTTTCCTAGAAATGCTGCCGTCATGGTGGAACATTCAGACACAGGGAAACTTTTAAAAATCAGACTTAACTACTGGATTACATAAAATTCCCTAGGTGAGATTTTATCCCAAGAACAATTTACACAGTGCTAGAGAGAGGAAGAGAGTTTAAATCATCCGAAACTATGCTGGTGAGAAGCCATAATAAATATTAAATACCTCAAAAATCTACCCTAAGATTTTACTTTCCTTCCCATGTATCAATTTCACTGCCCTCTCCTCGAAAGGTTTAGAAACAATCCAAAGGATATAACAGCAATTTACCAGTGTTAAAGTGCTTGAGAGGTTAAACTGACAACAAAGAACATTGAAGCACAAAAGCGTCTTGAAGTAGGGTTTCAATTAAATGTGGAGGATTTAGTAATGCGGGGACCAGGAAAGGGGGAAAAAAAAAGAGTTACAAATTAATTTAATCTTCTGCCTATAGTTTGCAGCTGCACTCCGAAGTGTCTGGGGCTTAAAGACAAAGCCCTGAAAGGTCTCCGAGTGAGGGAAGCTTCAATTTTTAATGTATAACGCCATTAGCTGATAACTTGTGGAGTCTCCAACCCCCGCGGAGGGGCATAAGTGCGAGTAACAGAGACTGATGAAGTGACATATTTGTTCACGTCGAGAACTATGAGGAAGAGGGTTATTACTAACACCAGCAGGCCCAACAGAAATATGCCCTAATAACCTTTGGGACCCTCCGCGTTATCAGTTCTCACTACATCAAATATATTAAAATCAAAACCTAATTCCCTTTAATTAAAGACAATTAGTTTGTTTTTACTAGGATCGTTTTAAACTGGCTCTGTATGAAATGCATCGCAAATTAAAGATGGGGTAATAAATGGAGCGAGAGGCTCGGTGACGGCCACCTTTCTGCCCGTGATGGCAAAGACGGGTTGGTCATCTGGTCCTGTCTCACGCAGAATGGCAACGAAGCACTTGTGTGCTGGGAAGAATCCAGTAGAACCTGCATCTCTTGCTCTTTATCACCTTCCACTTCTCTTCCTTCACCTGACTCTTTCTCATAAACTCTTCGGATTTCTTTAACACAAACAGAACTATGGCCCAATGGAGGCATCAGAAACTTACTTAATTTTGCCCAAAGTCACACTGTTGGTTGGTGGCATACTGTCAAATCATTACGCACTCTGGTCTCCAGGGATCTTGGCATAATGACAAAAGACTCTGCGCCCAAAGGCCCCAGACCCTGCCAGAGCAGGGGGCGAACACTGGCAAGGAGTTCCTAACACCAGGTCAGAGGGTCAGTCCGAGAGATCACGTAAAAAATAATGTTTTATTTATAAAATAAGGAGTTTGAATATGAGGTTCCCTTCAGCAGTGCTTCAAAGCCTGAGCCAAGAATACTCATCCTCATCAGAGCCTGCCGATAACCCAAAATTTCATTTTAACCTCAGGCGTGCAAACATAGGAACCCCACCTCCCCTCCGCCCCCCAAATCCTCTAGTGAATCAAGAGCTTTTCTATCACTCAGATGCGATCCCACAGATTACTACTAATAATGGAGAAAAGACACCACTAAAATCAAAGGTTTCTAATAGAGTATTGGGGTTTGGGGGGGGGTTTCTTTTGTTTTTAAGTTAGAAATAGGCTTATTATTGTGGACACTTAAAGGGGCAGAGGGCAGCAGTAATTCCAAGTACAATATCCTAATGCTGTCCCTTTAATTGCTTTATTTGTTCTACTGTTAAAAATGATTGCTTGCTGTGGTCTAACCAGGAATGCTGAAAAACATGATACATTGAGGTCTCAACCTGGGCAAACTGTACCTAAACTTACACTTTATTGCAGCTTAGTTCACAATCTTCACCTAATATAGGGTTATATCCCAGTGCAGCAGGAGGATAAATCATCCTGGAATATTACTCCGGCAAAGTTTAGCTGTGACTGGAGCATATGTGCTTTCGAGCCACTGAAGCAAAGGCCCATAAAATACACTAATTACTGGAAGTTATGGTCACTGAGTGATTGATAGCGCTCTGCAAGGCAACTTCCTCATTTCCAGCTCTTCTGAAGGGGCTCATCCGCCACAGAGCAATTATTAATTCATGACCCACCCCTCAGGCACTAGCACCTTTACTTCTAATTCTCCTGCTACCAAACTACTGCTACAGCTGGACACTGTCTTCCTTCATCCTGATGGCTGGGTAAGGATGATAAAAAGTAGATTTCATGCTAAATGCTATTGTTTTGAATCTTTAAACGGAGCTTGGTATTTCGAACGCTGCTGTCCCAAACATATAATTCTCCTTCTTCTCCCCAATGTGATTTCTTCACTGGCATCATTTTCTATTTTTCCCCCCCTAAAAAAATTCTGTGTACACATGAGTGTGTGTCTATGGATGCGTACATGTGAATATATGAATTTGTCAGTGTGTGTCATTGATCAATCTGTCCAAACTACATTAGGACAGAAACCCTAAAGGAATACATCTTTGGTTGAATACTCTGGTTCAGATGCAATATATAATTTCAACAAAACTATTAGGTAAATGTGAGGTTGCTAAGTGATTTTTAAGCAAATCTGAGGAATCTTCTGTTTAAAAGGCCAACTTTGGGGGGAGCAGACTGATGGGACAGCAACCTTGCCTTGCAAGCAGCTGACTTAGGTTCCATCCACAGGGTTCTCCAAGACCCACCAGGAGGAATCCTGAGTGCAGAGCCATCCCTCAACATCATTGGGTGTGACCCAAACCCCCCTTGCCCCAAAAGAGACTCACTGTGGGGGCCAAGTGATAGTGATAGTTAAGGCAAATGCCAGCCTTCCAGTCAATCTGGATTTGATTTCAGGCATGATAGGACCTCTCATGCATTGTTGGGATGGATCCCTGGAGACCCCCAACATAGCCAATGTGGTTCTAGATGTCCCTGAAGCCAGAGGGGTGTCCCAGCTGGTCCCTGGAACCGTAGGTTGTAGGCGGCACCACATTCCCCAGTCCTAGCATTTAGCCACCAGCCTCATCAGCTGAGCAGCATGGTAAATGGCCCCCAGGCCCTGATTATGGGGGGGGGTCCCTCAAAAAAAATCAGACCCTATAAAGTTTATAGCTTTGAAGATACCCTAATGGTTCCACACTGACTTCTATCAGTAGCTCCACTCAGAGCAATACAAATGAAGACTTGGGGTGCAGGGATAAATCTCTAAGCTACTCTCAGGGCCAGGGGCTTCTCTGACGGTGCTTGCTGCTGAAAAACTCTGAGTGGGCCTGAGGAAAGTTCATTCATGAGGGATAAAAGTCAACATGGTGGGGCTGGAGCGATAGCACAGTGGGTAGGGCATTTGCCTTGCACGCGGCCAACCCAGGTTTGATTCCCAGCATCCCATATGGTTCCCTGAGCACCGCCAGGAGTGATTCCTGAGTGCAGAGCCAGGAGTAAGCCCTGTGCATTGCCGGGTGTGACCCAAAAAGCAAAAAAAAAAAAAAAAAATAAATAAAAAAATAAAAAAAAAAAGTCAACATGATACTTTTCTTTCTTCCCCCTCCCCCACCTTTTGGGTAACACTCGGTGATGCACAGGGGTTACTCCTGGCTCTGTAGTCAGGAATTGCTCCTGGTGGTGTTCAGGGAACCATATGGGATGCTGGGAATCGAATCTGGGTGGGCTGCGTGCAAGGCAAACGCCCTACCCGCTGTGCTATCACTCTAGCAACATGTTATTTTTCTAATTAAAAAATAAATAAAAAGAATGCTTTTCAAATTTTTTTGTCTAACTCACAATGCAGTATAATAAAGTAATCAGGGTAGCATTCCTGTCCTGGAGTTCGGATGGCAGCACACGGACAGACCGCGCTCCAGTTTCCATACCCTTTTTTCAGGGCTTGTTCAAATCGTCCTTCCTCTTCTGTCCGTAGTCAATCCCCAGAAGACATTTTTTTCTTTTAGTTTTTTGTTTGTTTGTTCGCTTTTTGGGTGACACCTGGAGCTTGGAGGCCACGTCTGGTGACCCTTGAGGGAAAAGGCGGTATCGGGGTGCAAACTTGGGGCTCCTGCATGCAAAGCACATGCTTGTGACTCAAAAGATAAATTTTAGGACAAAATTCATACCAGTCTTAATGGATTACTGCTCAGCTCAAGACGAAATGTGGCATTGTTGTGACAACACAGAACTGAAGTGCGTCATGTTAAGTGAAGTCAGAGGAGAAAGATCAAGACTGGGGGATCTCACATATATGTGGTCTAGAGAGAAAGCAAGGAAAGAGACTTGTTCAGTGAGGAAGAACCTCCCGCTCTGACCACGGAACGGAGGTGTGGGTGGTGGGAAGGGTTTTGTGGATAGTCGGGGTGGGGTGGGGATACTGATGAGTTAGGGGTGGGTGTGATGTGGTAATACTGCACCCCTGAGACTTACAAATATTTGCACTTAAATGCAACAACCTTCACACACTTCCCTCTTATTGTGGTGGGAAGGTACTCGGCGGTAGGATTGGCGTTTGAATATTATCTGTAATGAACTACTGTGAACAACTTTTATGAAAAGAAAAATATATATATAAAAAAACCACACCCCTCCCTATCCAAAGAGTGTGTCACTGGTCTGTGTCACTGGACCCTGGCTGGGGGACAGTCCCTGGTGTACCATGCCTTCCCCTCCATCTCTGATCCCTCTTCCATTTGAAATTGCTTAGGGGGAATCTCCAGGTCCTAAGCTTCTCCAGATATTTCCCGACACCAGAGATAGCAGTGTGCATTAGGTCGACAACAAGCACTTGTTGATTCTGCTAAGCTCTCTGATGGCGCCGGCACCTGGAGCCTGGATGGCCTGGCGTTGTGCGGCCTGCTCTGCACGCTCCAGGACCTAACAGCTACGCTGACCTCAGCACCATGGTCTCAGAGGCCTGACCGCAACGGCCCTCCGACACGGCATTGCTTAGATCACTGTTTCCACATGGTTAGTTAAGCCGTCGGGTTCATTTAGAGGCTTGTTTCTCATTAAAGACTAAGGGTTGAAAAACACAAAATGAAACAAGAGCTAACTGCCCCAAGCCCATCACCTGTCCCTGACTTTAATAACCATTTCAAGGGGCTGGGGAGCTAGTGCAGGGGTTAAGACACTTGCCTGTCATGTGACTGACCCTGGTTTGGTCCCAGGCACCACAGTAGGTCTACAGATCCCCACCAGGAGTGATCTTTGAGCACTGCTAGGCATGGCCCCCAAATGAAACAAAACAATAGTTTCAAGTCTCATAGTGAGAGGAAATGCTGCTGTTTCTGGGAGTGTGTGAAGTGCAGACCCCTGGTGGAGGCAATCCCTGGATCTAACTGGGGGTGGGGAGGGACTCTACCCTTTCTAATTTTTTAGTTTTTGGTTTTTTGGGTCACACCCAGATGTGATGAGGGCTTATTCCTGGATCTGTGCTCAGGGATCACTCCTGGAGGGCCTTGGGGGACCACATGGGAGGCCCTGGAGTGAACCTGAGCTGGCTGTGTGCAAGGCCAGGATCTCTCCCTGTTGTGCTACTGCTCTAGCCTCAAGCACCTCCCTTTCTAAACAGCTCCCAGGCTGTTGCCTCCTCTGGGTTCCTAAGAAAAGCCTCAACACTGGAGGAATCCTCTCAACTCCCTTCTCTCTTCAGACATTTCAAAGTCGAGGGCAGCATACCAGAGTACCAGATTCACATGCAAGGCCTCCGATGCAGTGTGGTCACTCCTAAGAAACAGAAGAAGGAGGAGGAGGAAGAGGAGGGAGCTATAGGGAGCTGTGGCCCCCAGGGCACCATGACATGGACACGGGCAGAGGAAGCCACCTCAGACCCTATTCCAGTGCTCTCCAGTCATCTGGACCTGGGGATGCCACATGAAACAGTGGGGTCCACCTAGGATTTCAGACCCCTGGAAGCCGGGGTGAGGGTATGTCTATTTGTTTGACTTTATTTAAACACTGTGGTTTACCAAGTTGTTTACAAAACAGTTGTTTCAGACATTCAGTGTTCCAACACCAATCCCACTGCCAGTGTGACCTTCCCTCACTCGCACCTCGTGTTTCTCACCTACCTTCAAGTCTGACACAGACTGAACAGGCACAATAGAACTTATTTTATATGGCATGTTACTGAAAAATGGCTAATGAAATTATTGAAAAAATATTTCAGTAAAAGTTGAGGCACTGTCCTCCCATTGTTCATCGATTTGCTCGAGCGGGTCCAGTAACGTCTCCATTGGAGACTTTGTTGTTACTGTGTTTGGCATATTGAATATATCATGGGTAGCTTGCCAGGCTCTGCCGTGCGGGCAAGATACTCTCGGTAGCTTGCTGGGCTCTCCGAGAGGGGCAGAGGAATCAAACTCAAGTCGGCCATGTTGGCCACTTGTAAGGCAAACACCTTACCACTGTGCTATCGCTCCAGCCCAAGGAAAACTAATGGATAACATTTATAGATATCAAGGATTAAACACCAGATAAGCAAGTTTTCCTATGTTTCATTATCTCTAACATCTTCATATATTTGAATACTCAGGATGACGTTTTTCAAGCACAATCAGCTTGGGGGCTTATCTGAAATTTATACTATTCCCTTATTTTCAGCTATGTGACTTCAAAGAACAAATAAACTAGAAAACCTAGCTTTATTCCTGGATCAATTTATTTTAAAAATATTTTTGATCAAGATTATATGGTTTACAATGCTGTTAATAATGGTAAAAGACAGCATTTTGATTTTGTTCTCATGCTTGGAACCCAGTGATTCTCAGACATAGAGCCCAGGGATGAATCTTGTGGGACTCAGAAGACATTATGTGGTTCCAGAGATCAAACCTGGATCCATTACATGCAAGACCCTACCTGAGGCACTATTTGTTCATCCTTTCTAAATCAATTTAAATTATTACTATAACTGTTACTGGTAATTTTTAAATTTATAGATAGATGTCATAAAATACTGAAAACGTTCGAGATTACTTGTTGAAATATCACTTGATCACTTGACTTCCCATTAATCATCGATTTGTTCGAGCAGGTGCCAGTAACATCTACATTTGTCCCTGTTGTGTGCTAGTGTAGCCCAATGGCATCTGTTCATTTTAGGGACACGAAGAGCCTCAAACCGATCATTCAGGGTCTTGACAAAGAAGTCTGACCAT
>JAOXYA010000001.1:1900019-1912646 GCA_028565675.1 Sorex palustris
TCAGGGCTAGGATGAAGGAGACGTTACTGGGGCCTGCTCGAACCAATCGACGACTAACAGGATTTTTGTGATTTTTTTTTTGTGAAAGTCTGAAAAGATGGAGCCTCAAAGATTTCTTCAGGGCACATGAGCTGGAGTAGAGCAGAGCTGACCCTCTGCCAGGAGGAGGTAGATGTTTCTAGAATATAATAGAGTGGAAGTGTATTCCACGTATTCCCCACAAGGGAAGCGTAGCTCAGGGTCAGAGGCAACAGCAGTTTCCGTACGGTCACTGAGAACGTTTCTTGGGCAGAGGAAGAAGGATGCTACCCATGTAGAGCAAACAGCAGTATTCCATGGATTTCTTTATTTATTCATTAACTTTGGTCTTCCCAGCAGTGCTGGGGCCTCTGGGTCTCCTGGAAGCACTGGGACCAACCAGACCAGCGAGTATAAGGTCTGAGACCAACAACACACGGTTGCCGGAGTCCAGCAAGGCTAAGTCACCACGCGCCCCCAGAGGGGTTTGGGAGCCTCCAGGACTACAACCGGTGACGTTCTTGGGGCCCTGAAGTGCCAGGGATCAAACTTGAGGCCTTGCACATGTAAGACATGAGCTCAGTCTTCCGTGCCCTCTCTTAAACTACCATGTATTTATTTAGGTTTTGGAGCCACACCTGCAATCCTCTGGGCTTACTCTTGGCTTTGTACTCAGGAATCACTCCTGGTATTTGGGGGACCCTGCTGGGTACCGGGGATTGAACTCGGGTCAGCCTCATATAAGGCAAGCATCCTGCCTGCGTACTGGCCCCCATCCTAAATGTATTTATTTTTAATTGCTAACGGCTAATGTAGAACTCCCCAGAAAAACTCTCGGTCGAAACAAGAGAACTCATAAAAAGCCTTTAACTTGTGGTGTGACTTGTCTGCCAGTGACCTTACGTGACACGTGGAATACACTCCCCACCTACCCGGAGATGCTTTTCTAAGCCATGGGCCTGGCTTTCATCATCTAACACATCATTCAAACCACTTCAATAAAACAGTGATCATGCTGAAGAGGGGTCTCAGAGGGCCAGATGACACTCCAATTAACCAAGCATATCAAGCCAGATTGTTCTCTGCCTGCACTCGAGAGACGGCCGTGAAAGAAAGCAAACGAAGGCAACGAGAGCCAGCAGCTGAGAGAAAGGAACAAAACAGAGTTGCTAAAGAAGCAGCTTGGGGAGAAACGGCGTTTACTCACTCACCAGTGGCCTCAATCAGGTTTATCCTGACCCTCTGGACAGAATTACAAGCCAGAACAAGCGCTTGTAGCACACGCACTCAGGGAGAAAAAGAACATTCCAGATTCCAGGCCCTGCTCTGTAGGACTGAGGCAGGACACCGCATATGCAAAGCAAAGAGACGGTCTATTTCATTTAATTATTTTTGCTTTTTTTTGGGGGGGGGTCATACCCAGAGATGTACAGGGGTTACTCCTGGCTCTGCACTCAGGAATTACTCCTGGTGGGTTCTCGGGGCACTATATGGGATGCTGGGAATCGAACCCGGGTCAGCCACATGCAAGGCAAATGCCCTCCCCGCTGTGCTATCGCTCCAGCCCCTCATTTTATTTTTTGTGACCCAAGAGGACCCTACTTAAAACCCTCCATTTTTTTTTTGCCAACCTCACAGTTTTCTTCCCATCTGCAAACTTCTGTCATAATTTCAGTGGTACCCAAAAAACATGAATCAGGTGATTCACCGAGAAAAGCAAGAGTGGTACTCTCCACAGGTCCTTCTAAAGGCAGGAGCTGAGCAGCGAAGGGCAGGAAGACAGGGATGCTCGTGTGAATGTGGTACAGTGACTCCACACGCTGAGCAACTCAGGGAATCTCCATCCTTGGGGAAACAAAGCCCCAATTCCGTGCCAGGTGTCTTTACCAAGATTGGCCATAAGAACTGGGACAGCAGTGATGGTTCTAAGTAACTGCGCCCCTGTAAAGATCACCCTGTCCACCAAAGGAGAGCCCGCCTTCTGCAGGTGGAACAGATACTCCGGGCAGGCCGATGCTTCTGGCCTGTTCAGTGTGGTAGCCTTGCTAGAGGTCCTTGATTCTTTCTCTTCTTTTCTTAGGCATTTCCACACTGATCCTCTCATGCAGGCCCAAGAAGTGCAACTGTGCGGATGGAGCCAGAGTACGGCAGGGAGGCTCCTGCCTGGGTGATCCCTAAACAGAGCCAGGGTAAACCCTGGGCATTGCCAGGCATAGCACACTCCCTGCCCCCCACAAAACCTCATAAAATAAGAGCCCTCGCAAAGGGTGTCTTCCCCACTGCGAAGCGAGCCCCCTACCTCCACTAGACATGGCAGTTACTTTTGTCTGGTTTGGGGACTAACCTCCTGAGAATGTGATACATTTAAAGATCTGAACTGAAAACCAAGAACAGAACCCAGAAGAAGTCACATCTCCCCAACCTGGAAGGCTGCTGGTCCCCAGGTGGGGCTGTATTCCCCTTCTGTGTGTTGGGGGTAACATTCAGCACTAACCTGGGACCACTCTTGGTCATTTGAGTAATTCCATCCTCCCTCCCCCCACCCCCACCCCACGAGCCTTTTTTGTTTTGGTTTTCAGGCCACACCCGGTGATGCTCAGGGCTTATTCATAGATCTGTGCTCAGAGATCACTCCTGATGGGGCTCGGGGACCATATGTGGTGCCAGAGATGGAACCTGTATCAGATGCACGCCAGGAAAGTGCCCTCCCTGCTCTACTTTCTCCAGACTCGATTCTTCCCCTTCCTTAGGGCTATGTTCATCTTCCTCACTTCTCTCACTTCCCAGAGCTGCCTACACTGGCATCGACACGCCAATCCCCCTCCCCCCCATCTCGCCCGCAGAGGGGGCTCACTGAGGAGCCTGTTGGAGGTTACCAGACTCTTTGCTTGAGGCATGCATGCACCTGTCTGTGACACTTATTTACTTTATTATTATTATTTTTAAAATTTTTATTAGTGAGACATCATGAGGTTGTCTGTGACATTTAATGGCACATTTCTGTGGACTGTGCATGGCTCTCCCCGGGGATGGAGATATATCAGCGAAAGGACGGGGCAGGGGGAAAGAGGCCAGCGGGAAAGAGGCCAGCGGGAGCCCTGTCGCCTAGACTTCAAAGGACCCTTTGACTTCTGCATCCCCAAACCTCAGAGAGGGCTCAGGAGTTCATAAGATCAGACAGAGGGCTTCATGGAAGATGGCAGGAGTAAGAATTTGAGGTCCATGTCACAGGGTGTGGGCTGGTATGGCACTTGCGGAAACAGCTTCTGCTTTGGCCCTGAGTTTTCTTCTTTCTTGTTCCTTTATTATGGTCTCCCTGGGGACAGAGGGACTTGAGCACTTGGAGGAAAGCATCTGAACAATGACAGTGAAATGGTCCCTAAAGGAGTCCTAGCACTGCTAGGGGGACACAGACCTACTGTGCTTCCTACAGTCCCTTCCCTGAAGATGCTAACAAATAGGTTCAATGAACTTTATTTTTGCGTTTTTCCTATAGTTCAGGGAAGTTGAGTCTGAGTAAATTTTCTTGCAAATTCAACTGCATTGATTTATGCACTGCAAAAACCAGACAAGTATTTGACAGCCGCCACCCCCACCATCACCCTGCCCACCTCACCCAACCAGGTAATAAAACTGTAATGGCAATTCTAGCCCGGATCTTATTTAAAGATGCCTTCCTATATATTTCTTCAAAGTCTTTATATGAATCAATGACTGTAGGAAACAATTCTTGAAGCATGGCCGAGAGTTGAGGCTGTACTCTGCTGTAAAGCTCAATTTGGCTCTGATGTCCCTCTAACATGAAGTGTGGGCCTTGCCTTGCAGGTGATGGTCACTGTGTAGAAACCTCAGCCTAGAGCTGTCATGGGGCGACGTGTTGCACATAAGCTAAAGTCCATTCTAAACACAGCTGGGAAGAGTTAGGGCAATAAACGCACGTCCGTGAGACACCACCATTCTATCACACCCTCCTTCCAACATGGGACAGGGCTACACTGGAACCAGAGGGTTTGTGCTTCCCTTTGGGTCACGTGTGGCAAGGTGTGAGTTGCACAGGGGCGAGTTGGGCTCTGGGCTCTGGCATCCCCGCTGTACTGCAGTGCTCTGGGGACCACATAGTGCTGGGGCTCGAACCCGGGCTGGCTGCATGCAAGGCAAACACGAGTCTATAACCCATGTAGACTGTCCCTCAGTAGTTTTTTTTTTCTTTTTAAACAAACATATAGAACCTATACAAATAGGTTGAACTTTTTCCTGGTCCTCATGCACACATGATGTGGGTGCTATGGGGTTCCATCTGGGACCCAGGGCTGCATCTAAGGTCAGCACCTTTGGGTGTTCTGTGGGCATTCCCACCAGATTTCACTGCTCAGCCAGTTCATGTTGTCTCTCTTAGAGCAGATTCTCCAGATTTTGTGTGTATTTAAAAAAAAAAAAAGAAACTCCCACCAGATTTCACTGCTCAGCCAGTTCATGTTGTCTCTCTTAGAGCAGATTCTCCAGATTTTGTGTGTATTAAAAAAAAAAAAAGAAACTCACCCAGGGGTGGGGGGGGGCTGGAAATTATCCAGGAAATATGTTTGCAATGCAGAGTCTTAAAGATCTGAATTTAATTGGCATTGGGTGGAGTTCAGTAATCTCTATTTTTAAATAGCAAAAAGGAATCCCAGGATCAGGTAAAGGGGTTAGAGGGGAAAAGAGAAATTTTTTTTTTTAAAAAAAGGATGCCTTGCATGCAAGAGGCATGGGTTGGATCTCTAGCACTGGAAAAAAGAAAGAAAGAAAACAAAAACCCAATACTCCAGTTAAGTTCATATAAGAATCCATGAGAAATAACAACTCAGGTGGGACAGTTCTCTAGCTAGCCAAGAATATCAAAATAAAGACTTCAGAGTTAAATACTGTGTATATACACACTTAACATGGGAATTGCTTATTTTAATAAAACAACAAAAACCCCAACAACTTCATTCCCAATATAGCATATTAGTACAGACGTATATAGAAGCATCTGTTAGTAAGCAACATACCTCCATGAAAGAGATTCCTAAGCTCCAGACATCAGAATGGATTCCATACTGTTCCCCTGAAATTCTTTCAGGCTGTAAACAAAGATGGAATCTTATGAGTCAATGTCAGCTGCTCGGGGAAACATGAAAACACTGTGCTTGAACAGGGCACCAGGCACACTTGCAGGAGCACTTTAAGAAGAGCAAAATAAGTCTATGTGTATGTCTACATGTCTCCTTTACATCATACACTCATATTACATATTAATATTACACTCATCACAAAGTGCCGGTGAGGAAATCTTTATAATTCTCTTATTCCGGAAGAAAAAAAATTAGAGCAATTTAGAGGAGAGAAATAATTTAGGCAAAATCCTAAACTAGTCATGAGCTTAAACTTGAACTCAGGTCCTCTACAGCCAAGTTTGGTGGTGTTAGCTGTGGAGTTATAATCTATACACTGTGACCAAGTGTTTCCCTCTCGAATTGGACAGACGGTTCTCGTGAACTCAAGATTCATGTATTTTACTTGCACCATGAGACCGACACACTGCTAACTATATTCAGAAAGTCATTTCCCTTTTATATTTTTTAAAATTTTCCTCCAGAAAGAATTTCAAGCTTTAAAAAAAACCGAGACTTCAAGAAGGGTACAAAGAACATCCATATTTCCTTTCTGGCTACGAGTCCAAAAAGGAATTTTTTTTTTTTTGCATTTTTGGTCACACCCAGCGATGCACAGGGGTCACTCCTGGCAGTCCTTGGGAGAGCACATGGTATGCTGGGAATTGGACCCGGGTTGGCTGCATGCAAGGCAAATGGCCCACCCGCTGTGCTATCGCTCCAGCCCCTACAATTTCACATTTTATCTGATGGTAAGAAATAGTTTAAAAGATCTACTTAGGGGCTGCAGTAAGGTTACAGCAAGGAGGGCACCTGCCTTGCACACAGCTAACCCAAGTTGAAACCCCAGCACCACATATGATCTTCCCAAGCCCTGCTAGGAATCATCCCTCAGTGCAGAGCCAAGAATAAGCTCTGGGTACTGCCAGGTGTAGACCCCCCCGAACAAAATACAAGGCCAGTTGGGACAACTGGCTCTCGACTGAAGACAGGGTACAAAGTTCCTCCTTGCACCTTCTCTACTTCAAATAGGAATCACGTAGCTGGGAAGAGGGTGTTGCCTGGTCTAGCCCTCCACGATTTGGCATATGGCTGGGTTTTCCCCCAAGACTTTGGAAGGTACCCATGAACAGATGAACAGGAGAAATGAATGTCTCGTGGTGCTGTCATGCTTGCGCCAGGTCAGAGTGAGCCTCGCAGGCCACTGTAGGGAGAATCTCCACTTGGGGCCCCTAGGGGAGAACCCTCTGATCCGGGTCCCTCTCCAAAATTCTGGAAGCCTTCAGGGGGCCCAAGTATTCCTAGAGAGTAACTGGTATTGGTGAGCAGAGATGAGCCAGGGGGACAAGGATGTTCATGGGGGAGAGGGCAGACCTGCACCCAGGGAGTGAGTCTCCCCAGGAAATAGAACTTTGTGACCTTCCCACTCCCACCTACTGGGTGACCTCATGGTCTCTGCTTCCTTCTCTGGGGACCCCTTTCCATAAAATTATATAAAGCCTGTCTGGGAGAGCAGGATGGATGGCCTTATTTCCCTGTCTTTATTTATTTCTTTAATTTGTAAAACCCCTTTCCTACCAAGAATAATTCTTCCCGAGGGCGGAATGTCCTGGGACCATTTCTCCCATCTGCATTCAGACAGACACGGTCATTTCCATCTCCAAAGACTTTTTCTTCTCCATTCAAATCCCCACCATATCAGTTCTCAAGTTTTCTTGTTCAGTTCAATCCATTACTGAATGCTAGTGGGGATCCCTGGTACTGGGACAGACTCCTAGGGAACGGGCCGGACAGTTGCTGAAAGAACGTGGCTACCACCACGATCTGCATTCGCAGCAACATCACTGTGTCCACATGGAATTTAAGAATTTTCATGGGTCAAGTATCATTTGGCTCCTGGCATGCACGTCTTCCCATACACACCCTGACTAGGTGCTGCATTATCTTCCTGAGCTGACACACGAAGGCAATGGCATGAGAAGTTCAGTTTGAACTCACTGAATAAGGACAGAAAAGCCACAATTTATTTGTTTGTTGGGTTCTAGGGCATGCCCGCTGGTGCTCAGGCCTCACTCCTGGATCTGTGCTCAAGGATCCCTCCTGTAGGGCTTGGGGGACCATATGGGATACCAGGAATTGAACCTGGGTGGTCTGCATGCAAGGCAAATGCCCTCCCTGCTGTACTAGAAGCCACAATTTAATGGCCAGGCCCCTAAAAGCCACAATTTAATGGTCATCCAGTAGGTTCTAAACACTGGGCTAGATATTTCATAACCTCTACATTTCATAGTAATCTTGTAAGATCAATTACCACTGCCCTCATTTTATAGACATAAAAATGATGGCTTAATCAGATGAAGCGACTTGCTCAAATCTATAACCATGGATCAAGCCAATAAATAAAGTCAGTATCAGAATCATTGCTCTTGCCAGTGACTCAAACTGTCTCAGCACTCAAGTCAGAAGAGTCAGGTTCTGGTTAGTATTTTATTTAAAAGACAATCCTTTAAAAACTGTTTCAATTAAGACATATGAGAGATACAATGTAATTGGTAGTAGAGTTTTGGCATACAATGTTCCAATACCAATCCCACAATCCACTTTAGGGAGGCTGAAGCATCACAGAACCGCCTAAGGAGCCACAACAAGTGAACCTCTCAATGAACCTTTGGGGCTGGGACCATTCTTGTGGTGCTCAGGGCTTACTCCAGGCTCTGTGCTCATCTGTGGAGGGACTTGGGGAAACCATATGGGGTGCTGGGGATCAAACCCAGGTTATCTGTCCCAAAAGCAAGTGCCTTACTCGCTGAACTATCTCTCCTGCCTGGAAATAAGTAATTTTGGAATAAGTTTTCACACACAGTTCCAAAGGCTATTTGTACCCTTACCTTCAGTCTCCACCTAAATGCTCATCTATAGGGTTTGTGGGGAGCCAGGAGATGGCAGAAGTCAGGAGCTCATGCAAGGAGCCTGGTTCAAGCCCAGGTTCTGTGTGGCACCCTGAGCACCTCTGGGAGGCCCTGGTATCCATGATATGGCAGGGTCAAGCAGTACTGCATCCTCAGTGAGTCACTGGCCCAGTTGGTTGAGTGTCACCATGAGTGGCCCCGGGGCCTCCTGAGCTCTGCATAGGAAGGTCCATTACCCACCCCCCCACCCCAAATACCCATACCCCCCAGTGGTATTTATGGTCAATGGAATACTAGTCGGACAGGGTGGCTGCCAGAGAAAGGGAGGCACAATGGGCAAAGGGATCTTCCTGGGGGTGGGACAGCCCTGGAACTTTGGTAGCAGAAGTGCTGACAGTTTCTTATCTACAGCGATGTGATGTTACCTTAAACCCCTGACATCTAATAATGATGCACAGATGTTCTAATGCTAAGTCATGAAAAAAATTAAAACGAGCTGCTAAGAAAATAAAGTGTGGTTCTCTTGAACTGATTCATTTTAGCACTGGGTGAGATCAGCAACAGATCTACCCTGACCCTGTGAAGTTTATCACTGAAAATGGAAGAGACACACGAATAATCTGATAGAACGAGGGGCAACATGGTTAAGGGTGGCTGCTGGAGCCGATTCCTTAGGAAGGGCTCCTGACTGTGCCACATGTTATCTGTGAGAACCTGGGGACATCAGTGGTGGCACTATCCCTGGTTTCCTGATCTGTAAACTGAGTCTAACCATCTTTCCAGGTGGGTGTGAGGATTTCAAGAGTTAATAAACATGGGTCAGAGAGATAGTGCAGTGGACAGGTTGTTTGTCTTCCACGTGGCTGACCCAGGGGTGATACTCAGCATCCCATAAGTTTTCCTGAGCCCCACTAGACCTCTGAGCCTTGCCAGGAGTGGCCCCAAACCTCTCAAAACCTCAGCACCTCCCCCCCCACCACCAATAATTTATAAATGTGAGAGCTTAGAAGAGTGAATGGAACTGAGTGTTAACTCAGTGTTAGCTGTAATTTTTGCTATTCTCCTGTTTAGAAGTATAAACCATGGACAGAGATGTAAAGCCAGTGCACTGTGTCAGATGGCCATTAAATCTAAATTCTCACATTGTATTATGTGTGGTCTTTCCACCTTCCTGTCCACTTTCAGATCACCACATTACCTTGTATTTGAATCTTTGTTGGCACCTGTTATAGTGACTTCTCAACATGCTGTTGGAATCATCAAACTCCTATGTGGCATGACTTCTTTTTTTTTTAAAGCTTGGATTTTATTTATTTATTTTTGCTTTTTTGGGTCACACCCAGTGATATTCAGGGGTCACTCCTGGCTGTACACTCAGGATTCACTCCTGGTGGTGCTCGGGGGACCATATGGGATGCCGGGGATTGAACCCGGGTCAGCCACGTGCAAGGCAAATGCCCTACTCACTGAACTATCACTCCAGCCCCGTGGCATGACTTCTTGGTTTGCATTACAGCATAGGTGGCATGCCCGATTATCACACCACCTTCCCCATCCTCCCTTGTCCTGAGTGGGGAACAGGATTTCTTCATATCTGGCTGACAGTGTGGAAGGTACTTGCCAAATCCTGGTTGATAAATAGAAGGTCCATCCTTTCAGACACAGCTTCCACTGGCACAGATGGAAGAGTGGCGAATGTTGTGTGTGGGACCAGGTCTGACTCTTCTTCACTGAAGGACAGATGCTCTCTGCTCATCCACTCCACTCAAACACTGTGCAGACTCCAGCAGCACACAGCCCACTCAGCGAAGGGTGGCTTGGCCACTCCTATCAATCTTGCTGCTATTGTTGAATTTTTCAAAGTTTTGGACCATGCAATGATTTACAAGAAGTTGGGTGAGCACCTCCAGCCACACACACCTGGTGACTGGCACAGATCACAGATTACAGGGGTGACAGCATGAAACCTGGATGGCACCAATTTGACCCATAGTTATTTGTGTGTATGAGTATGTTGTGTGAATACAATGCAGTTTTCAAACTTTCTTTGCAAAAACTGGGGTGTGTGGGGGGGGGAAGGAAGTTGCCCAAGAGCTAGAGCTCTCTGATCCTTGGCAAAGATGCTTGTCTGAAACTTAGTAATAGACAAAGGAAAACAATCAAGTGTGGTTACCAAAAAAAAAAAAAAAAATTCAATCCTTATCCTTATGAGATAAGAGCCCAGAATTAATACCTTCTCCCAATAGTAAATATTATTTCTACCTCCCCCATTTCCAACCTTAGATCTCATGTCAGACAGTAAGTTTAGGGCCAAATGAATTGAGTGCCAACTCACCATCAGGTAAATGCTCTTAACTCAAAGGCAATACAGTATTTATTTTTTCAGTGTTCTTTTTTTTTTCAGGAACCATATGGGGTGTCAGGGATTGAACCCGGGTCAGCTGTGCACAAGACAAATGCCCTCCCCACTGTACTACTGCTCGGGGCCCCACATTTTCTTCAGCTTAAGCTATGATGTTGATGACTAGAAATCATTCACCCAAGAAGCCAAGCAATTTTTGTTTTGCCAATCTGAACAAACATTTCATAATTTTAATCCCCACATTTTCAATTAATACATGGACGCATCACATTCATCCATAAAGAGAGAGGAAGAAAGTAATTTCCTTAAGGGACACCTGGGAAAGCAAACTGTCACCTGGAAGTGTACATTCCAACATAACGCAACTCAATTATGAGAGCAATTTAAAGCTACCAGGAATGCTAGGGTAGCTGAGAATTGTTTCCTTTTCCTTTTTTTTTTTCAATCAGTGTCTCATTTTCCTTCGAAGACTAAAATTGTAGCTTTTCCTTCCAAGATAAAACTGTAGCATTTGATAGGGTTTTAAGTATTAAGGTAGCTAACTTAATACTAAGTTAAGTATTAAGGTAGCTCACCAATCTCAGCCACAGTGGTACAACCAAGAAGGTGATTAACTCATAAAACAGATATGAAAGTTCAAAGGTTATTGCCTTTTTTACATTATCTAAAAAAAAATAAGAAAAGCACACTTTCTTTACAAACAATGTCAGACAGAAAAAGAGCTATTCCGGGATCCCAATTAAAAAAAAAATTTAGGCTGGAGAAAGAGTACAGCAGGTAGGGTGCTTGCGTAGCATGCAGCTGATGCCAGCTCAATTCCCAGCACCACATATGCTGGCCACTCCTCACACCCCTCCACCCCCACCACCACACACACCTTCAGTCAGTGCAGGGATGAGGAGTGATCCCTGAAGCACAGAGCCAGGAGTAATCCTCGAATACAAGTGGGTGTGGCCCAAAACCAAACCAAAACAAAAATTTTAGTATTGTTCTAAGAAGATCCAAGACTATGTATTAAAAATATATCTATATTAATGCCTTTTAAAAATCATGAACAAAGAAAATAGATAATAAGACCCAGAGTTCCAGCCATATGAACGTCATTTGTTTTATCACATAACTGTATTTCTTTTGGACCACATCTGGTGGTGGTAGGAATGAAGAGGTGGAGTTGAAATGGAACATGGGCACAGGTCGAATCCTTGGCATTTTGGTGGTAGTGGTACAATTTGTATAGCAAAAACATAATTGTTAGCATTTGTGCAAACATGTGACCTGAACTATATTTTTTGCTTTTGGGCCACACCCAGCAATATTCAGGGGTTACTCCTGGCCCTGCCCTTTGTTTACCTTTCCTGGGATTTGTTGGTTTGAGGTCAACACCTGGGGGGCTCAGAGAATCTTATGTGGGCAAGGGACTGAACAGCTAAGCTATGTGCACAGCAAGTGCTCCATTCGTTGTACTATTGCTCCAGCCCCTCTGTTTACCTTTTTAACAGAAGCATCATGGACACAATGATTCTGTGCTACGGCTACATCATGAAATATAACAGAACATTTTTGGAAAGAAAAAACAGGCACAATAATTATGTGGTGGCCATGATTATGCAGTGAAATATGTGTTTGGATCATGGACCGAGCAGATCTATAACTTTTGTTAAGAATACAGAGACAGGTTGTGGGGCAGGAAGGTAACTGGGGACACTGGTGGAGAGATGTGACCACTGGTTGGTGCTGGAACATTATATATCTCAAACTCAATCATAACTAACTTTGTAGCTCTGTAACTCATGGTGCTTCAATAAAAAAAAAATGAAAACCCATTAAACTTAAAATGTTAAAATAGGACTTTGCTATGAAAAGTAGCACTAGGTAAATGATCTTGTCATCTCCCTACTCACCCACTATTCCCTCTCATATGCTAAAAGTGAGTGAGAAGGGGGGCTGGAGCGACAGTACAGTGGGTAGGGCATTTGCCTTGGATGTGGCCAACCAGGGTTTGATTCCCAGAATCCCATATGATTCCCCGAGCACCACCAGGAGTAATTGCTGAGTGCAGACTAGGAGTAAACCCTGTGCGTCGCCGGGTGTGACCCAAAAAGCAAAAATAAAATAAAATAAAAAGTGAGGTAAAGGTAAAGGTAAAGGCCCTCCCGTTGATCGTCAATTTGCTCGAGCGGGCCCAGTAACGTCTCCATTGGAGACT
>JAOXYA010000001.1:1934087-1950073 GCA_028565675.1 Sorex palustris
TGAGATATCATTTCACAACACAGAGACTGGCACACATTCAAAAGAACAAATGCAACCACTGTTACTGTTTTTGGCATATCTAATATGCCATGGGGAGCTTGCCAGGCTCTGCCATGCAGGTGGGATACTTTCAGTAGCTTGCTGGGCTCTCCAAGAGTGATGGAGGAATCGAACCCAGGTCATCCACATGCAAGGCAAATGCTCTACCTGCTTTGCTATTGCTCCAGCCTCCATACACAACCAGATTTCCCAAGTATCCCTATCTTCCAGCCTGCAACATATCTGTAGGTCAGTATGCTGATCATGCACCATAGGAATCTGGTAAATAGCAATGCTTAAGAATATATGTTAAAAAATTGAACACATGATGTATATTGGAGACCTTTTTCAGAAGCCTTAGAACTGCCTGTATTTAGATGATTTGTACTGCAGAGGAGTCCATTGCTATAGATTCCCACCAGGCAAATCCCACAATCAACTGACGCATGAGCACACTGGGATACACATAAAGGATATTTCTTGAGATAAAGCATTGCCTTGCAAAATTTTTGTGATTATTTCTTTCTTTTATTCAGAGTCATTGAGGCTAAAATATTATTCGTCTTTCTGTCTTCCTCCCTTCCTCCCTCCCTCCCTCCTCCCTCTCATCCTTCCTTCCTTTTCCTTCCTTCCTTCCTTCCTCTTTTCTTTCTTTCCCTTTCTTCCTTCTTTTCATTTTTCTCTTCCTTCTCTTTTTTATTCCTACCTTTCTTCCTTTCTCTCTTCCTTTCTCTTCTTCCTTCCTCTTTTTTCTTTCTTTGTCTTCTTTCGTTCCTCTCCCCCTCTCCTCCTCTCCTTCCTACACCCCCTCCTTACACACCCCACATCCCACCCTGGGGTCCTGGAGGAAGAGGACCCACCCAGGGCCCTCCCTGTCCCTCCATCCCCTCCTGACACACCCACACAGCCCATCCTGGGAGTCCTAAGGGAGGACTCCGTATGCTGCCTTTTGTTTTATTTGTTTCTTTGCTCTTGGGCCCACGTGGCAATTTCCACCTGGTGTTGGGCTCAGGAATCATTCCTGGCGGTGCTTGGGGGAAACTTTTGAGATTCTGGAGCACAACTCCCAGTTGCCTGCCTGCAAGGCCAATGCCCGACCCATTGTCCTCTATCAGTCCTGGCCGGAAAGGGTGAGTTTTTAAAGAAGACGCAACCCAGCCTGTGTGTGTGGGTGTGCATCCAAGTCCTACCATAGCCATGGGCATTGCTATGAATTTTGGGAGTCCAGGGAAGACAGAGAGAGAGAGAGAGAGAGAGAGAGAGAGAGAGAGAGAGAGAGAGGAAGAAAGCATCATGCGTGTATCTGATGCAACTGTCATCACGTAGACCCTAAAAATCAGAACCATCCCCCACAATGAAGAAAGGGAATGATGTTTATAGCAAAAAAAACAGCTGCATTTTGAATCCCAAAAATTCAAGTAGCAGGGCCTGGAGCAATAAGACCAGCGGCGAGGGCGTTTGCCTTGCATGCGGCCAACCCGGGTTCGATTCCCAGCATCCCATAGGGTCCCCCGAGCACCTCCAGGAGGAGGGATTCCTGAGTGCAGAGCCAGGAGCAATCCCTGAGCATCGCCGGGTGTGACCCAAAAAGGAAAAAAAAATCTGAGTAGGTATCAATTCCTATGAACTCCTTGGAATTATTCTTGGGTCTTTTTTTTTCCTGCAGAAGATGTTGAGTTTTATTTTGTCTTTTCAGAGTAGGTTTGATTTGCTCTTGAATGTTCCAGGGTGCAGAGAGAGTAGCAGAAAGCAGAGGATGGAGAGATTTCTTCAGCGTAATCTTCATTTTCTCATCTTCGCCATTGGATCAATTTTTGAAGCATTAGAATTTTTTTTAAAAAAAGAATCCTCCAATTATTACTCTTTTTTTTATGTCGCTTCCAACGTTAGTGTATTTCCTGCATGGGTTTCGATCTAGAATTCTCGGCCTTTCTTCTTCTTATTTTTTTTATTATTAGTGAAACGGGCTGGAGCGATAGCACGGGCTGGCAAGCTCCCCGTGACGTATTCGATATGCCAAGCACAGTAACAACAAAAGTCTCCAATGGAGACGTTACTGGGCCCGCTCGAGCAAATCAATGAACAATGGGAGGGCCTTTACCTTTACTTTACCTTACAACTGTACCTCATGGTGTTTCACCAATAAAAATTTTTGAAAAAGTATTGTTCTTTATTGATAGTAAAACTTTAACACTGCCATAAACTGTGCAGTGTATAATACTCAATTTTAGAGAAGAAAAGATAAAGGAGAATGGTAATGAAAATGGAGTCTGATATTTCTGGCAGTTTACATTCTAGAATTAAGGGTGTTAATTTGAATGTCATTATCCATGATGACCTATAAAAGGGCTTTACAAATTGTGGGTGGTTTTAGTTGGGAGATATTATAGCATTCAAGATGTAGATGTCTCAGCATGAGTTTTCACACAAAACTCCAGAAGGAAACCTTTAATGATTCCTAAATTCAAAATATTTTTGTAAATGTATTCATCTCCACATTTATCTAAGATGTTTCATACTTAGACTAAAGTTTAGTTTTCTATCTCCCTCTTCTCTTGTAACAAGAACTACATACCGGGGGGGGACGGAAAGCTGGAAAGCAGGCATCGAGGCAGGATGCCGGGCCCGCGGGACACTGGGGACTTGGGTGGGAGGAAGTAAGTGGTCACTGGCGAAGGCGTTGGTCTTGGAACGTGGTGGGACTGAAACGCAATCATGAGTAACTTTGTAACTTTAATTTAAAAAAAAAAACTGAGCCCAGGATCCCTAAAGGGAGCAGTAGGACCGCAGGCAGGGCTCCTGCGCGCTCGCCTTGCACGGGGCCCCCGCAGGGTCCGAGCCCAGCACCCCTTATGGTTCGCCCGTCCCGCGAGCCAGGAGTGTGGCCCAAGACAGACCTGAGCAGGGGAGGGAGAGCCACTCCCGGCGTGTAATAAACTGCATCTGCAATGAGGCCTGATCATGACCTTTCTAGGACGCTCCCAGATGAGGCTAATGCGCCAGACCCAGGGACCACGCTGGAGAACCGCTGGTAACTCCTGACCGCAGAGAGCAACAAGCTTTTATTCTCTCATCAAATATTCATTGCTGTTCACTAAGTGACGACCGTTGTTCCAAGGATTTGGTGCTCGGAAAAACAGACGGACTGGACCTTTGTGAACGAGACAAAGTGTTTTTCTTAAGTATTGTATCATGTGGAAAAATAGTCATAGGAGCATGAAAGAAAAATCCCGAACACCAAATACAAAGTAACAGAATGGGAGTCGAGCACCCAAGAATAATTGAGAGAAGTACCAGGAGGTCTGCTCCAGGGCTTGGAAGCCGGCCTCGCATGTTGGGGAGGAAAAGGCAGCTCAGATAGAGAAGGGAACATGTTTGGAGGATTGGAAGATGGGGCGGAGGAATCAAACCCGGCTCAGCCACGCCAAAATGCCATACCGCTGGGCTATCGCTTCAGCATTTCACTAATTCAAAAAAAAAGAAAAATCCCAAACACCAGAGGGTAATCTAAATTAATCTGGAGGTTTAGAGTAGGGAAGAGGTCATGAAATGGTCTTTATTTGCACAATGACCTGAAAGACTATTTTGCTAAATGGAGGGAGCCTAAGAATATTCTAGCAGAATATGTATACTGCCTGTATACTGGGCTGGAGCGATAGTACAGCGGGTAAGGGGTCTGCCTTGCACGCGGCCGACATGGCCGATCTGGGTTCGATTCCTCTGCCCCTCTCGGAGAGCCCGGCAAGCTACCAAGAGTATCTCGCCCGCACAGCAAAGGCTGGCAAGCTCCCCATGATGTATTCGATATGCCAAACACAGTAACAACAAGTCTCACAATTTGTTGTGAGCCGTTACTGGTGCCTGCTCAAGCAAATCGATGAAAAATGGGAGGACAGTGCTACCTGTCTACTAGCACATATACTAGTATACGCTAGTATATATATTCTAGGTAGTGGAACTTGCATGCATAGGAGAAATGAGAGGGAAGACGTTGCTTTTTTATTTTTACGAAGGTTTTTTTTTTTAACTGCACATAGAAGAGAAGCCATCTTAAATCTGAACTGAGACCAAGTGGTTTGTGCTCTCTTGGCTCAGTTTAGTGTCGTGATCAAAGAGGCGTTGGGATGAAAAGGATTTAGACCGGAATCCCGGCCCTTGCCACCAGCTGAGCAAGTGACTAAGCCTTGCTTCTCACTGTGTAACTAGATGAAATAACAGAAGTTCCAGTCAGACTCAGTTTGAGGGGTGCCTTGGCTTGTGTCACTTGGCTACTCAGAGGTCAGCCTCAAGCTGGGAATCATAGCTCTGCGTGTCTCACAGCCTTTGGTCAAGAGAGCTGCCAGGAAGGGCCAGAGCCACTAACTTCCCTGTCACATGGAGCCACAGAGAACAGTTTCTCATATCCTTCCTTGTGGCAATAAGCCACATCCTCCTGATGCAGCTGACCTCCGCCTTCCCAGGTTGGAATTACTCTGACTGGCTTGGCGAATCCTCCCCTAAAGATGTTTCAGTTCTCAGGATCAAGTCTGAGGTGATGTCGGGGCCGGAATGATAGCACAATGGGTAGGGGCGTTTGCCTTGCACGTGGCCGACCCGGGTTTGATTCCCAGCATCCCATATGGTCCCTCAAGCACCGCCAGGATAATTCCAGAGTGCAGAGCCAGGAGTAACCCCTGTGCATTGCTGTGACCCAAAAAGAAAAAAAAAAGTTTCAGTTATCAGCATCAAGTCTGGGGTGATGTCGCCTCTTGGTCACCAGACAGACCTCCATTGCTAGGCTGGGTGAAGGTTAAATTTCATATACAAAAAATATCCAGCGTATCCACAGCCTTACACTGTATCACACCTACTAGTTTTACTCCAGGGATTTTGTCCAAGTCTACTAAATAACATTTTGTTATTAATATTAATCTGAAGTCTGTCTATTCAAAAAGAAAAGAGATTCAAGGCTGCTATTACTTCTGTTGGCACTGCAGGGATGGCCCCCATCCATCTTGGTTCCATTTGTTCAATTTTTCATTCAGCGAACGTTCAGTGAGTTAATTGCCACCTTGTGCCCTGCCTTTGGAAAGGGAGAAAAAGTTCCAGGGAGCAGGGAGCCCAAAGAGCTGAGCACGTACAGGAGGCCTGAGTTTAGTCCTCAATACCGTATGGTTCCTGAGCACTGCCAGCAGTGACCCCAGGGCACTTGAGTTGAGGCCAGTTGAGGCCCAAAAAAGAAAATAAGAGTTGCAGAGACGGTCTGGAGTCATAGCACAGTGGGGAGGGCTTTTGTCTTGCACACGGCCCCCGGTTTGATTCCCAGCATCCCATATGGTCCCCTTAGCACCTCCAGGAGTAATTCCTGAGTGCAGAGCCAAGAATAACCCCTATGCATTGCCAGATGTGACCCAAAAAGCAAAAAAAAAAAAAGTTGCAGAGACAGTACAGCAGATAAAGTGGTTGCCTTGCATGCAACTGTCCCTAGTTAGATCCCTGCTACCCCATATGGTCCCCCATGCTCCAACAGGAGTTATCCCTGAGCACCACCAGGAAATAATCTATACCTCTATTTCCTCATTCATAAAATGTAAACAACACTAGTTCTATATGGCCAGGCTAAGTCATTTATATCGATCAGGTTCTACCAGTTCTCTCTGACTGAGATTTGAAAATTTGACAAGGGGACAATTTAAAAGAGGTGTAAGAACATGTCACAGTTCCCCAGGTCTAGGCCCTGAAAAAGGCAAGAGGAGGAACAGCAGTCAGAATCTGGCCAGAGAGAACCATGAGAGACGCCCAGAAGCAGCCTGCTAGAGTGGGCTGGGGAGGAAGAAGCCCCAGGAAGGATGCTCTCCACCAAGCTAGATTCCTCCTGCTCTCCTCTCCCCGTCTTTCCGCTGGGCTCCAACTGACCCTGAAGAACGAGACAGCCCGATGTTACAGTTCAGAGAGGCCAGACTCCTGGGCACAGGCTTTTGAGAAGGGGATTGGGAGTCCTGGCACAGTGGAAGACCAGCAGAGCACAGCAAATGCTGGCAGCTCTGCCCGGCAGCTCAGACGCGTTTCAGTGAACCTTAGCGCTTCACATGTTGACTCAGGGCTTGGCCATTTGCATTAATTAAATCACATTCAACTGTGAGCCACTGGTGGTACGCACTAGTATCAGCTTAATTACTAATTACTGACTCCTATTGCCAGCTCCTCTCCACGCCCACCAAGCGAGATTCCATATGGCTGGGGGAAACCGCAGCTCTCCCTCCTGCCTCAGAGTCTGTGCATACGTTGTGTTCCCATTAAGGGCATCCCCTTTCTCATCCCTTTCCTCTTCTTTCAAATTCCCGCTCATCCAAAGGCCCAACGCAGATGACTCCTGACTGAAACTGCCCTGGGGTGAGGCGGTCCAAGCTGACCACATAGGAAGACCAGGTGAGGAGAGCCAGTCCTTCCTGAGCAGCTTCCCTCTGCCACCACCAGCCCAGTGAGATGCCAAGCACATGAGTCAGGAGGTCCCCATGTGAAGTGATGCCCACTCACAACAGGGGGCACCGCCTGCCCCAGCGTTTCTTTGTTGGTAACTCAATTATCATAACAAATAATACAAAATAAATTATTTTGGTTCTGCTTTGGGGAAGGATGGAAACATCACAACTACGGTGGTGGGAAGGTGTAATGGTGGTGGGATTGGTGTTTGAATATTAAATGTAATCAACTATTGTGAACTACTTTCTAAAATAAAAATTCCACCTGGAACACCCATCATTTGACTGCTTTTTTGCATCTTCGCAACTGTCCCCTCATCTGAACCCTTGCATCTCACCTGGTGCAACCGCTTCCAACCAGCTGATTCTATCCTTGTCCCCCGAACAGACCAGGCCTCCCAGCTGTCCCAAGCCCACCTGGGGTGGCACTCCCCCACACACATAACTTGACCCACAGTGCTCCCTTAGGCCTTCGTCCCCAGGACCATGCAGATTACTCTTTATTGTTGTTGTTTGTTTTGGGGGCCACTGGCTGTGCTCAGGGCTGACTCCTGGCGCAGTGCTCAGGGATCACTCCTTGAGGGCTCGGGGGACCATCGAATGTGCTGAGGATCTAACTCAGGTTGTCTGTGTGCAAGCCAAGTGCACTCCCCACTGTACTGCCTCTTTGGCCCCTACTGCAACTTTCCTCCATGCAGCCTGAAATCACTTCTTTCTCATGTTTCCGATTTATGGACTGCTTCCCCCCAAGCCCATAAACAGTGTTTGTTGTCCCTGCAATATGTTTCAGCACCTGGCACACAGTAGGCAGACAGTTAATGTTTGCTGAAGGAATCGGTAGACCACACCATACATTCGAATATTTAAAAGCTTGTCTATTAGAGAGAAGGGAGGAAGCCAACCAGCTGCATAGACACAAAAATGGTCCTGGCATACTCTCTATCCAGGTTATTATTATTCTTTTTTTTCTTCTTCTAAGCTTCCCCATTTGAGATACAATCGCCCCAGCCTGATTGCCAATTTTATTTTCTTAATCTAAGTTCTATCCTCATTACCCTTCCATTTCTATTTTTTATCCTCAGGGATAGAGAGAGAGAGCAGTATGTGCCCGGGCATTCGCACATCTTCCAAAGAAATGGCCTAGGTGTTAATCTTGCATTTATGTTTGATGTGGGTAATGACGGCTGCGACTGGAGCTGCAGGTTTATTAATATGCAGGGCTCTCACCTCATTAGTGGCGATGTATGTTTTGAAGTTAAACTGCAATGTCTGCGGTAATGCTGCATCTGGCCTGGCAGACTTTCTCACTGTTCATTTACTTTATTTTTACACAGCCAGTACCTGTCATGCTTACGGAGCGGCCATACGCACTTTCCATTTTTATTTCTTAATTTTTTAAAGTTCATTTTAGGTGGCCTGTATATGTGTTAATGACAGGGCTTCATGGGTGACAGTCCCTCTCCACGCCCTCCCCTGAAGTGTCCACATCCCTCCAGCTTTGTCCCAGTGTCCACCTGAGTCCTCTCCCCTCCCTTCCCTGGAGTAGCTGCCTACCAAAGAGCAGTTCTCAGTTTCTGTCGCCTTTGGTTATTTAATTTTTTTATATCCAAACTCTGTGTCTTTATATTCCATACAAATGAGATACCATTCTTACACACACACTTTTTAATAAAGGTATCTTTTCAGAATGGTTAATTGTGGTGGAATTTTCCCACATTGAAAATAATTATGTCTTTATGTGGTATCAAGTGTGTATCTTAGGAAAAACACTTTCGGAGTTTTGAACTTGGTAATACAAAGTCTGTATACTTCCCCCCAGCTTGATTTGGGAGTGGGTGTGTTTATTTAAAAAAAATTACAATAAAGTCATCATAAGAAAACATCTGTATTATTAAACCATTTGATGGTTTATAAAGTGTTTTTTATACATCATCTCTTTTTGGTTTGTTTGTTTTTTGAGCCACACCTGAACTGCTCAGGGCTTACTACTGGCTCTGTACCCAGGGGTCACTCCTAGTGGGGGCGGGGGGCCCTATGGGGTGCTGGGGATCGAACCTGGGTCAGCTGCACATGCACAACAAAGGCCCTGCCCACCGGCCTATCTCACTGGCCACCCAATGAGATCCTTTCAACTTGCAAGATAATTTTAAAGCCTTTATTAAATTAATTTTTAAAAATGTGGGAGGCACACCTAGTGATGCTCAGGGTTTATTCCTGTCTCTGCACTCTGGGATCGCTCCTGGCAGAGCTCAAAGGACCATATGGGGGTCCCAGGGATTGAACCCGGGTTGGCTGCTTGCAAGACAAGAGCCCTACCCATTAAACTATGGCTCTGGCCCCAATATCTTAACCAAATCCCAGAAAGAACAAAGCAGGGGCTAGAGAGGACACACAAAGGGCTGCAGAATGTGATTTGCAAAGGACCCTGCAGGGTCCCCCAACTACTGCTGGGTGCTAGACATAGCCCCTGATTACCATGGGGTGTGGCTCCAAACAAAAAGAATAAAGTAGGGCCTGAGAGACAGCTTGAAGAATTGGGGTGCATGTTTTATAAGTGGCGGCCCAGGATCCAAGATGGGACTGACCTCCCAGCACAGAGCCAAGACCAGCTGTCCCTTGCTCCAACCCCAGCACCTGGGTGTAGCCCCCAAACCAACGGAACAAACAAAATAAACCTGGGATGGGGGTGGAGCGATAGTACAACGGGTAGGATATTTGCCTTGCATGCAGCCAAACCGGGTTCGATTCCCAGCATCCCATATGGTCCCCTGAGCACCGCCAGGAGTAATTCCTGAGTGCAAAGCCAGGAGTAACCCCTGTGTATCGCCTGGTGTGACCCAAAAAGCAAAAAAAAAAAAAAGGAAAAAAAGAAACCTGGGATGAATGAATACAATATTTGCTGCTGCACTAGGAAAAGCAACTGTTGTGCTTCAATTTCCCAAACCTTTCTCATCGATGTGCCACATTATCAGATGGGCCCAGGGAGAGGTAGGGATGTGGCTTAGGGGCAGAGAGTTTGGCTAACTTGTAGGAGATCTGGATCCCATCTCCAGCACCCACAAAGCAAAACAGAAGCAAATAAACTAAATGGCCAGCAGTAGTCTCGCTGCTCACTGCTCGGCTTCCATTGCATCCTCCCGTCCATCCTGGAGATGCCTCTGGAAAGACTCTCCGTCTTAAACAGCTTATGTGGGGCTGGTGGAATGGTGCGAAGGGATTGTGTGTGCACGCCTCACCCCTCAGAACCTCGAGTATCACATGGTCCTCCAATCACTGTTAGGGACAGGTGGGCAGCGGTTTGGGGAGCTCTAAAAAATGAGACAGCTCGTATGCTATGAATCATGTGTTAGCAATTCTACATTATGCTCCTGCATATTTTTTACAGTGAAATTTTAGAGTGAAACACCCAGGCGCACTGTATTCCAAGGAAGCCATTTCAATGTGAGAAATCATTTGATCTCTTCTCTTTAGGCAAGGATATGTGGCTATTTCACAACTTTGTTTGTTTGTTTGTTTGTTCCGGGGCCATGGGCAGTGATGCTCAGGGCTTACTCCTGCCCTGTGCTCAGAAATCACTTCTGGCAGTTCCTGGGGGACCTATGGGCTGCTGGGGATCGAACCTTGGTGGGTTGCATGCCAGGTAAGCGCCCCTCTTGCTGTACTATCATTCCAACCCCTTATTTCACAGTTTAAAAAAATTTGCATCGTTAAGTATAAGAACCTGATTTTTTGGTGCAGGGGTTGGGGTGGAGGGGAAGTGTTTGAGAGGGAAGATGATGATGATCCGAGGAAAGCACAGACACAGACTGAGACAAAGGAGAAAGAGGCTCCGCTCACTCCTTAGGATTTCTCTTGCTCCCTTTCTTTTCACTCTCTGTATTCTCACAGCCGGCCCCAGGCTCCCCTCCCCCAGAAGAGCCGCTGTCTTTGATTTGACAATGTGACACATATTCAGCCAGAATGCACATTATCATTCACTCAGAGAAAGCAAAAATGAGTACATGTGCTTTTAAGAAGGTACAGCAATGAGCTTATATAGCAAAAGTGTATAAACAAGTATATTACCTATTTAATTGCCTTAGCTGAACTTAAAAGCTCTGATCTTTAATTGCCTGATTGAACTGATCTAAAAAGCTACAATTTTTTAATCAAGGAGAAAATTAAATAGCTTTCTGGTAAATAAGAAGGCATCTTTAATCTTATTTTTATGGAATCTAAGTTATTAAATATGGACAAAAACCTCTAAAATACCCAGTTAGCAACTCCTCCAGCTCGAGTAAATTCCTCATTATGATGCTTTCACAGATATCTCCGGGGACACAGGGACACGGGGCTCCGCCAGTTCTTCCCGGAAAAACACACTTTGAAATTCAGAAAGTGAAAGTTTCCATGAATAACTCGGAAACTCAAAAGCTAAATATATCCAGTGAGGGGTTTTACTGCTGCCTGTAATTTACATAGCTGAGCACTCCTGATTCTGGGGAAGCAACTGTTCGTCTGCATTATAATTCATTAGTCCTTCTATCTAGACAGATGTGGATGCAGGGACACTCGTGGGTACTTATTTAACGCTGAAATTCCTTCAGAGGGCAGACTGCCTCCTGGCCACTGACCCCACACGGTCCCTGCCGATTTCTTCTCCCCACAGTGGCATTCTCTGGTGAGTTAGTCCCTTGCAACTGAACTGACAGACTGAAAAAAGAATACAGGAGAGTACAGTGGGGAGAGCCCTTGCCCTGCACACAGCCAGCCCAGGCTCAATCCCCGGCACCCCAGATGATCTCCCTAGCCCAACAGGAGTGATTCCTGTGTGAAGAGGAGCAACCCCTGAGCACTGCTGGGTGTGGCCCCTGAACCATAAATAAATAAATAAACTAGATCACAGGCTTGGGATTCCTTTTTGAATCTCTATACATCACTGATAAGAGGAAACCTTTCCTGGGGGCAGGCAGGGGTCTCCTTAGAAGTGCTCTTCCAGGTGATTCTGGGCCAATGATTCCACACAGCAGGGCTCAGGGAATGTGGCGCCAGCGATTGAATTGGGCTCAGCTACAAGGACTGAGCCTTCATGCCTATATGAGATGAGATGTCTCTGCCCTAAAAGGCTCTTCCCTCCCTCCTCTCTTCCTCCCTCCCTCTTTTTCTTCCTTCTTCACACTCAGCAGTGCTGGGGATGAAACCCAGGGCCTCATACAAGCAAGGCAAGTGCTTCTACCACTATGTCACATTCCTAGTTGTGATTTTTTTTTTGTTTTGGGGGGGGGCCATAGTCAGTGATGCTCAGGGCTTACTCCTGGCTCTGTACTCAGGGATCACTCCTGGTGGGGTTCAGGGGACTCTATGGGATGCCAGGGATTGAACCCAGGTGGGCTATGTGCAAAGCATGTGCAAGGCAAAAGTGCCCTACCTGCTGTGCTATCTCTTCAAGTCCCTGACATTTTTTTAATTAGAAAAGAAAACCAAGGATGACAGCAAAAAACTAAACCATATTTTCCTATCTAATATCTTATTTAGTGTTATTAAGATTACTCAGCGTTCCAGCTGGGGAGAATTCACTAGCAATGGCCTGATCCTCAGGCTCACTTTAATAATATTTGCATTTCCATGGCAAGTTCCTTAATGAAGGTTTTTACTATGGAGAATTGATGTCTTCTTTAAGTGTCTTTGTCAAATGGACAGCAGATGTCCATAAAAATCAATAAAATGACAAGAATTGACCACTGTTTTCATTCCCATTTAAAAGGCTATAACCACTTTATGGGTTGGTGCATGTCAAGAAGTAGGAGTACAGGGAATAAAAATAAATTAAGTCACATTGTACTAAATACCATTTTCTCTTAATCGGCATGGTGAAGAATATTTATAACTAAGAAAAGTAGATTTTTTTTTGTTTGGTTTTTGGGGCCATACCTGGATGTGTTTGGGGCTTGCTTAGGGATCACTCCTGATGGTGCTCAGGGGACCATATGGGAGGCTGGAGATCGAACCCAGGTCAGTCAGTGCAATACAAATGTCTACCCACCATATTATCACCCCGGCTTCTATTACCAGGGAAAGTAATACTAACAACTCAATATCTATATGTACCTATGATTTTTACCCACCATACCACAGACCTAGAAAGAAAAATCAGCCTTTATAAAAAACTTGATTTATAATCCCATTTTATCAGCATAAATACCTACAAGAACAGAACTGATCATGAAGAAATTGAAGATCACCAGGATAGTAACACTACCACAACAAAAACGCTTCAATGACAGATGTGATAGCATAACTGAAGAGACGTTTCTTTCCCGTAGTTTATACTGTTAAATTTTTAAATCCCCTTTAATCACATCTGATATGTATGTTGCTGCATTTCCCAAATGTGCATCAAGCTAGGTAGAGCAGACATGTAAAATTAAACAGCACTGGTCAGTAAAATGAGACTGAAGTTGCTGTGTTCAAGTCTATTTCTCAATGAAAAATTTGTTCCAAATGAATTCAGACATTTGGGAACATTACATAAAGAGAGGTTTCTTTTGCAGCATTCAAACAATTAACGAGCATTCTCCTAAGTTCTCTGTTAATACTCAAGGAGACTACTTTCTGATGCTTCCACCCTTTCCTTATTTAAAGTTTCACTTTCAAGATACTTGACAATCTCTTAAGGAACGGTGTGTGGTGACATCTGATATGCCAATAAAAGGTGGGGTGCAATCAAAAAGACTGACGATTTTGCATTTAACTAGACTTAAGTAAGAAAAATAAGATGTGCTGTCATTTTCAAACATTATGAAACACCTCTTTACATATTTGGTAAGCATGATTAATTAAAATATCAAGTATATAATCAAAATCTAAGCAGTTGAAGGAGAAGAAAATTTCAGTAGCTATCTTTTTTGTTTTTACTACCAAAAACTTCATCCACTATTCGTCTTCAAAATCAAGGTCCACACATGCTTGGTCAACACATTTTGATAAAATCAAGAAGAGAGAAACCGTACCAATGATCCTCAGACCATGACACTTTGAAAATGGAAATAAATCATAATCATAAATGGGGGAAAATCAAACCTTTGGAAATAAAATTTAAAAAAGTCAGAACAAATTAATTATGATTATATGGGAGAAAGAAAGAAAGAAAGAAAGAAAGAAAGAAAGAAAGAAAGAAGAAAGTGGAGAGGGAGAGGGGGGACATAGCCCAAAGGGAAGAGAACTAGAATGGTCACAGAACTGAGCTTACAGGTACAGGGCATTAGGATAATTCATATACACATTAAAGTATCATTAATAGTACAGTAAATCACCATATCTCAATAAAAATGGAAAAAGATCAAAGTTCAGAGTCAGAGAGACAGATCAAAGGGTGGGTTCACTCCCTCAGACCACAAGGACCCTGAGTGCAGCAGAGTGACCCCTGCGGCAGAAAGCTGAGAGTAGCTCCTGAGCACTGCCAAATATGGCCTAAAACACAAAACAACACACACACACACACACACAACACACACACAAATACCTCTCACCCCAAATTAAGACAGAGCTTGAAAGTTTAGCACATACCTCTGTGTAAAATCTTTAAACTCCACAAATAGGTAAGGCCTTTAACAACCTGAATGCAAGGAAGAGAAAAGAGTTCAATGATGATGGCTTTATAGGAAAAGAGCTATACTTAAACTTATCACTCTATCAACCACGTTTCTCCCTTTAAAACTATCAATTAATAAGAGCTGGAGCAACAGTATAGTGGGGAGGACACTGGTCTTACAAGTGGCTAACCTATATTCAATCCCCAGCACCCCATCTGGTCCCTGAGCCTGCCTGGACTGATCCCTGAGTGCAGAGCCAGGTGCCCGAGCAACGCCAATCAATCAACAGCATATACTGAGTCATCCCATTTCTGGGCCAGCAGAGTAGCTCTGCGAAACGTTGAAGCTACAGGCTCCTTTTCTCTGATAAGCACAAAATTTTCTGAAGAGACGATATGAGGAACTAAAGACACAGGTGTACATGCACGTGAAATGATCTGGAAATACAAATACAAAAAGCAAAGCTTTTTAGCACAGACGTGGGCAGGAGCAGAGAGAAAAAGGGTTACTTTTTTTCTTTTTTGGGTCACACCTGGCTATGCACAGGGGTTACTCCTGGCTCTGCACTCAGGAATTGCCCCTGGTGGTGCTCAGGGGACCATATGGGATGCTGGGAATCAAACCCAGGTAGACCGTGTGCAAGGCAAATGCCTTACCCGCGGTGCTATCGCTCCAGCCCCAAGGGTTAAAAATTTTTTTACTTTTTGGTGGGGAGGGGAAGCCAGGATCTGTGAGACTGGCATTCTGGGGCTCAGACCAGCAATGTGATGATCCTGGTCAGTAACCACCTGGGTCATTCTGCCTGTTCTCCTGGCTATCTGGTACAAGCAGCAGAGCTGGGCAGGCCTTGTGGTGGGAGAAACTCAAGGCTTTGCATGCAAGGCATGCATGCATGCCCATCATTTGCACGATCTCCACAGCCCTTCACCTGTCATGTTTGATGTCTATACTTCCGTGTGCAGAATTCAGTCAGGACATTTATAAACAAGGAGAGAGATTTCTGGGTTCGGGCCAGACCTGGCAGTCCTCGGGCTACACAGAGTTCAGTGGTTGGTCACCATTAGCAGTGTGGGGGGACTCTGAGAGTTCCAGTACTGGGAGTGGGACCACTCCTTTACTCAGCCACTGAGCTGTCTTCCTGGCACCAGGGAGAGGCATATAAAAACATGAACTGATGAAACTGAGAGAGCTTTTCCTCCAAGCAGTCAGGAGACTTTACCAAGCTCCCGGAGCGCTGAGAAAAAGACTCAAGCCAAGAAAAAGAAGAAAGTGTGTAGGCAAGGATTTTAAAAAATGAGTAAACAAAAGGAGAGAGAGAGAGAGAGAGAGAGAGAGAGAGAGAGAGAGAGAGAGAGAGAGAGAGCAAAAGGGAATGCCCTGCCAAAAAGGTATCTTCAAAGATATCTTCTCATTGGTGTGGAGAATAGACACTGGTGGAGGAATGAGTACTCGATCACTGTATGACTGAAACATAAGCAGGAAAATTTGTAACTCTGTAACTGTTCTCCTTGGTCATTCATTAAAATAAATAAACATAAATAAACAAAAAGAATAGTGCCACCTGGGCTGGAGCAATAGCACAGCAGGTAGGCTCTTTGCCTTGTACATGGAGGCCACCCAGTTTCAATTCCCAGCATCCCATATGGTCCCCCCACCCCCAGTACCACCAGGAGTGATTCCTGAGTGCAGAACCAGGAGTAACCCCTGAGCATCGCTGGGTGTGACCCAAAAAGAAAAAAAATCGTGCCACCAACCTCTAAGCCTCAGAGGTATTCTTTAAATTCTCAATATTCTTTTTTTAAAATTATTTATTATTGAATCACCATGAGAACAGCCACAAAGCTTTCCAGTTTAAGTCTTGGTAGGTCATACAATGACCAAACACCCATCCCTTCACCAGTGCACATTTTCCACC
>JAOXYA010000001.1:1980984-1992058 GCA_028565675.1 Sorex palustris
CTCTCGGTAGCTTGCCGGGCTCTCCGAGAGGGGCGGAGGAATCAAACTCGGGTCGGCCATGTTGGCAGAGTGCAAGGCAAATGCCCTACCGCTGTGCTATCGCTCCAGCCCACAAATCACAGTGCCTATTAAGAATAATTAGAACATTATTAGGAACTAAGGATGCAGCTCAAGTGGCAGAGAACATGTGTTGTCTGAGTCCAGTCTAGGTTGGATCCCTGGTACCAAATATAAAATAAAAAACAAAGTTTGCAGGCTCTATCTTTGTTATTCATACAATTGACAGACACCTAACACAGTTAACTGATTCATGATGTTTCCCATCATTAATAAAGTCAGCTTCATGAAATCAAGGGGTTGTAATCTCTTGTTCATTACCACACCTTCAGGACTGGTCCTTCCCCCATGATCTGGAGATCACTTCTTGTTCACCTCCTAGTTCCCCCCACCCCCCACCCAACTTGGTAACCTCAGTTCTGTTATCAGAGTCTAAGGTTTGTTATCACTGGATATTGTCTATTTCCTTTCTTTGGCTAGAGATGTGCTCACCTTCATCTAAGCCCTAATGAAAATTCATTAGAAGACGTATCAGTCCACAGGCTTACACTGAATTTCTCTTGGGATCTTTACAAGTTAGCAGGAAACTGAAAAGGAGGCTCTTGGGTGCTGTACTCACACTGGACGTAAGAGAGGCGCAGCCTGTATCTACAGCCCCATCCCGACATCTGGAACCCCACAGAGATATACACCATGCAGAAGCTCGCTTGCATCTGCATTTTACAATGTTTACTGAAATTATTTATGCTTAGAATTTCAAATTCTAGGAGAGTCAAAAAAATAATACAAGTCGGCCCAGCTGACTCCTGTTCACAAAATAAATAACCTAGAGCTGATCATATATTTTCTGATAAAGCTTGTACAATCTCATACAATTAAAGTTGGCATCTAATTTCTACGGTTTCTATTTTGCATGTTAATTTCAACACATTAGAATAAAATTATGTTAAATTCTACGAAAGAGAGAAGAAAGGAGTATCTGTATTTCTCCAGCGATTATAGGGCAGATTATAATTTAAGAGAAACAAAATGACCTTGCGAGAACTGCAAATATTTTACATTTCAACATAACTGATAAGACATTATAAATATCAATTTCCTAGCTGGTCATCAAAATGAGCAGGGGAACACTTCTCCTTTTCCTTTTTTCCTTGTTAGTCCAAGGATCTTAAGAGGAATGACCCTGCATGCTGACTCTCTGTCACTGTGACAACACCAGACACTGAAATGACAGCATTGCCACTGTATGGTAAAGGAAGTGGGACCTTTCTCTTGTACACGACGTGGAATAAATGCCACTGACTTCATCCCTGCCTCTAACATGGCATATCTCAGGGGAACACAATTATTTGGTGAATTACAGAGCAAAATCAATTGTTGGAAAATTCTCCAAATGGATGGGGAAACCTAAGAAAAATAATTTCGCCACTAAAGTGGTTCAAAGCAATATTTTGTATTTGCCGTACAGAAACATCAGCAATTAGAGAAGACGAGGTAGGCAAAAAAGACTGTGATGTTTATTTTGTTTCCCGGGTCTTCCTCAGGCAGGAGGCGAGAAGAAAAGTGAGCAAAGGCTATTTTAAAATAAATAAACATTACAAATGCATTTTTTATTAGTTTGCTTCAGACATAGTAATGACTATTAAATGATAAAAATCAGTTTTGTTTTTCAAGCAAAGATTTCACAGCTTGTGGGATATCCTGGAGTCCCTGCTTCTCTGCTCTTCTGAATGCCACGGAGATTTCTAGAATGTCAAGCAGAGGGCTGCCAAGGCCGAAGGGCAAAGGGAGAAACCTCACTAAGATCCAATTCACTAGAACATAAAGTTTGACTTGAAGAAGATGAACCATGAGATTTGTGGAGGAAAGAAGATTTCTGATTCGTTATCCGCATTAATTGTCTACGCATCTGCATAAAGAGCTAAGAAATGGCCACATTCAGATTCAATTATTAAATTTACTTCCGTATCTGTTTTCATGTGACACTAAAGTTGGTATGACACAGGACCATTCAATTCTGTACTGACAGATATTACTACTTTACTCTTCATATGACATTTGCTGACATAAAGGTAACTGATTAATGGAAAATAATTTAAATGACAAATGCAAGGGTTCTTCTTATTTAATAATCTTTACAGTTTGAAGACTTTATAGACTTGGAACAAAAGACAGAGAGAAAGAGGGGGGTTGCAAAAAAGAATAGAGACAAAAATTAAAGGAATAAATATAGGAAATGAAAGAAATTAAAAAGATAAAAATAGGAGATAACCAGGACAAAACGGTATTTGTGGATCTCCTGTTTGAAACAATGAACACACAACCTTGAGTTGACTGTATGACACTCCATTGGGATTGTAAGAACAAGCAACTTTGAAGTTAATACCAAACAACTAAAACACTTCTTTGTCATATAAAAAGTGAAGCAGACAGGGGCTGGAGTGACAGCACAGTTGGTAGGGCGTTTGCCTTGCATGCGGCTGATCTGGATTCGATTCCCAGCATCCCATATGGCCCGCTGAGCACTGCCAGGGGTAATTCCTGAGTGCAGAGCCAGGAGTGACCCCTGTGCATCGCTGGGTGTGACCCAAAAAGCAAAAAAAAAAAAAAATTAAGAAACATAAATTAAGAAACAAATGTTTGAACTTAAGTTTCGATGTTAAATAGTACATATTTCACATCTACCTCTATGTTCTGTTTATTTCCCAGGGACAAAAAAATACTCAGCGAGAATAATTCTCAGCAAGAAATATTATTTTCTGTTTTCTTAGCTAGCCAATGAATTTCATTGACAACATTAGATTCTGCAGGGTGGGGTGATAACTCAAATGACTACAAATCACCGTTTGCATACAGGAGGGCGCACAATCCCTGGTACCACCTGATCCCCTGAGAACTGCCAGGAACAGTCCCTAAGTTAGGATGTGGGAGTAACCCCCACCCCAATATTGTTGGTTATGGTCTTCAAAAAACAAAAAAAGTCACAATCTGTTACTATATGTACTTAATTTCTTTTTGTGCAATAACAGTAACATATTAACATTAAAATATTAACATATTAAGAGATATGCTTCATTTTAGACGCATCAACATGAGCTGAAGACTGGTGGCTCGGAAATCGTTGTCACCAATAAGAACAAAAAAGAATATATTTAGTAAGTGTTTTTCTCATCAGTATTTTTACCACAGTTAGTAAATAAAAATTATTGATGAAATAATTTTGTACTTTCTTTTTGTTCTCTTCTTGTCACAGTGTCTTAATCACCCACTTGTTTTTTTGTTTTTGCCTTGAGTTTGGCTAATTCTTTATGTTTTTGTTTGTAACTACAATAAATATTATTGTAATATTGTAAATAAAATAAATACCTTAAATTTGTTCCACATGTTTTGTGTCTTTCAGTCTTGTGATACAATGGCGATTTGTGAACCGAATCCAGAAGCAAATGGCTGCTTTTAAAGAGGTATCTGGAGGTTTTATTTGTTTTATATATTTTATTTCATAAAACAGTCTTTTGTTTCAGATGTCATTGGATCTCACTGGGTCAAAAATGAGCATCTGATTTGCCATTTAGAAACACTTAAATCTTGCCTTTGTCCTCACACGGTGCTGATTTTTTTACTTATGTAAAACTTATGTAACTTATGTATGTATGTAACTTATGTAAAACTAGATCATTCCAGAGCACCTCCAGCCCACACCAACATCCCTGCCTCAGCCATATCCCCTATGATTCTGAAATGAACAGGCAGGATTCCATCCTGTGTTAGAGACATGACAAGTTAATGCACCTGTGAGCCCAGAGTCTCTCCCTACATGGGGGGACTGGGCTGCAGAGGGCATAAAGTCCCTAGAGAACCAAGTTGCAGGCTAGAAGGGGTGAAGAGATGGAAGAAATGGGTGCAGATATGCAGAAATCTCTCAGAAACGGGATTTCCTTCTTCAATAAAACTAAATTTTGCTTTTTCAGGAAAACCAAAATTAAAATCAGTATAGAACACAGAAGGTGAAATTGTGAATATTTACCTTTAGGATAAAACAATTAACATATTGATAAGGTAGTAAAACCTGTATGCAGGGGGTGTTTCTGGACTTCTTAATATCTCCAATGGAAACCACTGGGCATTGGGATGGTTTTGTAGTCTCATTGTAGACTGCCTTGGGCACTTACAGGATCCCAGAAATAACCTCAAAGCATAGGTGTGTCTAGGTGTGTCCAGATGTGTCCAGGCCATACAGATGTGGGGGACCCTGAGAAGAAGGTCCTAAAAAGGGCTTGTCCCCCTGAGACGGGTTTTTGTGTACACAGAGTCCTGGGACAGGGCAGAATCTCGTCTCCTCAAACAAGGATCAGAACGTGAACCTCTTCACTCCCGATGAGGATGGACCCAGTGGCTTCCACCAGCCCCTTCTCAGGTTGAACTAGGCCTACAGCTATGAATTCTCCCTCCTCATGAATATGCAAATTACACGAGGGACACTGAGTTAAATACAGATGTGTCTGTGTCCTGACAACATCACACAGCAGGCACACCCACATCTTCAGAATCCCCTGAATGCACGAACCCCACCATGCACCGGACCTGGAGAATTCTCTTCCTGGTGTCAGTGGCTGCAGGTAAGTATCCCCATTCCTTGAGCTGAGGGAACAGGGCCAGTCAAGTGAAGTCCACCCACTCCTGTCTGCTGTCCACAGGTTTGAACTCCCAGATACAGCTGGTGCAGTTGGGGGCTGAGGTGGGAAAACCTGGGACATCAGTGAAGATGTCAGAAACCTGTGGGAGCGACAACTGTGCTGGGAGAGAAGATGACAGGGACGCTGATCCTCCTGACTTCCTTCCTCCTCAGAGAGTCAGGGTCTGAGACACAGCATGGGGCTCACAGAGCCAAGATTCATTTGAGGGAACGACTCAGGATCTTTCTTTGTCTGTCATAATCAGCCAAGAGGAAAATGGCTTCTCTCTAATACACCTGGTGTTATTCATATTTTCTTCTAGGATTGTGTAGTGAAGCACCCCAGATGGTACTGAAAAAACCACATGGAAGTTTGGGCTGGGGTCATTGCAGGATTCTGAACTGTAGGTCTACCCATGGCAGACTCCCAATGTTCTACATGTTCTTTGAAATTTTGTCTCTGCAAGAAAACGTTTTCTCTGAGAAGAAATTCTGGTGTTGACCAGACTCCCTTCCTGAGTTTCTGTGGAATTCTGCCTCTTTATAATCTTCATATCTCTATATTTCTGAGCTGGAATCCTGCCATTGGACAAGAGACAGTGGAGGAGATGATCCTACATGAAAGGGTCCATGGTCACATTTCTAGGATCACATGCTGATAAGAAAATGGTGGGGGTCAGTTGTCTGTGAAACCCTGATGGTGGGGGAATCCCAAACCAGGTCAGGGAAAGGTCGTTATCCAAGCACAGATACACAGTCTGGGATGTGCCCAGGAGGGCCGGTAGTAGCATGGACCAGCAGACAGGACCTAGAGTGAGGCCTCAGTTGCAGCTCCCTCTGCCCCAGGACTCATGTATCTGAGCTGAGTTTACATCAGGTCTGATCTCACCAATTGACCGAAAATCCTGAAAAATATATGGTATGGATTGAGATATTAATTTTGTGCAGCCATTTAATATGGAATAAATAATCAAAATGAATCACATTCTCTTAATTGATATCCAGGACATATATCTATGCGCAAATGCATAGATTAGATGAGTGGAAAAGAGCAACATTTATATATATGTATATATATATATACATATATATGTAAACTTGATCACTTAATCACTTGACCCCCAAGTTAATCATCGATTTGCTCAAGCGAGTGCCAGTAACGTCTCCATTTTTCCCTGTTGCGTGCTAGTGTAGCCCAATGGTGTCCGTTTGTTCTAGGAACACGAAGAGCCTCAAACCGATTGTTCAGGGTCTTGACAAAGAAGTCTGACCATCTCCTAGGTGGGCGACCACGCAGTCTTTTGACGTCCTATGGAATCCAGTCAGTAACAGCTCTAGTCCAGCATTCATCTACAAATCTCATTACGTGTCCAGCCCATCTGATTTTCGACGCATTGGCAAATGACACAACGTCCCTGATTCCTGACCGTCAACGGAGGTCAAAACTCCGGATTCTTTCTCTCATTTGAGTGTAACATGATACATCAAGCATATCTCTTTCAATTCCTCTTTGGGAGACCCGAATATCATTCTCATATGTTTTCATAGGGCCCAGGCCTCTGAGGCATATATTAATGCAGGAAGAACAGTGTAATCGAAGAGTTGTGCCTGGACCTGGAGGTTCTTTGTCCTCTTAGCTATTTCTTCGATGCTCTTGAAGGTGTTACAAGCTGCTCTCTTCCTCCTGCACAACTCAGGTGCCAGGTCATTCATCATGTTGATTTCTCGACCTAGGTACACATAGCTGTTGCATTCAGAGATGGTTGTTCCGTTGAGAGCAAATGGGGCGTCAGGAACGAGGCTGTTTCTCATAAACATTGTCTTCGTAAGATTCAGCTGTAGTCCTACCTTTCCACACTCATGGTCAAAGTCGGCCTCTGGAAGCCCTAAGACCTCCTGTAGGCTGTGGGAAGTCTGTCCCTTGCATGCACTGACCCTCCCCTCTCAGAGTCCTGTCTAAGAGTGTTGCATCACTCCTGGTTAGTAGCTCTGGGAGAGTGACCTGCTCTACGGAGATGTGCCAGTGCCCCAGTGCCCTCAACTCCTCCCTAAGTGACTCAGTGCTGGGTAATACGACCCTCCAGTCACAAGGGGCACACCAGGAGGACATGCAGGCTGGGAGGACATGCAGACACCACACACAGCAGCAGCCTGCGGGAGCCTGTGATCTCCAGCACACACATGAGGGTGAAACATGAGAAGCACCAGGTTGACCCTATGCATTCCACCCAGAAGTTTCCAGGAAAGCAAAAATACCTTACCTTTGAGACTATCGTGACCCAGTCAAGGGTCTCTGCTCAGAGTAACAGGCATTTCTCCCTGGAAAATGCAGGGAAGGCCGGGAGTGATGAGCTTGCCTTGCGCACAGGCCAGTCTTGACTCTCTCACTCCAAACAGAAGACAGTGGAGCCGGAGGGGCTTGGCCAGAGGAGGGAAACCCCACAGCCAGGAGAAAGGATAAAGGGTGGGTCATGGGCCTGGCACAGGCTCGACCCGAGATGAATTCCTGCCACCCCAAGGTCTCTGAACTCTGCTGGATTGTGTTCTGGCTTGGGACTCCGAGCACTGGCAGGCCCAAGCAGTACCTCAGCTCCCTGGCCTTTGCTCTAAGCTGCCAGCCCGGGCCCTGACACTCCTGAGAACCACTCGGGAACACCCCGAATAAACATAAACTACTAGGGAGTCCCCCCAAAGCTGGGTGTCACGGGAACACACAACAGCTTCACCTGAGGGGCAGGCTTGGATGTTTCCTATTCCAGCAGAGAACATGCTCATTGAAACGCATTCAACGTGGCCAGGAAAAGCATCTTCAAACACACCATCTCAAACCCCTCTGTGAAAAACCAGGACCGGGAATCTGTGGTTAAAGGCTGGGGGTCGGCAGCCTGAAGTTGAAGGCCTCTCTGATGGGAAGCGGCCCAATGAGGAGCCCCCAGATAGTGAGCAGGAAGGACGCAGCACCACCTAGAAACACTCTACTTAAAAGTGGTCTGACAGGGCTGGAGCCATAGACAGCAGGAAGGGCATTCGCCTTGCATGCGGCCGACCCGGGTTCGATTCCCAACATCCCATATGGTCCCCAGAGCACCAGGAGTGATTCCTGAGTGCATGAGCCAGGAATAACCTGTGTGCATCACCGGGTGTGACCCCAAAAGGAAAAAAAAATAAGGTGGTTGGACATGAAACAGATCGAGTCCCGGGCACCAAATAACAATCTCCAGAAAAAACAGAAGTTGGAGAAACAAGTCAAACCACAGCAGAACAAGCTGCCACTGACACAGAACATGAGAAGCAATAGAACAACTGTCCCGTTTGTCCAAACAGACTCAGAGCAGAGGCTGCCCTTGGGTGCAGGAGGTTGGTCTGAGCTGGGAAGCTACCAGACCAGAGCTAGGGCCTAACAGGCAGGGCTGCTGCTCCCAGGACCCAAAAAATGGGCTGGTCGCTCTGCAGAGAGGTCACTCGATCCAGCGGGATATGGGCACTCATCTCCGTGACTCCCCTGGGTGGTTTTTGGGAGAAGGAGGGCTCTGGTGCCAGGTTCTAAGCATATGGAAAGGGCAAACCCTGACATCAGCCCCTGAGTTCAGCAACACAGTACTCTGACATAGATAGACAGCACACACACACACACACACACACACACACACACACACACACAGGTGGTCACAGCACCGTCCCTCCCACGGTCAGGAGGCCGAGCGGCCTGCCTTTCCATGCTGGTTGTCTCCTTGACCCCGGAGGCCCGTTCAACTGACTCATCAGCTGGTTTTTCTGCTTCTAGGGGTTGAAGAGCCACATCTGTGAGTCCGAGACTGACTCAGGATGAATCAGAGACCGGCTCAGAGAGAAATGATGCACCCTCGGAGCCTGGGGCACAGAGAGGACGGGAGAAACCCCAAATGTCTGAAACCGGCCAGGGGTCGGGACGCTTCCACCCAGTCCCTCTTCCACCTTCTCAAACAAGTTCCTTAAAACACCCAGGCCAGGTCCTAGAAACTGTGCAGGGGTTAGTTAAGGAGCTTATCTTGCACGTGGCCAGCCCAAGTTCAATGGCAGCTTTGTTTGGTTTCCCCAGGACTGCTGGGTGTGGACCCCCAACCCAAACTATGAATTCATTTTATTTTATTTTATTTTATTTTATTTTATTTTTGCTTTCTGGATCACACCTGGCAATGCACAGGGGTTACTCCTGGCTCTGCACTCAGGAATTATTCCTGATGGTTCTCAGGGGACCATATGGGATGCAAGGGATTGAACCCAAGTCGGCCATATACAAAGCAAATGCCCTACCCACTGTGATATCGCTCCAGCCCCAAGTTCCTTTTTATTTTAGCAATAAAATTGATAATGCATCTTGTCATCCCACAGCCTCCACCATGGACATGGTCCGGTTTTGTGGCCTCGAGAACAATCCCTGGGTAGAGGCAAGTCACGAGCTGAGCTTCACGGGTATTCCCTGAGAAGTCTGGGGCTCCCGGGGCAGGCGACTAAGGCCCAGTCCTGCCGAAGCCCCGGCAGCCGCTGCCACGGTCACCTCCACCACCATACAACTAACGCTGCGGGGACCCACTCGGGCGCCACACCAGGTCGATAGACACCAAAGGGTGGGGGGGGAGGCAGAGCCACCTCCTAATGATAGAAGCCCAGGAAGCTGGAAACATAGCAGGGGGGAGCTCCAGCAGCAGTCGACAGCTCAGCATACCCACGGAGGTGACTTTGATTGTTGCATTGTCAGATGCAACAACTTTTGCAAATTTTCTTCTACTATGTTTTGGTAATTCCACTTACGGCTTTATTGTTACAAGCAACATAAAATGAATGAATTAGGGGAGTGGGTGGGGAGCTAGGGACAGTGGTGGTGGGACTGAATGCCCAGAACAGCTGCATTGTGAACAACTTTGTAAACCTGGTATCTAAATAGAGTTGGGGGCTCTTAGGGGAGAGTATGGATATAGTCCCCCATCCCCACATAAATTGTACAGCCCAGTGGCCATTGGGCCAGTCGCAGGGGTCAGCATGTCCAGATGAACCTTGCCCTGGGAAAACCACCTTCCTGATCATGGTCGCCCCCCTGCTGGGTAAGCAGGATTTTTTTTTTATGAAAACACATACACACATTTTGTATACACAGAATTTGTGTGTATAAATTCTATCTTGTCAAGAACAATCATTAGGATATTTTTAATGATGAATTCTTTTATTATGTATTTTCCCCTTTATTTCTTTTGCAGACTTTTATTTATTTTTTTATTTGGGCTGGAGCAATAGCACAGCAGTAGGGAGTTTGCCTTGCAAGCCACCGGCCTGGCTGAGCCAGGTTCGATTCCTCCACCTCTCTCGGAGAACCCAGCAAGCTACTGAGAGTATTTCGCCTGCACAGCAGAGCCTGGCAAGCTACCCATGATGTATTCGATATGCCAAACACAGTAACAACAAGTCTCACAATGGAGACGTTACTGGGCCTGCTTGAGCAAATCGATAAACAACAGGAGGACAGTACAGTACAGTACAGTGCATACTTCCAAACACCAAATGAAAAATGAATATACTGACTCTGGGTTGGCAATGAATTAGTACAACAGAGGTTCAAACCTGGGTTTTTTCCCTAGAAGGATTTTGAAAGAGAACACTCAATTGCTTATTTGCTCATTCATTCAATCATTCTTTCTTTTGTTCATTCAGCAAATATTTATTGAGTGTTGCTAAGCTGTACTGGGGTGGTGTCGAAGATACTGGGGTGAATCACAAGTGCTTTCCCCCTGTCCTTGTGGGGTTTATAGTCAACTAGGGAGTGAGAGGATACTGCATTATTAATGACTTATTACCAAGGTGATGAATACTTTCAACAAGAAGTATGTGGCTGTTAGTCACTCAACCACTGAAGTTGAGACTAGAAAATCTCTGAGCTTCAGGATGAGAACTGCTTGCTGAACCACTTTAGGTATTTTGGTAGAGGTGCCAGGTTTGATTGAAATACTCATTGTTGGGGGCTGGGGCAGGTCTCTAACACCAGGTGGCATGACTGGGGAAGCCAGATATAGTTGAGCTCATGACCAGAAAGATAATCCACATTTATTAATAATCACTGTATCACTGTCATCCTGTTGTTCATTGATTGCCTTGAGGAGGCCCCAGTAACGTCTCCTTTGTCCTAGCCCTGAGATTTTAAAAAGTGTCACATTTGAGGCTCTTTCAGGGTCAGGAGAATGAGACCCATTGTTACTGGTTTTTGACATATTGAATATGCCACAGGGAGTTTGCCAGACTCTGCCATGTGGGCAAGATACTTTTGGTAGCCTGCCATGTTCTCCAGAGTAAGAACTAGATAATAAGATGTCGCGC
>JAOXYA010000001.1:1997949-2009670 GCA_028565675.1 Sorex palustris
GGTAGCTTGCCGGGCTCTCCGAGAGGGGCGGAGGAATCGAACTCGGGTTGGCCATGTTGGCTGCGTGTAAGGCAAACGCCCTACCGCTGTGCTATCGCAGCCGGCCCCGCTGAGAAGGGCAGAAGGAAAAACATCCCATTCACCCCACCAAAGCACACAGACATGCCACCTGAGGCTAGCTCAGAAGAGCACCAAGCTCGTCTGCCTCAGTCTACCAGCACACCCTTCAAACGGGGAAACTCAGAGCCCTGCATGCGGCTGACCTGGGTTCCATTCCCGGCACCCCAGATGGTCCCCCAAGTCCTGCACGAGTAATCCCCGAAAGGAGTAAGCCCTAAGTACCACCAGGTGGCCCCTCCTTAAAAAAAAACTAACTTTGAAACTCAACTGCAAACAAGTCCCTTCATGCCCTTCAAATAAGCATCAGCGCACAGGGCAGGAGACACGGCTTCGACGTGAGCTCTATTCCACATGAGGACACCTTCCATAGTGGTCAAAGGATGGCCATTAGCTTCAGATAAGAGTTCCTAATTCCTTCGCCCACCTCTCAGCTCCAATACCAAGTTCCTCCATGGTGTCTTTCCTGATTCTCCCTGAGAAAGAATCAAAAGTCTGAACTGCTGGCCAGTCCCAGGACCCGCACACAGCACAACCAGGCACGTGGCCTAGACACTGACATCCCGGGCATCCCTGTGGACAGCATGCCCCTCCCCCCGCCCTTCTGGACCTGGGTCCGATGAAAGTCAAGAAGTGCCCAGCAACCAGCACAGTGCCCTCCACACAGTGCCCACTAGAACAGGGCAGGTCAAGAAACGAATGAAGTGGTGGGCAGGACAGGTGTAGTTCTCCGACCCCTTCTTCCTCTCCATGCACTGCCAGGTGGTCTCTGCATTACCTACATCTCTCTGTACCCAGATAGGAATCCAAATGGCATACTGCCAGATGAGGGCATCCTCAGATGTTACCTGGATACCCGAACACACAAGAGGTTTCAAGGAGAAACTACATCTCTTCCACCCTGTGAAAACTGGGTGTGCTAATGTTGATCGGTTCACAACCATTTCTGCAGGGGTGGGCAGGGAACTTTAAATTTCTTTATGAAGAAAGCCTTTTTATTAAAATATTAGAAGGAAGTCTTAGCACTTCAAAATTATTTTTCCCTGAAAAGAGACGATGTTGAAATACATAGATTCAGCAAATTCTTACTTGAAATATTACCATAATGTATTGATTTTTCACCAGACTCAATTGACTGAAAAGTTGTTTGTATAGCAATATTGGCCAAACCAATATACTAGAACAATTTTGTTACCCATAGTAATCAAGTGCATTTCTGAAGTATAATTATACTGTCATAAAAATAAAGCCAAGATACCCTTTTCCGAGCAATAAAACAAGAGGGGCAATAAAATAGGAAGAAGAAGAGGCTAAATAAATGAGATTTTTTAAAATGAAATTTAGTGTCTTTCAAAACCACACCGCCTCCTCTTCCTTCCCTTAAGCCAAGGTTAGCAGAAAATGATCAATGCTTCAATCTCAATAAACTATTTCAATAATAGTTAATTCGGGTGGAAACAGAGTTTGAAACTCTCTGCTCAGCGACCCTTGACGGCCCGCCATGTAGGCTGGACTCCAATAATCAATCCATCATTGCCATAATGGATATGGGTGTGTGTGAAGTTAGAGGAACATAGAGTGGGTAGCAAAGGCAGGAAAGGAGTCAGGAACCTGGAGTTCAGGTTCGTTCTTCAAATGCCAATCAATACAATCCACATTATCGTCTAAAACAAACCTGTAACGGTGAGTTCTGAGCCAGGGAAAGGGGAAAACATACATAATTCATTTTATTTGACAAATGCTCATTGATTTTCTGAAAATATTAATGTACCAGCTTGTCACATGGTACTATAATGCAAGCCAGTCATATATAAGCCTTTAGTTTTGCATTAAGATGATGCCCAGTTTGCTTGTTTAAAATATGGTCCTAGCTGCAAGGATAAAGCTCTTCATTTGATTGGAAATTTAAAGTTAAAATAAATCAAACAATCACCGTACTAGCGCTCTTGGGTCAATATCAAAATCAATTAAAAACTGCCCTTAATTTATAAGATGCACTTCAGGGACAAATGGAAAAAAGAGGGGTGGGGTCTCAGATATAGGCATCGGGAAATCTGTGGTCAGCCTACTACCGCTCCTTGTTTGGGTCTGGGTACCTTCAGGGTCAATGATGTAAAAGGAAGTGAGTGATGGGGACCAGGTGGTTCCCTGGTGCTCTTTTTATTATCATTATTATTATGCTTCCCACTCAGGAATCCCACGTTACAAAGTACTCTGCTGGCTAAATAAAATTTAATTCAATCACTGATGTATTTTTCTCATTTCATATTGCTGTCATTGAGACCAACACTTTTGATAAACATTATTCCTCTCCTAGTTTTCCAGATATAATCAAAGTAATTCTTAAATAATGATGCATATCTAATCCTCACAACACTATGAAGGCGGCAGATACATGACCCATACTGACACAGAAAAATATCACCCCCAAATTAAGGTTCAATTCTTCAGTGGAAGAAGCCATTACGGGCAGGACATGTAGGACTATTTCCAAACACTGACAGGTCACAAAAGATGGCTAAAGAGCTGACAACTGGCCACCCACTCCCACCACCTCTGCTGGGTCTTAAAAAAAATAAACAAATATAGAAATGACTGACAATTTGAGTCTTGGCACAAACAATATGGTTAAGGAAAAATAACACAAGAAACAATCCTATGGTATGTACTAGCTAACTCAGCCAGACTTAAGTCCTAGGAGTTACATACAAACCCAAGGATAAACTGACGCCACCAAACTATGTGCAGAGAAGCAAGGAACATGAGTGACTGGCCTGCCTTACCCTGGAATCCTTCCAAAGTAACTGGGCCTGTTAGTTACATTGTGTTCAGAATGACATACTACCCAGAAAAGAGGGTAACAAATAGTATTTTGGATATTTGGATACTAATTACTTAGAGTTGCAACCCTTGGGGGGAGGAGAAATGAATCCTTCAAATAGAAACCCTGGGCTTGGAAATTTCTCTTCTTTTTAGGTGAAGATTATAAAACAATGATACAGCCTCTAAATCATGCAGGCTCTAAAATAGCAATGCATCGTTGCTCTGGAGGACCTAATTAAAGAGTTAAATTAAAGAATTAAAAAGTCTGTTGGAAAAACCTTCTCTTGCCTTGTTCCCACTTCCGTCCACCTACTGCATCCTTTGGACTGTGCTGGGTCCACAGAAAACACAATGGACTCTGCTTGACCTTGAGAAACAACAGTGCCTGGGGGGAAAGTGAGTTTAAGGAAGAGGTGCTGAAGCAGATTCAGGCTCAGCTGATGATCACATGATAAAGAGCATTCGCTTTTTCCAGTGGCAACCTCGCTTACAATGGTACGGGTTCACCTAGAGCATATACAAATCAACTATGAAAAAAGAGAAGACGCTATGCAACTTCACAAAATTATTATAGGTAATAAAATACTTAAGATAGAATCAATTGGGGCTGGAGTGATAGCACAGAGGGTAGGGCATTTGCCTTGCACGCGGCCAACCTGGGTTCAATTCCCAGCATCCCGTATGGTCCCCTGAGCACTGCCAGGAGTAATTCCTGAGTGCAGAGCCAGAAGTAACCTCTGTGTATCACCGAGTGAGACCCCAAAAAAAAGAAAAAAAATCAATTGCATCTGTACGATAACTAGAGAATAGAAAAATAAACAATAACAGAAGATATAATAAAGAATCATTATAGGGAAGAGGGGTGTAGCTTTCCTTGTACGCAGCCAACCCAGGTTCAATCCCTGACATCCCTTATAGTCCTCCAAGCACCACCAGACATGATTCCTGAGCACAGATCCAGGAGTAATCCCTAAGCATTGCTGGGTGTGGCCCAAAACCCAAAAAATGAACAATAAAAAAAATTACAGGGGCTAGAGAGATAGTATAGAATAGAACAGAAGTGGCCCAGGGCACTTTTCTTGCTTGTGGGAAGTGGCTGCCACCCAGGTTCAAATCCCCAGCACCACATCTTGTTACCGCCAATACCACCAGGATCAAGAACAGTCTCAGAGCACTGCTGGCATGGTCCCCAAAAGCTCAGAAACAAAAAGATAGTATTAATAAATAATAATAATGCAGGATTTTTATTGGGGGGTGGGTGGCTTGGCGGTCACTACCAGCAATGCTCAGGGCTTACTTCCGGCTCTGTGCTCAGAGATCACTCCTAGCAGGCTCAGGGGACCGCAAGGGGTTCCAGGGATCGAACCCAGGTCTGCCGCCCACAAGGTAAGTGCCCTACTTGCTGTACTATGGCTCCAGCACATAATGCGGGGTTTCTTGATGTTTATTTATCACAATCATAAGTCCTTGAGAAGTTTAGAGATGCTCCTGAAAAAAGAATTTCATATCCAGGAAGTACAGGGCTTAATGATTATTGTTCCTATTACTCTTACTGATTACAAGCAGCTTCAAGTTAGTGTTCATTCATAGTGCTCAAACATATCTTTAACCTCACAACAAAGTTAAGACAGATGTCACTATGATTTTATTAATATTATCTCTATTTTGACTTCAAACTTGGAACCCTCTCGCACTTAACCACATCACAGACAACTCTCTACGGTTTCAGAGCCTCTGAATTCATCAAAAATCTCTCCAAGGGTTGCTGAAAATCTCTGATATAATTTAACCAAAAATATTTTCTTTGCTTCACCCAACTTGGTAAACTAAAAACTACCAGCTTCATACTACCAGCTGATGTCACTATTAAAACATCGAGAACAGCTCAGAGAACTCAGAGAATCTTCACTAAGATCTGGTGAAGTTTTTATACTATATCACTGGCCTGAACACCCAGTCCTGGGAGAGCATGTGTGCAGCTATTAAATACTATATATTGTATTTAATAGCACATGCAGGCATAGCCCATGAAACTCATAGGACCCCATCAAGTTAGAACAAACAAGACTGAAATATCAAACTTTCGCTTTGCATTTATTAGCTTTATTACACCCTGTAAGAAAAAACTTAAATAGGCCCACTAGGCACTTTTGTTACCAATGAGCGAATTTTCCAATATTTTCTTCATCTAGTTTATGTAGCATAGCCTGTAATATAATCATTTTGTTTGTGAAAAATCACAATTTTTATAGCTAACACCATTAAGGTAAACTTAGTGTAGGAGAAAGTCAATCATAAGACATCAAATGCTTAGTTTTATAAAGACTTTCGCAAAGTGGAATCTCATTTCTTGAAGATTATCCCATTTCTTCATGCTGAACTAAAAGCCATAGATGTTATAACAGTATAAACAAAAGCCCAGGCAGAAATGAAGGCCAAATGATCAATAACAAGTGGTTATAAAAGTTGGGTGTCTTTACCGTCTTCTTCCAGGAATTCACCAAGGGAAGAGGGAGGGAATTGGGGGTCACTGGTGGGGGGATGTGAAAACTGGTGGTGGGTTCTAGAGCTGTAACACTGAATTGCTGAATACCTGAAATTGTTATCTTCAGCTTTGTAAATAAGAAGATAACTGGAGGCCAGGGCAATAGTGAAGTAGGTTGGGCACTTGCCTTGTATGTGGACAACTCAGACTCAATCCCTGGCACCCAATATGGTCCCCTAAGTACACCAGGAGTGATCCCTCAGTGCAAGAGCCAGGAGCAAGCCCTGAGCAGCACCAGGTGTGGCCACCAAACCAATTTTTTTAATTAAATAAAAATAAAAACACTATCACCTAAACAAAGAGTTATTGTTTTATAGGTACAGTGTGTCAGATCCGTAAGATGTAAAGTACTATTTATATTTGTAGAGCAATGTGAATGTGCTTAATGCCAGAACATTTAAATATGCTTATGAAGCTGTTATTTCATTACAATTAAAAATAACAAAAAGAACATTGTTGTAACTTTATGTTGCAATTTTCCTTGGTGGATCAATATTTTTCAATTCCTGAGTTCTCTCCCCATTTGTACAAACCCATGTTTTCAGACAAAACATTACAATTTTAACAACTAGCATATTATTTCTAATAAAAATTATCTACTGGGGCTGAAGAAATAGTATAGTAGGTACAGCACTTGCCTTGCATGTATCCAACAGAGGGTTTGAAACTAGGGACGTCATATAGCCCGCGTGGCACTGCAAGGAGTGATACTTGAGTGCAGAGCCAGGAGTAAACCCTAAACACCACCAAGTGTGACCCAAAAACAAAAAAAAAGGTGGAGAAAAAAAATTATCTACTGGAGTTGATGGTCTAATGGTTTCTCCTTCCTACAATAAAGCAGAACAGTAAATTCTCACTGAGCCTTCAATTATCAAAAACATAACAAACCCCTAAGCATGCTATAGAGTTAAACAAATGGTGCCATTGCATAAAGATGAGTAGGCAACTGAAAAAATGTTTTAGGATTTCACTTGAAGGCCAAAAAGGGGAGGGGGGGTCTAAAGAGGTCTAGAAGTCTTTCCTGCTTTATTATCTTTACTAGCCTAAAATGTGCAGAGCCAGGTAACAATTTAAAAGCCAAAGCTGAGGAGGCAAAGTGGTAGCTACGATGAAAGGAGCAGCTTAAACAGGGCAGCGGGACTTTGCAGGGAGGAGTGAAGGAAGGCGTGATCTGAACCTCGCACCCAGACACAGGAAACAAACAACCCTGGGGCAGGGCCTGTATGGTATTACTCTATTCTCTGAATAACCAGAGTGAATTCAGACACCTAACTTGCAGACTATCCACAATGCTTGTTCATCTGTCGGTAAAAATAATCCAAGTGTGCATATAAGTTCTTTAAAACAAAAGGGCTCACATCCTCCCTCTACCTGCCCAAGGTAGTGAAGTCCCGTCTAGGGGACCAAATCAGAAGACTTCTACGGGGCTTCCCATCCTGGGACACCAAGCCTACTGCCCAAGATGCACCTACATATGGAGGATATCCTGGAATTGTAGGACGTATCCCTCTGTGGACAACATGGCTGTTTTTTTTTTAATCTGTATCCATGCAGTAAGGGAAGAATTTAAAATTCGAAGAACATTAGTAACCAATTAGAAACAAAATATTTTTACAACTCTGGAAGTATCTATTAAAATCAATGTGAAAATATCTAAGGTAAGAAGAGACCATGATGCAGGTTTGGTGTATATATGGAAAGCAGCTCGCAAAGGAAGGTTTTATTACCCCCTCGGGGCTCTCTGACCGAGTATGGATTTTTTAATTCCTAGTAGAATATTTTTCATACACCATTGCAGACTATTAAGTACCAGATATTACATTATGTAGTTTAAACTTTGCACTACTGCATGAGAAAGACTTCCCTGTTGAGAGAACTATTTTTTATGGTTAGCATTTTTTAATATGAAAATGAACACCGCTTTAGGGGAAGATCATTGCAGCTAGAATTTGGGAGAATTTTATAACTTAACATATTCATCAATGTGTAGAAATTCTCTCAGGGGAGTAGGTGAGGAGAGAAGGTACAACAGGAAGAAGGCTTTTTAATAACTTAGAGTGTCGATGCGGGGCTAAGCAATGGTATTTATAAGGTCTGTCTTCCATGGGCACTGCTGTCAACCAGGCAGGGGACAAGGCTAGGGTGCGAGCAAGTTGGGGGGAAAAATAATGGTGTTATAGAGGAGAGAGGGGGAAATGCATTAAACTTCAGGCCAGTTAAAGGTACACTTGCTAATGGTGGACTATTAACTGCTTACCCAGGAGAGATGCAGACTCAGAAATATTAAAAAGGTAATATAAATGCACTTTTCCAAGCAATTCCTGAGAAAATAGATGTCCTGCAGAATTCTGGAATCAAGTGTAGAAATAAAATCTAAATGCTGGCGGTCCTTCAAAAATATTTGCTGCTGAGAACTGATGATCCCCACATTTGGCAAAAGTGGACAGAAAGTTGAAACAAGATTAACTACTCACTTGTAGACCGTGCCTCCATTGCCATGGCCAAGTGTGTCCCGGTACCGCATGTCTTGTTCATTCATCTCCACGAGAAAGAAAGAAAAACAAAAGAGTGTCATGCCGTGGATAGAAGTGTCAAGGAAAAGCAAGTCTAGGCCATAAACAACAAGCGGTCTGGGTCATTTCAAGTTCAGCTGCAAGAACGAGAAGATCAATACAACATTTGCTGTCCAATTTATAAAAGACGATACCAAGGGACAAAGTGATGGAAAGTTTAATGACAATTTGTTTGCCTGGGTCATTTCATTAAAGTTTGATAAAAGGTGTCAAAACGGAATGATCTAACATAGCTCAAAAAGGTCAGGTCAGAGATACTGATAAGAACGTGGTCTCCAGGACCACATATAACCCAGCATAAAATTGCACTGCACACAGGCAAAGTCGAACTTGGGAGAAGACACACACACACACACACACACACACACACACACACACAGACGCATCTGATTTACAATCTGTAAATAAATCAAGCCTCTGAAAACTCTTCAGGTGACCCTATAATTAACATTAAACAAACTAAATAATGTTAATGATTTCCCGAGAATAGATACAGCTTTTCTTTGGAAATGGTAAACTGTAAGCAGCAAAAACGGAAAAGAAATTATACTGTTCTGCTGGGAAAAGTGCCATATCAATGCAGTTTATGATGCACATATAGTCAAATATTCTAACACAACTAGGAAGAACATATAAGCATGCAATTCTTAGAAATTAATGTTATTTTCATAACCGAATACATAAAACAGCAAGTACAATTGCCCAGTTTCTTAAAACTATTATAGCACAAATATTACTTTCATTTGTATCACAAACTGTAGTGAATTATTTTAATGCCAACAAAATAATATTTTGGAGTCTTTAAGAACTGCCTAAATAATTATTTACCAAGTGACTTAATTTAAGACTAGTCAAATTATATTTGATGCATTCAATAATTTTCTATCCACTGGTCCAGTTGTTTAAAAATTAACTGCCAACTTTATCCACTAAGTGGATTCAATAATGGTGTTATTTTCCATATAGCTAAGGCTTGGGAAAAGCCATAGTAAGCCCTAAAAAAAAATCAATTTCCAGAGAATTGCACTGCCTTGCATGGGCAGAAAATAGATGGAGTTTTTAATTCAATATCACCTGGAAAAAAAATAGTTTGCTTTCAGACTATTATTGTAAAGCTTTAAATATTTTTGCTCTGCTCTAAACTTCCCCCAATTGAATAAAGCAAGGTTTCATTTATCAAGGGAAATATGTTTCTTCTGTATATTTCTGAGGTTGACGTTTCAGAAAGTGGTGATAATTAGAAGTGCAGGACAGGCAGCAGAAACAGCTTCCTTTCCAAGCTGTTTGGCCAATCCCTAAAAGAATATTGACAGAATAATGTGCAAAGGCCAGTTCAGGACCCGATTTAATTGTGGTACAACCTGATTGATGCAATTTGCAATCAGCTAATTACTATATTTAAGGTCAGAGAATAAATGACAGATAATCCAGAAAAATTGGCAACAATTTTCCTGCATCAGAGAAATTCTGTTCTTTACATTCATATTACTTATAAAGGTAAAACAAAAAAACTGTATAAGAATTAAGGCATGAAGAAAAAAAGAAAATTTTATCATTTGGGACCAATGATAAGTTTTAAAAGAGTAGGACACTGGGGCTGGACCAATAGCACAGCAGGTAGGGCATTTGCCTTGCATGCGGCCTACCTGGGTTCAATTCCCAGCATCCCATATGGTCCCCCGAGCACCGCTAGGGGTCATTCCTGAGTGCAGAACCAGGAGTAACCCAGAAGCATCGCTGGGTGTGACCCAAAAAGCACTGCTGTCCCGCTGTCCATCAATTTGCTCGAGTGGGCACCGGTAACGTCTCCATTGTGAGATTTGTTGTTACTGTTTTTGGCATATCGAATATGCCACAGGGAGCTTTCCAGGCTCTGCCTTGCAGGTGGGATACTCTCGGTAGCTTGCAGGGCTCTTCGAGAAGGACGAAGAAATGGAACCCAGGTTGGCCACGTGCAAGGCAAACGAAACGATCTACCACAGTGATACTGTGTTATCGCTCCAGCCCAAACAAAAAAGCAAAAAAAGAGAGAGAAAAAAAGAGAGAGCAGGACACGGAGAATACACAGAGTGACTGGGGGTGCTAAATTAGCAAAACTGCTGTTAGGGTCACTTGATCAGTGAGGATGAAGAATACACACGTACACAGCTGCATCTATTGGCGGGACAGATTGTTGGTAGGCCAATTCCTATCAAACATTTCTCCAGGTAGTCTAAACAATACTCAAAGAATCTAATTTGGACCAACAACTTGTCCGACAACATGCACCCTCATCATGGCTTAAAGTCGATATCTAGGAGAAAGAAATGTCCCTGGGTCAAGTTCAGGATTATTCTGAATTCAGCGACACTAGACTGAAGGAAAGGCAGGATGACGGTATCTATATTCCATAAGTGTAATCGATGATCCTCTCCCCTCTACCTCCACTTTGAATTCTCTACCTGCTTCTAGTAGGTAAAAAAAAAAAAAAGATGAAAATGCCCTACACCCCACAACATCTCAGTAATACACTGGGACAATCCAGGCATTTGGGAGGGAGGGTGCTTTTGCATTGTCTTACTGGAGGAAGAAGATGGGAGATAGTAGGAGAAAAGAGGGGACCCTGTGGAATGTCTCTTAATAGCATCAACCAGTATCATCCCAGTGCCGTCAGGAGTGGGGTACATCTAAGCAGACTGAGAGACCTGGGAGGGATGGGGGTTCAGAGAGAGGGGAAGGTGGGAGGGAAGGGGGAGAACGAGCGTGAGCCCCTGGGTGCATGCTGAATACTGCATTACCAGTCCAAGGAGAGAAATCTGGAATCCATTACTTTAGTAGTAAGATTATAAGACAAAAGACAAAAATGGTTTTGAATGAGTTCTAGAAACATGATTTAAACACACACACAGACACACACACACACACACACGCACACGCACACACAAAACCTGTATTCAGTTTACTACAATATAGACCTTTGCCTGGTATAGGAATCAACAGTTTTTATGAAATATTATCTTTGTTTATTTGGCTGTTCTAATTTTTATATAGTATACAAATAGATATAAAAATACTTTTTCAAAGTAAAATTATTAGAGCCAAGCTCATGAGTTGGTTATAAATACTTAAACTGTTTCATATCCTTAACTGATTTTAAGCATGAAAAACTTCATGAAATCTTATCAACTAGCAGTTAATAAGATATTTGCCTTTATTAGTTCAGGTGAGCGTATTGACTCCACTTTTCAAAATGAAGCACAAGAGCCAGTATTATGATGATTCAAAAGTGGGATTTGGAGTCAGAGAGAAAATGCCAGAAGTTGAAACACCAGTTCTGCATATGGGAGGCCCAGGTTCAATCTCTGGCACCACACGGTCCCCAAAGCCCTGCTGGGAATGACTCCTGATGACCGAGGTGGGAGTAGCCCCAAACCAAAACAGATTACAGAGAGAAGTGGGATTTGTAAGCCTACCAGAGACATTTGGATGTTGTAGCTGAGATCAACTGTCATAAAAGTGAAAGAAGTTAGAGCATTTTCAAAATCTGGAAACAACCCAAGTGCCCTAGAACAGATGACTGGTTAAAGAAACTTTGGTACATCTACATAATGGAATACTATGCAGCTGTCAGGAGAGATGAAGTCATGAACTTTGCTTATAAATGGATAGACATGGAGAGTATCA
>JAOXYA010000001.1:2009770-2026486 GCA_028565675.1 Sorex palustris
ATATTGGTGGTGGGGAATGTGCACTGGTGGAGGGATGGGTGTTTGATCACTGTGTGATTGTAACTCAAACATGAAAGTTTGTAACTATCTCACGGTGATTCAATAAAATTTAAAAAAAAGTTAGAGCATTTTAATACCACTTAAAATCAAGGCACAGTTCAACAGTGAAGACAGACCAGAGCTCCATCCTCTCCTGGGCATCTGCTCCCCATAAGATCTTAGCAACTGATCGCAAGTGTAAGTAGGGAAGAACAAAACCTCATCCATGGCCTCTGGCCACAGGAAGGAAAACAACCAACTGAAGCCTGAAGCACACTCACAGCTGAAAGCATACAGGATGGTGCTCTTTGTTCTTTAGTTGTTTCTTTTTCTTTTGGTTTTTGGGGGCTACACCTAACTGTGCTCCGGGATCACTCCTGGCATGGGTGGAGGGACCATACGGGTTGCGAGATTGAACCTGGGTCAGCCACGCGCAAGACAAGCACCTTCTCACTGTCCTGTCTCTCTCACTCCCCAGTGCTTTTAAGAAAAGATAGGCTTTAAAAAATCATACCACTCTTTAGATGAAAGAGGTGAAATAAAGCTTTTACTGAATAAAGACATCAAACGATTGACATAGACGGCCCAGTTTCCTTGGTTGGGCTTAAAAGCACAAGAGCTACGAGGAATGAGGAATCATCCTAGTGACAACTGCCAGTCACACCTGATGTGGAGAAGGTTTGGCATGGGGTTCTGCTGGTGTCGGCGAGGAAATACAGTATGATTATAGTATAGCAAGGCCGGGTCCATGGGGATAGTGGTGGGCACTAGGCTCAGACACAAACACAGACACACACAGACACACACACACACACACACACACACACACACACACACACACACCCTAACTTCTGAGAGCGAAGATAAACAGGAAAATCTGTAGGGATTATAGAAATCTTACTCTCCAAAACCATGCTCGCAGGATTGTGTATCAGATGTGTAAGCCTTCTGGGACTACTGCCACACAGTCACCGTGTAAGGTGGCCAGGACACAAAGTCACAGGTACTATTAAAAGATAAAGCATGAGGACCAGGTTTGATCTTTTTGTCTCAAAATGAGCAGATGTCTGTCTCCACTCCTCCTCACCCTGAGTTTACCATTTTTTTTTTCTACACACAGAATGGTCTCTCAAAGGCATTTGAAGTTCTTGAAATAACAATGAAAACAGGAGCATCATATATGGTGTTACATTTATGTATGAATTTTTAGGAACAAGAAATACCACCACCCTCTCCACAACATCTAAAAAAAAAACAAGAAGCGGAAAAATGACCTCACCATGGCAGAGGTGAAAGTCATAGCTTCTGGGAATACCTGCAAATATTTTTAATCCCACTGGATCAACCCACGGGGCCATTTCTAATCCATTTCAAATCAAGGACCAATATTTAAGAGTAGATACTGCACTCAGGCTGAAGTAGGAAGAAGACATTTAGATAATACATCAGTGGTACTGAGTTACAGTTCTCAATAAAACATGTCAAAAATCTCTTTTGATGTGGGTGTTTTCAAACCAGAGAAAAAGGATTCCTCTATTATAAAGTGACAAATAACAGGAAAACAATTTCTCCATTTCGAAGACTAACTATTAAACTTTTTTTTAAATGCCTGATTTAATATAACTTAATAAAATAATATAACATTAATGGAATTAATGACAAAATGAGATGGAATTCAATTATGGATCAACAAAGAACATATGCTTTGCTTATTGTCTGCCTGTGTTAAGGAGTATCAGTACCTATTGCTTCTAAATCATTAAAATAAAAATGCTCAATTAATCCTTATTTTCTATGTAAAGGTCTGACAGAGGCGAGTCGCAGCACTAGGACCTTCGCTTCACAAATCGAAGCAATAATGGTTTCAGAGAGCGTCACACTCGATGAGCAGACAATTGGAGAGATTTAGTAAATCCCACTTTATAGAGCAGAGACTAATCGGGAAACACAAGCCCGTCAAATGTTTCTTATGAACTGTTGACACTATATCAATGCTGAATCAATTGGTGGCATTTACTCTGAGTGACAGAAAAGAAATAAATATTTATATCACATAACCTATATCAATGAACCCAGGCAGAAAGCTATTTCTAACCTGTCAATATTTGATTATCTTGAAGAATCATGTCCCTTTCTTTTAATGATTAATATGAATTCCTTATTAAATCTAAGTGGAGGCGAGTGGAAAGGCAGATCATTATTAATGCTTGAGAGCATAAACCACTGAAATAAAAAACTACGCTCAAGAGTTAAAGTATCGTTAAATGTGACTTACATCTTCCATATCAGATGGGGTCGGTATTCAGCCCTGCAAGGGGCTGTGGCCCACCCCATGTGCATCCCCTCACTGTAACGCAATCCCATGCATTCTTGGGTCACTCTGTGGCACCACGGAACTGAGGGATTAGTAGCAGAGGGTATTCTGCAGACGTCTAAAGGTGGAGGTTTTTGTTCTCTTTTGTCTGTTTTGTGACTAAGAGTAAGGAATGTATAGAGGCTGGTCCTGGAGAGGAAGAAAACGCTCTGCTCTTTACTGGGGCAGGGGAATCACAATCCCAAGAGGGAAGCAATAAATACTCTTTAAGTGTCAAAAATCTTTACCATGACAATCTTCCACTGGAGAGAGCCTTCCATCTCAGACTGCTGGGATATTTATGGCACTAGGTGTACTGTGAAACATTAGTAACATTTCAGAACACTCTCTTCTTCTTCTTGTTTGTATTTTTTTGCAGTAGAAATAAACCGTTTTTCATTTTTGAAAGAGAAATCTATGACAGGTTATTTTCCATTGCCTGGGTTGAAAAAATGTAGTTAAAGCTTCTTAATTTATGTCAATTTTGATATATATTTTTCCAGCTGAGGTACACAAGTGACTTAGACATAAATTACAATTAGTAACTAGAAAACAAGCATGTTTAAAGAGATATAAATATTCCAGGCTCAATATTTCTGCTTTTGGGGCCAAGTTTTGTTTCACACTGGTTCTGAGCAAATTCAGAGACTTCAGGGTGGGGGATATGTGGACCTCAATCTGAACAAATCTTTGAGGGATTCAAGTTCGAAGGATTCAATAAATATGGCCTAAGATTTTCAGACCGTCATGAGCATACAAACAACACCGGATTCTCGCTGGCCCGAGAAGGAATATTAAGGGCGAGAAGCCACGGACCCTGGATGAAGATGAGATGTCAGCCTGGTACACTTACAAAAATTTTCCACCTGTGTTCAAGTCACTGTGTGCTAAATAAGGTTTCGAGAAACAGAAATCCTCCATTCGGCCACTCCACGGCTCTGAGGCCACACAGTTACAGGTGATATTAAAGGACAAGCATGAGGACCAGCTTTGTCTTCCTGACAGGCTCTACGACAAATACTTGACTCATGCAACGCCAATGAGGCTTGGAGAGGTCAGCGTGTGAAGGCCCTGAATAAGCATCTGAGATAATTAAGATTTCAGCCTTCGAAACAGGGACGGGAAGTGAACAGCAGTTAAGAAAATCAATAAGAGTCTTTTATTTGCAGTGACACAGATGCCTCAGTCAATAGAGCCTAATAGGCAGGCTTGATCGCAACGGACAGGCGCCTGCCTTGGAGGCTATCGCGGCGCTTCCTCTATCACAAACATTAGAGCACATTTATGTTGCTATTGAAGGATCCAGGACCCCGTCGGTGGCTTAATTTACCAGCGCGTGCTTAAATGCTCTATACTATTTCAGATGTGACCATTTACTTGGATCAAAATTAGTGAGAAATAACTGGCCCTCGAGCCCATTCATCCCTCACCGGCTGGCTTCCGTCATTCAGCTCTCGACCCCGGGGTGGCTAAGACGCCCAGGAATTTCAAACGCCGGAGGCCCGCTGTTCCTCAGTTCCCCTAAAAAGCCAGTGTGGACGGTAGAACGAAGGAAGGAGCTGCAGTCAGAAAACCGCCGTTTTTTTTTTCTTCTCTCCCCAAAGATAATGAAAGAAACAGCCACGGCTGGGTACGGGGTCATTTCCCCCACACATGGGTTGACACACTTGTTCGGAATTGATTAACTTTTTTTCAGCTGAGAAGACGGCAGGGTATGTATGTGGTACTTCAATCTGCTGGGAGTGAAATCCATTAGCACAGTTTGAAAAACGTGCTACAAATTGTTCTGCCAATCAAATTAAGCCATGTAATTCACTTATGACAGAAAGAAATTCATGGGCTCGGTTTGTTAGGTTTGTGGGTATATAGACACTGGGCAGTCGTCAGGTGAGAATCTTAATATGGAATGCCACCTTACCTGGCCATTGGCTAGTATTTTTTTCAGCTCAGCAGAAGACTTCTTTAAGCTACAAAGGAAAGACATAATTTTTAGTGGTAACATCATTGACACCTTTGAATAGTACTGAAAACCGCAGATGAGAATACACTTTTACTTCAGGTGTAGATGTGGACTCTATATGCTTTGTAATCTTTGTCCTGTATCTTCCTGTTCCAAATATAACTGGCCATATGACAAAGGTATTAATCAAGAGGCTGAGGGCCACTGGCAAGGCACAGCAATAAAGAAGCCCAGAGTCCAAATGCAGTGAGACTGCTTTATGGAGCACTTAAGAGATGCTTTCTGGGCTATTTGTTGGGCAGCCTTTGGGTGCCCCTGAGTGACTCTCCCGTGTCCACTCTGTCATCTGCTTAGACAAAGCACGGAACACTGACTGTTCAACTGTCACAGAGCCAGAAAAGATAAAATGGACAGTCTGAGCCTGATTCTCTCCCTAATTCCTAAGCCAGGAGATAGAACAGCGGCTACATAGGCCTAGCACGCACCAGAAATGGGCTCAGTCCCTAGCATCATGTGGTGCCAAGTAGTCCTGAATGCTCAGGCCCCTGTATGAATCCACAGCTAGTTTGTCGGCTCAGAAGGACCAGTGGAGCCCTAAAGCTGCCCGAGAGCCCCCCACCCCCCTCCAACTTACAATTTAATTTCCAGGATGCAAATGCTTAGTAGAAATAAACCCTGGGACTCACTGGTCACGTGTTCTGGGAGAAGTCACATATCCTGTTAAAACTTTTCATTTCCCCTTTTCTATAGCATGGGGGGGGGCATGGAAACTTTATACTGCAGTCAAGAAAAGTAAATACCACCGAATATTTTCACAACTAAACCCCCATATGGTTTGTAAACTAAAGCCCTATACTGTGGTAAATAAATTTCAGCTGCCTCCTCTTTCCTTTTCTCTAAGTCCATGATGCAGCTCCCAGAATTATTTAAGGAATATAATAAATGCTTTCTGGACACATCTGACACTTTAATTTTTATGCCAGTTTTCTCCAAAGGGGGCAAAACCACTGCAGGGGGTACAGAGGAGACCCCGTGGCAGGAAGTGGCATGAGTGCAAAGGAGGGCTGCTTTATTTGTTCGCTTGAAGGAGACAGATTTCCTGCAGGCAGCTGAGCAGTCTTTTTTCCTGAAATAAGTTTGGGAACCTCAGCTTTATGCAAATGAATTTAAGGAAGGGGCCAAGGTTAGATCCTGAAGACCTTCTCGCTTCCTGGGGAGTAATACCTATACTCAGCTACCTGATTAGTAAATTGGCACATGAAATGGTACTGCATCGGTGCTCTTACCAGAAAGGTAAAGCTTCTTTTTCTTTTTTTGGGGGGGGGGCGGGGGATTCTGGGGATACTGGTCTGGTGGTGGAAAATGTACACTGGTGAAGGGATGGGTGTTCCATCACTGTGTGACTGAAACTCAAACATGAAAGTTTTGTAAGTGTAGCTCATGGTGATCAAATAATAATAATATTAATAATAATAAAATATCTGATAATAGGTGCATGATTAAATAATTATAAGGCTATTGTTGTATTAGGAAGATTTTAAAAAATGTCCTCTCCTCCCACTTCCCTTGGGTCACACTCGGAGGTGCTCAGGGCTCCTGGATCAATGCTCAGGGATCCTGAACTCATGGGTCTCCCCAGGCATTGCTCAAGGAATCAGTATGTGGTGCTGGGAATCTAATCTGGTTGGCTGGGTATAAGGCAAGCGCCATTACCTCTGTACTGTCTCTCCAGGGCCACTTGGACATTTTTAGCAGTTGTGCTGGCTGGAGTGGGGGCAGTGTGTGTGTGTGTGGGGAGGGGTCACGTGTCAGGTTGTTATGCAAACACTGAATTTCTGGGCTCTCTGAGGTTATACTCCTTTACTTGTGGGGCTTGGACATATACTTGCTGGGGGGTGGCAGGTAGCACCCCCAAATGTTTTTTGAAAGTATTTACTATTTTTAATGTTCATAGTAGAATATTAGGAGCTGGAGATAGTTTAGCAGGTAGGGTGTTCGCCTTGCATGCGGCCAAGCCTGGTTTGATTCTCAGTATCTAGTGTGGTTCCCTGAGCATCACCAGAAATGACTCTTGAATGTGCAGTCAGTAATCACCCCTGAGCATCGCCAGGTGTGATCCAAAACAAAAAAAATTAGACTATTAAATGAGAGATAATGCACAAATATCTACGTGTATAAACAATATTCTATATTCTACAGATAGAATATTCTACATATATTGATGGAAAATAGAACATCAAATGGTAGAGATAGAAACATGTGGAAATAAACAAGGGCCAGGGATGTGGCTCGGTGGTGGGGTACATTATCTGTATTATGAGGCCCTGCCGGATACCCCCAAACACACAAACACATGTAAGTGCTCATTAGATTACCTTCCCTTTTGGCTTAAACACAGTCAGCCACCTGGGCTAAGGACATGACTCCAGGCCGGATAGGGCTTGGCTTGCAGGAGGCCTGGGTTTAATCTCTAGCACTCTACCCACCATATCGCCAGGAGTGACCCCCAAGCGACAAGTTGAGCTATAAGGAGCCCCCCAAGCACTGCCTGGTGTGACTTCACACCCCGTCCCCTGAAGAAAGCACCAGTCACAGAGGAACCACCGCTTTGGAATTTGGGATCTTAAACAAAAAATGAAAATGTTCTTTGACTCTTTCTAACTCGCCTTCTAGGGAGAAAATAGTCAACCAACTAAATCAATGCATGGAGCTCCATGTAAAAGGGTACAAATTGCGAAGATTTTTCTAGAGCAGAATACTTCGAATGCTTTAAGTGTTCCCTAATGGGGGATTATGTTGGTAAACAAGCAGCAATCCGGACAATAAAATTCTCTACAGGCATTAGAAATGTCACTGTACTTATTTATTTATAGACACAGGGGAGGAAGTAAAGAAAGGCAGATTACACAACAGCATTTTTGTAAAATTTGACCGAATTCATATTGGATATAGACTTTCTTTTATACCTAGTTATATTTATATATGCCAAAGAAATTTGGTAGGTCAAATAGGACCTGTTGTTCATTACTCTGGTAGAAAAATTACTAAAGACATTTGAAAATTTTTATATGATGAACGTATAATACTAGTAACGGTTAAGGGCTGGAGCAATAGCACAGCAGGTAGGGCGTTTGCCTTGCACGCGACTGACAAGGGTTTGATTCCCAACATCCCAGATGGTCCCCCAAGCACTGCTAGGAGTAATTCCCAAGTGCATTAGCCAGGAGTAACCCTTGAGCATCACTGGGTGTGACTCCCTACCAAAAAAAAAAAAAAGCAAAAAAACAAATACTAGTAACAGTTATCCATTTAAGGTAGCCAAGCAGTGTATAAAGCACATCCTCTGTGTTGTGTTTAATCGCTACGAGGATTGAACCAGATACATTGGTAAATCTATTTTAGACCGGGGAAACCAAGACTTGGGGTAAATGACAGGTGGGATGAGTTTTCTTTTGCTGCTTTAGCAAATTTTCATGCACCAAGTGGTTCAAAATTGCAGAAACTTAGTATTTATTTTTCATTTTTGAGCCACGCCAGGTAGTCCTCAGGGGCTACTCCTGCCTCTGTGCTCAGGGGACTATGAAGCCCCAGGGATTGAGCCCAGGCCTCCTGCGTGCAAACCATGTGCTCACAATAGAGCTGCCTCCCACCCCTAAAATTATTATCTTATTGCTTTGCAGGCCAAATGTCTGAAAGGGGAGGAGAAGGAGCACCCGCCCCCCTGCCCCCGGCAGAGTTTGTAGGAGAGCCTGCTTCCCCCATGCTGGCTGGCAGTCGCTCCTCCTGGGAGTTACTGATTCCCAGAATTTGGGGCAAAAATTGTCAGTAGCAGTCTATGTATTCCAAGGCTCCTGGGGAGAATCAGTTGCTTTTTCCTGACTTCTAGAGGCCAACTGCAGGCCTGGCACCATGCTTTGAAGGCGTCTGTCTTTGCATCCACATGAATCCTTCTGGTTCTGGTATTCTGACCTTTCTTTGTCTTCCCATTTAAGAATCTTTCTGAGTATGTTAGATGCCTGGCTATTATCCAGAATAATCTCTGCATTTTGGGGTAGGGTGGGGTTTGGGGACACAGCCAAAGGTGATAATGGGCCTACCCCTGGCTCTGCTTGGGCGACGCTCAGGAGCCCAGAGGACCATGCAGTGGGGGAGATTAAGCCCGGAACTCTCACATGCTAAGCTTGTGCCCTTGGAGTTAACCCTCTGAACCAGTAATCTCTTTACTTTAGCCCAGCTGATTAGCAGCCTTAACTGCTTTTGCCAGGTAACAGAATAGATTCATGAAGGCTGGGGGTGGACTTGTGGACCTCGGAGATGCCACGTTTTTGTTTGCTACTCCTGTCCAAGGTTTGCCCCAGGCTTCAGAGGTTCTGACTGGTCCATTGGGAGTGTTAACTCATCCCGACTCCCACGTCCATGTCCTCAGAGGATGCTTGGTGGCCAACTTATTTATTAAAGAAAATAAGTGTTGGCCTGGAGTGACAGTACAGTGGGTAGGGCCTTGCACGCGGCTGACCCGAGTTTGATTCCTAGCATCCCATATGGTCCCCGAGCACTGCCAGGAGTAATTCCTCAATGCAGAGTCAGGAGGAACCCCTGAGCATCGCTGGGTGCAATGCAAAAAGCTAAAAAAAAAAATTTTTCAAAAAGCTAAAAAAAAAGTGTCATTCCCTTTCCTTTTCCTTTAATTTTCTGGTGTCTGGGGTTGTACACCTGGTTGGGGTGCCCAGGGCCACTGTTGTGCCACCAGGAGAGAATACTGGCACTGCCAGGAATTTTACTCAGAGCTGTGGAGAGGTTCTGGGGGGTCAAACTTGCAACCTCATGCACGCAAGGCAAGGCAGGTGCTTTATCACTGACACATGTTCAGGGTATCCTAGTGAGAAGTGTGAGTGTGTGTGTGTGTGTGTGTGTGTGCAGGGTGCTGTAAATTGATCCCATAACCTCACAATGATACCAGGCAAGTTCAAGTGTTCTCGCACTAACCTATATAATGAAGAAATTAAAAAATACACATATGTATATATGTAAAAAATAAATTAGGTTCAGAGACAGAATGGTGGGTAAGGTCTGTGTCTTATGCAGGGCTCCATTCCCAGTACTCTAATATGGCAGGTCCACTGAGCCCTGCCAAGACTCATCCCCTACTACAAAGGCAGAAATAAGCCCTGCGCACACTCATGTGCAACCCCAAAATAAAACTTAAAAGAATTCTCTGTTCCTTGTCCCTTCAGCCTATATTCAGCCTAGTAGTTCAACATCCTTGGGCCCCTAACTAAATGCCCCCGTTTTCTTAAAACTGATCTGCCCACTGGCTCACACCTCATTGCCCCATGCTTGCTTTCATTTCAGGCCTTCCTTGCACGCCCTCTCATACCTGGGTGTATCACTGTTGGTCAACAGAGAAGTTAAGGATTCGATAAGATGACAAGGAAAGTATTGGGGAGTGACAGGGGTGCTCACTTCCAGAGTGCAGGGGAGACGAAGGGAAAAAAAGCATCTTTATCTGCAGCGCAGGGAAGGAAGGGGGAATTCAATCTTGGGAGGGAGGGGGGAGTCCAGAAGGGAGCCATGTCACTGAAGGATGTGGCTCAGATATAGGACATCTGCCTTGCATGTGTGAGGCCCAGGACTCAAACCCTGGCATAAACAAAACGAACAAAAAAATTCATACCCCCTCCCCGCCAAAGCAACCGAATAAAAAGCAAGCATCAGAAACACCACTTCGGAGAGCTCTGAATCTCCCAGGACTAAGGCTGGACCTGTAGTCACTGGTTAGGAAGCAGTTAGGGAACATTTGATAATTCGGGTGCAATCCCTGGGAACACATGGTCCCTCAGGGAGTGCCCTGGAATCCCGCAGGGATGAGCCAGGCAATCCTTAACTTTGTGGGATCCTCTGTCCCTTCAGTGGCTGAAATTTGCTGGGGGGGGGGCGCCTGAGCCCCCTCAGCACCATTTGGAGCCCCACCCTGTACGAATCCCGGCAGAGTGAGCTCTGCTACCGGCTGGGGACAGGCACCCAAAGCATAGCCTTGGTCAAAGGCACAGCGCTGAAGCTGGGGCCTTGGCACCCCTGCACCGCCCCCTTACCATCCTTCACTATCTGAGCAACGCATTTACAAGGTTGGCATAGATATTGCAAAATGTTGTTCCCATATTTAAACGTTCCATGAAAGTTCGGGATGAGTTCCAGAGAAGAGTTTACGTAAGTTTTCAAAAATCTTTCTGCGTATGCTTTTTAAACCAAAGAGCTTTCTTTTTGAACACCTGTCTGGTGGAATGGCGTCTAGATCTCATGAACATCGAATGATGTTTAATATAAACAGTGAGAGGGAAGGTGCTTGGATTTCTCCAAATGCGGCCAATGAAGGAGGTGCTGTTAATGCCAGAATGATGGCTGAAGATGGTCTGTCTTTTCTGAATATGGTTGTTTCCTTAGAGAGCAAACTTTGGTGATCTGACCCAGCAACCAGCCAGATGGTTTTAAAATTTTATCCTATTTAAAAAATGGTGGTGTTGGTGGGTGGGGAGAGCCCACTTGCGGGCCTTGGGGATCATTCCCTGCAGTGGTTGAGGACATGTGACAGTGGGGGGGATGGAACGAGGCCTCCATCATGCTAAGCATGAGCTCTGCCCACGGAGCTGTCTCCCCGGTCCTTCATTTTAATCAACTGATTCCTCTTTCTGTTTGGGGGCCACACCCAGTGGAGTGCCGAAGAACCATGCAGTGCTGGGGACCAAACCTGGTCCTCAAGCACGCAAAGCCTGTTCTCAATAGTACAACGAATCCAGAGCCGTGTGTATGCAAAGGCATGCCCTGCACTACTGAGTCACACCCCAGCTCCTGCCACGCTTGTTGTTATTTTTGTTTGGGGGCCACACTTGGCGATGCTCAGCGGTTCCTCTTGGCTCTGCACCCAGGAATCACTCCTGGTGGTGCTGGGGGGACCATATGGGAAGCGGGAATCAAACTCGGGTGTGCCTCGTGCAAGACAAAGGCCCTACCAGCCGGCTGTACTATGGCTCCGGCCTCTCTGCCACTTTATTTTTTATTCTTAATTTTATCTCAGGCTGTCCAATTCCTTGCAAACATTCATTTATAAACTTTGTGAAAGAATGGCTGTTAAACGCGTAAGTTGTCTTGAAGTGACAATATAAGTAAGGGTCTGTGGGAAAGCTGAAGAATACCACTTTTATTCCAATAAATAATATATATAATATGCATATAAAATCAGAGACACACACACAGAGGGGCGAGGTGGGGCACGCAGGGTAGGCCCATTGCATTGCTTGAAACAACAGGGAACCAGCGGTCGCGGGGAGCGGGTTCCCTCCGTGCAGAAGGCCAGGCAAAGCCCGCTGCAGCGACCCACCGGGTTGGCGGGGAGCGCGTGCAGCCGAGTCTCGCGGTGATTGGACGACACCGGCGTGGGCGGGGCCTCTGCCCGCGCGAGTCTCACGCTGATTGGAAGATCCGGGGGGCGGGACCGCAGCCCGCTCGAGTCTCGCCGTGATTGGAGGAGCCGGCGGGCGGGGCCTCGGCCTCGCGCGTGCGCAGCCCCGCCCTCCCGCGCAGGCCCCTGGACCCCCTCGGACCGGTGCTCGGGCTAGCGCAGTGCGAGTGCCCCTTGGCCTGCGCCGGACTGCTCGCCGCCCTCTCTGGCCGCTCTGCCCACTCAGCCCCGCCATGCCGGTGGACATCAGCAAGTGGACCGGGCCCTTGAGCCTGCAGGAGGTGGACGAGGCCCCGCAGCACGCGCTGCAGGTCAAGTACACCGGGACGGAGATCGACTCGCTGGGCAAAGTGCTGACGCCCACCCAGGTACCCGAGGGCGGCGGGGGCAGCTCCCGGGCCAGGGGCCAGGCCGCGCCCCGGCCTGCGTGAGCCGCAGCTGGCCGCCGCGGCGGGGGTGGGGCGGTGTCTCAGGCCCCGGCGTCGGGCCCCTGGGGGACCCCCGCCCCGTAACCGGAACCCGCACGTGGCGGGCGGCGTGTTTGCGGGAGAAACGGGCCCGCCGTCCACGCAGGGGGCCTGGCCGGGCCTGCAAACCGCCAGACCCCCGAGGCTGGGGGATGCACGGGGGGCCGTGGCCGTCCCCGCCCCTAACGCCCTCCGGCCCGGTGTCTGGGAAGCCGGAGCCCCGCGGAGCGCGCGGGACCCTTTACGTAAGCCGCGCCTTTGTCCTGGCGGGTTTTTGGATGAAGCCGCCAGAACAGATGGGTGCGCTCCCGGGTAGACGGTTCCGCGGTCCTTGCCGGCTCTGGCAGCCCGGAAGCACGTTGTGATGAGGCTGCCCCTGCCCCCACCGTTGACCGTTGGGGATGTCCCCATCAAAACGTCAGTTCTTGGGCCCCTTCCCCAGATGCACCAGCCACCACTGCGGCTCCCTCACTGTGCGGCGCATCCCCTGGTCCTTGAGCAGCGCGAGTTCCTTCCTTTCCTCCTGGTCTCTGAGCACCGTGTATGCGTGTAGTTGGGACTTCAGCCCCAGGGTTGAGATCCTGACCCTCCCCATCAGCCCTGCAGGCGTTGGTGCATGTGAGACAGCAGCTCCCGGCTCGTCCCAGAGTGCGCTGGGCTTTCTTAATAGTATATGACCTTATTATTTCTTTCCAGTGGAAGCTGACATCAGGGAAAGTGTGGCGGTTCTTCCCACCTTTCTGACTTGATGGTCCCAACGGGGTCTTCCCTGCAGGTGAAGAACCGGCCCACCAGCATCGCCTGGGATGGCATGGATTCTGAGAAACTCTACACCTTGGTCATGACAGACCCCGATGCTCCAAGCCGGAAGGACCCCAAGTTCAGGCAAGTTGGGGAAGAGCTGCAGATTCGTCACAAGGCTTGTGCTAGGGCCCACAGGACTGGGCTGTTCACAGCCTGCTCAGGCAAAAGGCAGGAGCGTTGGGGGTGCAGCCTCCTGGGCTCAGATTGCTTTTGTTTTGTCTTTGGGTTGGGGGCTTCTTCCAGCTTGGTGCTTCAGGGACTGTGGGCTACCAAGCACGGTCTTTCCGAGGTTCAGAATTTGCCTAGTTCAGAATGCTCATAAAAAACAACTTGGGGGGACTGAAGAGATAGCACAATGGATAGGGTCTTTGCCTTGCACGCAGCCAACAAGGCCAACACAGGTTCCATTCCCAGCATCCCATATGGTCCCCCGAGCACCGCAAGGAGCGATTCCTGAGTGCATGAGCCAGGAGTAACCCCTGAGCATCGCTGGGTGTGACCCAAAAAGGAAAAAAAAAACAAAACAACTTGGGGCCGGAGTGATAGTACAGCAGGTAGGGCATTGGCCCTGCATGCGGCTGACCTGGGTTCAATCCCCGGCATCCCATATGGTTCCCCAGGCACCGCCAGGAGGAACCCCCGAGCATCGCTGTGTGTGACCCCCCCCAACAACAACAACAACAAAAACAACAAAAACCTCACAACTTAAAAAAATAAAAACAGTTGGGGGTAAAATGGAAAGACTACTTCGGGACATGTGCAAATTTCACAAAGTTCAGATTTCAGTCTCCGGAAAGTGTTGGTGGAACCCGGCTGCTGCCGGCTCTCCCCTCAGCCGCTTCCCAGGGGCGCAGAGAGCGGCGTGTCTGACAGGAAAGCAGGACCCGCCGGGCTGAAACGGCTGCTGGCTGACAGATCATCGCAGGGGGGAGGCTCCTCTTCTTGACCACACACAGCCATGGGCCAGTGCGGGCCTCGGGCGGGCGCGGTGCTTGCGGGTGGGGGATGCCGGGCAGGAAGTCTGTCGGTGCTCATGCCCGTGTCCCCCCACTTAGGGAGTGGCACCACTTCCTGGTGGTCAACATGAAGGGCAGCGACATCGGCAGTGGCACTGTCCTCTCCGACTACGTGGGCTCTGGGCCTCCCAAGGGCACAGGTCAGTAAAGGCCGCTTGTGGGGGGTGGAATGCGACCAGTTCCCATGAAGTGACTCACAAATAAGCCACAGTTTCCAATTTATTTATTTATTTATTTATTGCTATACCTGTCAGTGCTCAGGGCTTCCTTCTTCCTAGAGGGACTTGGGGATCCTATTGTGGTGCTTGGGATTAAACCCCGTCAGTCACCCTACTCACTGTGCTACTTCTCTGGCCCCTACAATTTTTTTTTTATATATAAAAATAGGTTTCCTTCTCTTACTCCCTGTTCATTGTTTAATGCCTCACCTAGGGGTGCTCTGGGGGACCTACTCCCAGCTCGGGGCTTGGGGTTTGCTCTTGGGGGTGGGAAAGAATGTGATGCCAGGGGTCAAACCCGGGGCTCCTTCATGCAAAGCACGTGCTGCAGCTCTTTGCACCACAGCCTTCTCTCTCTGTTGCTCCCCCTTTCCCTCAGTCTCCTAGGGGGTCATTTGAAAAGATGGAAAGGTTTTAAGTGAACTCTGTTGAAGATACACATGTGATGTTAAGGATATCTACTGTATACCTTAGGGAGAAGGAGGAGAGAGATAGAGGGAGAATGCTGTATTGAAATGCTTCAGCTTTTGTAAGTGCTTCTCAACTACTGGTGGGAGGTGGTCTTGTGCAAAAAGTAGCAGGCATTGGGGCTGGAGCGATAGTACTGCAGGTAGGGCGTTTGCCTTGCACACAGCCGACCTGAGTTTGATTCCCAGCATCCCATATGGACCCTCGAGCACCGCCAGGAGGAATTACTGAGTACAGAGATAGGAGTAACCCCTGTGCATCACTGAGTGTGACCCAAAAAAGAAAAAAAGAAGTTAATCAGGTATTTCCATTTGGGAAGCACAGCGAGCAGTGTTAGGCGGATGGTGGGAGGGCTCTATAACTTCTGAGATCTCCAGCCAGGAGTTAGGCTGAAGGTGTTCGGGAAAGGTCCTGACCTTCAGTGATCGGGAGGCTCAGATACTGCAGAAAGCTTCGAGCCCTCTGTGTGCTTCTACGAGGAAGGTAAAAGTGTATCTTTCCCAGGAATCTATTAAGTTCTCTGGGGCAGTTACAAAATTAGGCAGTTTAATTATGTGAAGTACTCACCAGAGAATAAAGCAATTCTCTCAAGTAAGCTGTGTTCTCATTAACCAAAGAAATGCTTCCGCTGCCTTCTTTTTTTCCATTTGCTTTTGTTTTTTCAAAAAATATATTCAAGTAAAGTATTCTAAACATGACAGAACACACAGATCATGGGGTTGAATACTGAGCGATGCACAGTATGCCCAGGGAGGCACCATTCAAAATAGATTATTGGGGCCAGAGAGATAGGAGAGTGGGTAGGGCGCATGCATTGCATGGGACCGACCTGGGTGATATCCACAGCATCCCATATGGTGCCCTGAGCTTGCCAAGAGTAATTCCTGATATACTGGGGGTTTTTTGGGCTGAAAACTTTCGACTTTCTCAAGGTCAGGGTAGGTGACCTCCCTCCATCTCCCAGTACAGAAGCTTCCAGAGGAAGACGCCCGACAGTCACATCCAGGACCCACTGCCGACACCATAGAAGCTCACTGCCCAGTTAAATATTCTGGATTTGCTGGAGCATGTGGCTGCGACAGCTCCAAATTGCACAGTACTGACACCCAGTAGGGGTGCCCCAGATGGGATGGGATATAACGTAGATGCCAGCCAGTCTCGACTAACAAAAATGTTAACACACAAAGCTCAGCTAGCATCACCGGCTCAGTGACCCCTCAGTCAGACTTAATGTCCCCATGGTGAGATGCAGCAATTTTCACAAATTTTCTTCTGCTGAAATATTTTTTGGTTATTCTGTTAGCCATTTAGTGGTAATAAGCAATATAAAATCATTGTGGGCCTGCTATGGGGGCAGGCTTGAAGGTGGCTGGGAAGACGGAGACGGTGTGGAGAGCAGGTGACGGTGGTGGTGGGGTTGGGGTTGGAATGTTGAATGCCTGTGTCAGACCCTCATGCGCAACTCTGTAAACTGGTGTCCAAATGAAGTGGGGCAAAGGAGAGTGATTCCTGAGTGTAGGGCCAGGTGTAAGCCCTGAGCATCTCTGGGGTGGCTGAAATCGCGATTCCCCACCCCCCTTAGCACTGTAGCACCGTCCTCCCATTGTTCATCGATTTGCTCCAGTGGGCACCAGTAATGTCTCCATTGTGAGACTTGTTGTAACTGTTTTTGGCATATCGAATACACCATGGGGAGCTTGCCAGGCTCTGCCGTGCGGGCGGGATACTCTCGGTACCTTGCCAGGCTCTCCCGGTACCTTGCCAGGCTCTCCGAGAGGTATGGAGAAATCGAACCTGGCTTGGCCTCGTGCAAGGCAAACGCCCTACCGACTGTGCTGTCTCTCCAGCCCACCTCCCCCTTGCTCGAGCGGGCCCAGTAACGTCTCCATTGGAGACTTTGTTGTTACTGTGTCTGGCATATCGAATACGTCACGG
>JAOXYA010000001.1:2026586-2037317 GCA_028565675.1 Sorex palustris
GAAAGGTAAAGCTTCTTTTTCTTTTTTTTTGGGGGGGGGGCGGGGGTAGGGGAGTCCTTGTGGGGGGGCACAGCCGGGAATGCTCAGGGCATATTCCCTGGTCTATACTCAGGAATCAGTCCTGGCAGTGCTCAGGGGACCAGATGCTGAGGATTGAACCTAGGTCGTCCATGTGCAAGGAAGTACCCTCCCTGCTGTACTATTGCTCCAGCTTCTAAATTCTATTGCTTTAGAACCAACTCTCCCCCAGGGCCCAAGTTAGTGGTCCTGCCTAAGTGTCGCTCTTTCTCCTTACCTGAGGACACAACCACATTGACATCGCCTTGATCACACATTCCATGCATCCTCATCCAGTGAAGTGCTGTGTATGTGTTATACAAAGGGTGACCATGGTTCTGGCTGTTACTACATGATGGTCATGTGTACACACGCGCGCGCGCACACACACACACACACACACATTAATATGTTACATTTCAGAAGATCTCAATCCTCAAGAAACTGCACTCACTGTTTTAAGTATTGTTGAAAGTGATAGATACCTGAATATTTCTTTCTGTATATTTCTTAAACGTCTGTTCTGATCAAGTTCATACTATAGGGCCTCACTGTTACATTCCTCCAATTTAGGAAACATGCCTGAATCAAGGGTCCTAGAATAAAGTCCTCCAAACCTAAGAATATATGCACTACAGAGATAATCTCATCAATGGCCACGATCCAGACTCACTGTCTTTCTCTCAAAAGAGAGCATAAAATGACTCACCACAGTCATGCAGACAGACCCTGTGCCAGGCTGTTTCATTTAGGGCACTGTGGAGGGGGGTGGGCAAGGCCCCTCCCTGCCCCAAGGGACCAAGCCCCAGCAGCCAAAAACCTCCAGATCTCAACTTCCACTATGCTCATGGCCGTTCTCCACATGTTCAGACCGAGCCTCACCCAAGGAGTGAATCTATTCCTGAACCATGAAGTCACAAATGCAGCCACGTGACATACCTTACTCCGCACCACTCATATTCCAATTTGCACACCACATTTGATGGGGTTTAAAGTAGAAGGCAACCTAGGGTTGGAGCAATAGCACAGCAGGTAGGGCGTTTGCCTTGCATGCGGCCAACCCGGGTTCGATTCCCAGAATCCCATATGGTCCCCTGAGCACTGCCAGGGGTAATTCCTGAGGGCAGAGCCAGGAGTAACCCCTGTGCATTGCCACGTGTGACCCAAAAAGCCAAAAAAAAGAAAAAAAAGAAGGCAACCAATCTTATATAAGCATACAAGGCTCAACCTTTAACAATATATTAGTGATCTCTTATAGACGGGCTTAATGGCCCCTGGGTGAAATACAACAATCTTCACACACTCTCCTTTAAGGAAAGTTTTATGGATCATTCTCGGCGGATTTTCATAACAAACAATACAAAATAAATTATTTTGGTTCTGCTTTGGGGCAGTGGTTGGGGTTCAGGATGGAAATATCTGATATATGGTAATGGGAAGGTATAATGGTAGTGGGATTGGTGTTTGAACATTAAATGTAATCAAATATTGTGAACTACTTTATAAAAATTAAATTAAATTAGAAAAACAAAGAGTTCTGTAAAACAGGAGTGAAGTGGAAACTTAAACTCAAGAGTAAACAATTGTGGAATTGGATCAATAGTACAAGGGGTAAGGTGCTTGCCTTGCATGTGGTTGACCTAGTTTCGATCCCCAGCATCCCCTATAATCCCCAGAGCCCTGCCAGGAGTAAGTCCTGAGCATTACCAAGTGTGACCCAAAAACAACAAATATAACAAAACAAAAATTGCCTATAATCAGACCTGTTTAACTAGTAGCTACCATTTATTGAATAATGACCATGTAACCATCACTGCATGAAATGCTATTATTATCCTAATTTAATTGAGACAATAAATAATATGGTGTGGGGTACAGTTACTGTCCCTAAATTCTAAAGGAAACTAAGGCAAAGCCCTGAGTCTGTCTCTTGTACACACACAAACTCTTTTCCCTGGGAAATATTTAGATTCTTTTATTCCCACCAATGCCTCCCAATTTGATAGTTGCAATTATTGTAAAAACACAAATAACCAAACAATGCCCGGGCAACGTTTCGCCACAGATATTCCATTATGTCATACAACTTGAAATAATAACATTTTGATTCATTGCATCTACAAAACACCTTTCATCCAAGAAACAAAATGTGATTCCTTAATACAGCTTCATCAATCTTCCTAACACCAAAAGTTGATAAATGGAAAGTTTAATCATCCTACTTTTATTGGAGAAATCCACAATGTTCAGAAAAGGTCTTGTCTTGGCAGTGGGACTTGAATTCAGTAATTATAGCTAGGAACAGTGAGTGCAGTTTAACCAACAGTCATCCACCTAAAACAGAGACCAGCTCATACTTTGAGAGCAAAAGAGGAAAAAGTCGACTTCATTCATTATGTCAGTATCTGACTAGCAACCTGGCATGGTAAAAATCATCTGTATCATGGACATTTCTTGGTGCCTTAATTTACTCAACATTTTATCTGTCTAGTCATCATGATGAGATAACCAAATGTTTTTTGAAAAACATTTAAAAATGTTAATGGGTGGGGCCGTAGTGATATACGGCAGGGCAGGTAGGGTACTTGCCAGGCCTGATCCCTGAGCCCAGAGGCAAGAGAAAGCCCCGAGTACTGCTGGGTATGGCCCAAAGAGGAATAAATAAAATTTGGGGGTTTTTTTGCTTTTTTTTCTGCTTTCTGGGTCACACCCAGTGATGCACAGGGGTTACTCCTGGCGGTGCTTAGGAGACCATATGGGATGCTGGGAATCAAATCTGGGTCAGCCAAATGCAAGGCAAACGCCCTATCTGCTGTGCTATTGCTCCAGCCCCTAAAATGTTAAAATGAAACAATTATAACCTGGGTTTAGCACTCTGAGATAGATTAAGGCATGTACTCAAAAGGGATCAGAAATAATGTCATCCTAGAAAAACTATGTCAGCTGGTAGAATGTGACAAGACATGACAAGACTTTCCCTGTCCCTGTCCTCCTGTTGTTCATCGATTTTCTCGAGCAGGCCCAGTAATGTCTCCATTGTGAGACTTTGTTGTTACTGTGTTTGGCATATATAATACATCACAGGGACTGTGCAGCCGAGATACTCCCGGTAGCTTGCCGGGCTCTCCGAGAGGGGCGGAGGAATCGAACTTGGGTCGGCCATGTTGGCTGCGTGCAAGGCAAACGCCCTACCTGCTATGCTATCGCTCCAGCCTGACAAGACTTTAAGGAAATGAAGGTAATACCTTCATCCAGGCATTATTCAAGGTATCCTCAGAATCACAGGCACCATTCTGGGGGAGTGATGGTTCAATAATATAATACAAAGAGAACAGGAAATATTGGGGGAAGAAGAGAAGAGAAAGGATGTATGTATTGCTTCCAGTGGCGCGAGGTTAGTCAGGCTGAAAGGGAAGGAGGGAGAAGAGGCACGCAGGCAGCACCGGTATGAATGCCCAGTCATGAAGCTAGAGAGGGTCCAGTAAAGGGTATAGGGCCACAGAGACAGTCCAGGGGAAGGGACTTGCCTTGCACGTGGCTGACCAGGTTTTGATCAGGCTTGATCCCTGAGGGTCGAGTGAGAAGTAACCCCTGAGCTAGGGGGCTCTAAGGTTCATCAGCGAAGCCAGAATAGTGGGGAGAAAGGGACAGAGAGCAGAATTGGGGGCTGGAACAGGCAAAGGACGCAGCTGGGGAGGCAAGCACTTACTGTCCTGGGAAGTGGGGAGAGGTTAGACAGGGAATAAAGGGCCCAGGTTTGGCACCAGGAGGGCCCCTCTGCTGCCGTGGGGAGAGGAAGCCTGGAGAGAGAGAGGCAGGGTGAGGAGACTAGCAGGGACCAGAAGGGCCTGAACCACCTTCACAGCAACTGAGATGTGGCAGGGCAGCAGATGCCATGGGGGCACAGGAGGGAGAAGCTACCAGAAGGAGCTTGAGGGAGGCCCAGGAAGCAGTGGGGGAGAATGGACCGAGACATGGCATCCCCTGCCTCCAGGAGAACTGAGCAGAGGGAATCAGCTCCAAGCAGAGGGACTGAACAGAATCAGGCTGAGTGTGCGCTTCAAGGGAAGCAAGACTGAGCTCGCTTGAAGAATGTTCTAGAATGCAGCTCTACTTAAACAAGTGTAGTAACTCGGGTCAGGACATCAAGTTTCTGCCGCTGGAGTGCTCAGAAAAAGCCCAGATATCCAGTTGGCAGAGACTGGGAGGTGCACGTAACAGGGTCCACACCTCTGCACATATATCTATACTGGCACCTCTATTCATGCTCCAGTCCAGAGACAGAAACTCATTTTATAAGTCACGACTTCCACAGAACCATCCACTGAGCAAAGCATTGAGGGGACCATCCCCCGCCCCCCAACACATACACACACCAGTCCCTTTACGGAGTCGGTCAGCCTCCTCCCTTGCATCACTCATAATGCTCACCTCCCTCACCTGCCCTGACCCAAGCACCCTTCCACAGCTGCAGCCAAATGGCCAATCTGCCACCATGTGGAGCTCCTCTCCGGGCTACTGCCTCCACCTGATGTCTGGTGTGGCTCTATCCTGCCTGTTGTTCATCAGGCCCAGCTGGGACCTTACCAGCCCCAAGTCTTCCTTGAGCACCTGGTCTAAGTCTAAACCGATTCCTGCTTCACGGCCTGCTCATCTGGAACCAGAGAGACAGCACAGTGGGCAGGGCGCTTGCCTTGCACCAGGCCAACCCAGGTGAGATTTCTCTGGTACCAGGTAGAGTGACAAGCGCCCCCCCCCCCAGTGAGCGCAGAGCCAGGAGAAAGGGCACTGGGGGTGTCCCCGAAACAAAACATAAATAAAACCTACTGATCTGCGCACAACAGTGACAATAGTAACACAGAATGCCCTGTGTATATTTTCCTCCATTTTTATACTACAAGCTACAGTGGAAAATGTTCCCCTGTCTAGGGGGAGTGCAGGGCAGTACCAACAAACTACCTATGAACAGGAAGCACACAGTAAGCACTTCTGATCGGTTAGCAACCTGGGGCAAAAGGCATGGCCACCTGCGGGCGGCATAGCAAAATCACCTTCAAGTTGCCTGCCTCCGAACAGAAATGACTACCAGAGCAAACGACATTACTAACCAAATGGGAGACATCTGTACCCCTAAGGGAAGACACTGCAAAAGGCTGTGCATGACTAGATCAGACCATCTCTGAGTTGCCTTCCACCAGATTGTATAGGACTTTTTGACTGCACCTGGTCATTTCTTTCATCAATCATCAAGCCTATTTCACTGCTGTTGTTAAAGCTCAACCCAGGAAGAAGCCAGGGAGATTGCTCAAAAGGCTGGAGTGTGGACCGTACATGCCACAGCATAGGCCGTGCATGCTGGTGTGTAGACTGTGCACACTGGTGTGTAGACCGTGCACACTGGTGTGTAGACTATGCATGCTGGTGTGTAGACCGTGCACACTGGTGTGTAGACCGTGCATGCTGCAGTGTAGACTGTGCATGCTGCAGTGTAGACTATGCTGGAGGCTCTAAGTTTGATCCTGGCACCCCCCTCCTGCCCACCACCACCAAGCACCATCAGTACACCCTGGAAGCCCCCAGGCCTACTATGCTCACACTGAACCACCTGGTCCAAGCCAACCCCTTAGCATGGCCTGAGACAATCCCCTTTCACCACTACCATCACCCTACCCCCACAAACAACTAAACCCTAGAGACCCAGAGAACCACAGGTGCCCTGCCTCTGCCCTATCAGTTCCCTTTTCAACTCATCCTGCTTTTCACACTATGATAAAATTTTGATGAGACAACAGGACAACAGGTTCATGATCCTCAAGGCTGTCTAAATCTTTCCTGGAATTAGTGGGAATCGTGAAATGCCTCAGAACTGACTGTGACCCATGGGCTCCCTGTCTGCACTCAGCTCGGCCCTGATACCCAACAAGCACAAGAAAAAAGCTTCAAAGAATCTCCTGCCTGGTAGAGAATTAGCACTGGTGTAGGGATGGGTACTCAATCATTATATGACTGAAACGTAACCATGAAAGCTTCTAAGTCTGTTATCTCACGGTGATTCATTAAAAGATTTTTACAAAAAAAATCTCCAGCCTGATCAACAACTCGGATAAGCACTAAAACATCCACCCCTTGAAGGCCACAAGACAGATGATCTACTGGAAGGCAACCCAGCTCACCATATTCTGAGACAGAATACACTGTTTAAGAAGGAACTCCACTCCAAGTGTGGTTGGTGTGCAGGAGGAAAGCTGGTTGGCAGCTACACCAACACTGTAATAAAGTAATCAGGGAACTAACTTGTGGAGAGGGGTCAGGAGAGGAAAGCGTCAGGAGAGCCTTTCAATGACCCTAAGCAGAGCCTAAGAACCAAGGCAAAAGAACCAAAACCCTAGGTTAAGTGGAGAGAGGGGGTTAGATTGGAGGCAAAGCAGAAAATCTCACATTTCAGCCAATAGGGAGCTGTGCAAATATTGGCTGCAATAAAAAATCCAAGAAAAACCAGATAAACAATGGAAGAGTTTTTTGGCGTTAGCCCTCAACGTGACTTATGACACACAGAGAGCAACCACTTCCGCAGTATCATCTGGACATACAGCGCTCTGCTATTTATTGGCTGAATAACTGAATGTGTTACCAAGAGGACCTAGAATTCTATCAGCTTCAGCACATCACTCCTGCAATTTAATAATCTGGAAGGAAGTTCTCAGGTCTGTCAGGAAGACTTGAGTTTGAAAAAACTCGAGTCTTGAGGATCCATTCCAGTACGAAGACCAATATTAGCAAGGATTAATATAAATTATCTTCCTGCTACAATAGTGTCAGTCTCCTGAAAGTGAGCCACATAATTAACTTAAATTTCACCACTTTACTCTTTCCTTGTTTTTTGTGTTTTTTTTTTTTCTGGGAAAGAAGTCAATGCATCCACTGATACTGCCAAAGGGGGCTGGGAGGAACCTAAACCTTAAGACACTCTACACACCAGATCACTGAGCATCACACAAAGGCACTGAATTTCCTATATAACCCAGAGATAGAAGGAAAGCCATTCTGGAGACCAAAATAAATGGTGAGCGAGTCTCAGTTCATCTTTATAGGGTCCTTCCTTTCTTGTCAATCTAAATATAGGTAGGGTTATCAAACTTGTTAAACATCTTTTTATCCACACATGCGGTTTTTTTTTTAAAAAAAGCATCTAACAGAACAAAGATGGGGTTCACCCCCCACTCCGGAGATAACCAGGCCTGTGGGCACATTTCACATGCTAATTCTCACCTATTGCTGGGAAGAGAGTCTGAGATTGCAGGGCTGCTGTGCTGAGAGGGCCCGGCCCGGGTGTTCACCTACAAGAAAGAATCTTGATCAGTTTTGTGTTCTGAGGACACAGTTCTAATTAACCTATAATTTGCCACAAATTCCTCATTCCACTATGAAGGTTAATTAGTTGGTTGCTAGACAGACCCAAGCTTGAAGTCTTTCTGGTATATAGGTTACAAATTTAAAATTAAAAAAAAAATCTGTATGTTACATAATACTGTGTTTCAGTCACTATTCATATGTATAAAGTAGTATTGGAAAAAGAGAGGCTGAACAGGAAAAATTTCAGTTCACTGTGGGGAACTGAATTCAATGCTAGAGGGAAAATTTCAGTCCATGGTTTTTGCTTCGTTTCAGATACAAAAACAAATGTTCTCCAAAGTGCATTAAGAAAACATCCGGTGGCTAACGGTGAACTCCGAGTTGATGTCTCTTTCTGGTTCTAAAACCAAGCAGAACACTACAGAATGTGTCTTACTCACCGAAAAATGAGATCCAAGTAATTCATTATAAAATCCTTGAGTCAAACACAATAGCAAGCTTTTCTTGCCAATTTTCCGCCTTAAGCAGATATCCAGAATTCAAAACACACAGAACAATGAAAAGACATTAAATAGATATATGTTCCTGGCATAAATATGTCAAAAGAAGAGGGGGGGTACTCTGTGTGCAATATGCTTATGTGCTTAATTAATCAATGAAATGAAGTCTATATTTGCACTCAAATAAATCTTTTGGAGCTCAGTACCCAGGATCACCCTACAGAAATGGGCTAGCAGAAACAATTCCAAACAATAAAAAAACGCAGCACCGATACCCCACTAGCCAAATAACACGCAGAGTGGGCAAACACTGGAGATGCCCCCCCTCCCATTTAAAAAAAGAAAAGAAAAGAAAGGGGTGGGAGATGGCTTGTCAGAGCTTGAGAAAGTGCAGTTTTATTTGACATTTCAATAAGTGGAACACAGCATTACAAATCCATCTAACTTTACTGAAACAATTATTGAAATTCGTACCTTCAGGCCATGTATGTTCCGTTCCCCAGGAGGCTTGCAGGCTGAAACAGTAATTGACTAAATTGTAGAACACATCAGGGCCATTTACAAATTTGCTCAAAATGAATCGTTTAAAAAGAAATGAGGGTGACACCAAAATTAGCAGAGAGAAATGATTGAAAAGTGGCTCCCAAGACCCAAAGTGGGAATTATGAAGCAGGGTTTTTAACTTGCAGGAGTGAGCATTTATAAAGGCAGAGGGCTTTCTGATACCACCACCTCGGAGAAATTCCAATTTCTGCTTAAGACATATAAAAATCAAGTTAACTGACCTAAAATTATCAGACTTCTTTTATGATTCAAATTTCTTCTACCTTTCCGTACTTTATTACACCTTATATTTAGCTCCCCTTTAAACTACTTGGAAAACAAGTAGGATTTAGAGATTAGGGAGAGTTGAAAAAGGAGACTTTAATGCTGAGAAGGGCACTGGAGAGTTGAGTTTGGAATGATCATTGAATACGGCCTTTCCAAATTCACTAAACAAGAATGCTACTAATGTTTACATCTCTTGTCAATCCTGACATCTGTGAATATTCAAGTATAAACAGTGCCCCCCCAAAAAACTAATTTTTTTTGACACAACACTGGGTTACAGGTTAGTAGTTTTGCAAACCAACAAATGCTTCTTTATCAAATGTTAAAAATGCAAAGCCTCTTGCTCATGCTATAGGCTTCTTTTGGCTGAAAACTACAATGCCCGACATATTGTATGTTAAAGGGCTGTCAATTTTGATTGATTGTTTGGGAAAGGGTGAATTTGATTTCCAACCCCCCTTCTCTCACATGCACATGTATTTTTCTTCTGTTTTCAACCAGAAATAAAGCTGTTTCATAAGACGATGACGTGGTAATCATTACAAAGCATATCAGTTGCTTTAACTTGATATATTTCGAGTATGTCACAAAGCCAATCAGTTGCTTTAACTTTGTATATTTCAATTTACTATGTTATTTTCCTAGCTGATACAGCTAAACCTTAATCAGATATTTTTATGTGTTCTAAGCACATTAAACTTAAGACTCCAAATCTTCTCTTAAAATGGAAATTAACTTTTTAACCAAAACAACTCACATACATTTGATGTCTGGCTCTTAAGGGACTATTAATACTTCCTGAGAATCCTTCAGAGAATTTCCACTGAACTTACCCCGTACATTCATAAACTTCATTTAATAAGAAAGTAACTAATTAAGGAATTTGAGTTAGGCATCAACTCTTACCTTAACATCTGCTTTGTCCTCAATTTGCTTCTCAAACATTTATGATTGGAAATCTAAGCAGCACAGAACCTAGTAACCTCCTATTTCCTGAAGTGATGGAATCGGAAGTCCCTGCAATACTAGGTACATTTTCATACTTATTAACCTTCAAAACGCCATTTAACAAGAGAGAAGACATAGCTATGAGCCAGGGATGACTATTCCACTGTGCTTGCTGGAATGAAGATCCCTTCTGAATTGTGAGCAGCATTTGTTCTCTCTTGCCATTCTCACGGGTTCAAGTAGAGATTCTTCCTCACACTGGGTCTGACTGTGGACTCAACCTAAGTTCTGAGGGCCACTAAGTGAGACTTAGGTAAGACACCCAAAATGTCCTGACACAGGCTCACAGTCTATAGACAAGAGAGCACCAGGCAAAAAGTACCAGAGCACTGAATCCTTTTAGGACAACATACAGAAAAGTTGCAGAGAAAGGCGGCTGGAGTCTCCTATTAAAAAAATTAAATTTGGCTTGGTATTTAAATATCATCTAATAATTTATAGTCTCAAAATTTCTGAGTATGGAACTAGACTGTAGATGGTGCCTCATAGTTTCTTCTCTCAGGATCTTGCCCCTAAAATATATACTTGCCCACGCAAACAGACACTCTTCCTGAGTTCCTCCAAACCATTCGCATGCATTCGCCACTCAATTAAATATTTTCAATGATATGCCCTTCCTCTTAAAGAAAATCATCATTTAAACAAAATTCTTAGCCCAAGAGTCAGTTAGCTATTGGAAAGCTGTGTGACAACAAAGTCATCTATCTCCCTGAACCTCGATATCCTTGTCTATGGAATGGAAGTAGGAACGTCAAATTACCTAACAGGGAGAACTAGAGGGAGAATTAAAAATGAGGGTTTTTTTTTTATTTTGTACTACAAAAAATTTTTTTAAATTTTTAAAATTTTTTTAAAATTAAATTTTTTTATAGGTAAAGGCCCTCCTGTTGTTCATCCATTTGCTTGAGCGGGCCCAGTAACGTCTCCATTGGAGATTTTGTTGTTACTGTGTCTGGCATATCGAATACATCACGGGTGGCTT
>JAOXYA010000001.1:2045438-2057656 GCA_028565675.1 Sorex palustris
GACTTACTGTTACTATGTTTGGCATATTGAATATGTCACGAGTAGCTTGCCAGGCTTTGCTGTGCAGGCGAGATACTCTCGGTAGCTTGCCAGACTCTCCAAGAGGGGCAGAGGAATCAAACCAGGGTCGGACATGTCGGCTGCGTGCAAGGCAAATGCCCTACCTGCTGTGCTATCGCTCCAGCCTATTTTAATCCATCTTTGGAAAATATTCAGTGATTAGCCTATTCTCTGTTTTCCTTATTGCAATCACAAAGAGTATCTTGATATAGGATGAAACTTTTAGATGTTGAGATTAATGGGCTTTCTTGGCCTTGCACTGGTTCTTAAAACATGCATTTTAGCTTTGCATCTGTGTAGCATGGCTGGCTCTTTCTCACTTATGAGTATTCATTTATTTTCCAGAGCTAATAATTCCCTCTGATAAACAAGTGACACATGTTTTTTTAAATCACCTAGCCACCCAACCTACAGACATGACATCTGTTCCATGCCTCCATCCGTGCTGTGGACCCCTCTGAATCACGGTCACATTCTCCATCCAACTACTCTTGCATTCCAGGGTTCTTCTCATTCCCTGAAATTTGACTCATCTTCTCACTACTCCTGTCGTATTATAACCAAAGAAGCTCAGGGGCAAAAGGAGCTCAAATGTCTATTTGCTTGAGTCCTCTGCCCTGCTGCCTTACAAAGTGTGAGTCACCCTAGAAAGTGAACATTTACCCTGCTCAGTGCCACCCACAGCCACCTCTGACACACTAATCAAAACATTACGAAACAAAAGCTAACTCTACCTTTTGTCTGCATCTTCGCCCAGCTAATTCACTTTCTCTCCATCCAAATCCTTGTGGCAATAATGAAAAAATCTCACGACACATTCTCAGCAACAGTCTTTCCCTCACCCCCTCACCTTTTTCTCACCATGTTTCTCAAATATAAAAATCAGAAGTAAGGGAATCCACTTTCTCTGCTTAACAGAACATAATATTCTCTTGTTCTATCTTTTTCTTTACCAAAAAGACATTCTCTTTTCTTTCTTACTCTGACCCAGAAACAGAAGAGGGAAATTGACTTATTTTAAGAGCATATAAGCTTACAAACTTTTCTACTTATAGGGAAGCTTATAAAATGTTATATTTCTTACATAGATTTAAGAGAAATCTGAGGCAGAGAAGAAAGAGGAAAAAAATCTTTCAAAGACTAGCATTTGAACATAGGTGAAATTCAGGATAAGCAGTGAAATGCTATATGCCATTTGTTTTGTCTCAGACCTTACTAGCCTGCCACATTTTACAGTCTTGTCCTAAAGCTTATTATGGAAGACTCCTATAGCCCTGTTTCATTGTCTCTCCTAACTGTCTCTACCCTCTGCTATAAGCAATTTCTAGATAACAGACCCTGCATGGGCTGAAAGAATATGCTATCCTGTTCTCATAACCTGTTTATTCTAGAAATTGTTTTCATAGTTTCAAGGACAAAGTGAATATATTTCTTTTTTTATAGTTCCCTTTGGACTTTTCCTATTTGATTTGTTTGTTGTCCTGTGTTTGACTTGGATAGCTGAAGATCTTCATAAATGTTGGGTAGATAGATAGGACTACACAAATTCATTTTTATGGTTACTCTTAGTAATACTCTTCCTAAAAGAGAGACTTATTTGACATGTTTATTCAACTTAAAAAAAAAACTTTTTTATCCCTGATGGGTATGTGTGTGGGGGGCAGGAGGAAAAAAGGAACGGGTCAAGAGGGGAAGGTAATCCCAAAGGTTAAGTAGACTAATCTAGTTCAAATACTTTTACTGAAGACATTTCTGCCTATCATTTAATTGAGGTTTTCCGCCAACAAAAGCAGAATTTAAAAAGCATTTCTGCCTTTTACAAGGAGAAATAAATGTTCTTCTGACTATTCAACTCAGGCCCCACCACTGGAATTAAACTATATACTCTCTTGAGGGGGGAAAAAAGTCTTTCATTCTCCAGATTACTTTTTCAAATTTTTATTAGTGAAACACCATGAGGTACAGTTGTAGACTTACAAATTTTTGTGCTTGGGTTTCAGTTTTACAATGATCAAATAAAAGGTGTTGGGAGGATCCTCCCAGGATGGGAGATGTATGCTGAAAGTAGACTAGAGATCGAACATGATTGCCACTCAATGCCTCTTTTGCATGTTAACTTTTTATAAGCTGAGAGATCGGCTGGAGATGGGCTCTGCAAGTCACTGACCCCAGTTCAATCCCCGACACCAAATAGAGTTCCCTGAGCACTGCTGGGTGTGGACCCCAAACAAAAAGATAAAAAGTCAAAGGGCAAGCTATCTCACATTCCTCATAGCCCCTTTACTGATTTCTAGATGAGGTGCGAGATGGATCGGTGCCAGCGTGGCTTCTTCAGTCCACTCTGGGCAGGTCAGGGACGTGGCCAGAGCCCAGAGGCAGCACGGAGCAGTGTGAAGCCACAGGACCTTTCCCCCCTGTGCGGTCACCCCACTGTCCTACCTCTCCAACCCTATTCCTACCTCTCCATCCTGATTCCTGGAGGGGGTCTTTTCCCACCCCCTCCTTTAAAAATGCTGGAGTTCCTTGGGTCCATCCCCAGATGTCTCCTCTTGCTTGATGCTCTCCTGGAGTTAATTTCAGGTCAAAGATTTTGAACCCCAGAGGAGGCACCAAGATGGATGAAAAGCTGTCAAATCACCAACATTTTGTGGGTTTGTGTGTAAGTGTGTGTGGTAGTGATAGTGGGGGAGGAAAGTTGGGGTACACTCAGCAATGCTCAGAGCTGACTTCTGGTTCTGTGCTCAGGAATATCATCCTGGTGGTACTCAGGGGATGATGGGGATGCCAGGGATCCAACCTGGGTTGGTCACATGCAAGGAAAGTGCCCTCTCCACTGTGCTGATGCTCTGGCCCTGCGCGTCACCAATCTTTAGTGACAGCCCTGATGTTTCTTGGGAGAGTCAGAACATGGCTGATTGGTGGGCTAACAGCTCATCATGTTCCGCAACCTCTATCATCCCCACTCATTTGGCCTACTGCCCCCTTTTCAGAAAAAAGAGAAAATTCCTCCATGTCCCTCCACCCCGGAAACTGACCTTCTTTAAAAATAAAAACCAAAAAGCACAACTGCGCCAGAAATGACCATCTAGCCTGGGCTTCTTCCAGCACCGCCGAGGGTCACGCTGAGAGAAATAGGGGCCCTGGCCTGGCATCTGTTGCAGCGGGTGAAAGAGCCAAACCCCAGTTTCCTGATAGGGAGGCGGGCATCTCTGAGAAAAGCACTCCACCCGCAGTCAATCCCCTCCCATCTGTGACCCTTCTCAACTCAGGCCAGGGCCCGTCCACCCTTGGCTCCACCCCCGGCTCCCCTACTTCCCTTCCAGCCTCAGTTCTTCCTTTCTGCCCTGACCACACTGCACCGCAGACAGCTTTGCCCTCCTTTGCCCGTCAACACCCCATTCTTCCTGCCCCCCAAAACCCTTTCCTGCCTCACTTCCTGAGCAGCACTCTCTTCCTCTGTAGGGTGCCTCGTGTCCCCACAGCTCGACCCAGCTACCCCCTGTGTCTGCCATGCCTGAGCAGCTTCAGCCGACGACAGCAGTACTCACTGGCTGCTGACCGGGAGGCGTCCTTGGCCTCCCACACTGAGCACTGCTGTCTTTATTTTGCTTGTCGCCTTCCGGTAGTTTCTTGAAGGAATGAGCTGTATGGTACCTCTACCACCTAACACAGCCTTTGGCCAGGCAGTTACCATCTGATACATATTCACTGCGTGGAAAACTGGCTGGAGGGGAAAATGAGCATATCAGCCCGTAAATGATCTTGGTCCCCAGCTCCACACATACCTGTGAGGTGCTGAGAACAGTCATTTGTCATTTGTTTGTGCTGCATTATCTTTAGCTGTAAAAAATTGAAGCAACCACCTAACTTGTCTGCCTCATAAAGATGGTAGGATGATCAAAATCAAAGGAACAGGCATCAGGGAAATCTTTGCTAGTGGAGGGGACCAGAACAACAGTCCAATGAGCATGCAGGGTACTTGCCCTGCACTCAGCTGACCCAAGTTTCATCCCCTGCACCCATATGATCTCCAAGCCCTGCTCAGAGTCACCCCTGAGTGCAGAGCCAGGAGAAAGCCCTGAACACAGCCGGGTGTGACCCCCCAAAAAATCAAAGCAAAAAATAAATAAAATAAGAGCATGTGAAAACTACTGCATACAGAATTACCCACTTCTAGCCAATAGTGTACAGAAGAAAAAAAGTCCGCCCCTCTCAGAGAACCTGGCAAGCTACAAAGAGTATCTCGCCCACACGGCAAAGCCTGACAAACTACCCGTGACGTATCTGATATGCCAAACACAGTAACAACAAGTCTCATGATGGAGACGTTACTGGACCCGCTCGAACAAATCGATCGATGAACAACGGGAACACAGTGCTACAGTGTGTGACACAAAAACCACTAAATGAGATCAGCGGGGTCTATGTGCCCACCCCCTTCCTCAATTACTGCAGTACTACAGTAAGCAAACAGTATTTTTAAGACTTGTCTCCACTCTGAAGTTCATCAAGGGCAAGAAGCAGGCCGCACTGAGCGGAGTGGAAGCCCCAGCTCTCATGCACCGGGCCTTGCGCTGTCTCTCATGGCAAAGACACTATCCCAAGTTCTGAATGCACTTTGGGGGCGGGGGGGAGCCCTGGTACATTATGTGAATGTTCTGGAAAAATAACAAATTGTCTAAGATTTTCAGAAAAAAATGAGTCTCATAAAATGTAAGACACAATTGCTAGACAGTGCTGGGCACTATGCCTGAGGCATGCACAAAGGGCACCCCACGACCCCACGAATATTCAAGGGATAGAGCAGGCAGGGCTGATACGGGGAAAGGCAGTGGACACACACTGGCAACACTCTTAACTCCGAGTCATGTCCAGCATTATCAAATCACACCAAATCTTTTTTTTTTTTTTGCTTTCTGGGTCACACTTGGCGATGCACAGGGGTTACTCCTGGCTCTGCACTCATGAGTTACTCCTGGCGGTGCTCAGGGGACCATATAGGATGCTGGGAATCGAACCCAGGTCAACCACGTACAAGGCAAATGCCCTACCTGCTGTGCTATCTCTCCAGCCCCACACCAAATCATTTCAATGCAGTACTATTCCACCATCTTCTACACATTTTTATCAGAAATATATCAGTATTTCAACTTTTCAGGAACCAGGTTGCTTGTTTTACCCTATGAATGATGAAATTCACAAGCTCCTGGTTTTTGTCAGCACTGCCAGGCATACCCGATTAAAGGTAACTCAATTTGGTAATTAGGGCAATAATCAATAAACTCACCAACTATTTGCAGTCCATACCTAATTTATTAGCTTTCCCAGCAAAGGGCCCAGTGAACTTAAGTCTGGCTACTGATTCATTTACAGCAGCACCACTCAGAGAGACCATCACTTACACGTTCCTTCAGTTATTTATTTTCTTTTTTGGTTTCCTGGCCGCACCTAGCAGTGCTGAGGGATTGCTCCTAGCTCTGTGCTCAAGGTACCCTATGATCAAAATCTGGGTTGACCACAAGCAAGGAAATGTACTAGTGCTGTATTATTGCTCCAGCCCTATTTCTTCTACTTTACACTGAATGGTCACCCTGATCTAGGAGTCAAAAATAACAGACAAAGCCAATCTGTTTTGAATATTAAATCATTACAACTACTTACCTGGCTTTATCCAGGTCACCCACTCCCAAATAACTCACTGCTCCATCTTAGGTTGACCACCATGTCTGCATGGTCCTCTTAAATGATTCCAGACCCAGAGTCCACATATGGTCATAGATTGATTCGATGATGAAAAAGAAAATCACAGTGACAAGTATTCCAGTGAAAAGGTCGATAGGGAACAACTCTGGGGCAGGCCGACAGGCTGATGTTATTAGAGAGACAGAGTTATTAATGGTTTGGAACCGGGGAAGACAGAAAGTTCACCAAGTTTAATGGTAACACTATTTGCTTTGGACAATAAAACCATACAGGAAGTTTGGGAGACCCAGGGGTCTGAAGAGAGGTTTGGGCAACCAACAGGAGATGAAACACAACTTGACCAAAGAGAAGGGTCTGGCAGAAGTTTAAATCTGGATTCAGCAGTACCACTGTAGCACTGTTCTCCTGTTGTTCATCAATTTGCTCGAGCGGGCACCAGTAACGTCTCCATTGTGAGAATTGTTGTTACTGTTTTTGGCATATCGAATATGCCATGGGGAGCTTGCCAGGCTCTGCTGTGCGGGTAGGATACTGTCAGTAGTTTGCCAGGCTCTCCAAGAGGGACAGAGGAATCAAATCCAGGTCAGCCGCATGCAAGGCAAACGCCCTACCACACTGCTATCGCTCCAGCTTGAATTCAGCAGTAGATCCAAAACTGTGTAGGCTTCTCTTAACTGACACTTGCCATGGCATTACCACAGTACCCCAGGTAATAGGTGACTATACCTCAGGGGGTTTTTTTGTACTTTTTGTTTGCTTGTTCGTTTGGGGGCCACAAATGGCAGTGCTCAGGCGTAACTCCTGGTGCTGCATCCTGGAATGACTCCTGGTAGTGATTGGGGTACCATATGGGATGCCAAGGCTTGAACCTGGGTCAGCCTGCCTCATGCCAAGGCAAGTGTTTTACCCACTATACTATGGCTCTGGCCCCATTATACCTCATTTCTAGGGGCTGTACTCCTGATATACATGAAAATAAGTTTAAATAGTAGCTTCAGGGAATCTGCCACTTAAATAAGAGAAACACCAGACTGTCAGACAGCGAACCAAATGGGACATTCCCTCAGAAAGAAAATGTATTACAATGGAATGCTACACGGCTGTAAGGAATGGTGAAATCATGCAATTTGCAGCAACTTGGATGGAACTGGAAGACATCACATTAAATGAAGAAAGCCAGAGAAAAAGGATAAACACAGGATGATACCACTCATGTGGCACCTAGAATAAGTGAGTGAGGGAACACAATGTTTTAAGGGGGAGATGCCCTGATCAACCTTGGCCCCAGAACACAGGGAGGAGAAGGAGAGAGAGAGAGTGGAGGAAGAAGAAACAGATGAGAAGCAACAGGAACCAGGTCAGGGGATTGAGGCATAAAGGTGTTAAGGAATGACAGAGCCAAATGTCCAAACACAGAGTCAACAACACTGAAATCAAGAGGCACAAACTTTAACAACCAACCTCAGAAAGGGGCCTGTCACTGTCACGAGGGCAGGCTGGGGGTGGGTATGGGAGGGAGCCTGGGCACAGTACTGGAGGGAAGTTGACGCTAGTGGTGGGATGGGTGCTGTAATATTGTATGTTTAAAACTCAACTACAAATAGCGTGTAAATCATGGTGCTTTCATTTAAAAATGTGAAAAAAATTAAAATAAAAAAGAAAGAGAATGCACTTATTTAGATCATTCCAACAGTGCTTGGTAAAGATCCAGCCGACTGCTCAATTATAATGACCCAAACAAGGAACTAGAGTCAGAGGGTGCTCTGGGGTCAGGAGTCTGTGACACACATGTGCAGGTACCCGAGTTTGACTTCTGGCACCATGTGACCGACTGGGCACCACCAGACATAGCTCTGGAGGCTCTCAAGCACCAATGGAGGTGGCCCAAGTGACCTGAGCACTGTTGGATGCCCTGGTGGCCCCAATATTGCTGGGACCATGCAGTGCCGCAGGGTTAGGACCAGCCACAGTCTAGCACTGCCAACCAAGTGTCATAAGGCATGATCCCACGGATCCTGTTGGGGGCTCCCTCTCCAAACAGTAAAGTAAGGAGTTGGCAAGAGAATATAGGATAAAGTTCTTGCCTCGCATCCCACTGACCACTGTTTGAATGCTCGATTCGACTCCACCAGGAGTGATTCCTGTGCACAGAGCCAGGAGTTGGCCCTGAGCACAGAGTGAGGAGTCAGTCCTGAGCACCACCGGGTGAAGTCCCAACACAAACCAACAAGTAAAAAGTAAATTAAAAGGTAATGGGAAATTAGCAAAAAATATATGTTATAAGATGGAGTATAAACTATTTAGAAAGAAATCACTTGTTCGGGAATATTCTATTCCTCCAACTCCCACTTTCAGACATGCTGCATTTCCCAGGTTGGCCAGGCGTTGGGTTCCACCAGCTTTACAGTCCAGAACACAAACAGAAAATACACATTTGCGGTTCCACTAAAATTGGCCCTGAGATAGCAGAAGTTCCTTGGGCACAGCCAGCAGGAATCCAGTGCCAGGGTGAGGCCCTACCAATACCCACACCTGCCACAGACATCCGTCACTGTCACAGACACCACACAGCAGAGAGCAGAAATCACCTCTGTCGAGAAGAACCTAGGAGGTCGACTGCTGGACGGATGTGAGAGCATGGGCCCTCTATGAGTCTCTCAGCCTGGGTGGGCACAGATGCTCCTGCAGGGTTCCTGGGCACCAGCAGTAGAAACCACAAATATGAAAGTAGGACTGGGAGAGAGATGGGGCCAGCCAACAGGACAGGGAGAAAACCAGGCCAAAAAGTGGGGAAAGGTTAGAAAACCGGCTCTAGAGCACATCACTACTCAGGTGAAAATTACTTAACTACCAAAACAACTTTCTTTCTTTCTTTCTTTCTTTCTTTCTTTCTTTCTCTCTCTCTCTCTTTCTTTCTTTCTTTTTTCTTTCTTTTTTTCTTTCTTTCTTCCTTTCTTCCTTCCTTCCTTTCCTCTTTCTTTCTTTCTTTCTTTCTTTCTTTCTTCCATTCTCATCTTTTTTAATACTCAGTGTATGTGTTAAGCAGTTGAATGGCTTGAATTACTAGATGGTTAACAAATACTACTCAGAGAGCCTGGCAGGCTACTGAGAGTACCCTGCCCACATAGGCAGAGCCTGGCAAGCTCCCCATGGTGTATTCAATATGCCAAAACCAGTAACAATAATAGGTCTCATTCCTCTGACCCTGAAAGAGCCTCCAAACATTGGGAAAGACGAGTAAGGAAAGGCTGCTAAAATCTCAGGGCTGGGACAAATACAGACGTTATTGGTGCCCACTCGAGTAAATCTACGAACAACAGGGTAACAGTGATACAGTGATCCTTTTTATTGTCTCTGCCTGCCTGGAGAATGCACTCGCCTCGTGGTGTTTGGGGCGCTGCGCCCGGTCAGGACTCACCACTCTCCGAAGGCCAAACTGATTTTGCTGCTAACATGTAAATTCTAAGTTGGAGCAGGACGAGATGGGGTATGTTCAAAAGCACCAACAGAAAACTGGATCTTCGAGCTCTGTGTTCTTCGGGGAACAAATCTAATGGCAAAAGCTCTGGATCTGTTCCAAGTTCAATTCCTAAGTAGGCAGCATATTTTGAGGCAAAAATGCAGTCTTAGGAAGGGAAAAGCTTTGAAATTCCCAAAATCCACAGAACATTGCTCACATCAGAATGAACTTCACTGGCATTCTAGAAAACAGCATTGTGGGGGTTTTGTGTTTGTTTCTTTTTTGCTAACTGGTTTGTGTGTCCGCGGGGGGTTGGGGGGGTAGGTGGAATTTTTTAAATGCCATCAGGGACAGAGCGACAGCACAGCAGATAGGGCACTTACCTTGCATGTGGTCAACCCAGATTCGATCCCTGGCACCATATATGGTCTCCCAGGCCTACAAGAGTGATCCCTGAGCACAGAGCCAGGAGTAAGCTCTGAGCACAGTCAGGTTGTGTCCCAAAGATAAAATAGCATTTTTTTAAATTTTAAATGAATAAATAATGTTCTCAGGAGGACCTCAAGAGGTGCCAAAACAGAAGCATCATGTCAAACCTGGAGGAGTGAAGCAATAAGCACCAGAAGACCTGGGATATGTCCATCATGGCCCCTTCCTCATCAACAACATGATCACTAACCTAGTCTGATCCTGTACCTCAATTTCCTCACCTATGAAATAAAACAGGGCTGGAGCTACAGTACAGCAGGTCGGGCTCTTGCCTTGCATACACAGCCTACCTGGGTTTGAGCCCTGACAGGAGCGATCCCTGGGTAAAGAGCATGGAGTAACCCCTGAGCACCTCCAGGTGTGGCCTCCAAACCAAAACTACATAAAGAAATAAAACTGAATTAAATAAAATGAAGTTACAAAGGCTCCCTGAGTGCAGAGTCAGGACTACGCCTTGAGCATTGCCAGGTATGAGTCCCCCCTCCCCCAAACCAAAAACATAAAGAAATAAAATTAAATTAAATACAAGTCTCCAAGGCTCCCTTCCAACTCGAATTACATAACTGGATGATTTCGAAGGCCATCTCCAATTTCTGCATATGACGCAAGCAAATCTCATTTTCCAAGGTGCTACAGAGGTCAAAAATGCTTTTTCCCTCTTGGTCCCCACCATCTAACAAGGCACACTTTGGTCAAGTATACCAAAGGGAATACTTAGACGCCACTGAAAACAAGGCTTCTGCCATAACAGGAGACGCTGCAGCTAAATTCATCCCATCCTCTTCTGACAATACGGAAAAATGTTATGAAGTAAAGAACAGGCAAAATGAAAAAAATTATTCTTGTTAATACTGCGTTCCACTCATGCAAGCTTCTCGGTATTGAAGGAACGAAGTATAATAAATTCTGTACGAGACAAGAGATTTAGCAGAAGCAAATATGAATCCATTTATAAAAGCAGATGTACTGCTGAGTTTCTTAATGAAAGGTCACTCAAAAGCAGGGGTTAACATTAAAATAACCCCCTCTTATAACTGGGTCTCAATGATAGATACAGCTTGTGATGAATCAATAAACGAGACCCAGCTCTGTTGGCTAAGAAAATGAATTCAGTCTAACAGCAAATACAAAAAGATGGACAGAGAAAAGGAGCCTACAATCTTTAATCTCTCTGGAATATGGGTGGTGGGGCGAAGGGTAGGGGAGGGGGACAAGAATCCCCTCCCCACCCAAAAAAGAAATCTAAGCTATATGAAGGGAATATTTATCAGGGCCCTTTAAATAATTAGCAATGATCAGGTATTTTGTTTTCAGAATATGTAGGCTGGGTGTATTTTTTTTCTAATAAAGCATTTCAAATTCTAATTAAAAAAATACTTTATGGTGAAATTAAAAAGATACAATAGTGTCAGAGGAAAAGCCGTGATCCCAGAAGTGGAATATCCTAAGAACATAACTTACAAGAAACTACGCCATAAAAACAGATTGTTGATTAACACAAACTCATAACAAAACGCAGGGAGCTATCACAGTGCTGCTGTAATAACACTTGGCTGCCGAATTCTCTCGCAATACATTAAATATCTCCTTGGAGACCAAATTACTTTACATTTTCTTAAAAGACAATTTATTATGGCTTTGTTTTCTTCTCATTATCTCTTAAAAATATATCTAATGAAGAAAAGAATCCAACTTCTAAATAACTTACATAAAATGGTACTAATGTGTGAAACAGAGTTTGGTTTAATATGCTGGTTATTATTTAACAGCACACAACAACTTATTGTCATGACAAATCCTTACCGGAGTGCAATATTCCACGTGTCCCATGCATCCAAAACTACCTACCGTATGCCATTATTATGACACACATAAAATTAACAATCCAAGGCTGTGAGCAACTTAAATAATTGATAAGTTTTCAATTAAAAAGGCAGCATTCTCAGGTTTAATACAAAAATCTATTTAAATTACTGATAAAAACTTTTGCTTCCATTGGCCCAATGCCAGAAAAATACTTGCATCCAAGGGGGTTAAAATTAATTCTGCGAGTTCCAACTCAGAATGTTGCAAGTTTTGAAACAATTTTATGCAAAGATGTAGGCTCTTTATTAACCTTTGGAATAGGTGGGAAATCATAAAAAAGGGATTTGTGCTGAAGTGCCTCTAGTTTTATCTGACCCCTAAAGCAGTGCTCAGAGTTGCTCCCGGCTCTGTGCTTGGGGACAGTAGAGGACGTCAGGGATCAAACCCAGGTCGGCTGCAAGCAAGGCATGTGTCCTCGCCCCTACAGTGTCTCTCTGCTCCCCAGCTTCACTCTTTAAAAGGCTACGACTGTTTTGTTTCTAAAATAAAGGTTTCCTCTATTACCCAAATGTAAATTCTCCCTGTTAGGTTTGATTTGGGAATGGTCAAAATTTTCTCTATTAAGGCCGGCTGCGATAGCACAGCGGTAGGGCGTTTGCCTTGCATGCAGCCAACATGGCCAACCCGAGTTCAATTCCTC
>JAOXYA010000001.1:2090448-2101170 GCA_028565675.1 Sorex palustris
ACACACACACCCACACACACACACACACACACACACACACACACACACACACACACACTGTGGGTGCAGCCCCTCTCCCCCAGTGGCACACACATACACTCTGTGGGGGCAGCCCCTCTACCCCAGGGGCGCGCGTGTGCGTACACACACACACACACACACACACACACGGCAGCCCCTCTCCCCCAGGGACACATACACACACTGTGGGGGCAGCCCCTCTCCCCCAGGGGCACACACACACACACACACACACATACTCTCTCTCTCTCTCTCTCTCTGGGGGCAGCCCTTCTCCGCCAGGGGCACACACACACACTCACAGGGGCCTCAGTGTCCCCCTGCACGCCACACTCACACACACACACACACACACATACCGTGGGGCAGCCCCTCTCCCCCAGGGGCTCCAGTGTCCCCCTGCAGTCACGCTAGCACACACACACACACACACACTGTGGGTCGGATCTCCCGTTTATGCCTTTGGCCCTTTGCTGTGAGCCTAGATCACTGCCACCACCACTATTATTTTGTTGGGGAGGGCCACACCCAGAAATGCTCATGGCTTACTCGGTGGCTCTGTGCTCAGGGATCACTCCTGGTAGTCACCAGGAACAGCAGCGATAACTATATTATTATTATTATTTATTGGGCGGGAGCGATAGCACAGCGGGTAGGGCATTTGCCTTGCATGGCAGCTCATGCAGCGGACCTGAGTTCGATTCCTCCGCCCCTCTCGGAGAGCCCAGCAAGCTACAGAGAGTATCTTGCCCGCCCTGCAAAGCCTGGCAAGCTACCCGTGATGTATTTCATATGCCAAACACAGTAACAAGTCTCACAATGGAGACGTTACTGGGCCCGCTGGAACAAATCGATGAACAACCGGAGGACAGTGCTACAGTGCCACAGTGTTGGGGGACCACACGCAGAAATGCTCAGGGATTACTTGTGGCTCTGTGCTCAGGAATCACTCCTGTTGGTCTCCAGGAACTCTATTGGGTGGGTCAGCCATCTGCTGCTGAGCGCTTTACCTGCTGTGTCTTGCCCCAAGTCCTGATTAAAAAAAAAAAAAAGCCTCCTCAAACTCAGATTTTAAAAAGCAAGATGTATGAGCCTGTACAGTAGTCCACAAAGTGCAAAGTACAAGTTCCTCCTTTACCTGAATGAAGGTGCATTTGTAGAGGCTGGAGTTTGGATTAATTCATGGGGAGGAGCATCGATTTCCCCTCTAAAAGTTAAGTGGCCAATGAATGTGAGAGAAAGAAAATGATTTTTTATTAGCTTCTGCATAAAACCAAACCTTTTTTATGCATATTTTTCTCCACCAGGATTTCTTTCGTTTTTAATCTGAAAGTTTTTTGTAGGAAGTACATTTCTCTTTTAAGTTGTTGTAAATTAGTGGCCTAGGTGGTTCATTTCGTTTCACCCTCTAGAAATTCTAGCATTGGTCCTTACCTCCTACCTTATTTTAAAAATAAATAAGCGGTTAGAGATCAGCCGAAGGTTTTAAGGGCTGGAGAACGTGTATTGATCGCAGGAGACTCAGGTGACAGGCCCCTTCACCTGTACTGCATGGTCCCAATACCATCCGCTGTCCCCAGGATCTAAATTGACTAGCCACTGAGCACTTGTAGGTGTGGATTGCAAATAAATAAAAATTTAAAAATAATAATAATACCCCTCCATATACTTTGGTGTTTTGTTTGTTCTGTTTTGTTTTGAAGTCACACCTGGCAATGCTCAGGGCTTACTCTTGACTCTGCACTCAGGAATTATTATTGGTGGTACTCAGGGGACCATATGGGATGCTAGGAATGGATTCCTGATTGGGCACGTGCAAAGCGAACACCCCATCCTCTGTATTATCCCTCTGGCCAAACCTCTCCACTCCGCCTATACTTTGTACTGAATTCATTTTCTAGTACTTGAGAAAATAGATGACAAATGGAGATTTTTCTCTGAGCCTATGATTGATGTTTTAATCTTTTATTTCTAGTATGATGGGGGAGCAATTATGCCATTGTGCAGGACTTAAAGCCCTCCACAGCAGGAACTGGGCAGAGGACAAGGATCAGATGCCCACCCTCTCCAAGGGCACTGTAGCACTGTCACTGTCATCTTGTATTTCATCGATTTGCTCAAGAGAGTACCAGTAACATCTCCATTGTGATACTTGTTACTGTTTTTGGCATATCGAATACACCACAGGGAGCTTGCCAGGCCCTGCCGTGCGGTCGGGGTACTCTTGGTAGCTGCCGAGCTCTCCAAGAAGGACGGAGGAATGGAACCCGGGTCGGCCATGTGCAAGGCAAACACCCTACCCACTGTGCTATCACTCCAGTCCCATAAAATACAAAAAAAAAAAAAAATTGCCAGGCAACTTCCTAATTTGTGCAAAAAACAAATTATTTTCCTGGTCTTACAAAATATTGCCCCTTCTGCCCCATACCTTCTGATCTATCAAGCTCTGTCTCCTACCTTCTCCCTCCTAAATACCAGCCTTCTCACTGTCCTGCACTTATTGGACATCACACCTCGGCATTCTTTGTATTTCTTTGTCCCACACGGCTTCCTCCCTCACTATCCACCACATTTTGCAGGTCTTGGCTTAACACATTGACATGAGGGCACTTGTGGCCCTCATGTCAATGTGCCTTAATCAGCACAGACGACAGCACCAGGTCAATGCGTTGAAACATCAGCTTCTTGATGGGATCTTCTCTAAATGCACTGCTGAAAACCGAGGACTGCTGCACACCTTTAGATGCCAGCACACGGTGGGCACAATTCCTGGTCTCCATCCCCGAAATACTTTTCTCCTGGAACTCACAATGAATATGCTACATTTGTCTCTTCTCACTGCATTACAACGTCAGAAGAGCAAACTGTGTCTCATTCACCACCATATCTCAGGATCCCATACAGTGCTTGTAACTGTGTTCACTTTAAGAATAGCTATTCAATGAATAAATAGATGGCGGGGGGTGGTTTGGGGTCACGCTTGGGTGTGCCCGGGTTACTCCTGACTCTGTGCTCAGGGATCACTTCTTTCATTGCTCAGGGAACCATATGAGGTGCTAGGGATCACACCTGGGTTAGTCACAAGGAAGACAAACCACCTTATCTGCTATACTATCTCTCTGGCTCAAATAAATGGACCTGCATGCAAAGTGGACAAAATCTCAGAAGGCTCCCACTCTATATATCACCTGTTTGGGACTCATTGTTTTGTTTTGTTTTTTTCACCATCATAGCCCTTGAGATCGAGTTCCCTGTCAAAGACACATGCTGGCTCAATGTTGATTCCCTCCTATATTCCAAACGTCCACCTGTCTCCTTCATGTCTGTGTGGACCCTTGCATGGAACACTCAATGCTTGTTGATTCATTTGGATCAAAGATAATAATATGGGGGAAGGGAGGTGGGTACACTGGTGATGGAGCTGAAGTTGGAATTATGTGCATGGGAAATCCCCAATAACAGTATTGTCAATCACAGAGCCTCAAAAAATAAAAATAAATCAATACATGAGATAAGATGATGGGACCACAAGGATAATAGAGCAGGTAAAGCCCTTGTCTTACATGTGGCCTACCTGAGTTTGATCCCTGGCACCTGGTCTCTGCCAGGAGTGATTTCTGAGTGCAGAATGAGGAATAAACCCTGAGCATTGATGGGTGTGGCTCTAAAATTTAGAGTAAAGAAAGAAAAAAAGTTATGTTGACATCATAATCAGGTACTCTGTGATATGCAGCTAAGGTACTTAGCCCTTATTGTCCCCTTCTCTGAACTCCTAATCCAGATTTTTAAAAAAATTTATTTATTGAATCACTATGGAAACAGTTACGAAGCTTTCAGGTTTAAGTCTTGGTCATACAATGATCAAACACCCATCCCTTCACCAATGCATATTTTCCACCACCAAGAACTCCAATACACCCCCATGCCACCCCCTCCCTGTGCCTGTGAGGCAGATGATTTCCACTTACCTTCCTCTCTCTACTTTGATTATATTTGTTATTTTGACAAAGGATGCACTATTATTATTTGGAACTTTCCCCCAACAATCAAACCTGCTTAAAAGGCATCATGAAATAATTTGTTTTCTATTGCTGGTTATGAAGACCATATGATGGTCAGTTTTGGATTTCTGATATTTTACTAATTAAGTCTGGAGGGATTTCTGCCAAAAGCCAAATAGTTCCGAGATTGATTTGTGTGCCTCTGGGGCCATGGCCATGCCCAAGAGCCACTCGTGGGGGTCAACTCGTGGTCTTGGCAAGGCAAGAAGGACGTGCTGGTTCTGCCCCCCATCCCATGAGGCCATGAGGCCTCAGTTGTCCCATCACCACCGGCTCGTACCTGGCTGTCCAATAAACTCTGAGGTGGCGACCACCATGCCACGGGGGGGGGGGGGGGCAGAGACAGGCACTCTTTCCTTCCCAGGAGACACAGCACTATAGCTTAATGCATAGTCCATTCACATTTCTGCCAGAAGCTGCTGGATTCCAAATTAGGTCCATGCGCCTCTGGGGCCATGGCCGTGCCGGAGAGCCGCTCGTGGGGAGCAACTTGTGGTCTTGGCAGGGCAAGAAACCCTAATCCAGATTTAATCATGACAAAAATATCAGACAGACCCAGGTTCTACAAAATACCTAAGACTTCTTTAAAATGATCAAACTCAAGGACTGGAGCGATAGTATAGTAATAAGCCATTTGCCTTGCATACTTTCAACCTGGGTTCAATTCCTGGCATCCCATATGGCCCCCAGTATCGCCAGGAGTAATTCCTAAGCTCAGAGCCAGGAGTAACTCCTGAGCATCGACCAACCCCCCACCCCCCAAAAAAATAAATGATCAAGTCAGAAAAAGGCTTGAGAAGACTGAGGGAAAAACTAAGTGCAACGTGGAATTCTGGCATCTAGAATCAGAGTAATGTATCAGGTGAGATCGGAATAAAGTCTAGGGTTAGTTTGAGAATAATGTGCAGGGCTAACTTTTAGACACATATATAATGATTATGTAAGATGCAAACAGTGGTAAAAGTTGAGGAGGAGAGTGGAGACACCACATTTTCTTTGCAATTTTTTATTAAAATTAATTCAAAATGGTATTTGGGAGCAGGAATGTTTGGTTGTGGTTGTGGGGCCACACCTGACAGTGCTCAGGCTTACTCCTGGCTTTGCACTCAGACTATATGGACCATAAGCCATGCTGGGATTTGAATTAGGATTAGCTATGTGCAAGGCAAGCACCTTATCCTCTGTTCTATCTCTCAGCTTCCTCGCAATTTTTTTAAAAAGCTGTGTTTCTGCATATCAACAGTACCTCAGAAATTTTAATTGTCCAAAGAGATCATTTACAATAACAAACAAACACTGTCCTCCAGTTGCTCATCAATTTGCTCAAGTGGGCCCAGTAACGTCTCCGTCATGAGACTTGTTGTTACGGTGTTTGGCATATTGAAAATGTCACGGGTAGCTTGCCAGTCTCGGTACTTGCTGGGCTCTCCGAGAGGGGCGGAGGAATCAAACCCGGGTCGGCCAGGCTGGCTTCGCACAAGGCAAACGCCTTACCACTATGCTATCGCTCCAGCCTATTTACAATAACAATAACAAGCAATGAACAGAAACATTTTCCTAACTTTGCATTATGTTCCATTAGTTTATTGGTTGGTTGGGTTTTGTTTTGTTGGTTTTTTTTTTTTTTTTGCTTTTTAAGTCTAGAAAGAAGAAGCACAGACAAAAAAATGATTCAGGACAAAGCCCTGAAAATGTGATGGGAAAGTTGCTCTTTTCAATTTTGGTAGAAATGGAAGAGACGAAAGGGGACAATTCCATCCTCACAGAGAAACTGTTTCAGGGTCTCTGGACTTTAGCTGCACTAGAAGGAGTTAAACCATGAGTTTAAAATACCATTTGGTTTCATTTCTAGGTGAGATGTTTTCTCTTAGAGTAGGTTGGGGTTCCTACAAATTACTTAAGTTTTACTATTTCCCTCTTATTGTTTAAACATAGCTGCACTGTGGGCTTTATATTAACTACAAAATAGAACTCGCATTTGTGGTGGTACTTTATCACTGACAAAGCACTTCGATGTCCTTGTCCTGATAAGGTTATCCAGAACATCATAGAAGTGATGGTTGAGAAGCCAGACTCTAGATAGGCTGTAGGGATGGGAATAACTCACTGCATGTGATCTTGGGAACGACCTCATGGTGTCCCCAGCTAAAATAGTGGATATAAAATCAGTATGCAGGGCCAGAGTTATGGTCCAGCAAGAAGGGCATTTGCCTTGCATGTAGGGCGTTTGCCTTGCACGCAGCCAACATGGCTGACCCGAGTTCAATTCTTCCACCCCTCTAGGAGAGCCCGGCAAGCAACCAAGAGTATCTCGCCTGCACGGCAAAGCCTGGTAAACTACCTGTGGAATAATAGATTTGCCAAACACAGTAACAAGCCTCACAATGTTACAGGGCCCGCTCCAGCAAATCGATGAACAACGGAAGGACAGTGACAGTGACAGTGGCTAACCCAGGTTTAATCCCCAGCACCATATATGGTCCCCAGTGAACTGCCAGGAGTAATCCCTGAACACAGACCCAGGAATAATCCCTGAACACCAACAGGTATATCCCCGTCCCAACACATACACACACACAATCACACACACACACACACACAAAATTATACCCAGGCCTAGAGGAATAGCACAGTGACTTGGAGACCCTGACTTGTAAACATGGTCATGAGTTCAAGTCCCCGGTGCCCCACATGTGTGAGGCACTATCCTGGCAGCTCTTCTGTCCAGGATCCCGGGCACAGCAAATGATTTGGCTGCCCTACCACCAGGTGTGTCTGCACCACTAAAGGGAAGGTAGGAACAAACATAGCAACCAGGAAGTGCAACCCCCAAAGGGCAGGTGTATGAGACCCACAGAGAGCATGATCACCCAAACACATGGTGTCTCATGTAAGAGCATTGAGCACCGCATCTCCAGGACCGACTCTGGGCAAGGATGACAGCCAGGCAAGTGTGCAGCGCTGGCCATCCTGATTGCATGAGCAGCAAAGGGAAGTATGAAGAAATGAGTAAATAAAAGTGTATCCTACTCCTAAGGCTGTCGTGAGATGAAGTGAGATGGTGTTTGAAAGCGTTAGTCTAAGCCATATGATGACACTGAGACTTAGCTTTACTTTTCTGTTATTTAGACAGAGTCAAATATTAACATCATTTGGGGGGTGAGGAAATTGAGCCATACCTTGGCAGCACTTGGTGCTTCTCCTGTCTCTGTGCTTGGGGGTCATTTCTTGCAGTGTTTGGGGGCCGTGTGGTGCCAGAATTCTGGATCTTCTGCATACAAAGCATGCCCTCAATCCATTGAGCACCTTTGGCTATGCAAACCAAATTTTCATCTTCAAACCATGATTCTTTGTACTGTATATAGTGGACCAGAAATAAATACCAAACTAAAAAGCTTGATTGTTGGGGCTGGAGAGATGAACAGTGGGTAGGGTGTACTTGGCTGACCCAAGTTTGAACCCAGTATCCCATATGGTCCTCTGAGCCTACCAGGAATAATTCCGGAGTGAAGAGTCAGGAGTAAGCTCTGAGCACTGCCATTTGTGACCTCAAAAAAAAAAAAAAACTAAAATAAAAAGCATGGCTGGGAATCAGACATAGAAATACAATAATAATAATAATAAAATATCAGAATAAAAGCCTCAATCTAATCCTCTGTCCAAGATTTCTCTCAACAGTTTCCAAAGGATGGGTCTTGGAGAAAACTTTAGGGACTGGTGCTTGTGACTCCAGTGCCACCAGAAGTGACCCCCAGCAAGATGCCAAGAATAACCCATCTACCCTCTCAGTACCACAGGGGTGACCATCCCCGCCCCCCTCAAATGCTACAGCACCTACAGCCCTCTCTGGACATCTGGACACCTTCAATAACCTTTAGTCCCTAATGAGAAATCATTGCATTTTTTTTCCAACTCAGTTAAAAGTAATTGTTCCTCCCAGTTATTAACACATTGAAAGGGGGCGTTGTTTGTCTTTGGGAGTCATACACAATGATGCTCAGGGATTACTTCTGGTGGGTTCAGGGGACCATATGGGATGCCACAGATGGAACCCAGGTCGGCCACGTACAAGGCAATCACCCTCCCCCACTGTACTAGCTCTTCCCCAGTCCCAACATGTGGTTTTAAATTCCATCTAAAGACAATTTAATCCTAGCACTTCCTGTTTAATGTTTCCCCTCATTTACTTCTATGCATCATTTTGACTTTAAAATAGTAAAGTTCTTCTGTAGGAATATAGATGGCACCTATTTGATAATGCGGCGAGAGTCTCATCTTTTTCCCCCAAAATGCACACAATGTTGTAAGTAAATTCATTACCCACGAGGTAGTTCAAAATTTGTTCTTATGAAGAATACATATGAGGAACAGAAAGATAACTCAACAGGCTGAGCATGTGCTCTACATGCAGAGACCTGGGTTGGATTCCAATACCACATGGTCCCAGAACACTGCAACTCAGTTAAAAGTAATTGTTCCTCCCAGTTATTAACACATTGGGGCGGGGGGGGGGCGTTGTTTGTCTTTGGGAATCATACACAATGATGCTCAGGGATTACTTCTGGTGGGTTCAAGGGACCATATGGGATGCACTAGGGAGTAGCCCTGAGCTCTGCTGAGTGTGGCCCCAAACATGACCTCTAATTTAGAGATTCATTTATTATAGCTTTTAGGACAACAGCAGGTTTTCTTTTCAACCTTAAATCATCCCAGATTCATTTGATGTGGAAATAAAATAAATATGGGAGACCCTTGGTTCTCACCCAACTATGCACACAGCAAGCTTCAGTGGACTCTGTATTTATATTTATAACTGCTAGTTTCTATTTCATATTTTTATTGGGGGGAGTTTGGGGCTATACCTGGCAGTGCTCAGGACTTATTCCTGGCTCCGTGCTCAGGCTCACTTTTGGCAAGACTTGGGGGATCATATGGGGTGACGGGGTTCAAACTTAGGCCAACCACATACAAGGCAAGCTCCCTCCCCACTGTACTATCACGACAGTCTAACAATTGTTGGATTTTGAAGGCAGGTCAGATTAATAAAATTCACCTTAACCGTGTTCAGCCGGAAGGCATTGTTGAACAATACCTAGAATTACTCAGAGGTTATTCTTGGCTCTGAGTTCAGGGGTGACCCGCAGAGGTACTCTGGGAACCTTATGTGCTAGGCTGGTATCAAACTGGGTCCAACTCTATGCCTGACCCCCGTACTCACTATTAGGTCTCTGCCGCCTGGAACATGTTAATTAAAACTTACTTTTCAGATGTAATTTTAAATGACACAATTTAGATTTTTATTCAAACTTTCAAATTCTTGTTCCCCCATTTTATAAATTTAAAAGCTCTCTAGATGTGAAGATGTATGCATTCATATTACAGAAAAGGCTGTAATGATGTGGGTGAAGAAACACAAGAGGCCAGAGAGGGACTGGAGCAGGTGGGAAACTTGCACGTGGCGGAACTGATTTGATGGCAAGCACCCTGTATGGTCCCCTGAGATCTGATCCCTAAGCACAGAGCTAGGAGTAAGCCATGAGCATTGCTGCATATGATCCTTAAAAAAAAAAAAGGTATAAGAGGGCTAGGGTGTGGATCCAGGGCTTAAGCAAATGTGTCATAAGTATGAGGTCCTGGTAGCATATAATGGCACCATTAAAATAAAAGTTTACAAGATAGTTTCCCACCCAATTTCTAGACATTTACATTTTCTGGAAAAAAATTAGTTTGCCTGATTAGAGTTTTAAATATAGATCTATTTACTAGAGTATTGGTTTTTAAATTTTGTGTACTTTAATTCTTCCTTTGGGGTTTGAGTAAACAACTTTTTAGGTATGATTTTTAAATTACAATTTCATGTATGTGAAAATAGAGTAAAATGAATCAAATTATGGTTAATAAATTTGCTGTTCTGTTTACAGACATACTGTTAAAAAATTACTGATATATTCTAGCAAAGCAGTAAAGGTTATGTCAAATAACTACTAAAAAAATCATACTACACAGTGTTAATGATGTTACCTTAACATACCAGCTTCAGGGGCTGCATAATTGTTTCTGCCAAGCCATAAATTTTTGAGTAACAACAAAATTATTGTGATTTTTCTTACTAAATAATTCATACATTACAAAGCATGTATGTAACAAGGTCCATGAATCACTAAAGCATATAATGATCATATATCTAATGACATATCTCTTTTCATAAGATGAATTCAAATAGATTTATGTATTTAGGTTAACTAAAAAATACTGAGTTTATAAGGTTCATAATTCTATCATCAACAATAAAAAAAAGTTCACGTCTTTTTAAGAAGTAGATTCCCTGGTTTGCTTTGAAAAACCAAAAGCTTTTGTTGATCAAAATCCTTGTGTTTAAGCTACTTTTCATGAAGTTTTACAGCTTTTAAATTGATCCTATAAATATCACTGAAGATAAATTAATAATATAATGGAGTAGTACAATGTTCATAAACTGTATTTAAAATGATATAAGTGCAACTAAAATAGCCATAAGCAATACTATATAAAACCTCATACTAGTAGTAGCTGATATTCTTTATCCAGCAACTAGGATCTAAAAAAGGGCATTTTCACTTAGTAACACTTTCTGTACTTTTCCATGGTCTTACCTTAAATA
>JAOXYA010000001.1:2120531-2130856 GCA_028565675.1 Sorex palustris
TGGGTGGTGTGGTTTGCAATATAAGTATAGAGTGGCTATCGTGTTCGGTCTGTAGTCCACTTTCAGCACATTTCATGTGATGCTATTAGCTATTCAGATTCATTTTTTTAGGAGGAAGCACGTGCAAGTTCTTCACATGCTTGTCATGCAAGAAACCCAAGGTTGGATCTCTGACACAACATGGTCCTGCTGGAGGACCACCACCACCATCACCACCACCACCCCCCAAAAAGGGGAAAAAGAACTTTGCATTGTTATTCAGAATTTGAAGCATTTAAGTGCAGAGCAAACATGCTAGCATTTATTAGTAAAGAGTACAACCCAAATGTCTTTTCATGTAGCCCGAGTCCTAGGGTGAGCTACCATCAGTATATGTTTCCTTGTATATAAAATGAGAACAGTAGCAGTATGGGGTTGGTGGATACAGGGAAGTAATGGTCCTAATTTAGTGGTCAATGAAGGAGCTGAAGTAGACAGTGGAAGGTAGGTGGGAAGTTAGTATAGTTTAATCCATCATTAAATATCTGTGTTTCATTGCCTTAGCATAGCGGGTAGGGTGTTTGCCTTGCACGTGGCTGACATGGCCAACCCAAGTTCAATTCCTCAGCCCCTCTTGGAGAGCCCGGCAAGCTACCGAGAGTATTTTGCCCTCACAGCAGAGCCTGACAAGCTACCCATGACATATTTGATATGCCAAACACAGTAACAATTATCACAATGGAGATGTTACTGGGCCCACTCGAGCAAATCGATGAACAACAGGGGGACAGTGACAGTGACAGTTTCATTGCCTTAAAATCAGAACCAAATTGGGGCATGAGAGAGCGCACAGCTGGTAAGGCACTTGCCTTGCATGAAGCTGACCCCAGCTCAGCCTCTGGCATCGTAGACAGTCCCCTGAGCACCTATTATAAGAGAGATCTCTGGGCACAGAGCCAGGAGTAAGCCCTGAACACTCTTGGTGTGGCCCCCAAACCAAGAAATTAAAAAAGTAAAAGAAAACTATGAAATGGGTTATATGTGATTGGAGATTCCAATCATCATCTAATAATACCCCCTACTGTCTGGTTAACACAATTTGCAAACAAGAAGCAATGGTGCATTTCTAGATGGCTTGACTGTTAAATGTATGCTTCTTCTAAAAGTGCTTGAAAAGTTGCTCATCATTAAAAAAAAAAAAACTTAACCTTAAGTTTACCAATAGCACAGTACCTTCACCATGTCCATGTGTTCAAATGCGAATAGGCTATCCTTCTTTTCAAGAAATGTGCTGTAATTAAAACTTGCACTCATTTAATCTGGTCCTCTGGCTTCCTCCATTTAATTACTTGAAATGATTGTTTTATTATACCATTTTTTTTCCTCCTTGCGTTTTCAGGTTTTTAGACAGAGAGACTTTCTAGTGAAACCCAAGTCGGAATGTAAGTTCTGAAAGTAGAAACAAGCATTCTAGGGAAATAAGATGCGAAGAAAGAAAGGGCATTGTTTATCAAAGGAAAAATTAAAAAAAAAACCCAAGATGAAAGAAAGAACTTGCTTTGCTCTTGCCGGCAACTTGAGGCTCAAGAGTGCTCATCAAAATTCACACACAAAACTTCCCCTTTTAGAGGAAACCATTTCAGAGGAGGTTCTCACCGCGTGAAAGATCCACCGCTGAGCTGAACAAAACTGAGACAGTTTTCTTTTAAAGCCCAGAGCAGATGAGGGCCATAAGGAGACAGAGGGTTTCATTTACTCTCAGGACACGATTGTGCCAGTGAACTAATGAGTCTCTTGGACCTTATGTTGCTCTGGCTTCGATCAAGGCGCGACTCTAATGGGCACACAGAGCTTCCTATCCGTCAAGTGTCTGGACAGTGGACAGTGGGCCCCTCGGATGGACGGGAGCAATCTGGCAAGAAAAAGAGGTCATCGTGGAACCTAGCACAGGCAGAAAACCTGGCTAATTAATGGGTTTCTTACCACCGCAAAACAAAAGCTGACACACACATGCTAATTTTATTGCAGAAACAGCCTATGGCTGAGGCATCGTGAACAATTATTTGAAATTCCACAGGTTAAAAAAAAATCACTCCTTCCCCCAACAGAGTCAAGTATTTTCAAGGAGATTAAAGGTTTAAAGAAGCGGTGTCTGTGACAGTGATGGTTGGAAATGATCACTCTGGACAAGAACTGAGTGCTGAAAGGAGGTAAAAGGGCATACATGATAACCTGTTAGTGTCTGTATTGCGGACCATAATGCCCAAAAGGAAGGAGATAGGTGGGAGAAAGGGGGTGGGGAGAAAAATTCTGCCATAGAGGCAGGCTGAAGGGACAGAGTGGGAGGGAAACTTGGGGACATTGGTGGTGGAAAATATACACTGGTGAAGGGATGGGTGTTGGAACACTGAAACCCAGTCATTAACTGTGATTCAATAAAAAAAATGCATGGAATCATACATACAAATAATAAAAGCTTTCCCCCACGATCAAGGAGCAAACAAGAATATCTAATTTTATCATTTCGAATCGTATTTCACCATTTCTATTCATCATCGAGCTAGAGCTCTAGACAAGGCAGTTAGGGAAAAAAAAAAAGAAAAGGAGATAAAAGACATCCAGATTCAAAAGAAATAAAACCATCTCTATTCACAGATGACATGATCTTATATGCAAAAAATCCTAAAGTAAACCAGAAACAATTTATTAGAGATTTTTATGTAAAAATATAAAAATGTTTAAAATACAAAATATATAAAATTTTAATTAAAATATCTTAAAATATAGCATTGTACTGCAAAGTACAAAATTATTGTACAGATTAATTTGATGATGCAAATTCTCTAGCAAAAATAAAAAAATAAAAACATTGATTTTGGTGTGTAAGTTAGATATTTTACCCTTTAGTAAAGCTGCATGATATAAACTTATTTTGAACAACTGCAAAGCAGATGTCAAGAGTTACTGTCAGCAGTGCATCATTGTAGCAATGTGCCCATTTTTAAAAATGGGTACTGTTGACTAAAACTGGGACAATCCCAATTGCTGTACTCGGGAGAACTAGAGTCTAAAAAATGTTTATTCAAGCTCGAGGGCCTCGGTTACAGTAAGGGCCAGTTAGTAGCAGTTAAATTAAGAGCAGATACTGCCACCTAGATAAATTCTGATGCTTTAGTTTAACTAGATCTTGGCTTACCTTTCTTTTGGGAAAATGGAAATAACAAATAATAGTGGTTTGGTGCCATAAGAATGCAGTGATACAGGTCACTTTAAAAATCTATCTATATGTGATTTTCTTTAAAAAAAGACATCTGTGTTTTGCTAAGGAGTAGTGATTAAATCTTTATTCGTTTTTTCAAATGCAGAAAACAAATTATTGTTAGAACTAGGAGAAAATACTGTAAAACCAAAAACCAAAGCCTTCATAATCCTGAAGCTTACAAAAAGGTAGGTATAGAAGCGATATTAGTTAGACTGTTTTACTTTTCTGTTTTACCAAGGTACTTATTTTTGAGTTTGGAAGAAATTGTTCAGCATTACAAGCGAAAACATATTCAAACTCCACATTGGAATCCAAGATCAGTCATGGGATAAAGATTGTTCATTGTTTATGGTCTGGGGAATTTTTATCATTTTTTACTCTTGATCTTCAAATTTCATTTTGTTTTCCTCTGTTATTCCAAGAATGCCTTCAATCTCTCTAATGGTGGTCTGTAAATGAACAATACAAACAATGTTCATTGTTTAAAGACCCTGATAACTCCTCCCCAGAACCAGAGTTCTTTTTTTTTTTTTAACTGAGTTCTGTTCAACTCAAAAGTATGTTCTGCTGACCAAGGCCACCTATAAATTGCTGGTTATCAGTATTGATGAGATGAGTGAAAAATGTGAGACTTGAGAATTTGGAAATCTTTATTTCAAATGTTTTGTCTATTTTATCTAATAATGAAATAAAAGGGGCCTCTGTGTCTGTTTAATTTCTAATATCATCTTTATAGTAATTCTTTTTTGTTGTCTTTTATAAAAGCATTTACATATCATAAGTCAGAAAAAAAACACAATAAGCAGGTCCCTTGGTCCAGATAGTTTGAGAAGCACCTGAGCTAGTTGCTCTAAATTGAGGGTAGTAGGTTGATGGGGATATTTATTGTTTTCATTGAGGTAGAACACATAAAAGTTACCATTATAAAAATGTATAATTCGGTGGTATTTAGTACATTCATAAGCAATCATCATCATTTTGTTAACCATCTTACCTTTTTCATTTTATTGCTTTTACTTTATGTGTTGTATCTAAGTGATCATTGCTAACTAGAAAGTTGTAGAAATGTTTTCTTCTTTTTTGCCTATGGTCAGGCACACCCATAAGTGCTCAGGGCTCTGAGTTCTGGAATTACTCCTGGTGCTGCTCAGGGGAGCCATATGAGATACTGGGGATTGAACTTGGGTTGGCTACATGGAAGGCAAGTGCCTTAGCCACTGTACTATTCTTCGGCTCCCAGATTTGTTCTTTTTTAAAAAATAGAACAAATCACACTTTTTTAAAAAATTGTGGCCTGCCCTAGGAGCTCATGTACTAACATGTGTCTCTCTGGTTTGTCTCTATATCCCTGCTTTTTCCATTCTGGAGAAGCACATGTTCTCTCTTGAATATCTACTACTTCTTTCTCTCCCCTCACATTTATTTTTGTTGTTGCTGGGCCACACCTGGTGTGCTCAGGGCTTACCACTGGCTCTGCACTCAGGGATCGCTCCTAGCAGGCTCGGGGAACCCTATGGGTGCTGGGGATTGAATCCAGATTGGTCATGTGCAAGGCACACTCCCAACCCACTGTACTATCGCTCAGGCTCCGTCACCTCACATCTGTTTTTTAAGTAATATTCAATAAAAACTATATTTCTTCACAAAAAATAATTAATAAAATAAAAACAAAGATTATTTTGAATATCTGCATTCCTTGAATTTTCATGCTGTTGTAAATGGAATTGTAATTTTGGGGATTGCAATTTTTATTTTTGGATTTTTCACTTCCAGTGATAGAAATAACAATTGATTTTTGTATAATTGATCTTGAGCGCTGCAACCTTGCTAAACTTACTAGCTCTAATAGATTGTTTATGGTTTCTTTAGGATTTTTTTTGTATATCAGATCATATCATCTGTGAGTAGAGATGGTTTCAGTTCTCTCTTTTGAGTCAGATGTCTTTTATTTCTTTTTTTCTTGTCTAACTGCCCTGTCTAGAGTCTCTAGTTTGATAAATAGAAATGTTGAAATAAGATATTCTTGTCTTTGCTCCTTGATTGTGGGGGAAAGCTTTTAGTCTTGCTTCATTAACTGTGATGTTAGCTGTGGATTTTTTTAGCTACCTGTATCAAGTTGAAGAAGTTATTTTGTTGGAGTGCTTTCTATTGAGAAAGGAGTTTAGATTTTTCTAAATGCTTTTTCTGCAAGACCTAGATCTTTATTTAGCCTTTAGTTTGCTGGTGAATCCTTGCATTATAGCTGAAAATGGTTTTTAGAATAACATGAGGGTCATAGATATACCATACTTCCAAAAATGAATCTATTCTACTTTCCAATTTTGTTAATATGCCTATTTTGTTGAGATGTGAAGTTTTAACCTTGGACCTTCTAACAAGACTAAAAAAATCAAGATCATAGTAATTCCTCTGATAAATTTAAGAGCTATTTTAAATGTAAAATACTTAACAACAGGGGAGAGAGGCAAGGTTGGCAGGTGGAGACAAGGAGAGAAGGAAAGAGAGGAGGGGCATGGGGAGAGATGGGGTGTAGAGGAAGGAACAGGGAGGGAACCAAAGGGGAGAGAGGAAAAGGTATCTTGTAAGGGCACAAATCCCTTCACTAACTGCCCACACTTGTGACCTTATTTAAACATAATTAACACCCCTCCCCAATCCCAAGGCCCCATCTTTATCCCACATACCCTTAAATTGAGGACTACGGCTTTAACACATACATTCAGGGAGGACACAATTCAGGCCATTGCACTTTCTAATTATGAACTCTATCTGGATGTGCTGATTGATCATGTGTGGACAGACCAGAATTTTGAATCATGGCAGTAATAGGTAAAATGATGCTAACTGGGAGGGATTTAAAAATCTCAGTGGTGATCCATTAGGAACGGTGAATGTTGGGTCTATTTTTATTGAATCCTAATCTTATTGTGGGAAAAGCAATAGACATCTTCCAACCAACAAAATCATGTTGAAGAATGAAGCATTATCATCATTATCACTGTTAATAGAGAAGTCAGGCACTAGTGATGGAGGTGGGGGTGGGGGATGATATTCAAAAATCATTATCCCAGCTCCCCCATTGGCCTTTCTGTTTAAGAGACAGCGCACTTGTAGTTTTTGACTGGGTTCTTTGTGTTGCTAGTTCCATTCAAACATGATGAAGGTCCCGCCTAGAAAGCAGATGCTGACACTGGTGATCAATACCACCCATATTGAGCTTTGCTGAGCTTTGCTCAGCTCGTATTTAAAAAACTCTAGTGTAGATCTGGCTCCTGTTTTCTAAAGTTGGAAGACTTTAAAAAAAATTTTAGGTGCATAGGCTGCCAGAGCCCATGTGCTGCCTGTGCCCACGCAGCCGAGCACATACGGTGGCTGAGCACATGTGTTGCCCGCATCTCCCCTCTTGAGATGTGTACTTTCATGCTTTCGTGTCCAATGCTGGAATGTGTCTAGGGGCTCTCTCTCCACCCTTGGAGAAGCCTGCATTCTCTCTTGAGTGCATTATTCTCTCACTCTCTCCTTCCACACCTTCAACCCCCCTCCCCCAAATAAAATCTATTTACTTCAAAAAAATTATTTTTTTGTTTTTGGGTCACACCTGGTGATGTACAGGGGTCACTCCTGGCTCATGCACTCAGGAATTACTCCTGGCAGTGCTCGGGGGGACCATATGGAATGCTGGGAATCGAACACTTGGCCGGCCACATGCAAGGCAAGCACCCTACCTGCTGTGCTATCTCACTCCAGCCCCAAGTTGGGAGACTTTTAATCGGTGATCCATAACTGAATTTCTCAAACCAACTTCTTTAAGAGGCCACTTGGAAGCTTTAAAAGCTAACAGATGAACAGGGTGAGATACAACGGCTGATGGAATTCTGAGGGTTTCTGTACATGAGTTCCCCTCCATACATTGTCCTTTCTGATGTTTCAGAACTTCCCTGATCCTAGAAACGTGCTCACAGGCACCAGATCCTGTGAAATAGGGCAATTATAGTCAAGAGGTTTGGTTGTGACGAACTCTGTATCTTTTCCAATGGGATGCTTCAACACCACCGCCAACATCAGACAACCCTGCTGTCCTGGAAGCTTGCATTTGGAAATGGCAGCAACTTAAGAGGGTCTGCTATGTTTCAAAGGAGAAGTTTCAAACTATTAAATTTCACTAACGGGTTGAGTGGGAACCTTACAATATTGACCCTGCACATTGTAAAATGCAGACGACTTAGGACGGCTTACAAGGGAAAAAAATGGTTTAGCACTTGTTTACAATACAGCATGAGGTATTTTCAGTCCTTGTATAGAAATTAACCAGGATCGTTAGTTAATTAACACCTCACCTTAAAATTGGTCACGCTTAGCATATTAGGTGCTGATACTTCTTGATGGATGATGAAGAGATTGCGAGCAAAGGTCATGAGGACCCCCTGGAGATCCATCCCGATTGTTCTGTTAATGATATCCAAACAAATGAGTTTACCAATGATTCCCCTCACAAGCTCAAAAACAATCACCCTCTCATTTGTGCCTGTCTGGTGATGGAGTTTAATGAGTATTTTCAATCTCACAAGGTGGCAATCTTCAGGGAGATATGAAGGATGAGGCTCCATTTTAACTTGTCAACAAAAAGGATTTGTGTAATAAATATATTTTATTAATCAACTTAGCAGAATATAGGAATATGTTCAGTCATATTCCTCGCAAAAGGCTGCTACTGAACAGGAGAGTGGCATTATCCAGTGGCTTAAATTCGGTTAAGAGAACTGTTGGTAAGAAGAATCCATGCCTAACAATTTCTTTGCCTATGGAGACATTTGTACCCCAGTTTTATATAGACTTTAATCTGGGGTTTATTTTTGATTTTGTGCTATGCACTTATGGGTATGTAAATAAGAAGAAACACTTGTATGGTCATGGATGAGCCCCCGTCCCCGCCTCATTTATTGTAAAAATAAAAACACACACTTTAAGGAGATTTCAGAGCAACTTGCAAACCATTCTGTAGAATTATATTGTGGTTACTAACAATTCTCCAATGACTGCATTTTTTATAAGCTTTAACCTGGAAACAAAACTCGAGAGTATTTTTGAACCCCCTTTTTTAATTAAAGGAAAAACAGAAAAATGAATCGATTCATTTTTTAAAAATTGTTCTGTCCTGAGAGGGTGAACCTTAAGGAGCTAACTGACTCCCCCGGGCCACAGGTCAGAAACAGTGCGGCCTACTACGTGTCCCGTGTGCTAGTTTGTTCCCCACACCCCTGCCCCGACCCCTTCCCCAGCACCCAGAGAGTATCATACAAGGTCCCTTTATGGGTCTTTGTATGATAGTGGTGGAACAGCCTCAACTACTACTTTCCCTCCTTCAGATCCCACAGGAAATATGTTGGAGTCTTGCACTCAATTAACTTGGGAGTGACTGAGCTGCACCTAACCACACTGTGCCAACACTAACTTAATCCTAGCCCCAATCACCAGTTCTCAGAAAAACACACAAAGGAAGACATGGGAGTAAGAAGCCATAGAACCCTAAACTAAGCCGGAATAGTAGAAGGACCAGTGACACTGAAAGTTTTCCTGAAATCCTTACACAAAACTCTAAACTAGTTGGGAGCAACAGAATTGCTTGGGATAGCTCTCAAAGGGGAGGAAGGGAGCAGCACCCAGCTGATTCTGCCAGAGAACTCCCTAGCTGGGGGATGCGAGTGGTGAAATTAGACTCTACAGCAGAGAGTGGGGAAGGAGTGCTAAACACCACCACACTTAGTGAGCAAAGACGGTCATTCTGAAGACTTGACCAGTACTAACCAGCTCTGTAAATGCGCAGACAAGGACTTTGGAGAGAACATGTTGAGGATATTTAGTGAGCTCAAGGAAACAATGGTGCAGATAGTCAATAAAGCACAAGAAAGTATGAGAGCAGACATGAGGAAACTATAGTCAGAACTAACAAGTTGGGTAGGTCGGTGAACTAAAAATCACAATGGAAGGCCTTGGCATCAGAGTTAACAGCTGCTGAGAATAAAGTCAGAGAACTCCAAAATGAGATGCAGAAAACGTCTAGAAAACAACAGAAGATAGAAAAAGGTCTCTTTTTCTATGTCCCAGTGCACATGGGGCATTCTCCAAGATAGATCACAGGCCAGGTCACAAAACACGCTACCATAAAATCAAGAGGATAGAAATTATATAAACTATCTTCTCAGACCATGATGTATTGAAAATGGAAGTTAATTACAAGCAGAAATGGAAAAAAACTCAAACACTTTGAAATTAATCAACTCTCTATTAAATGACTAGTGAGTTAAAGAGGAAGTCATTGAGAAAAATCAAAAGATTCCTGGAGGGGCTGGAGCAATAGCACAGCTGGTAGGGCGTTAAGACTTGTACGTGGCCGACCTGGGTTTGAGTCCCAGCATCCCATATGGTCCCCTGAGCACCGCAAGGAGCAATCCCTGAGTGCATGAGCGAGGAGTAACCCCTGTGCATCGCCAGGTGTGACCCAAAAAGCAAAAAAAAAAAAATTCCTGGAAATAAATTGGAATGAAGACACGAGCTTATGAGAATATATAGGACACAGCAAAAGTCATGTTAAGAAGAAAGTTCATAGCATTGCAAGCATTCATTAGACCAACAAAAGGAACCCAAAGCAAGCAGAAGAAAGTATCTAATAAAACATAGAGCAGAAATCAATGAAATGGAAAGTAAAAAAAACATCAAGATATCAATTAAACAAGGGCTAGTTCTTTGAAAAATAAACAAGATTTCAAGACATACAAAGGAAGAACGGAAGGAAAGCAGGGAGGAAGGCAGTGAAGGAGGGAGAGAGAGAGAGAGGTATAGAGAGAGAACCTCTAATAAACCAAATCAGAAATTAAAGGGGAATGTCACGACAGGGTCATCAGGGATTACTTTGAAAACATGCCACAAAACTGGAGAACCTAGAAAAAATGAACACATTTTTGAACTGCTGTCACTGTCCTCCTGTTGTTCATCAATTTACTTGAGCAGGCCCAGTAACATCTCCATTTTGAGACTTGTTGTTACTGTGTTTGGCATATCGAATACTTCACAGGTAGCTTGCCAG
>JAOXYA010000001.1:2157419-2170390 GCA_028565675.1 Sorex palustris
CAACCAGATCCCCCATTTTCCAGTAGCTTGACAGTCACACCCACAAACTGTCCCCCATCCCCTGCGCTGAGGGAAGGAAAGGGAAGAGAAGAGAAAGGAAGGAAGTAAAGAGGAAAGCAAGGAGAGAAAGGAAGACAGAAGAGAGGAAGGAATGAAGGAAGGAAAGGAAGGAAAGATAAAGGAAGAGAGATAGGAGAAAGAAAGAAGAAGAAATAAAACATGGCATTGGGGAGCTAGTTCAAAGGCACTCATGTTTTGTATGTGGAGTCCCAAGTTTGGTCTCTGAGACTGCTGAGGGCCCCTTGCACTTCCTAGTATGGCCCCAAAACAAAACAAATGAAAATTTAAACCTGCAGGAGGGGTATATTGGCATTTTGGTGATCAGCATGGTATGGGAACACTGAGCCCCTGAAACATTTATGTTCTTGGGGAAAAAATGGTAAATAGCAAGAACAGTACAAAAAGGAAAGTTTATAATAATATAGGCCAAAATAAAGAAACAAGACAAAACTTCAACAATCTAACCTCACACCTAAGGGAACTATAAACACAAGAACAAATGAAACCAGAATTCAGTAGAAATAAAATTAGGAAGAAACTAACAAAAATTTAAAAATTACAAAATCAGGGCCAGGGAGATAGTACAGAGAAAGCATTTGACAAGATTTTGTTTGGTTGTTTTTGGGCCAGACATGGCAGTAGCTCAGGGGTTATTCCTGGCTCTTCTCTCAAGAATTACTCCTGGTAGTGCTGTGTCAGGTGGGGAGTAAGGTGGGAGCAGGGGCATATGAGATGCCAGGGATCAAACCTGGGTCAACCATGTGCCAGGCAAATGCACCACTGGTTGTGCTATCGCTCTGGTCCAGCGTTTGACAAGATTCAATGTTATTTATATTAAACTCAACAAAATAGAAATAGAAGGAACTTCAGCACAACAAAGGCCACACATGTTATGCACTCAACTAACATCAAACACAGTGGTGGAAATCTCAAACCTTCTCTCTAAGGCACAAAGTAAGGATGTGTATTCTTGTTACAACCATACAATGCAATCTTGGAAGTCTACCCAGAGTGATAAGTGAAAACAAACAAAAGGCAACAAAAGGAAATTTGCAGATAACTTGATGATGTTAATGAAAAAACCCCAGGACTCCACTTAACAACAACAAAAAAGTAACACAATCCAACAGGTGCTTGAGTGCTACACAGCAGTAGTGTTTGTCTCACATGTGGCTGACCCAGATTCAATCCCTGGCACTCCACAGGGTCCCCAAGAACCACCGGGAGTAAGCCTTTATCACCTCTAGGTGTAAATCCAAAAACCCCAAAAGCAAAACAAAAACTCAACAAACTTACTCATAGCATAGGATTAGAGATTGAGCTCAATAGGCTGAGTGTATACTTTGCACACAAGAGCCCTTGGGTCTGATGCCTGCAACCACATGTAGCACTGCCAGCACTAGCTACTAAGCTCAGAGTCAGGAGTGACCCAAGCAAAACAAATCAATAAACTTGGACACAACAAATCAACATAATATAGTGGGAATATAAACCAGTATAGTGCAGTGTGAATATAAATCAATATAGTATAAAGTGTGAATAGAAGTTGCTATAGAATAGTGTGAGTATAAATCAATGTATGTATAGTGGGAGTAAATATCAGTATAATATAGTGGGAGTATATATCAGTGTAGTATAGTGTGAGTATAAATCAATACAATATAGTGTGAGTATATATATCAGTATAGTGTAGTGGGAGTATGTATCAGTATAATATAGTGGGAGTATAAATCAGTATAATATAGTGGGAGTATATATCAGTATAGTGGGAGTAAAAGTCAATATAGAATAGTGGGAGTATATATCAGCAAAGTATAGTGGGAGTATAAATCAGTATAGTGTAGTGGGAGTATAAATCAGTATAATATAGTGGAAGTATATGTGTCACTATAGTATAATGGGAGGCTATAAGTTACATTTCTACTTGCAAGTGAGAAACTAGGCAAGAAAGAAATGAAAAAGAAATTTGATTTGCAATTTTACCAAAAAGAATTGGTTAGAATAGACTTAGCAAATCTGGTTAAAGACTTGCACAATGAAGACTGTAGGTATTTTAAAAAGAAAAAGGATGGGGACTTTCTTAGTGGGTAGAACAATCATCTGTCATGTGTGAGACCCTGGGTTCAACCCCCACGACAAGATGAAAAAGGAGAAGAATGAAATGAGGAGGAAGAAGTAGATACAAAGAAATGGAGAAACATTTCACAGTCATGTATTGGGATAATTAGTACTGTTAAGATGGCAATCCTTTCAAGAGATTTTAGGTTTTGGACCACACCTGGCACTGTTCAGGGGTTTTGAACAGCACCAACTCCTAAAGTTTCCCAAGGGTGCAGATGCTCTTCATGCCTGGGAGAAGCTGCATCAGGATGGAAACCCAGTGGCCCACACAAGTGTGCTACACTGATTTTTTGGAAGATGGATTTAATGAAAAAAGATTGTGCTTGAATATGTTGAACCTAACTGCAGATGGGAGAACACTCGCTTTTATGTGGTGCCAGCATTTTGAACAAGGGGGAGAGCTCGTTCTCAGCTAAGACTAGTCTTGTTATGAAGACAATAAAATTTTGAGGTTACATACTTTAGAATACACAGATATAGGTAGATCTATAGATGTCCTGGTTTTGATTTGTTTGTTTATTTGGGGGCTATACCCAGTGGTACTCAGGGCTTTCTCCTGGCTCTGTGCTCAGGGATCACTCCCGGTAGGCTCAGGGGACTGGATGGGATGCCAGGGATGGCACCTAGGTCAGCAGCATGCAAGGCACCTTACGCACTGTCCTATCTCTCCAGACCCCCTAGATCGAGATACTTTCTGGGAGGGGCTCCCAGGAAGAACTCAAGGGGTCCAGGGGACACCCCCGGTAGCATTTGATCAGTTGGGCTGAAGCGTCAGGTCTCAGGTCAAGGTGCTGGGGGGAGGCCCTTAGAGCTAATCTGGCAGAACTTACTTGGGGATGGGGGGTTGTCACCGGGGCTCCTGGGTTAGAACTCGAGTCCAGGTATATACATGGCATGCACCCCTAACTGCTGATCTCTAGAGGAGTGCATATCTCTGCATATGTGTGTATATCCATGCATATGATCTGTGTGCATATCTATGCATATATCCATGTGTGTGCATATCTATGTATATTTCCATGTCTGTGTGCACTGTACATATAAAATAAACAACTCCCTAGCTCTGTCCACCGGGAGACCAGAAGAAATCATACTCTAAAATAGTAAGGGGACTGGAGAGATAGCACAGCGGGTTGGGCATTTGCCTTGCACGCGGCCAACCCGGGTTCGATTCTCAGCATCCCACATGGTCCCCTGAGCACTGCCAGGAGTAACTCCTGAGTGCAGAGCCAGGAGTAGCCCCTGTGCATCGCCAGGTGTGACCCGAAAAGCAAAAAAAAAAATTAAATAAAAAAAAATAAAATAGTAAGGAAGGTGGAGCTGGAGTGAGAGTACCAAGGGAAAGGTGCTTGCCTTGCACAAGGCCAACTCGGTATAATCCCCCACCTTATATGATCCCATAGGCCCACCAGGAGTGATCCCTGAGCATCCCCAGGTATCACCCCAGACAAAAAAAAACAAATAGTTAAAATAGTAAGGAAATACTGTGACCCCAGATCTTACTACCACTGTCCACTGAAAGGACCCAAACCTCCTTGGCTGAGCTAAGCTGAACCTGTGGTAGAGAGTAAGACAGTGCTCAGTGAGCAGCATATGCTTTATCCCACCCACTCAATGTCTAAAACCCTTGATTCCCCCATTCAGCACTCTTTTTCCATTTCTTTCCGCAGGTAGCTAATGAGCTCCTGCTTGTGCCAGGACCATGTGTGCTGGAATTTGGAGGTGGCGGTTGAGAGCTGAGAGACTCAGCACAGCACCTTAGATGTAAGATATGCAACATTTCTGGGGGCTGGTGACCACTGGAATTATACCCACCCGTTTAAAGTTGGCCTTAAGGTATGCAGTCTGACAGAGCATGGCGTTTGATGTCAGAGTCCTTGAGGGAGTGAAATCTGACTTTGTTGGGGCTGTCAGAAAAGGCGGCCTGAACTGTGACCGACCGAATGGATGGACAGGAGGTGAGAAAGAACATTGGCATGTGCCAAGGGCCTGGGGCAGGACCGAATGGCAGGGTTGGAAGGGACTGGCCTGGTTAGAAAATCTAGAAAAAGAAGGTCACTGAGGGTGAGAATAGGCTGCCTAGTGCACGGAGCCTGTCAGAGAGGGGGCTGGGGTCTTTCTCCCCCTATCCCCTCACTGTCCTGAATCAGTAAGACCCAGCACGGTGCCAGCCTCACTGCTGCCCAGGGCTTCAGGGTCTCCCACTGTCTGTCAGGAGGTTGCAGCCTCCAGGGCGTGTCAGCAAAGGGCCTGGTTTCTGGTGTCCTGCCCCCTGGACACCGTTCTCCACGCTTGTCCTTTTCTCTCTAGAAGTGTGGGTCTGGGAAAGGAATGTGGAGCCACGGAGAGTCTAGAGACAAACAGAAAATGACGATTGATTGGACAGCAACCAATCCAAACAGAAAGGCTCTGACTGAAATGGAGAGTCACACGGCTGAGAAAGACATGGATCAAGGGACCGGAGGGCCCTGCTTGGGGGGAGCAGTGACCGTTCCCTCCCACCTCCGATGGGGTCCTCCAGGCTCACAGGGAGACCCTGACAGCGGGGAAACCAGTCCTCTGAAGCAACCGGAAAGTCAGTCAGTATAACCTCAGGGGTGAAAACCCAGAACAGCATCAACAGCAAAAACGCTAAAACTACTGGTTGTAAATATTCTACCTCAAAAGCCACACGTATGCCCAGAAAGAGACTCACAATGAAGCACTGAACAGGCACACAAAGTAACATATGTCTGTGAAGGACAACACAAACTGTGCAAACATGCTGAGTGAGACTTATTCATGGACTTACCCAGTGCCCTGAAGTATAAAGCTGTGAGGGTTGAAGGTGTTCCATGGGGTTGGGGGAATATTGGCAAGGAGGCCTGGAACCTGTTCAGGCGCTGCTCCATTTCTGAAGCCGGGTGGTCTGTTCATGATGTTCTTATTTAGATCTTTTGATATTTATGAGCTAGATCCCAATACTTTTCTGGAGGGGGTCAGAGTGGGCCACAACACCCGGCAGTGCTCAGGGCTGACTCCTGGCTCTGTGCTCAGGGATCACTCCTGGCTGTGTTCAGGGAACCATATGAGGTCCTGGGGATGGAACCTGGATCAGCCACAGGCACGACAAATGTCGTGTTGTACTATAGCGTCCTACCTAATATTAATTATAAATGTCCTACCTGCTGCTGTACTATATAGCTCCCCAGAATGATTTCTTTCTTTCTTTCTTTCTTTCTTTCTTTCTTTCTTTCTTTCTTTCTTTCTTTCTTTTTTGTCTTTTTGGGTCACACCCACAGGGGTTACTCTTGGCTCATGCACTCAGGAATTACTGCTGGCGGTGTTCAGGGGACCATATGTGGTGACCCGGGAATCAAACCCGGGTCAGCTGCGTGCAAGGCAAACGCCCTACCCACTGTGCTATCACTCCAGCCCCCAGAATGTTTTTTAAGAAGAAAAAAAAATGACAGCCTAACTCATGGTGAACAGGAAAATAGACCTCTCAACTCGTCTTATTACTTCTAGAGATTGATTTTCTACTTGAAAACAGGTTCCAGACAGATTTGATCCTAGCATAAATGAGTCCCATGGTAAGGGCCCTGGGGCAGAATGGAGGCCCAGGTGGACAGAACCGGGTTGGGGGAGGGGGGTGCGGATTGATTGTGAGCGAGCAGGCAGACCCCAAGAGTCAGGCACAAGCGGTGTAGTGGGGAACCTAGAGCTCCCTCCAGAGCCCCCTGCCCTGGTGTGTGTGTGTGTGGGGGGGGGGGCAGGAAGCGTTTTGCATCTCCCGAGGCGGATCATCGACTCACCTGCTGCTCCAGGGAAAAGGGGTCAATGAAGGTCACCAGATCGATGGAAAAGTAGCCGACCACCTTCCGTGTCCTGCAAGCTGCTCCAACTTGGAGGCACAAGGAATGGAGAACTTGGGGCTCCACGGAGGTCTGCGGTACGGTGCTCCCGGAACACACGAAGGGGTTGTCGCCGTGGATTTGGTCCCCCGTGGCCAGCACTCGCGTTTTCCCGGTGGGCTCCACCAGCATGTCCACCTTCAGGTTGGTGATGCTCTCTGCCGGCGGGTACGCCTCGATCACGCCCCCTGGTGGGAGAAGCGTGGCATTGGTGAGCAGGCGTGAGTGCGGATGGGAGAAAGCGCCCCAGCCTTGGCCCAAGGTGGGAGCTCAGCTTGGCATCTGCTGCGTCTCCAAGACTCTGGGCAAGTAGCTTCAATTCCCTGAACTTCCCTTTTCCTCATTGGTAAGGCGGGCTTAACCGATCTTACCTCGGAAGGTCCTTGTACATCCGACCACATGTGTCTTTCACTCAGATGAATGGACACGTTGCTGGACTCCAAGATCACAATTAGGAAACACCATTAAGGTCCTAAAATTTAAGCCGTACCCAGAGGTGCCAGGGATTGAACAGGGATTTGCCACGTGTGAGGCACGTTACCTTTACCCTGGTACCATCTCTCTGGCCCTCTGTACTCGTTCTGGACATGAGCAAGGAACCCCAGCATTGAAAGGCACATTGTTTTGGACATTGTTTTGGTCACCTGTCTGTCTACCCTCACAGCTTTGGACATTTTGATCGGGCTTTTATGAGGCATGTGTGAACATGGGTAACAACTTGTGCAGAGCCAGTTGGAAAATGAAAAGCCCAGAACCTAGAGCCAGGACCAGTGTGTGTTTTCTCTGCTGAGGACGAGTATTTCAGAATTGATCGCACTTCGCCTTTTGCTGTGAATAACTAACAAATCTCATTGACGGCCAATTGGACGCTCAATGAAGCCCATAGCTGTAGCCTCAGCTAGTTTTGTGGGTGAGCTAGGAGACCCCACAAAACATACATGGCTAGATTTTCTACTTCCAGACCTGACTTACAAGTATTAAATATATCTATCTCTTGTATGTAAAAAGGTGAATAATTTATGACAGCTAAGATAACATTATTTAAAATTAAAATGCCCCCTTGAAAAGGCAGCCTCTGGAACCTGTTAAGATAAACTTGTCTTGCATTTTAGAAGTTGCCCTCTGCCCACAAGCTTTAAACTCAAGATAGCACTGTAGCACCGTCCTCCCATTGTTCATCTATTTGCTTGAGTGAGCACCAGTAACATCTCCATTGTGAGACTTGTTACTGCTTTTGGCATATCGAATACGCCCCAGGGAGGTTGCCAGGCTCTGCTGTGCGGGCAGGATACTCTCGGTAGCTTCGTGGACTCTCCAAGAGGGACGGAGGAATTGAACCTGTGTTGGCCACGTGCAAGGCAAACGCCCTGCCCTACCAGCTGTGCTACTGCTCCAGCCCTTAAGCTGAATATACAATTAAATCCTGGGGTTGTTTTGTTGCTGTTTCTGGTTTGTTTTGGTTTTTAGTAATTCTCACTCTATCCCCTTAAAGACCTGCACTTGTTTTGTTCGTTTGTTTTATTTTGCAGTCACACCCCGCAATGCTAGAGGCTTACTCAGAGATCACTTCTGGCAGACTCGGGGAACCATATGGTTTTACAGGGATTGAAACCAATGCGGCACTTTCTTTAATCTGTAGATTTGGTTGGAACTGACCATAGAGAAAGCTCAGTTTCAGAATGAAATCTGATTTAACTATCTCATTTAAGATATGCTTTCTTCAAAAGAGCATGTGTATACCTCAGTGCCAGTGCCAGCAAGTAATTGGAAAAAAATACCTTTTTTAAAAAGTATGGGGGCTTTGGGGTCTCCAATTCAGCTAAAGTTGGCGGCTTCAGTGGTTGCCTAAATTTTGAAAGATGGTGCGTTTAGTGGAAACACATTATCCTTTAAACTCATAAGGTGACTTTTTTACTTTTTATTTCAAAGTAGCTTAATTTGTACTGGCTTCTCAATATCAGAACTATAGCTTTTTCACAGGTGATTTTTCCTTTCTTTCTAAGCAGTTAGTTCCTCTTTCTTTTACCTACCGAGAGTATCTCGCCCCCACGGCAGAGCCTGGCAAGCTCCCCGCGATGTATCGATATGCCAGACACAGTAACAACAAAGTCTCCAATGGAGCCCCCCCTCGAGCAAATCTACGATCAATGGGAGGGCCTTTGTATTTCTTAAAAAAAAAAAAAATGACTGCTTTCTCTTTTTCAGATGTGACCATGAATTTTTTTTTGTTTGTATTTTTTAGCTGAGGAACATTTTGTAGCTAGAGCACGCTTGAGAGAGCAGAGCGTGGCTGCAAACAAAGCCAGGGTGGAGATGGGGGGAGATGGTGGGCTGCGGGTCAAGAAGTGAGAGAGGCTAGCTCGGCTCACAGGAGAATGTTTATCATCATTGGAGACTGCTGGTATACACGGCTCCGAGCTGGCTGCAGGATGGAATCGCAGGGTCTCTAGAGCAGACTTCGAGGCCCTACCGAAAGGGTAGTTCTTGCTGTGCTTCCCCTATTGTGGGATTTTGTTCTAGTCATTCCCCAGCTTTGAGGTTTTTTCTTAAGTCAATATAAAATTAGCTTAAAGCTGTTTTTTTCTGCCTCCATCCATAAGCACTGTTTGAAGTGTGGTTGACAGAAAGGATAGAGCTGCAGAGATAATGCAGAGTTTAGGCACCTGCCCTTCAGACAGCTGATGCCAGATCAAGGTTCAATACCCAGCACCACATGGTCCTTTGAAACTGAGCTGAGAGTAGCGCCCCCCACCCCCCAATACTGTCACCCAGCCTCCCCATCTCCCTCCCATCCCTCACAAGAGGGTAGAGATGAGTGGGAAATAAGGGCAAAAGCTCAGCTTGAGGTTTGAGAGCTCAGGAGAAATGGCAGCTGGGAAAAGCTGCAAAACTAACATGAAAATATACAGCTCAGAGGAAGGTCTGATCTATATATTCGCAGGAAGAGCTAGAAAGTTCCTCACATCCAGGAACTAGATGGGCCTGGAAATCTTCTTGGTCTTTCCCTGCCAACTCAGAAATCCCCTCTGGACCATTTTTATTATGTGATGGGATCTTCTTCCATTTAGGTGTGGGTTTAGCGTTTGGTTTTATTTTTGCCAGTAGGTGCCTGTGGAATTTTGAGATAAGCTTTGAGAGCGTCAAGAGCTCCTGCCGCACCATCCACCCACTCGGACCGCACCGGCCAAGATCCTCCTGAGCAGGGCTGGAGCCATAATACAGCCCTTAAGGTGCTTGCCTTGCACGCGGCCGACCAAAGTTTGATCCCCAACATCCCAGTGGTCATCTGAGCCCCACCAGGGCCAGAAGTAACCCCTGAGCATTGCCAGGTGTGGTTCCAAAACAAGAACAAAGATAGAAAAAGAGATCCTTCTCGCATTCTTGACATGGCTGGGCACCCGGTCCCTCTCTTAAATATTCTGCCAACAGAGCAGCCACTATACGCTGCACCCCAGTGCCTACCAACAGCCAACAATACTCCCATGCACTGAACTTAATTTTGGGGACCTCCATGAAATTAGTGGATGGGATCTCTTAAATAGGTCTGCAGAAATGTAGCACAGTGCTGGGGTCACTAGTAGGTCAGCAACTGCACTGACATCATTGCTTCTCATCTGATAAAATATTCCTCTGATATTAATATATGTTCTTCTTAAGATGGGTTTTTTTTTTTTTGCTTTTTGGGTCATACCTGGCGTTGCACAGGGATTACTCCTGGCTCATGGACTCAGGAATTACTCCTGGCGGTGCTTGGGAAACCATATGGGATGCTGGGAGTCAAACCTGGGTCGGCCACATGCAAGGCAAATGCCCTACCCGCTGTGCTATCACTCTAGCCCCTTAAGATGTTTTCTGATTAATTTTCTATGGAGGTCTATTACTGTTTACAAGAATGTTGAAGTGTGCATTTTACAGTTGCAAAATAGGAGATGTCACTTGACAGTGACGAACTGTGAAGGAAGGTTTCTTGTTTGGCCAGTAATAGAGCTTGGGACTCTGTAGCAAGAAGTTTCTCTCCCTCCCTTCATTCTCTGCTCCATGGGCCTCCCAATGCCCTCAGAAACCCAGGTCAAATTGGGTGGAAGATGAAGGAAGGAATGGAACCTGGCTTGGTTCTGAGCTTTACCTTCAGAAACAGGAGAGGCCGCCATTTATTAAAGACCAATTGTTGAGGCAAACTCTGGTAGCAACACAGAGTTGTGTGTGTGTTTCCATGAATTCTCCCCCTTCAGTCCCCTGAAGTAGGAGAATGAAGGAAATAGGCTTCAGCCCTCAGAAGGCTTAAGAGTCTTGCTCAGGGTCTGGAGCGATAGCACAGCAGGTAGGGCATTTGCTTTTCACGCGACTGACCTGGGTTTGATTCCCAGCATCTCATATGGTGCCCTGAGCACCGCCAGGAGTATTCCTGAGTGCAGAGCCAGGAGTAACCCCTGTGCATCGCTGGGTGTGACCCCAAAAGAAAAGCAAAAAAAAAAAAAAGAATCTTGCTCAAGGTCATGGATGAGATTCAGACCCCAGTCATATTAACTCTGATGCCCAGCCCTCAGGAGAGGTCTGTGGTGCTGAAACAGGGCTGGGGTTTTGAGCTACACAGGTCATGCCTGAGTTCCTATTTGTTTACTCAAGAGACTACATCCAAGATAAACATTTAGGCAAAGTTTCAGAGAGAAAGACAAAAAAATAAAAAAAATCTGCCAGTAGGAACACTTTTCTAAAGCATCAGGAGAGAAGTCAGGCATTCAAAGTGGCCCAAGGTCAAGTCCAAAGTAGAAATCAAGGTTGTAGAGCTGAAGCCTCAGCAGAAGCTTTCCAGTCTTATTTACCTTGAGTGAAAAACGTGTGGAGGAATTTCCTCCACGTTGGGAACCGTTTCGTGTTGACTGGCTTCGCGTGCTGTGCTAAAATGCCCGCCAGCTCCTGGGAGATCTTCACCAAAGCTGGCTCCTGCAGAAACAAATTAAATAGAACCACAAGCAATTTTACTACAGAAATGAAAACTGCTTGTGGAGTGATTAAAAACCAGGCCTCCAACAGGCAAAAAAATGTGGTTACTGTTTACCCAGAGTCAGAAAGCCATTTTGAAGTTTCTCCCTTATTTCCCAGCCATGTCCCTTTTCATATTTTAGACGTGGTTGGGTCCCCTCACTAGCGTTGCTCGTAGTGTCCCTTCTCCCTGTGGGGCTTCCTACCCACAGAACCCCGGCCAGCTGCTCCTTTTAGAACACGAGCCTCCGTTCCCCTTCAGGGAAAGTGTGAGGTGGGCGCTCTTGTCCCTGAAATCCTTCAGACCCAAACATTTTTTTATCTGACACCCTTCGCTCGGCCAACTCCGGGAGAGATTGTGGCGTGATCAGGCCTTTCCAGGCTTCCTCCTCCTCCTTCCCGTGGCTGGTGAGACCTCCCACTCTCGAACCCGAGATCCAAGCTCTCACCTGTGGCAGGTGAGGGATGGGCAGGAGAACAAGGGAGAGCAGGGTGAGTCCCTGTTTGCCTGCTCTCTCCCCCTTAGCGACAGACTTGTCGGGTTTGGCGTGAGTCTGGTGCCAGTCAGCATAAAAACCAGTTGCCATCCCAGAGCTTCCAGTCAGAAAGAGTCAGCTTGAGGCAGAAAACGCCTCAGTTTGCCAAGCTGACACTTTGTCTGGGGGGGCAGATTTAAATTTCAGTTGAACTGGAACTGGAAGGATAGCACAGCAGATATGGCGTTTGCCTTGCACACGGCGGACCTGGGTTCAATTCCCAACAACCCATATGGTCCCCTGAGCACTGCCAGGAGTAATTCCTGAGTGCATGAACCAGGAGTAACCCCTGTGAACCCCTGGGTGTAACCCAAAAAGCAAAAAAGAAAAATAAATAACTAAATAAATAAAAATTAAAAAATTTTAGTTGACCGTAAAAAGCTAAGTCTTCAGAAAACTTTGCTTTCTGCTGTAGGGCAGGCCACTAAATGCAAAGTCCTTAATGGGCTTATTCATAGTCAAACCATAGACCACAAACTACAGAAACTACAGAAAAGCTCAAACAGCTTTGGGCTATTGTGGGATCAGCAGAATCTAGGGATCAGAGGGACCAGAAAGGAATGGGTTTGGGGTGGTTTTGTTTACTTGCTCTTCTTAAAATTTAAAAATGAATAAGGGTTTTCTTGATTGTTTTACTAACTTTGGTTTTTTCCTAATTATTTTAACTCTATATTTTATTGATGTCTCATGATTTACATTGCTGTTAATGCTTGTTTCAAGGGTACATTGTTCCACCAGTGTCCTGCTTCCCTCTAGAAATGTCCCAAGGATCTCTCATATCCTCCTTCCCAAACTGCTTCCAGAAAGGCAAGCAAGGAAGGAAGGAGGGAAGGAAGGAAGGAAGGAAGGAAGGAAGGAAGGAAGGAAGGAAGGAAGGACAAAAGAAAAGAAAGAGGGGGGAGGAAAGAAAGAGAAAGAAAGTAAAAGAAAGAAAGGGAGAAAGAGAGAGAAAGCAAGGAGAGGAGGGAGGGAGGGGAAAAGGGAGGAAAGGAGGGAGGGAAGGAAGAAGGACAGAAAGAAAGAAGACAGAAGGAAAGAAAAAGAAAGAGGGAAGAAAGGAAGATAGCCAGGAAGAAAGGAAGGAAGGAAGGAAGGAAAGCAGGAAGGAAGGATGGAAGGAAGGAAGAAGGGAAGGAAGGCAGGAAGGAAGGCAAGAAGGAAAGAAGGAAGGAAGGAAGGAAGGAGAGAAAGGAAGGAAGGAAGGAAGGAAGGAAGGAAAGCAGGAAGGAAGGATGGAAGGAAGGAAGAAGGGAAGGAAGGCAAGAAGGAAAGAAGGAAGGAAGGAAGGAGAGAAAGGAAGGAAGGAAGGAAGGAAAGCAGGAGGGAAGGATGGAAGGAAGAAAGAAGGGAAGGAAGGCAAGAAGGAAAGAAGGAAGGA
>JAOXYA010000001.1:2253321-2266694 GCA_028565675.1 Sorex palustris
GGGAGGGAGGGAGGGAGGGAGGGAGGGAGGGAGGGAGGGAAGATAGGCTGGGAGGGAGGAGAGGCAGGGAGGGAGGAGATGGAGGGAGGAAGGAGAGAAAGGGAGGGATGAGAGAGAGGCAGAGAAAGTCACCACAGAGGCAGGCTTGGGGGGTGTGGTGTGGCAGTAAGGAAACTGGGGACATTGGTGGTGGGAAATGTACGCTGGTGAAGGGATGGGTGTTGGAACATTGTATGACTGAAACCCAATCATGAACAACCCTGTGACTGTGTATCTCACAGTGATTCAATTCAACAACAACAGCAACAGCAGTGTGGTACTCAATTTCCCTGGCTGGAAACCAGTGTTGAATTCTTTAGAGAACCTAAGAAAATGAGGTTCACACTTTCACTGTTCACTCTTTCCCGTTCATGGCATTTGTTTACCAAGTGATGGTTTGCTAGGACTGAGCTACTGTACCTTTGTGTTTTTGATTTGATGCATCATTAGTTAATAATAAATAAATATTATTTAATTCTTAGAGTGAGTACACAGTGCTTCTGGTGCTTACTGTGTCTTTTCTCTGAATATTTGTTCTATTCATGTTTATGTAGCACTTTCAAACTGCATGTGGTGCTTTTATGCAGGTAAATTATATGCTTAATAAGAAATAAAATACTTGCCCCTGGGAGCTTGTAGGTAAGAATATATTGTTATTTAGAATTAGTATAATCAGTAAGTATGATGACTAAGATTACCTTTTGTTTGAAAGCAGAACAAGCCTGTGTCTGAACGTTGCATTGAGTGTGAGTCTCTTGGAGTCACGGGCACACATACAAGACACAGACCTGGGCTCCCTCTTCATCCCGGCTGATACCCAGGCAAGCATGTATCAAGAATAGCAGTTTGTTCACTGAATGTGAGGAATAAATTACTCCGGAGGCCCATTCAGTTCAAGTATATATATATAGTTCAAGCAGACTGGGGACATAAAAATCTGTATTTACACAACAGCTATATTAAGAAGAATAATTCACTTTCCAAAAGATTTAATGCGGAACTCACGCAATAAATTTCAAATCTGATGTGATTTTTAAAAACATCCTTTTTTATGGGCAATTTTGGGGAGGATAATTGATCATGTAAATGAAGGCAGTTGGGGGAGATAGGACTTACAGATGTGGAATGTGGCCATTTGATTTTAGTTCCTTTGTGACATTATCTCCAGGTTCTGTCTCCTTCCCAGCTGAAACATTCTTTGAAACTGTTGTGGCGTACAGAGATGGCAATTGATTGAAAGCAATTCAAAGATTAATTGAATATATAAAGTCCTATCATTCCTTAATGTAGTCTAAATGCTGACGTCTTTGCAAGGTCTAAATAATTCTGCCTTCGATGGAGCAGATAGCTGTCTGAGTACATTCTTTCCATTATCTCTTTTGCTCTTTCTAATGCTCCTCTGGGGCAGAAGCAAGGTTATATATATTTTAATCTCCATTTCCCTGATCAGAAGAGGTGGAGCTGGAACTAGAACCCGAGCCCTTGGTGTGTATCATTACTTACAGTGACCACTTGCCTTTTGGTTGGTTTTGGAGAGAGTCAGTGATCCCAATTTATCACTTTGACTCTGAACATGATTTTCATTTTCTTTGCAAGAAAAAAAACCTCTTCCTTACTACTTATAGTTGTATTTTAATAATGTCTGAAATGTGGAGTTAGTGATTTCTGGATTTTATTTGTGGTTAGAATGATAGTGGAAAATATTTACCCCAAAACCCTCAAGGAAAGAAATATGAATTATGCTGCTTTTCTGCCAAACCTACATCCGCTTAATACTAATAAGAAATGCTGAAGGTGCATTTACTTATTTGTAGTGCTAAATGTTTATGTAGAATGAGAACTTGAAATGTGATGTATTCGATCTGCCAAACACAGTAACAACAAAGTCTCCAATGGAGATGTTACTGGGCCCGCTCGAGCAAAATCGATGAACAGCGGGAGGACTGTGACTATGACTGAGAACTTGAAAACAACTTGAGTTATATTTCCAAGTTATTTCTCCAATTTAGAGAAATTATGTCAACCAAGTCCTTTAGCAGCACACGACATACACTGTCTTAGGGATGGGGAAACTTAATTTTTTTATTAACAATTTTTATTACACAATCCTCTTTTTAAATTAATTTTTTAAATTAAATCACCATGAATGAAATAAACCTCAGAAAAGGAAGAGAGCAACATGCCACGGAGATGCCTCCAGACCCTGCATCAGGCTGTCTCATCTGGGGCAACCCAGATGGGGGCAGTTGAGTCCCATTACTCATCCCAACAAAGCCCCACCAGCCAAAATGTTCCAGAGCTCAATCACCGCCATGTTCATGGCCATTTCCCATAGGCTCGGGTCAGCCTCATTTATGAGTGAATCTGCTGAAAAACTCAGGATTTGTGACCAAAATCTCCAGGCTCGCACAGAGATGGAAATGGGCAATTTCCCCCTATCTTCCATGCGTTTCTTTGCATCTGGCAGTCATACCCACGAACTGCCTCTGGCACCATATGAGCTCATTAATGGTCATGATCTAGAGACTCACAAATAAACCTTGGAAGAGGAAGAGAGCAACACTCTGCAAAAATCCTCTGGACCCCACAGTCACCATCCAGTTAAAAATTTAATTCTAGCTGTATCACCCTATTTAAAATCTTAGAATTCTCATACTCTACACCCCTGATGTACCAAGAGTAGCACACCACTGCACTGTAGCACTGTAGCAATGTCCTCCCATTGTTCATTGATTTGCTCGGACACCAGTAACGTCTCCATTGTGATACTTGTTATTGTTTTTGGCATATCGAATACACCACAGGGTGCTTGCCAGGCTCTGCTCTGAGCCAGAGAGGCAGGATACTCTCAGTAGCTTGCTGGTCTCTGAGAGGGACAGAGGAATTGAACCCAGGTTGGCCACATGCAAGTGAAATGCCCTACCCGCTGTGCACCACTATATATATATATATATATATATATATATATATACACACACACACATATATATACACACATATGTGTGTATATATACATATATATATAAGCACACAAGTTTCAACCTGTAACAACATGTTAGTAATCTCTTATACAAGGGCTTAATGGCTCTAGGGTGAGATGCAACAACCTTCAAACACTTTTCTCTAAGGAAACTTTTTGGGGTCATGTTTAACAGTCTCCTGCCCCCGTGCCTGGCTGTCCTCATCGGGGTCCCTTGGAGGGGGGCAGGTTGAGTCTCCCCAGCAGCTGAAGACCTCTGGAACTAGCCACGGCCATGCTGGGACCACTCTCCACACGTCCGGACGGGCCTCATGCATGAAAGATCTGGCAGAGGAACCCAGGCATATGGGTCCTGGGGCTGAGATCTCCAAGCCTGCTGAGACGGGGACTGGGCCTTCTCCACCCAGACCTCCATCTTCCAATAGGTAGGCGTCACACCCACCAGCTGCTGCCAGCGCCAGGTTGGTCTCATCAACGGCCAAGATGCAGAGACTATAAAACCCAGCTCCCGGAAGCATGTGGCTGCATTTGCGGCCGTGCGACATCTTATTTTTTTCTTTTGGAGAACCTGGCAGGCTACCAAAAGTATCCTGCCCACATGGCAGAGTCTGGCAAACTTCTCGTGTCGTACTCAATATGCCAAATGCCAGTAACAATGATGGGTCTCATTCTCCTAATCCTGAAACAGCATTAAAATGGCTCTTTTAAAATCTCAGGGCTAGGAAGAAGGAGACGTTACTGGTGCCTGTTCAAGGAAATCGACGAACAACAGGATGATCGTGATCGTGATATTTGTATCACTGACTTGTAGCACTGTTGTCTCATTGTTCATCAATTTGCTCGAGAGGGCACCAGTAACGTCTCCATTGTGAGACTTGCTGTTACTGTTTTTGGCATATTGAATGCACCATGGGGAGCTTGCCAGGCTCTGCCATGCAGGTGGGATACTCTCACTGAGAGCTTGCTGGGCTCTCCGAGAGGGACCGAGGAATCAAACCTGGGATGGCCACGTGCAAGGCAAATGCCCTTACCTGCTGTGCTATCACTCCAGCCCAATCATCAAATTATGTAAAGAAATAAACAATATAAATAAATGTAATGCAATACTTATAAGTATGAATGTATATATAAAAGCACAATACAAATTATGAAAATTAGGAAAAGACTTAGTCCAGCAATAGAACAAATAGAGATACATAGATTCCAAAATATAATTATAGAAATAAATGTCCAGAAAAAAGATCCAAATATATATGAGGTGGAGGAGATGGGTGAGGACAATGATAGCGGGGTCCACTAGACTGCGGTAAGAGTATCTTGATGGTGGCTATTTTGTGGTAGCATACATTATGAGATATTGATATCAGTGGACCCCACAGGTGGCTCACGTGAGTCAGGAGGAGGGAAAGACACTTATCTTCTCCCACTCTGCCTCTTCCACCCAGGAGACACTGGGAAGACTAGACTAGTAAAGTATGCAATGAGCCCTTGCTTGGCCCAAGCCTGAGCCCCACCAGCCCTACCAGATGGTCATGAGGCCACCCCTGACATCTGCTTGGCCTTCTGAGCACAGGCGTCGATTCCCACTACCTGATTTCTCGGGAGCCATGGACTCAGGCTGGAGCAAGGATTTGCTCTATGCAGGAAAGGAGAGGCCAGTCCCAGACTTTACCCAGGGTTTTCAGGGTTCTCGTCTCACTCACAGAAAAGAATTTCAGGAGTAGACAAGCAGTAAAGCAAACAGATTTTTAAAAATCTGTTTACTTCTTTTATATATTTGTAATATATATAAATTTCTGTGACATGTATCATAAAAATATACATATACAAATAATGTATACATATACCTTTAATGTATACATACCAATAATGCAATATATATGCCTACCTTTAACCTTTGTTCTGTACACATACACATAAACACACACACAAACATATACACACACATTTGTTCCATAGTAATTTTTCATTGTCTCCCACTGAAGCAGAATTGATAGATTATTTATTCACTACTTCATTATCCTAACTCAATCCAGAAATATTATAAAAAAATGACTCAATGACTCACAAGCCCTCACCCAGCATGTGTGAAAGGCTGTGAGTTCAAACTCTGTGTCACCTGTGGCCACGAGGGTCGTTCTGGCAGCTCTTCCATTAGGGATCCCTAGCAGTAAGCACCAAAAGATGCCTCAGAGGATTCGGGTACGCTCAGGATAGGCCACAGGACCTGAGATTAGTTCCTGCTGCAGTGCATGCACTAGTCACACCATGAACTGGCGTGGGAAAATAAAAGTATTTAGCTATATCTATACATACACACACATATATAGTTAATTAATAATATGTATATATACATCTGTGTATATGTATATATTGTGTTACTAAGGCTGTAGCACTGTAGCACTGTCCTCCCGTTGTTCATCAGTTTGCTCGAGCAGGCACCAGTAATGTCTCCATTGTGAGACTTGTTACTGTTTTAGGCACATCAAATATGTCACGGGTAGCTTGCCAGGCTTTGGCGTGCAGGCAGGATACTCTCGGTAGCTTGCTGGGCTCTCCAAGAGGGGCAGAGAAATTGAACCTTGGTCCGCCGCGTGCAAGACAAATGCTCTACATGCTGTGCTATCGCTCCAACCCAGTATTAAGACTAGATACAGAAACTACTGGAGTAATTTTATATTCCCAGAGAATAAATATTATAATATCATGTAAACTAAAAGCATTATCTCACAGAGGTTCCAGAACAATGATGGTCCCCAGTCATTGAAGAACTTCACTCTTTTCTCCATTTACTCATGCCACCAGCATTTACTACCTAGAAAATTCTAGAGAAGGGCTGGAGAGATAGTCCTGTGAGTTGAGTGTGGATTTTGTTTGCAGGAAAACAAGCCTTGATCCCTGGCACCACAGTCTCCCAAGACTGCCAGGAGCAACCTCTGAGCACCTCCATATGTGGCCTCCCCCCAAAAAACAACACACTCATACACACACACACACACACACACACACACACACACACCAAATAATTAAAATAAGGCCGTAGGTTCATGGAGTTGCTGAGATAAAGATTAGGACTTTCACTTACAAACAGGAAATCTGCTGGTTTCACAAAGACTAGAACTTAGATTAAGACAAGCATAGTTGAAGTCAACATTTCTCAACCTATCTCTACCCCTGGACCTGTTCCAACCTTGTTTCCTTCCTCTGCCTCCACCCTACCCCACCCTCACCTCATCCTACTGGTTACTCCTCTTTATTCTCATGTCAAGGGCCCTCATTTACACAAATTTCACCTGTGATCCCCTTGGAATATCCTGGGGACCTACAAGGGATCATATGGTCCTTGGCTGACAAACTGTCTTAAATGTTAATTGTACTCACTCTGACTTTATACTTCTGCTTAGTAATATATTGAATTTTTTTAAGTGCCAGGGATCAAAACCAATGCCTCATTTATGTGAGGCATTGTTCTACCACTGAACTATATCACAGGTCCTAAAAAGATATTTTAAATGTTACATCATCAGAAACTATCTTCTTTAAAGCTTAAAATAGTCTAAAAACATCACTTAGATGTAATGATAATTTCAATAACAACATTGAAATCAATATGAAATTCATAGAATAAGGGATTTTACATATGGGAAAGATAGTATGATAGTCCAAACTTCTGCTTCCCCCCACCCACTCCTAAACTTTTGATTTTTAGGGGCAGAATGCAGGGGGCCCCGGTAACCGGTAACTCTCCAGCCCGCGGAGGTGGCCCGAGGATTGATCCGATGGTGCAAGGAGGGACCAACCGAATGAACACGAGACACAAGAGACAGAGTACAGTTTAGAAACAGAGAGAAAAAGGGACAGGCTTTTTTGAGGGATATAGGCTGTTTATATAGGGTTCGGGCAGCTCAGTCAGGAGCAGAAGCAGTATAACCATATACAAGGTAAACATTTGTACATCAAAAGGGTCTATGGCGGTAGGTGCATCCTGAGCTTTACATCTGCATAGCAAAGCACCTTAGGGAGTAGATGCATCCTTGAGGTTACTATAGATAAGGCCAGATAAGCTAACTATCAGCCTGATGTTGCTTGCTATAGATCAGGCATCCACTGAGATTAGGAAGTCCTGGGAGATTGTCATCAATGTCTGTCCCAAGCAGTCCCTAGCATGGGAACCACGGCCAAGGTCTATGAGAGGGCTCTTGGCTTCCCACAGCAGAAAGTTGGGTCCAGGTGAGAATTTGACTAGCCTAAGGGCATCCCAGAGTAGCTGGATCCATATTCAAGTGCAGGTCCCTGATTGCACCTCAGTGCTCTTTCCCTTAACATGGAAAATGGCTCATTGAATCACTAACCTTTATTAGCATCCACCCGTTGAACTGGTACAGGGATGAAATAGGGATCCGTGTGATGAGAAGCTGGCAGAACAGAGAGGCTAGGTATGGTGGACCCTTTGATTAACTTCTGAACTGTCACCTAAAGGATCAAAGAAACATTTTCAGCAGACACTCGTGCTTGCACAAATGAACCCAGCCTTCTTTCTTGTGAACCATAAATAAGATTATGAATAGTTTCATTAAGTTTTAATAAAGTAGCAATATCAGCTCCAATTTTATTGCTCGCAAACACCCTGTGTTATTGTCTACTGTCAGGAATTTGTGTAATTTAAAATAGTTAATTAAATCCAATTAACATGTTGTGATTTCCACTCTGCGAAGTTGGAATAGTAGTTCATAAAGAGACTATTAAGATTTTGTTCAGTTTTAATGACTACAATATACAAGTGCTAAATCTTGATGAGGAGGTTTTGAATACAGCAAGGTTGTGTACAGGCAAATTCCCAGGGAAATAATTAATAGATTTTTGAGGGTAAAAAAGAAAATGGGGAGAATTTAGAGTTAAATTTCTCAATCAATATTAATAGGCGATAAAGGAACTGAGTGGACTCTTGCCTGGCTCAGAAATGGTTAAAGATACAATGTCTAGAGGCTTATAGTAGATGCTTACTTCTCCTAAAGTCATAAAATGCTTTTATTATAGTTATGAAATATGAATTGTTTCTATTAAATGGTTTTCAGATTTTAAAAATAATATGCATCACCTATAAATCACATTTAATTGTGTAGCCCAAGTACACTATTTTTACCTTTATTATCAAAGGTTATGAATTACCTGGGCCCTCTCAGCAGGAAAGATGCCACTGCTTGGTATTTATAGACTGATTTAAATTCTCAAGTCATTCCAAACATTAATTAATTTGCATAACTTCCAAGGAACTAGGTAATGGCTTTCTATTTAGCTAATAAAGAATCCAGACAGAAAGATTAGTAGATTTGTTTCAAGATACACAGAGATTTTCAGATCAATCAGATTGTACATTGGTGAAGTTGGTCACTGAACTTGACTGTACACATCCTATTGCTCATTAAGGTCAAAGTGAGGCACTGGAGTGATGGTACAGCGGGTAGGGTGTTTGATTTGCATGCGGCCGACCTAGGTTCAATTCCCAGCATCCCATATGGTCCCCTGAGCACCACCAGGAGTAGTTCCTAAGTGCAAAGCCAGGAGTAATCCCTGTGCATCGCTGTGTGTGACACAAAAAGAGAAAAGAAAAAAAAGGGAAGTTTTGTCAAGATGAAGGGGAGAAAATCACATTACAAATTAAGTATCAGCTGACAGAGGAGAGTCTGTGTGAAGATGGTCCTCAGGTCGTCAGGATGTAGGACTTAAGGTTGAGCAGCTCCCAGCCTGTCAATCCCTTTGATGATGTTTGGTCAGGACAGTTGGGGGTTTTTGTTTTGGGCTCACACCCAGCGATGCTCCGGAGTTACTCCTGATGGTGCTCAGGGAACCTTCCCGCTTTGCTATGGCTCCAGCACCTTGGTCAGGACAGTTGGAAAAGCATGCAGACCACAGCATGTGAACGGAACTGGGGGACATTGTGTGTAGCAAAATAAGTCAAAGGGAGAAGGACAAACACTGGATGGTCTTATCTGTGGAAGACAGACTCCAACAAGGGAACAGACAGTAGTGAATGATGAGAAACCCTTGGCCCTGTGTTGCAGAACTGCACATAGCCAGCAAAGGGGAAAGATGAGGCAGGCTAAAGGCCACACAAGCACTTGAGGGTCCTAGTGGTAGTGAGGTGTGGTAACTGCATCCAAGTGAGGTGTGGTAACTGCATCCATCGGACCCCTTGTGACCTCAACTATAAAAATTGATTTCTTTTAAAATCAAAATTTTAATTGAAATTTTTAAAATGCTGATAAATGTAAATAAGACTTTTGAGGGGAAAGAGTAACTGCGTCTGATTCCCTTCCCCAGCAAAGGGGAGGAAAAGGGAATTACAACTGGGTTTCTCATGAATGAGGCACTGTTCTGAAGCATGGGTCTCGCTGGTCACCCTTGGTGTCTGTCTGTCTCCTTCTTTCCTCTGCTTGCCTCAGCTCACCTCAAATGAGTGGCCTGGGGCTGGCTGGCTGATCAGGGAGTCTGAGATCATCATCACCCCACGTGCTGTGCTCCAGCAAAAACACACACCCCGTGTGAGAGTCGGCAGCAAGCATGGCAGGGCCTTCCTGTGTGTGATTGGTACTGAGACCAGCAAGGCAAAGGTACACTCGTGAAAGACAGAGGCGACTGGGAGAAATTTGTCAAGCACAGTGCATGTGTGAAAACAGGCTTGGCAGTTTGGTGACGGTGGGGGTGGGGGGTTGGAGGGGGTGGGCAGGAAGCAGCATAATTGACCTGGATTTTCTGAAAGCCTTTGACAACGTACAGCTGACTGTGTGCTCTTGAAAACAAGAGTAGAATACAACATAAAACACAGGAAACAAAGGACAGAGCAGGGAGGTGGTGAGATTAAAATTCTTTCTTCACCCAAGGACAGTAGATACAAGGGCCAGGAAGATAGCTGGAAGCCTGCCTCATGAGTGAGGGGAGAAGGTCGCTGGAATAGAGACGGGATCACTAAGAAAAGGAGGGTTGGAGGAATCAGTTGGATGTGAGATGTGTGCTGAAAGGAGTAAGCTTGATGACTCCTCATTATCTGCATTGCAAACCATAATGCCCAAAAGTAGAGAGAGTGTATGGGGGAAATATTGCCTGCCATGGAGGCAGGGGGAGAGTGGGGAAGGGGGATATACTGAGGAGATTGGTGGTGGGGAATGTGCACTGGTAGAGGTATAGGTGTTGGATCATTGTGTGATTGTAACTCAAACATGCAAGCTTGTAACTATGTCTCACGGTGATTCCATCAAAAATTAAAAAAAAAATGAAAAATTCTGTCTTCAGGGAGCCAGAACATTCAGAAGGCTGCCGTCTGCTTTCAGCTGCAGCAACCCAACCCGCGATGGGACATCCAGACTCAAGGGCTCTGCTGAAAATACACTGAGGTGCGCGCGAAGCACGCATGCACGTGTGCGTGTGTGTGTGTGTGTGCGCGCGCGTGCGTGTGTGTGTTACTAGGGAGGTGACATCCTGGCGAGTTTACAGAAGTAAATCCTACACTCACTATGGCCAGGTATGAGCACATGACTTCCTCCTCTGGAGTTTCATTCCCACGATAAGGATATTCCCTTTTGGATATATGCTCGATTTGGAGGGGGAAGGAGTTTAACAACCCTCGGCATTTACTGAGCACTTACTATATAACACTAACTTTAATACCACAGGCATTAAATTTCATGAGCAATGGAAACGCTAAGGGCTCCGAGAGCGCAGAGGAGGGAGTAATTAACTCTGCCTGCTGTTCCCTCAGCCGGCTCTTCAGTGCCGCTCACTCCTAGTTGTCTGTTAGAATCACTCGGGGGGCTCTTGCTAAAGACTGCTGCCTGGGCGCTGGTCCTGGGCAATTAAATCATAACAGCCAGACTGGAGCCTGGACCTCAGTATTTTCATGAAGCTCCCGGGGTGATTCTGATGTGCAGCCAAGACTGAGATGCATGACAAGAAGGTGCGATTTCAGTGGCCTCTGAATGAAAGCGTTAAATTATCACAAGGAAAAGAGAGGATGCAATTAGGGGTAGGAAGAATCGAAGTCCCAACCCAAATAGCAGAGAAATGCAGGAGGATTTTACTGAAGGTGAGGAGTTCTGTGTGGTTGGAGTGGGTGGGATACCAGAAAGCAGTCTGAGAGGGAAAACGAGGTGGGAGGGTGGAGTGTAAATTGAGTTTAATGCAAATTAGAAGCGCCAACTTTTGTCTAAGACAGTAACATCTGCTTCTGCCTTTTCCCTTATGTCATGCTTTATAGTTCATGCTGGAATCATGCTCTGTAGTTTGTCTAATATGACATAAAACATCATATTAGAACTAGAGTAATGTACCTGATATTGGGGGCTGAAAAATTACCACTTCTAAAATTCTCACTTTATGTCCAACCAACCCTTCTATAATAGCTGAAAGTTTTTTTCCAAAATTTTTAAAAAAAATATTAGAAAATCTTCAGGAAGAAACCAGCAACCGCATTCCTGTCAGTCAGAATTAATCATTGTTAATATCTTGGGGTAGTTGTCTCTAGTGTTCTCAAACAGAAAAACCATTCTGTTTTATTATTCTGGTAAAAATGATATATGTTCATTATAAAGACTCCAAATAATGCAGAAAAACACAAGAGAAGAAAGTTTAAGAAACCATGTGAAATGTCATTAGGTAATCCATTATCCCTGGAATCCTGAGAATGATTGATATATTATTTTATAAAAATAGGATTTATACTGCATTATTAAACTTAATTTGACGTGAATTTAATAGAAGGGAAAAGGCTGAATTAAATCCAACAAATTACTGAACCTCATATAAATTTATCTTTACGACAGAATTCCTCTGACTTATAAAGGGTTTCTCTGGCCAGACAGATATTTTAGGCTGTTCAGCTCTGTTGTTATATTAGAATGTGGGATAAACAAAACGTATACAAACAAGTGGGAAAAAATTGTGTTCCAGTGAAACTTTATCCACAAAAATAGGCTGTCAGTTCTCAGCTGGTTTGTGGGCCATGTTAAAGGTGATTATGAGGGTCAGAGAGATGGAACAGGGAAATTAAGGTACATGGTTTGCCTGTGCCAATCTTGGTTTGATCCTTGGTACCACATATGGTTTCCTAAGCCCTGTGAGACAATTCCTGAGCACAGAGCCAGGAATAAACCTTGAACGCCACTGGGTATGCACGCCCACCCCCAAAAAAGTGACAATGAAAAAAAACTTAAAGCACATATTTCTATTTTTAGATAATATATTCAAGTTTCAAAAATGAGAACACTAGGAGTTTCTTGCTATTCCCATCTCCTCTTCCACACCTCTCAATTTTTCATCTTATTTTCTTATATTTATATTATTCACATTGATTTGAACTCAGAAATGCCATGATTATTTAATAATAGTTCTACATGTAAAGGGATCCAGTGCTCACCCAACTGTTTTTTAATTATTTTTATTTGAAAACAATTTGCATGGTGGTATGGACCATACCTGGCTGTGCTTAGGGGTCACTCCTGGCAGTGCTGGGGAACCATACATGGTGCTGGAGGTCGAACTTGGGTTAGTCACATGCATGGCTAGTAGTGCCTGACCCATGAACTATCTCTCTGACCCCAACCATTCTTTTGTTAAACTTTTCTGTGTTGAGTTCTTTTATCCTGGTCTCAGGTTTATTTCTCATTCCTTGGCTTTGTCTATTAAGCAATTCTTTACAACAAGTGTTCAAGATATTTTACCTTCCTGAATTGTTATTCTAGAATTACATCTGAGTCATCCTTTCTTATGATGGCAGACTGCAGTGAGGATGTAGCTCAGGGAAAAAGAAAGACTACATACTGTCTTCTGCAGTGAACACCATTAAACTGATACCAACCTGATTTCTGACTACTTCATGTGGGGTTTTTATTTGTGCCTCGATGTCTTTTGAAGCATGTCTTTGAAGGAAGTTCAGTTATTTTAATCTTTATGTTGAGTATCTAAATCAAAATCTTCCTAGAATCCACTGTTTTCTCTCTGCCAGCAAAAATAGTTCTTTATTTCTGAAAAACTTTGGTATATTGTGTCATTAAGTAGAATATTAAATTTTCTTTTTCATTTTCTGGGTGAATGCACCTTAAATGCTAGCTCATGTTAAACTTTGATTTATTTTTAATTTTTATTAAGGCACTGTGATTTACAAAGTTTTTTATAATAGAGTTTCAGGCATGCAATCTTTCAACACCATTTCACGGTGTCGCCTTCCCTCAATCCAAGTCTCCAGATTCCTGCCCACCTCACAGCTTGCCTCCCGGACAGGCACATTTTTTTTTTTTTTATTAGTGAAACACCATGAGGTACAGTTGTAGATTTACAGTTTTTTGTGCTTGGGTTTCGATTA
>JAOXYA010000001.1:2307587-2339275 GCA_028565675.1 Sorex palustris
ATCCTTGAGGAAGGGCTCCAGGGCCTGTGCCAATGGCCAACGTGTGTGTGTGTGTGTGTGTGTGTGTGTGTGTGTGTGTGTGTGAGAGAGAGAGAGAGATCCTGAGGAAGGGCTCTGGGGCCTGTTCGAGTCAGTCCCTGCATTGGTGCTGGTATAGCTGTGGAGAAAGGTGGCCTCCTGTGCATCCACCCCTACTGCTGTGGAGGCCAGGACGGTGGCCCCTTAGAGCCTCAGAAGAGAGCAAGTTCCCCCATCTTTCCTCTGAAAGCCAGAGAGAACCACGGTGGGTGCCCCTCAGGCGGGGCAGTGGGCCCCTGGGTGAGTGCCTGGTGTGACACCCCAAGCTGGAGTCTACAGGCTGCTTGTGCCCTTCTAGGGGACAGTTCTGTGAGAGGGCTGGGAAATTCAGCACGAAGTACTCCTGTCTCGCAAACACGTGGCAGTGTGTGGCTGACAGTCACTGCTTTTGTATACTGGTGGCACGGAACAGTGCAAGCACAGATCCTGCCTGCCTACATCCTCATGGGCTCAGAACCACTCAGGCCACCACAGAGACAAGTTTTGGGCCCTCCAAGCATCACTACTTTAGCTTGGTAGAAGCCACCCAAGGAATGGAAAGCTCTGGCTTGAAACCAGCCCAAAGCCAGCAGAGGTTTCTGTGGCTGCGTGTTCAAGGAGCCAGTCCAGGGTACACGGGGTTCCTTGCTCAGTTTTCTTAGTCTCCTCCTTGTTGTTGTTCTAATGACATGGGACTACAGTGCCCAGCCTGCATCCATGTTCAGGCCTGTTCAGGGGACTGTGTTAGCCCTGGGTAAGGGATAGATGGGGAGATTGGTCCCAAGTGGCCAAATGGAAGGTGCAAGATGTTCTCCTTAAAGCATGCAAGGTTCTAGAAAACTACATGAGGTAATGTGGGCAGGGAAAACAGCCTAGGAGAAACTGTGAAACCAATTTTGTAGCTTAAAGACAAATGATTAAAAAGTGATTGATTCCTAATCTGTGGATGTGTGTCCCAATTTTGTCATTGAATCGAGGGTGGGTCGCGGGCCGGGGGATGCCTTACAGAATAGGCAGGAGTAGCAGGGTAAGGAGAGTGTGTGCTTCTCACTGTTGTGGGATCTGCTGTGCATAAGGTGATCTCCCCCCTCATTTCTAAGACTCCAGTCCGCTGGGTCTATTGATTGGTTAATTTAAGGGATGTTTGGAAGTCAACCATCCAGTGGTGTCTGCTAGAGCTCCCTGTTAGGAAGAGTTAATGTATAGAGTCACAGTTTCTCTGCAGCGCCCATCCTGCAAGCTGTGACACTCTCTGTGACTGTCCCGGGTTTCAGGCGACACTTGGCTCTGTCTTGCTTTCTGGAAACATTTTCTCTGTGTATGACAATCGGTGTCTGGCATAGAGCAGGTCTTGTTGGTTTCGAATAGTGGAATAGCTTGGCAAATACGATAGTTTAATGAATAGAATCACAAAGTTTGAGGGGGGGTGGAAATCCTGAAGTGTTGGAAGGTGGGGGGAGAGAAAAAGAGAATAAATTTCTTTTCCTCTGAGAAAACCATGTGTTATGTAATGATTATTTTAAGATCTGTTCTCCCGCCAGAGCCGGGAAGATCGACAGAACCAGTCCACATGCTCACCCTTATTTATAGGACTTGGCCACGTCTCATTGAGAGAAGCGGGCCGTGGGGAAGCCAGACTTCTATGGCTGAGTAATATGGGATGCGGTTCAAGGCCCGTGGAGCATGTCAGGCCATTACAGCAAACAGCCTTCCCACATGAGACGCGCTGATGGCTGATTCCCGGCTCCCACTGGGGAGAGGTGGCTGGGACTTGCCATGGCTGTGGAATTGCTCTGACCCTTCACTGGGGCCACCAGAAGGCCTGTGGCCTGCCCCTTGCCCTGCCCTGGAAAACAGCCTTAGAGGCATCGCTGTCTGGGTAAGACGAGAGCTCCGTGAACTATTCTGAGCTTGAGCAGTCGCTGGTGCAAAGCTAAATTTAGCGCCCATGTGTCTGGTATGGTCAAAGGTTCTGATTCATTGACTGTTCTGATTGATGGACATAGAGTTGCCGTCAGCATTGGGGAAGAGTCTGTAGAGGATTTGGTCAAGAGTTCTTGTAGTGCTCTACTCCACACAGGTCAGCTTGAAAATAGCACCTGGACAACTTCCCCGTTACCTGACTGTCTCTGAAACTTGGATGCATTCAACTCTGCTGGGTCAATTCTAGTTTAGAGTTCTAGTTTGGGATTCATGATCTGCCCTGATGTCCTTGGCATATAAGCTTTGCAGAAAGGGCACTAGGAATTCCTACTATGACATTCCCTGGGCCTGTTAAGCAAAACTACAATATTGCTGTGATGGGGACCTTTCTTCAGAGTGACTCGGGTATGTGTGTATCTCAACATAGGCCATGGCCTGAGGTGATGTGTGCGCATGCTCGTGTGTGTGTTTGTGTGTGTGTGTCAGCATAGGCCATGGCCTGAGGTGATGTGTGTGCATGCTCGTGTGTGTGTGTGTGTGTGTGTGTGTGTGTGTGTGTGTGTGTGTGTCCCAGTATAGACAGCGACCTGAAGAAACTCTTGGATTTGCATATTGAATCAAGGCCGCAGCAATGAGGGCCTGTGGTTGGTGACTGCTGGCCCTCGTTGGGACCTCAATGTCAAACTCCAGGTCTACTTTGTTTCCTGTCAGGAAAGGAATGACCCTGCACCTAGCGGTCATTCTGTATGTTTGGGACCCAGATTTGGAGAGGAGGCTGCACTTGTTTCCCCCTGAAGCCTTTTTCTGTCTGCCGACCAACTCAGCCCCGTGGCAGGAACAGGCCATGTGTGCTCTCTGGAGGAGGTGCCCGTGCTGCCTTTCCCCTTTCTCTGACATGCCAGGTGCTTTATGCTCCAAACACATGCACTGAGACCTGGGGTAGAGACTGTCTCGGAGCACCAGTAGGAGAGGGACGTCCTCTCTCCTGATGCCCCGCCACAGAATTCTTCAGTGAAAAGATACAGCTCCTTCCCCAGAATCCAGGCAACACGGATGGATGCGCTTGGCAGTGCCTGGCATGGGAGGAGACAGGCATTCTGCTGGTGCCGTTCAGCTCAGGTGGGAACAAACAGGGCCACGAGGGTATGGCGGATCTACACCAGCCCCGACATCAGGACTACCTGGACTTTGCCTCAGCAACTTGGGGTGGGCCTCAGGTCAGGCTTTTCCAAGGTGACCCTCTGGACTGGAGTGTGTGAAGTGGGCAGAAGATGGAGTTGGAGGGTGAGGCCAGAGTTCTGAGTGACAGACAAAGACCCCCCCCAGACCAGCTCGAGAAATGGAGATGAGGGTGAAGTGATGGTAGAGAGAGCCTTCATGTGCTGCCTTGTGAAGCCCGTGCCTGCTCAGGGTGGGGGGGGGGATCCTCAGGAGCCCCCATTTGGTGGCAGGAAGCACCTCACAGCTCGACTGCCTCCCTGATGTTCCTCAGCTCTGTGGCGTGCTGGGCTGAGGGACCCTGAGAAGGGCCCAGCCCTGCGGCGGCTGCTAAGTTCTGTCCCATATAGAGGAGCTGAGAATGGTGGTTCTCTTGGAACTGGGCAGACTGGGAGACGGTGGGATCATGAGGAGCTATAAGAAGGGGGACATTTCTTCAGCCCTCTCTAGGACAGAGGTGCCAACAAGATCTGGCCTGTGAGGAAGTGAGGGGTTTGAGGATCAGATGCAAGTGCTGCTGTCGGGAGGCAGGGCAGAGTCGGAACCTGGCACTGTGCAGATGGGTCCGGCAGTGGCCGTGAAGCCATGGCTGACACAGAGCTAAAGCTGGTTTGGGTGCAAAGCAGCCCACCGGTTCTGAGTGCCCCGAGTTGCCAGCTGGCCGTACTGCAGGCTGCAGGGCGCGGGCAGCGTGGATGAGGAGCATGCAGGGATGCGGGCGTTCTGAGGCTGGGCACTGGTCAGTGGTGGATGTCACGGTCAGACTCTCCCTAAAGCTGTGGCAGGGCTGATAGCAGCCACAGGGCATGGTGGCAGCTGCCTGGACCACAGCTGTGGGTGAGCGTGGACTTAGCATATGGCTTGAATCCACGCAGGTCCTTAAGTAAGCGGGCACCGACAGTGGCGGGGAACTCCAGCCTGAAAGGTCAAGAGAGGCCCCGGATGTACCTAGTGAGTGGCTTTTCCTGAGGGAAGCCTGGTCACTTCCTGGAGGAGGTGGCAGCAGGAACGGGAAGCGAAGTAGGCTCCTCAGTCCAGGAAAGCGAGCCAGGCACCCTTGAAGGGGATGGTTTGAGGCGGAGATGGAAGAGCATTTGGTTTGCGATCACATGTGACAGGAAGCTGGAATTCTGAGGTGTGGCAGAGGCATGGGCTGGGGCCTTTGCTTCAGACAGTGCAGGCCACGTGGAGCCCACAGGAGTCGAGACAAGTGAAGAACAGGCTAGAGTGAGAGCTCAGATTCCTACCAAACAAGTCCCATTTATGCATTTGACTGGATGGGGAGGTCGCTCCTGGCTCTGCGCTCAGCGATCACTCCTGGAGGGGCTCGAGTGATCATATGGGATGCTGGGGACCGAACCCCAGTCAGCCATGTGCAAGGCATATGCCGTACCTGCTATACTATCCATCACTCCTGTCCCATCACATTGGCAGGTTAATCCCTGCACACCAGCAGGGACTATGTGTGTAATTCAGCCAAGGAAGTGATTAGGCTCCGTCCACTCCTGAGATTCTTACTCAAACTGCCTCAGGAGCCAGCACTGGAATTGGGGCAGGGGTGTGTGGAACCCATTTATGCCTTTCCAGAGTCTCCCAACCCAGGGGAGAAGTTCATCTGGGGGCCAGGAGAGACAGCAAGGGGAGCACCCCTGCTCGCTTACCCCCAACCAGGGAGTACTTTGGCAGGAGACGCAGCCAGGAAACTCGATCTTGGCTGAGCTGGGGTGAATGGGCACGGGGTACCACCTCCCCGCTGGCTGTGATGGCAGGAACAACGCTTCTCCTGGCCCTGAATTTTACCACGGCAAGTTTATTAGAAGGGCACTTACAGGGGGGACGAGGGGAGGGACACCAATCTCCACCTACAGGGGTACAATGCGTACAGGTGCTCTTAAGATACAAAAGTTAAAAAAAATCTAAAATGCTATAAATACATACATGCTTTGTACAAAGTGTCTGAGCTCCAGGTTGTGGAGAAGGAAGGCCCCTTCCTCCCCCCGCCCCACCACCAGACATGCACCCCAGCAGTGGGGGGGCAGGACCCCAGAATGTCCTCGACCCACACAGTACTGCATCCTCCCAGTTCCTGGCGCCTGTGCTCTGGCGAGGAGAGCCTTCCAACTTTATCCGAAAGAATTAAATAGTTGACAGTTTCCAACGGGAAAGAGCAGTCATCACATAAACACGGGAACACCGGACTGCGAGAACACGAGGCTTCAGCATGAAAAGGGCAGATCGATGGCCGAGTTGCCCAGAGTCCCAGTCGGGTTGCAGCGACGGGCAGGGGTGTAGGAAACACGGCCAAAATGCCACGGATGTCCCCTACTTCCTCACTGCCTCTCGCTGGCATTGGCCTGCTCTGCCCTGCTCCGGGATGCTAGTGCCCCCTGAAGGGAAATGCACAACCTGGGGCCAGTGGGCATGCGGGGACAGGGTGGCCTCCTTCCAAATGTCCCCTCCTTCTAGGGAGCCCAGGAGGGAAGCCCATCGCCACATACATGCACACCGGGCGAACCTGCTTCACAAATCCTTCTCCTGCCGTGTGATATCCACCCTAGGAAACAGCCAGGCTGGGAGGGCCCAGGTGAGATGTGGAGAAGCAAGAGCCCAGCATGAGGATGTGCCTGCAGCAGAGCCCAATGCTTTTACAGTGTCTTAGAAGACAGCCGAGTCCACGGAGCCTGGCCTGCAGTGCACGCGTCCAGGGGGGGCTGGCAGGGCAGAGCTGACAGGAAGAATGAGGACCAACCCCCACCCCCCACTGGCCCTCTCGGGTCTGGGCTGGCACAACTCCACGGTGAAGGTGACACGGTGGCACTGTGTGACCTGGACAGCTGCTGTCCCCTCAGCACCATGCTCATGATGCTTCTCATCTGGCCATTCCTGCCTCAGGTACCAGCCCCAAAGGGCTCAGGTGTGGCATCTGGCCCCCTGGCTTGGCCGGATTTGTTTCCACTGGTGCCAAAGGGGGCTCTCCTGTGCTGACCAGACAGAGAAGGACCGACCTGTTTTGGGGGGAAACGCAACAAGTGCCTTAGCAATGGCCTTCGGTTCTGGACTGGACGGCTCCGAGTTCTTGCACAGAAGCAGCCATGGGGGCCCCACATGAACTCCAGGCCTGGCTGAAGGTCAGCCGCCAGGACCCCAGTGTCCATTCGGGGTCAGCAGCCCTGTGATGAAAGGGCCAAGCCCAGGTCTGGTACTGTGGTCAGTGGCCAGGTCCTGCACGGGAGGCACTGGGCAGCCCCTCGCCTCCAGGAAGCATCACAAACAGCATCGTACTGGAGGCTCAGACAAGCGCAGAGGTCCCTGTTCCGTTCACTGGGAAGAAGACAGGATGGCCAGAGAAACAGGATGGCCCTGGAGTCTCCCGGTGGAGGCCATGCAGAATCACAGGGGGTGTCATTTCATACAAAAACAGCAGCAAAGATAAGGTACCAGTTGCAAGTGGCGATTCTATCTGTTGGATTCTGCCACGGGCCAGCAGACAGGCCTCCCACCCCCCTTTTTTTTTTCCAGTTGAAATGATTGATGGTGGTTTTGTCGCTCCCTGAAACCAATGAGTCTCCACTTGGAGCTAGATCTGCTCAGACCCCCGGGGTAAAGATGATAGAGCTCTTTGCACTGAGTCTTCAGTTTTCAATGATGGAACAATGAATGAATTTATGATAGCTCCTTTTCACTCGCAAGTGGTGGCCTGAGACTTTTCCCTTCTGGTGAATTCCAGTGTTCCCAAACTGCTGGGAATTGCCTTCTCAACCACACGCAGGAAAGGAAAGCTTTGCATGGGGTACACGGTGCCAGGTCCTCCTTGGCTTTCCCATCATTGTGCCAGCTGAGAGTCTTTCTTTTTTTTTAAATAGAAAACAAACGTTTAAAAGAGCATATGATGAAGTCCATTTAATGCAACTGCCCAGAGTACAGCTGACTGCTCAAGAGCACAGAGTGAGCACTGACGGGTGAGGGTCACCCCAGGGCACCATCGCCAGCCTTGGAGGCACCGGCAGCTCCCATCTGTGGTGGCTGGTGCTCATGGCATCTGCATGTGCCATGCACTGAGCCTGGCAGGCCCTTCTAATGCTCCCGAGCGAGAGAGGATACGGTGGAGCAAATTCTGAACGAAGGACAAATTTCACCAGCTCTCCACATGCCCATCCGCAGGCTGTGGGAACGTGCTCAGCTGAAGAGGCATTGAGGAGGGCACCAGGGCCCCCAGGAACACCCTGCCCGAGCGACGTCCACTCTCCAGTCCTGGGCCTAGGCTCCTTCCTACTGGGCTGGGACATCCCAGAGGGTTGCGGCCAATGATAGGGGGTCGGGTGGTGAGATGCTACCTGTCCACTTCAGCCACCAGGACAGAAACCGTTGCTTGGCCTGCAGATGAGCACCACATGTGCAGCGGACAACGCCATTCGTAAGATACTGCTCTGGCGGGCTTGTGTGTTTTGGAAACCTTTTGGAAACCAGGATGGTGCTGCTCTGGTTAAGGGGAGGCAGTTTCTTCCGTGACAGCGTGGAGTTCCGTTCTTGACCTCTTCCGGGGCCACGTGCCCAAGCCGGCCCTCCCCTCACCCCCAGCATCCCTAGGATACGCTGGAGCAGCGGATGCTGGGGGAGCCCATCTGGGTGAGGACCTTGTCCAGCCACTGCAGAGGCCCATTCAGGTGCAGCTCGATCCAGCAGGGGGTGCTGGTCACGGTCTGTCTCCTGTAGGACACGGGGGTGGGGGTGGGGGTGGTGAGAGAACACAGGGTCAGAGCAGCCATCCTGGGGCTGGAGCAATAGCACAGCGGGGAGGGCGTTTGCCTTGCACGTGGCTGATCCGGCATCTCATATGGTCCCCTGAGCACCGCCAGGAGGAATTCCTGAGTGCAGAGCCAGGAGAAACCCCTGAGCATCGCCGGGTGTGACCCAAAAAGCCAAAAAAATAAAAAGAACAGCCATCCTGGCTCTGGCAACTCTGTTCTTTCCAGCGCCAGATCCACCCCACTCAACTCTGTTGGAGACGAAATGCAAGATGAAATGCTGGGGTTCTTTCCCATGTGCAGAAGCAGCGTGGGCAAAGCAGCTCCCCCTGGACGGCGAAGTCGGTGGCTCTTAAGGAGTTAAAAGCGTAAGGCAAACTCCAGGGCTCCCCAGATGCCCACTAGTTTCTGAAACTCCACCCCCTGCCAAGAACCTGCAGCCATAGCAGAGAGCTGCCCGGTGTCCGGTGCAGACACCAGGCCCCAGAGGCCCGGCATGACGCGTGTCTGTCTGCGGGGGTGTTTGGTACAAAGTGCCGACAGCTCCTGGCGTGCTGATATCATTCCCATCTACGGCCTTATTTTGGAAAATCTTACGATCCGAGCAAGCCACGGAACCAACCACTGCTGGGAAGAAACGGGGCACACAGTGTTTCTTCCCTACTCACACCCGAAGCTGGGGGCATGAAGGCCAGCCAAGGTGGGGTCATCTGGGGCCTCATGTCAGCCACCTCGAGGGATGGGCTGAAACCTTAGTCTCCTTGGCCCGGAAGCAGGAGGTGCTCTGGGGAGGAGTCGGGCGGCATGTATGGTGCCAGGTGGCCGGGCCAGAGTGGGCATGGTGGCTGGGGAAAGGCTTCCACCTCTTCCCAGCACTGAGGCCAAGGCACCGCCCTCAGGGGATCCCAACTGTGGCCCTCAGGAACTGTGGTCTGGAAGGAGGAATGCACAGGTCTCCCCCACCCCATGCATTCTCTTTTCTCTAGATTATTTCAGCAGATCAGAGGCACCTCCTCATCTCAGATTTCAAAGACCCCCTGAAGCCCAGGGTCTCCCAGCACTTGGGGAGGGCACCAGCAGCAGTTGGGGGTCACTTTGTAATTGAGGGGGGAGGGGTTCCTGGCATCCTAGACCCTTGGGTGGCAACTACACTGTGGTAACGGGGGGGGGGGGGGGTGGCCACGCGAAACCCTCTTCAGAGGAAGAATCTGACTTTCGGTACGTCACGCGCATCTGGATTTCATTCCAAACAGGGGCCAGGAGCCAGCACTGAGATGGGTCTGGCCTGGGTGCAGGATGGACTCCGCAAAGCAAAACAGACTCCAGACAGCTGGGACGCGGGCTGGCAGTGGAGGGGGAACATGGGGAACAGTGGGGCGGGGGGGACAAGGGCCCAGTGCAGCCTCCCAGGGTGCTCCCATCTGCCCCCCAATGCTGCCCCCTGAGCCTGACCTGTACTCGGCGCCCCAGCCTTTGACAAAGCTCATGCGGATGGTGCACATTCGAGTCAGCTGGTACACGGCCTCAAAGCCCTGGTTGACGGACTGTGCCAGCAGCGCAGCAAACTCCTGGTTGTTGAAGATCTTCAGGTTGCAGCCTGCCACGAGAACATGTGTACTCAAGGCCTGATGCATGGGCTCGAGAGTGCACGAAGACCCAGCCCTGGTCTGGAGCGATAGCACAGCAGGTAGGGCATTTGCCTTACATGCAACCAATCCGGGTTTGATTCCCAGCACCCCGTGTGGTCCCCTGAGCACTGCCAGGAGTAATTCCTGAATGCATGAGCCAGGAGTAACCTTTGTGCATCACCAGGTGTGACCAAAAAGAAAAAAAAAAAGACCCAGCACTTGGGAGCAGGAGAGCGAGGACTGGCCTGCAGGGAGTGCAGGGCACAGGGAGACCCAGCCCTGGGCAGCGGTGCCGGCAAGTCTCCAGGAAAGGGAGACAAGGTCGCAGCTGTGTGTCCACAGAGCAGGGGCACCCAGCTACTACCACACACCCGACAGCACCCTGTGCTTCCCGGCACCCTCCCGGACCTCCCTGCTTCGCACCCACGTATCCCTGTCTTATACGCTCCAGCATGGGAGGCATGTGGACCCCACCCCACAGAACCTGGGACAGCTCTCCAGGCCGCTGTCCATGGATGGCCACCTGCGAGCTCTGCATCTGCCTTGGGGACACGGGCTCGGGCTGGTCTCACAAACACGAGGACGGGGCAAGGGGCTGGGCTGAGGTGGCCGTACCTGGTGGGATCTTGCAGACAGTGGCCGGGTGCCAGCCATAGCGCTGGTTGCAGTTGGGAGACTGGACAAAGATGGCACTGTCGCTGAGGCACTCAGCGAACACCTCCCCGCCGATATAGTACAGCCGCACGCCTCGCCCTGCGGAGAGGCAGGTCAGGTCGGACCAGAGCGCCAAAGTCCCCACACAGCAGCCCCCATTCCGGCCTACAGGCAGCACTGCATGGATGTCCCAAGCCACTGGTTCTACCCTGGCTCCAGCGGGGGCCGGAGACCTGAGGCCGCCACTTCTCTGTACAATGATTTCTAGCCCACCAGGGTCAGTGGCTATGACAGGTACTGGAGCTGCAGCCATGGGGCCATCTCCTCCCCCAGAGGCCCATGGGGCTCCCCCTGCAGGGCCAGGCACCTGGGCAGGCCACACACCTGGGGATGGCAGCCAAGAACCAATGGGGCCACCAGCCCCAATCCAGTTCCCCTTCCCCCCACAGCTCCGTTGACATACTACCCTGCCTCATGGGTGTGGAAGGCTGGAGAGGGGAATCTGAGGCAGAGACAAGTGAACGGGGCCTCAGAGCGGGGCTGCGCACCATTGTGGGTGATTATGAAACACCACTTTTAAATTGTATAAAAGTATCAAGAGAATAAACACCTGTGTATGCTCCACCCCCAAGAATTAAGTAAAACAAAAAATGAAAACGGGGTGTGGAGACTGCTTTGCGGCAAGGCTCTACTTTGCACGGAACCTGGTAACACCCCGGCCGCAGCCCCAACAACAGAAAGCTGATAAGGACGCTGCCGGTCACCCACTGTGTCTCTGCGGGTGCGGTCCCATCCCCCACGGGAGAACGGCCTGTGCAGGTGCCTCCCTGAGGCTGTCCCCGCAGGAATACCTGGGCTGAGCACCACACCTGGGCTGTGCGTCCTTCCACGGAGGCACGTCCCAGCTGTGACACACCGCGATCTTCAACCCCTTTCTCTCACTGCGTCCTGGGTGCCCTTCCACAACCATCACAGATGCGGTGTGCTAATGGACACCTGCTCTGCCTTCATCTACGTTTCTGCCTTACTGGGTTTCCTCTCCTCGGTGGCTCTCTCCATTTTAGAGACGAGCCCTGTGTCTTTGAGAGGAAACGACCAAACCTCACCCATCCCCACATGGTAGAAGGGACCTAGGAGAGGGTGAACTCTGCCGTGGCTGGTGTAAAGCATGCTGTGGGCGTGGTCAGGATGAGGGGCGTGGCATAGGCAGCGACTGGGCGTGACCAAGGAAGCGGTGGGTGTGGCCTGGGTGAGGCCGGGGACTGGGAGGTAGGATGGGGCCTGGGTGGTGAGATCGGGGCCAGGGAGGCAAGGGCGTGGCCTGGCTGAGGCTGCTGCCTAGGCGGCGACTGGGCGTGACCAGGGAGGTGGTGGGCATGGCCTGGATGAGGGCGGGGCCTGGGCGGCGAGGGGGCGGGGCCTGGGCCCTTACCAATGTGCCTCCTGGTCAGCTCCACCGCTGCGTTCCTGTTGACATTGGACAGGAGCCCCAGGCAGAAGCGCTCGGAGTTGGAGGGATCTGTGAAGCCATCCACGGTCATGGAGGGCTGCGAGGCGTGGAAGGTCTCTCCGACGCGCTGGTTCAGCTCGTAGTAGGAGATGGAGCACCAGAAGGCCGGCTCGCAGTAGGTGACCGGCTGGAGGTCTGCCAGGACAGTCCGGACCTCAGTTGAGCCCCACATAGCATGGGCTGAGGGAGTGCTGTGGGGCCCCTGGCTCACTCGGGACGAGCTGCCTACAACCAGCCAGCCTCAGCCAAGGCACCCAAAGTGACCCAAACTCATCTCTGGCACCCAGCACGTCAGAGGAGCGTGAGGTCCCCTGGTCAGCGATGGCCATGGGTATGGCCCAGTGTCTTGCTATCAGCCTGCAGGATCCGTGAAGAGCACCTCAAAGGCCAACCCCAAAACCGGGGTTCCCCACAGCCCCTTCCCAGGACCCAGTGGCAGAGACGCCCGCACACTCAAACAGCAGCTTCTCTGAGCCCCCTCTCCAGCCCCTTATCTGCTGGAAACTCGGGGCATGGCCAGCCCATTCTCACCCTGGGGGGTGGTCTCCCACAGTGGCTCAAACAGATCTGAAGCCAAGGGGTCACCGAGGGTGCATCTCTGTGGGAGCTGGGGGCAATGAAAAGTGAACTTGCTACACCAATGCACAGGAGAGGTACCCCCAACAGCTGGGCTCCTGGACCTCACAAGCAAGCACACCCAGTGTGTACCCTAGAAAGGGGGAGCCCTATCCTGGGAGAGTTGGGGGACCCTGTCTGCAGGCAAGGCAACCAGGATCTCCCTTGAAGGGGTCATCCTTAGACTCTTCCCAGTCTGCAAGCCAAGGGCCACCCTGCCCATCCTGGGTCCCTACCCAGTGACCACTGGAGAGTGCTGGCGCAGAAACCACCCCTTCCCCATGGCCTTAAAGACTAACCTTCTGGCCTATTCGTCCACAGGGGAGGCTGGGAAGCCTCTGCTCTGTCAGGCACCCCAGTGTCAGAAGTACCCCAGACATGCCCCGCTGCCGTCCCCAGCCCCAAAGGCCCAGACTCCAGCTCACAACCCCATGGGGAGTTGTCTGACCGAATATGGGGGAGGGGGGGATGAGGGGGTCCTGCAAAATCTGACAATGGTAGAAAATTTCTGAATGTGCCACCATGAAAAATTAAATCTGTATCACCTGCATAGGACAGGCTGAGGGTATCCTTGCATGTGACCAAACTGGGTCCAATCCCCACACTGTGGGGTGTCCAGAGCAGTGGTGGGGGTGACCCTTGAGATGCCTGAGCACTGTGAGGCTCCAGCACTGATGGGGCCACAGGGACCCCTGAGCACTTCTTGGGAGGCCCCACAACCACATAATGGCTCAGAGCTGCTGCTGGCTGCACCGCCCCTGCTGTGTCTATCTGGCAAGAGCGTCTAGAAGCCCCGGTGTGGTGCTCAGCTCAGAGCCCACACCCAGATGTCGGGTGGGTGGGGCAGGGAGCAGGCCTGGAGACCCACGGTGACAGCTGCTCTGGATGCCAGGCTCTGAGGGGTCCCTCCCACTGGAGGGACCTGGAGAATCCTGACCCCACTGTGGAACAATGGGGGATGCGGGGGGGGGGGGCATGCCCCAGGGATGTGCGTGGTTCACAATCTTCACAACCTTTGAGGGTTTACAAACCCCAAAGTCCTGTTCCCCCAAGCCCCCAAGTGTCTGTGTGTCCTGGTGGCAGGTGGGACAGGGAGGAGAGGGAGGGCAGGGAGCTCTGCAGCCGCTGAGGGGGATCAGGACTGAGTGGGGTCTGCCCTGCCCCCCCCCCGACCCCGAGCCTGGGTCGCGCTGTGTCAGCCGTGTCCGACTCTGGCTCTGTGCTGCATTTCCACATTCCAGCAAGATAAGCTACACTCTAAACAACGCAGCCGTGAAAATGCCAGCTGTGCTGTTTTGGAAGCCTGGGAGGGCAAAAAGGGAAAAGAAGAATCTAAGAACTGGAAGTGCGGTCCAGGCCTCCAAAGGGGAGCTGCCACGCTGTTGAGTGATGCTGGGGCGGGGCCCCTCTCTCGCTGGCCTTTCCCAGACTGGACAGAGGCTGCCGTGGACAAAAGACAGACATAGCAAGGTCTGCATCAGGGGCCATGACCTGCTGGCCATGCCCAGCTGGCCCGCCAGGAGCCCATGTCTGCTGTGGGGCGGCCTTGGCTTCCCGGCACAGGGCAGAGCAGAACCACGTCCTTGCCCCCAGGTTCTGACGCCTGCCTGGCACTCCCGGCACAGCCCGGGAGGAGAGAGAACCAGGCTCCCTGGAGCACTGACAGAGCCAGTCCACGTATCCAGAGGAGGCGGGCACACCGCCCAGGGGCGACAACGTGCCAGCATCACGCTCCCAGCCAGGGTGGACCCCAGAGGTCTTGCTGCTTCAGACATGGGTATCCTGGTGGCAGGGCCCGCCAGGCAGCTCTGAGACCGAAGCCAAACAGTCCTGCAGCTCACAGCGGCCCCCCTACTCCGTGCCCTGGAAAGCACTGGGCACAGGAGCTGACACATAATTAAGATGTGTGTTTAGGGGAGCCGGGCAGTTGGTCTGGTCTGGAAGTTCTGGTCAAGCTGAGGTGCAGTACCAGCCCTCGTCTTGCATTTCATAGTCCAGCTAGGCCCAGCCTCGCCTTGTTCTACCCACCCTCCCCCCCCCATCAAATATTTGTACAGCAGGAACTGAGGTCAAGATGGGGGTCGCTGTCTGGCGCGGCACACAATTTTCTTTAGTCTTTGGGCTCTACCCAGCAGTGCTCAGGGACTTAATCCTAGCTCTGCACTCTGGGCACCTTCCTGGCAGGGCTCAGGGACCACATGGGATGCTGGAGATCAAACCCGGATCAGCCGCATGTAAGGCAAGTTCCTTCCCCACTGTTCTCTGGCTTGGGTGCCTTCCTTATTAACTGAGCAGGGTCTCGTATGTTGTTGCTGTTTTGGGGTCACACTGGCGATGCTCAGGGTTTACTCCTGGCTCTGCACTCAGGAACCACTCCTGGTGGTGCTCGGGGGAACCAGGGAATGGGTTGCCTGCTGAGGATTGAACCCGGGCTGGCCACATGCAAGGCAATTCCCCTCTTTACATTTCTATCACTCTGCCACCAGGACTTCATTTCCGATACACCTCAGGATGGATCCAGGAAGTACAAGAGAAAGTGAGAATGTGGGAGTAGGGGATCACAGAGGAGGAGGTGGAGTAAGGGGGTTACAGAGGAAGAGGGGGAGTAGGGGGTTACAGAGGATGAGGGAGAGTAGGGGTTACAGAGGAGGATGGGGAGTAGGGGGCTACAGAGGATGGGGTGTAGGGGGTTACAGAGAGGATGTGAGGCTCCTGCGGCTGGGAGTGGGCCCCGCCCAGAGCTCCTGATCATTCAGGCAGAAAGGGGTATAAAGGGCCAGAACATGCAGCGCGACTGGCTGGGGAATAGACGAAACTTGCCAGCTCTTCCAGGGAGATCAAATCTGTCCTGGCACTGAGCCTTAGAAGAAATAAGATAAACGCATCTGGGGTCAACTCCGCCCCGCCTGCACGGAGGCAGGCAGCCCTGGTTTGAAGCTTGCAAAAGCAAGAGCAAATTTCAAAAGTTGCTTCCTGGAAAGGCCCAGTGCACCGGCCCTCGCAGGCTCCAGCAGGGGCCCCCAAAGGAGGGGTGCTTCCCCAGCCCCCATGCGCACCCCAAGGGAGGCCACAGGCCTCTCAGCGAGCAGGGGCTGCAGCTGGGTCTCTCCAGCACTGTGTGCTGCGGGCCCGGCGTCTTGAGTGGCTCCGGGATGTGGCTGAGGACTGGCCTTCTGCCAGCCTGCTGCCCGGGCTGGCTGTAGTGTAGAGCCCAATTCCAAGCTGGCATGGGCCTTCTGTTTTGTTTAAGGCAAAGAAAACAGAATAAAACCCAGAAGGCCCTGCTTGGATTCAGGGGATGGCTGTCACAAACACGTGCCAGGGCTCCAAGTCTGGTCAAGGTAGGGAGTTTGTGTGGGGGGGGTGGGGGCGGGGGGCGAGTGAATTAACTTTCTACTCTCTGGTGACGCAGAAGGCAGGAGCCAGGGAGCCTGGGTCTTCGGGGCTGGATATCTCAATGGAAATGGGGGGAGCGAAGCAGCACATCCAGGTACCCAGGGTGGAAGGCAGACAGAGCTCATGGTGCACTCCCCAGATCCCCAGATGCTCCCATGCACCCTAGTTCAGGCACTGCTGCCTCAGCAGGCCATCTCACACATCTGCATAGACTCTCAAGGTCCAGTCCTTGTGGCCAGGGAATGGCCCTCTCAGGCCAGGTATGTCTGAGGCGCCCACCTGAGGCCCTATGTCCAGAGGCCCCTGTCTTAGTGGCCTCAGTTCCCTGGGCCCAGGCCAGCGGTGTCCATCCCCACATCTGGACCCAGACCACAGCTTCACTCGGAGTCCTCACTGTCCGTCCTGTGCCCAAGGAGGGGGGTGCACAGTCCCAGAGCTAGGCTGCGGAAGACCTCAGGACACCCCTGACCGGGCATAAAGACCCCGGGGTCCAGGGGCGGCCTGGGGGAGGCACCTCCTGGCAGCCTGGCGCTCCTTCATCCAGGGTACTCACTCCCTGCGGCCTGGCTTCCCTCACCCACATGCACCAGCTCGTCTGCCAGCAAGGAACGACTCATGCCCAGCCCCTTCACTTCCGCTCTCCGGCCCCTCCCGCCTGCCCCTCCGTTTGCCCCAGTTCTGACTTGGCCTGGGAAATTCCAGGTCACTGGCCGGATGTGTGGGAACAGGAAACTCACCTGCTCTTTTCTTATTTGTTTTGGGGCCACACCCGACTGTGCAAGAGCCGGCGGTGACTCTGGCTCTGCACTCAGGGATCACTCCTGGCGGTGCTCAGGGACCCTACCGGTACTTCGGATCGAACCTGGGTTGGCCACGTGCTAGACCAATGCCCTCCCCGCTGTGCTCTGGCTCCAATCCCCCGTTTTCTTGCAGTTTAGGTAACAGGGTTTCCCCACCACCGTTAATGTTTATGGTTTTTCACATACTCTTAAGAAGCAAATTGTGTTGGTGTGAGTGAAACAAACACACACAAAGCCGGGGTGCAAGGATGAGGTGGCGAAATAGGCAGCCAGATGGGCCGGGGATCACGTGTGTGAGCCAGGCTGTTCCCTCGCTCCCGGTGTAGGAGATGAACAATGATAAACCGGTGAAAACTGAGCGCACCACCACGGCCTGCCATCAATGCCGGGAGGCTGGATCGAGGATCGCCAGAGACTGAGTTCTCAGCAGCACTCACCAAGGCCGTGGCTGGGCGCCAGGAATCAGGAGAACAACGGTGTGCAGGAGGAGAGGAGAAAGGAGAGGGGGCAGCAGCCAAGGACATCTCACACAAGCCCCACTGACTTGGCACCCACCCTTCCTGGCCGCCCTCCCTCAGGCCCTTGCTTTGGGAGGCTACCCCTTACTTCTGTACTTGGGAATCACTCCTGGGGTGGGGGAGGTGGGGGCTCAGTGGTGCTGGGGATCAAACCCAGGTCGATCCGTGCAAAGTGAGCACCCGACCCGCCTATCACTCGAGCTTCAGGTTTAAAAGCTCACACCCTGCGATACTCAGGGGTTATTCCTGGCTCTGCACTCAGGAATTACTCCTGGTGGTGCTCGGGGGACCACATGGGATGCTGGGGATTGAACACTGGTCAGCTTCATGCAAGGCAAATGCCCTCCCCGCTGTGCTATCACTTGGCCCTGAGAGCCCCTGAGTCTCAGACCAGCAGGCAGAACAGAATCTGTAGGCGCTGTGCCAGGGCCCACATTTAAGCATCCCCTGTCGTACTGGCCGCAATCTAAAGGGAAATTCTCAACTCATGACCCTCCAGGACAGCTCTTGGTGGGGCACAGATGGGGCCCAAAGCCCTGCCATGTGCCGTGGGGCACTGAGTGTCAAAGGCCATGCTGCCCAGTCATGGAGAGGGACAGAGGGCCCAGAGTCCCAACCAAGTCTCTGAAGCCGAAAGTCCAGATTCAATCTCAGAATCAGCTGTCCACTGCCCAAGTGTGAGCAGAGCTGCTGGTTCACCATGACTTAATGGGTTCTTTCGCTCCAGGAATGTGACCTCCCCTCTGCCCGGCCAACACGCACAGAGAAATTATTTTACAAAGATGTCGAAGGAAAATAAACAAGCCCCCCCAAGAGGCCTTCACACTGCCCGCTTGTGACCCGTATTGAAAGGGTCCCAAGCATCACCCCGGGCTTTGGGGAGGGCTGAGACCTTGAGGGGGGTAGAACACAGGCCCGTCTGTGCTGGGGCTCTGAACAGAGGAGAGCGAGTTCCTTCAAGCCCGAGGAGAGAGAATCATGGTGAGAGACGGCACAAGCAACCCCAGCTCATGCTTCCCTGAAGCTGGCACATCATGAAACTAAGAACCTCAGCAAAGGCTGAGGTGGAGAGCAAGGGAGCAGCTGGGGTCAAGCCTGGCATGTCCGAGGCCCTGAGCTTGATCCCAGCACCCCGCTGACTCCCGAGCGCTGCCAAGTTGACCCCGGTGCCCCCGGTACCACTGGCTCCATCAGACTCCCCCCCAAATGGCTGAGCTGATATTTCATTTGTTTTGAGACCTTCGGAGAGCCCCATGTCAGAGCTGAAGGCTGACACTGAAGTCAAACGCGAATCTTAGCAAAACAGACCCAGAAATCTGTTTTGCTGAAGGGAGCAGGGCCGAGATAAGGCTGGTAATAACAGAGGTGTCCTTGCGTGCTGTGCTTGCATAGCAGCTGAGGGGAGGGCACAGGACCCTCCCCTCCCCCACGACCACAAGCCCCAGAGTCAGGGCTGGGTGGGGCTGAGGGCAGCCATGAGGCTCACAATGCTTCCCGGTAGCAGTTCAGGCAGTTCTTGAATTCTGGTTCCTGAGCCACATCCAAGCAGTACTCAGAGCTGCTCCCAGTCTCTGTTTGGGGCTATCCTGGCTCCGTGCACAGGGCTGCTCTTAGCTCTGTGCTCCCAGCTCTGTGCTCTGAAATCAGGCTCTTGATTTCCACTTGGGGGATGTGCGCCCATTCGCAGGTCACTGCATGGGTCGGGGGAGACGCTGCCGGAAGAAGGCAGAGTTTCGCCTCACCCCAACCCTCAGGGTTTCCAGCTCTGTGGGTGACCCCAGGATCATGGCCAGCACTGGGCCAGCAGTGGGGGCAGGAGCCTCACCTTCTGGAGGCCCTCCTCACGTGGGCCACCAGCAGGGGCTGTGACTCAGGAGGGTGTGAGCACGCAACCGGATGAAGGGACACACTTACCCAGGTTATTGTGCGCCGGGGACATCGGATTCGGGGACAGGTTTGGAGAACCTGCGAGGTGAGACAGAGCTGTGAGGCCACAGGTGACGCTGGGCTGGAAAGTCAAGGCCTAAGGGCTCTCAGGGGCCAGGTAGCCCCCCGGCAGGAAGGAAAGCCTGCATGGAGGCCCAGGTGGGTTGACCCCCGAGCGCTGTCAAAAGCCATCATGGAGGGGGACAGAGGGCCCAGAGTCTGAGCACGCCCCACCCCGAGCCCTGCATCCTGTGCCATGAGAGCATGAGCACGGGGCCAACCCAGCTGGTTCATCTGCCCCCAGGAGAACCTGCCTGGATCTTCCCCAAGTGAGCCAAGCCCTATGAAGCCAGTGGGGTGGGCAGCCCCCCAGACCAGCCACCACGAGGCTCTGGCTGGCACCTGGAAATACCCATCAGCTCCTTCCTTAGCTCAGGTCCGCTCAGGTAACTCACAAACTGACATTTTCCATAAAACCCGCTGGTGCTACTGGGCCAAGCCCCAAACCCACCAGTTCTTATGCAATGACTTTCTCCCCACTCGGCCCCAGGAAATACTCCCAGCTCACACGGCCACAGTTCCAGAACATACAGCAACCGCCTTCCCACCTGGCCACACCCCCTCCCCGGGCCAATCACAGACAAGCAGCCTCGGCTGGCTCCGCCCTAAGGCCCACTGGCCACAGGCCAGCAAGGCCAGAGCTGTCCAAGGGTCTGAGCTTTGTCCCTGCGTCCTGTCCGAGGGCAGTGCAGAGGTCTGGGGGGGGGGGTCTCCCCTGACAAAAAAAAAAAGACACATCGAGAGATGGAGAAGTTACGGCAGAAACGAAACTTCCAAGTCAAGACAGGCCACAAGGCCCTGAGGGACATGCGACCCAAGCCCTGAGGGACCTGGACAGGAGACCACACAGCCCTGAGGGACCTAGATACGAGGCCACACAGGCTTGAGGGACCTGGACATGAGGCCACACAGCCCTGAGGGGCCTGGACACGAGGCCACACAGGCTTGAGGGACCTGGACACGAGGCCACACAGCCCTGAGGGACCAGGACATGCGACCACACAGCCCTGAAGGACCTGGACATGACTCACAGCCCTAGGGGGCCTGGACACGAGGCCACACAGCCCTGAGGGATCTGAACACGAGGCCAAACAGCGCTGAGGGGCCTGGACATGAGGCCACACGGTCCTGAGGGACCTGGACACGAAGCCACACAGTGCTGAGGGACCTGGACACGAGGCCACATAGCCCTTAAGGACCTGGAAATGAGGGCATGCGGCCCTGAGGGGCCTGCACACAAGGTCACACAGCCCTGAGGGACCTGGACACGAGGCCACACAACCCTGAGGGACCTGGACATGATACCACATGGCCCTGAGGGACTTGAACATGAGGCCACACAGCACTGAGGGACCTGGACACAAGGCCACACAGTCCTGAGGGACAAGGACACGTGACCCACAGCCCTGAGGGATTTGGACATGAGGCCACACAGCCCTGAAGGACCTGGAAATGAAGCCACGCAGCCCTGAGGGACCTGGACACGAGGCCACAAGCCCTGAGGGACCTGGACATTTGACCCACAGCCCTGAGAGACCTGGACACATGATCCACAGCCCTGAGGGACCTGGACATGCGGCAGCAGTCCTATGAACTGGCCCAAGTGTCCATGTTGGAGTCAGGCTCCGCGTTTGCCCTCCCTATAGTGTGGCCCCCAGAGGACACTTGGGCCAGTGTGCAATCATGTAGCTCCAGCTTCAGTCCACTGCTGTGGTAAGTGGGGTCCTGGCAGTACTGAGGACTACTAGGGCCATGCCCAGAGGTGCTGGGAGGGGGCATGCGGTACCGCGCACTGAACTCAGAATTCACACATGCAAGACTTGTGCTCACCACTGAGCCATCTCAATGGCCCTTTCCTTGGACTACTGATGTTTCCCCTCAGGTATAAAGGGGGGCATAATACCATCCACGATGGAGTGTGTGGACATGTAGTGGCACCACACATGTACAAATGCTTATTCCAGGACAGGCTTGCAGCCCTAATAATGAAGACACAAGCAGATGGAGGGCCTTTACTGGATCTGAAGGCCTGCATGGGGTTTAGAGAAGACAAGGAACCAAGCGGGGGACCTAGCTCCTCAGCTGGTAGGTTTCCAGGTGGGCAGTAGTGACAAGCTGAATAAACCGAACAAACAGGACACACCCTGAGGCTTGTGGGCCAGTCCCAGTGCCCACTTCCAGGGCCCTTTCTGCTGCACCAAGGGTTTCAGAGGCCAGGAGGAGGCCAGGCACAGACGGCATCAACAGAGCCTCGCCCTGGGTCTGGGCCATACCTGGCAGGCCACATCCTGGCTTGCTGCTTGGGGATCACTCCTGGGGGGAATTGGGGGCTATGGGTTGTTGGGCTGGAACCTGGGCTCCGGCCTGAGACACTCACTCTAGCTCTGGTCCATGTCCTAAGCCACCACAATGCAGTCAGCAGGGCAAAGGGATGGAGATGGATGCAGAAACCGGCATCTTGAGAAACGCTGCCTGGCCAGCCGGGACCCCAGCCAGCACTGACCTCGAGAAGGCCCAGCCCACCAGTGCACAGACAGCCACTCCAGGACAGGGGGTGCAGACCCCAAAGTGTCCGCAGATTTGGGTTGGAGAGGAAGCCACTGTTTTCAGCAGACCGGGAAGTCTTCTGCACCCCTCTCCGGAAGCTGCATATAGGATCTGGGCAGTGGGGGACAGGGGGCTCTATGCCCTCGTCTGCAGCAGTTCCTGATGCGCTGGGGATGCCCACCCTTTCCACGGAGAAATGTCCACTCGCTCCATAGCCCCCTCCTCTCCTACTTCCTCCTCGTCCACACCAGCCCCGTGCCACAAGGAACCACAGCCCTGAGACTCGCTCAGGGAAACCTCCAGGGATCACTCTGGCAGGGCTGGGTGAGATGACCCGGCTGAGGTCACGTGCCATCCCCCAGCAGGGTAGAGGCAGCACGGCATGCTGACAAGGGTCTGCCCCACCCAGCGGGACTCAGGCTCCTCTACGGACCCCCAGGTGCCAGAGACTGTCATGCTGGACCCCCACCCACCCCCAGATGTGGTACACCCCCGCAAGGCTGACCTGCATCCATGCTGTGGTTCATCTGGTGGTCACTGGTCTCACCATCTTCACTCAGGTAGCCAGGGGGTGGGGTTTCTGGAATCCAAAGGAGGTTGCATCACTCAATGGCCACCAGGGGCCTTGGTCACCTTTTGCACACCTGATCTAGCCAGGAGAGGAGCCAGAGGTGGCACCGCATCAGGAAACTAGACCCCAGGTCCCCAGACGTCCTGCCCCACCATGTCCACTGTCTACCTGCAGCATCACTGCTTCTGGTCAGGACATCCGACTGAAACACCTGCCCAAAAGCCTCAGCCATGCTCCTCCCAGCCCCTAGCCAGGTCAGGCTGAGTTTCTGTCGGGGAAAAGCTGTGGTCCATTCGGCACTAGCCCTGCCTCTTTCTGCCCCGGCTCTGCTGTGCTCACAGTGGTCGTGCCATCTCTTCTTACTACAATGACCATGCCACAGAGCCCTTCTCAGCTAGGACTCACCAAGGAAATGAACACAGAGACTGATACCCAGGACCAGCTGGCCTGAGGTGCCTCTGAAAGGGACTGTTCTGAGCCCTCGGACCCTGGGCATGGAGGGGTCCATACAGTTGGCACAGCTGGGCTCCAGGTGCAAGGACTCAATTGGGGGTGGATGGTGGGAATGATGGTACCGGCTTCCAACTGCAGCCTGGACGCATGCCCTGACGGGAACTACTTCAACTTCTCCCCTCGACTGGACCCCAGGGTGAGAGAGACCCGGAGTTGCCTCCAACACACATGACAAGGCAGTGGGGTCAGGCCATGAGAAGCAGCACTGGAGGGGCCCAGGCAGGCCCCCCCCCCGCAAAGGGTGGGCTGCAGAGTCAGAGGCCCTCGAGACTCCCATGTCCCCTACCTGGAATATTGCTCTGGGGCTCGATGCCGGCGGGGAAGTTAGTGTTCTCGGGGATGGAATGGCTGTAGTCGTCTAGCGGCGGGAACTCGGCCGGGATCTCCGTGTGCCGTGGTACCAGCACGGGGGGCAGGACTGCAGGGAGACGGGGCAGAAACAAGGGTGAGCGTGGGACCCCCACCCCCAGTCTGACGCAGGCAGGAGGGGGCGCCGCAGACCCCGGCCCGTGACCTACCTGGCGTCTCCACTCGCTGATAGTGGTACGGGTTCACGCACACCTCGTCCTTCTTCATGTTGAAGGCGAACTCACACAGCTCCACGGCCCGCAGCTCGTGGTGGCTGTGCAGGTCTGGCCAGCGCCACAGGCGACAGTAGATGACATGGGGCAGCCCCTTGCGGTGGGACACCTGCAGCCGGCCATCTAGGGACCTGGGAGAGGACACAGGAAGAGAGGGATGGGTCAGCCAGGCCACCGGCCAGGGGTCAAGCTGTTCCCTCCCCTCCGTCTTCACTCTTGCTGCTTCAGGAAGGTTCCCTGAAGAGGAGAATGGAGGCTTCTGAAGAAAGGCTGAGAGCCCTTCGAGCCACATCCCCCGCCGCCTCTGGGGGCTGGGGTGCTGTCCAATGTCCCCATACCCCTGCCAGAAGGGGTGCACTCAAACAGCACTTTGCAAAGGCCCAGCGCTGCTCGGCTAGTCCTGCCCTGATGCCAGCTGCAGAGGCAGGACCAAGTAAAGAAGGGGGTTCCCTATCTGGTGATGTCCGGGGTGCTCATTGACTATTCCCAGGTTTGTGCTCAGGGACCACATGGTGCCAGCAATAGAACCCAGGGCTCCCATATGCAAACCCACGTGCTCCATCCCTCAGAGCCATCTCCTGCCCCCCAAAATTCTCAAATCACAGATGTGCAGTCCCGGTGACAATGAAAGCTTGAGAGAGGCTGATGAGGTGAGAGGGTGACCAGATGTCTCAGGCCACCCTGAACAACACACACACACACACACACACACACACTCTCTCTCTCTCTCTCTCTCACACACACACACACTCACACACACTCACACATACATACACACATATACATACATCATATACTCTCACTGACACTCTCACACACTCACTCTTATAACACACTCAACACTCAGAGTCACACACACTCACACTCTTACATACACACACGCACTCATACACACACTCTCATACACACACATGCACTCACATACACACACTCTCACACACGTACACACGTACTCACACACTTTCACTGACACTCTCACACATTCACTCTTACAACACACTCAACACTCAGAGTCACACACACTCTTACATACACACATGCACTCACACGCATACACACACGTTCTCATAAACACACATGCACTCACCTAAACTCTCACACACACTCACACACATACACGCGCACTCACACCCTCTCACTGACACAGTCTCACACACTCTTACAACATACTCAACACAATATCACACACATACTCTTACATACAGTCACACACATTATCACTCACACTATCACACATTCACACTCATACTATCACACACTTTTATACACAATCACATACACTATAGTAACACTCACACTCACACAGTGACCAAGGAAAGGCTCCCCTTCTTCCCCGTGGGAATACTGTGAGGTAAGGGCGAGGAGAGGGCTGACAGGACCATGAGAAGCCCCCATAGGCCCTCCCAAAGGTCTCTACGCAGGCAGTGGAGTGGGCGCAGCCCTGGGCACTTGGGCCCCTCAGCCCCACAACCACCCGGGCCTGCCCAGCACACTGCACGCCCCTATGCACCCGCATCCCCGACACAGGCCCAAGTGTGGGCCCTGCACCAGCAGGAGGGGCGTAGAGCTGCTTGGAAATGTAGAATCTGCCGGGCCAGAGCGACAGTACAGCGGGGAGGGCATTCGCCTTGCACACAGCCGGCCTGGGTTCGACCCCCCACACCCCAGCCACTGAGCCCCCCAGGAATGAGCCCTGAGTGCAAAGCCAGGGGGTCAGCCCTCAGCAGAGCCAGGTGTGGTTCCAAAGCAACAACAACCAATAAACATAACCAGAAAATACCAGAAGACCAGACCCCGGGAGCACCAGGGCCAGGGAAGGGCGGCCAGGGGCCCCGGAAGAGAGCCAGGAGCGGGGCCAAGGCTACGCTCAGCTGGAGGAGGGAGGGCGTGAGGACAAGGTGGGTGGGCTGCTCACTCAGCCCTGAGACCACCTGTCCAGGTGGGCAGGAACAGGGCGCCCTACTCAGCTCAGGGATGACCTGGAGATCCTGAGGGGCTCCCTGGTGGGCTGCTCGCCTGGGGTATGTGTGGCCGTGATCCCATCCCCAGCACCAGGCAAAAGCACCCCCAACCATGGAGCGGGCACAGGGCTGTGGGAGGACTGGAGAAAGCTCTAGAAGGCCCAGGGCTGCCTCCAGAAGTGGGTGCGGGTGTAGCAGAGCTGAGGCCAGGCCTGCGTTGCTGTCGGCAGCAGGAGGAGGGGGAGACGGACATCAGGCTGCGAGACCACAGGTGGTGCTCACAAGTGCAGCCCGGGAGCCCCAGCCAGCTGCCCGGGTCGGGGCGCCCACGTCCCATCTAATCTCTCCATGGGTAGTACTGGGGGCAGGGTCGGGAGAGGGGGCGAGGGTGGGGATCAGACTGACCCGTACACCGAGGTCAGGATCCGCTCAGTCGGAGCAGGTCTCGAGGGCTGACGTGGCACATCCCCAGGGCTGTAATTCCCAGGCCACAGAGCCTGCACCCCCAGACAGTAATTACCAGACACAGCCCCAGGAGACAGCCCGGAGGCACCCCCAGAACCGAAGGAGACACAGGCAGGACCCTCGGGGAGCTCTGCTCTCGCACCCGGACACTGGGTCTGGTCAGGGCCCGGAGACCTCCCCCCCTCCCAGGAAACACAGGCCACTCCCTGCCCTGCCCTACCCCCAACACCAGAGGACACAACACTGGACAGGCCACACCTGGATCTAGTCCCAGGTCAGCGTGGTGAGTGTGGACCACCGAGGAGAGCAGTGGGAAGCGGCGGTGGGGGGCGGGGGGAGAATCAGTCAGGCCCAGAGGAACACAGGTCAGGACACGCCACATTCACGCCTCAGCAAAGAGCACCAGCTACTACTGCACTGTGAGCAGCGCTCCAAGGGCAGTGCTCTGAGGGCAGTGCTTCATGGACAGTGCTCTGCGGGAAGTGCTCCTTGAGCACTGCTCTTAGGGCACTGCTCCATGCTGGCCTCTCGGGAGAGGAGGCCTGGGAGAAGCCTCCAGAGAGTGGGTGAGCAGATGCCAAGGTCACCTGCCGCCGAGACTGTAGGTGAGGCTGGGGTACCCTCCTGGGTCGGGATGATCACACACTGCCTGAGCACCCACGGAATGGGACCCTCGCCACACAGGCTGACTGAGTGGATGCAGGGGAGGGCTCGCAGGGGGGCAGCCACAGGGTCGGAGACACAGACATGTGACACTCAGGGCCAGGCATGAGGGCAGTTGTGAGGGGCTGCCCTGGGGTGGCACTTAAAGAGCATAAGAGTCTGGGGAGGGAGGCTGGAGTGATAGCACAGCGGGTAGGGTGTTTGCCTTGCACGCGGCCAACCCAGGTTCGATTCCCAGCATCCCATATGGTCCCCTGAGCAGCGCCAGGAGTAATTCCTGAGTGCATGAACCAGCAGTAACTCCTGTGCATCGCTGGGTGTGACCCAAAAAGCAAAAAAAAAAAAAAAGAAGAAGAAGAAGAAGAAAGAGTCAGGGAAGGAGGGGGAAGTGGAAAAGGAGGAGGAGGCGGGAGGGGAAAGAGGAGGAAGGAGGGGAGAGGTGGGACAGGGCAAGGATGATCTGTGCAAACACAACAGGCGGCGTCTCTCAAGCTGCTGAGATGCAGGGTAGGGGAGAGAAGACCCCAGTGTCCACAGAGCCCAGCGTCCACTAGGCTGATGCTGACCCTGGGCAGGACCGCTTGCCCTCACCCTGCTCAAGCCCAGGCCACAAAGTGGGCGTGGCAGGGGAGAGGACAGAGGCCCGACCCCCGCCCCTCCTGGGGGCTCTGCACACAGGGCCCTCCGTCCCCAGACAGAGCAGAGAGGGGCCAGAGCGTGGCCCCAAACCAAACACAATAAGTAAGAGAAAGGAAGTGGAAGGGCGAACTGGCAGACCAGCACATCGCAGCCAGGCCTGAGTGTGGGGAGAGTATCTCATGGCCCTTGTAGCCCAGGCCGGGGACAGCCACACCAGCACCCTCCGCCTGTCTGCAGACTTGAAGGAACCCGAGGGCTCGATAGACAGTACCGCAGGCCGGGCACTTGCCTTGACACCCCAGTCATGAGGAGTGATCCCTGAGCACAGAGACAGGAGTAAGCCCTGAGCACAGCTAGGTGTGGCCCAACTCGCGACCCTCTGCAAAGAAAAACCTGAAATGATCAACTTCTAGAAAAATAAATAAGGAGAGAATCGCCATGACCTTGCAAGAGACAAAGATTGCCAAAAACCGAACCAAACTCACATTCCATTCAAGAAAGTCAATTGGGCCATGGAGATTATGTTGCTGGAGGCCCCAGTGTGAAGCCGGCACCACAGACTTCCCCGAGCACTACCAGGAATGGCCCCAAAGCCAAAAACACATATGAACATGTTCACCAATTAGCCATTCCCAAAACGTGAACTAACGCTCTTCGAAAGACACTGTTAAAAAAATATAAAAATAAAAAGACAAGCAAGGCACGAATGGGGAGAAAGAATATTTGCAAAGCATTCCTCTGATGAAGGACCTCTTTGCAGAACATATAGAGAACTCTTGAACACATCCAAAACACACAACCCAATTTAAAACAAAAGAGAAAGGAAAAAATAGGTCAAGAATTTGAACAGCCACATCACAGAATAATGTAAAGATGGGAAATCCACACACCGTCCAACACCCGTCACTATAATGCATCCAAACGGTAGGCTCATTTCCCGGTGCCAACACTCAAAAACCCACCATGTGCCGGCCAGGACACATGGCTGGTGAGGCAGACAGAGGCACATCCTAAGGAAAAGCACCTGGAAGTTTCTGGCAGCGAGAAACATCAAGCCACCACAGAGCTATAACGCCCACTGCTAACTATTAAGCCAAGAGCACTGCAGCACGGGTCCTATGAAAACATGTGCAGACACGCAAAGCAGTTTTCTTTCTTTCTTTCTTTCTTTCTTTCTTTCTTTCTTTCTTTCTTTCTTTCTTCCTTCTTTCTTTCTTTCTTTCTTTGGCTTTTTGGCCTTTTGGTCCACACCTGGTGATGCACAGGGGTTGCTGCTGGCTCTGCACTCAGGAATTACTTCTGGTGGTGCTCGGGGGACCATATGGGATTCTGGGAATCGAACCTGGGTTGGCGACGTGCAAGGCAAACACCCTCCCTGCTATGCTAATGCTCCGGCCCTCTCAAAGCAGCTTCCTATGAAAATAACTCAATACTGATCAGCAGGTGAATGGAGCGACATATGCTGCATTCACAGGACAGGCTTTTCCTCGGGAGGGAGAACGGAAGAACCGCTGCAAGAACACGGGGTCACCTACACATCCCTCTGCAGACCTCTGGAAGCTGCGCATGTTCATACAGATTTCAAAGAAAAGGGAGGAGGAGGAGAGGGAGAGAGAGAAAGGTAGGAGACTGTGGGAAGAGGGAACATGGGACACACGCGGCCCTGAGGACAGGCTGGTGTAACATCAAACTGCAACTGTGGTTTCAACGCCACAAATATCAGAATTTACCAAAGTACTTTCTCTACGTCTGTATTATGATTTGCATGTCCAGAATTGCAAAAAAGTTGATCATATTGCTTAATGTCTTCATGTAAAACTCACTCCTTCCTTCCTTTCCTTCTTTCCTTTCTTCCTTCCTTCCTTCCATCTTCCTTCCTTTCCTTCCTTCTTTCCTTCCTTCCTTCCTTCCTTCCATCTTCCTTCCTTCCTTCCTTCCTCCCTCCCTCCCTCCCTTTCTTCCTTCCTCCCTTCCCCCAGAGGTGCTCAGGCCTTACTCCCTGCTCTGTGCTCAGGGAACACTCCTGGCGGTGCTTGGGGATCAAACCCGGGTTGTGATGAACAACCGGTGATGATCTCAGTCTAGCCCCATCTCTTTTCTCTTCTGTAGAGAGCAAACCCACCTGTCTGGGGCTGGAACCCCAGTCACTTGCCTGCACAGCAAGTGCCCTACCCACTGACTTGCTCTTCGTCCAGCTCCTGGGCATGACACGCCGTCTGACCTACCCACATTTTCCAGCAGCCATGAGGTGAAAACCCCCAGAGCCAGCATGGAAGTGCAGTGCGCCCAGTTCCCATGTGTGAGCCGCGGTTCCCCCGCCTGGTGGGAGTGGGGGGGGGGTGGGCACCAGGCCTATATGGCCGAGGGCACACGAGGGCTCCCCGAGGCCGGCACCAAACGGGAGTGTCAGCTCTGGATGTGATTTAGCTGGTGCGTCCGGACACGCCCTCCGAAGCCGTCCAGGGCCAGGCGCCATGTGAAGAGTCAGTAAATAGACTTTAACGCAGAGCCGGTGTGGACAGAAACGCAGCGGCCACCGCAAAGGGTCCATGGACACCCCCTCTGCTCCCTGCCCAGCTGCCAGCCTCCACCCGGGGCTGACAGACCGCGCCCCACGCCAGGGGCTTCTTCACGACAGCCCCCCACCCCCACCCCAGCTCCTTGGACAGAGGCTTCAATCCTGAAGGATATTCTCCACCAGCTGAACCATTTCCTGTGGCAGGAAATTAGGGTTCCTCCCATTGGCTCCAGGCAAGACCAGAAAGCGTCCCAAAAAGCTGGTGGGGCCACGGCCAAGGCTGTGGGCGCACTGGAGCCCGAGCCCGCAGGGAGCTGCCCGTGTTCCAGAGGGAGGCAGGACTGGGGGCCCCCCCACTGCCCCCCCCCCCCCGCCGCCCACTGCATCCTCTGCTTCCAGCACGGGCCATCCAGAGGGAGCCGTGGGGGTGAGGGGAGGTGTTGCGACAAGGCAGCTGGACGCGGGGTCAGGGCTAGGGACATGGCGACGCGATTCTGACAAAGCCAGGCCCAGGTGCGTGACAGAGAGGCAGCATGGGCTCCCCAGAGCCACCCGACCCACAGATGCCAGAACTCAAAACCCGGAGAGCACTGCAGAGGAAGCCCTGCTACGGTCACACTGATGCTCAGCCAGGCCACTCGCTACCAGGCACATGGGCCTCTTGTCCAACAGTAACGAAGCAGAGACCATCTCTCAGGTCCAACTCTCTCTCTCTCTCTCTCTCTCTCCCCCCCACCCTCTCTCCTCTCCAGCCTCTTGCTGAGAGCAGCCTTCCTGCTGGCCGTGCTCGCCAAGCAGTGAGAGGTGATGCCATTCACAGGAGAGCACCCAGACTACGGGCCAATGGCCTTGTTGCTGCTTCTAACACAGGTGTGTGCATCTGTATGTGCACATGTGGATGCGTGCGCATGTGTGCCTACGTGTCTGTGCACATGTATGTGTATGTGTGTGAGAGCATGTGTCTGTGTGCATGCACGTGTGGGCATGCATGTATGTGCCTTCATGCCTGTGTGCGTGTGCATGCCTGTGTATGTGTGTGCACGTGAGAGCATGCGTGTGAGCGTGTGTATTCATGTGTGCGTGCATGAGAGTCGGGTACTTCCTAGTCCATAGGCTTTGAACTGAAAGGAGAAAGGGGGAGAGTCTGTGTTTTCGCCTGTCCTCTTGCCCTTGCCCGGGCAGCTGCTGTCCCTCTGTCTGGACCTGGGCACTGAGGCAGACCCGGGAGGCTGAGAGCAGCCAGCATGGGCGTGGGGGGGCTGCAGAAACAGCGGTGCGTGGGTCTGAAGGGTTTGTTACCCACACGAGCCCCCTAGAGATGGGCCAGCACTGGGCTTCCCGAAAACGGGCCACCGGGCAAGAGAAGTTGCGTGCCAGGGAGGGGTCCCAACCTGGCCAGAGCCCCGGGGGGGGGAGAGCAAACGCCAGGCTGGATGACTGTCCCCCTCCCCAGCTCTAAATGGGCCACACAGCGATTCCCTCCTCACAAAACTAATCCATTTCAGGACCAAGCTTCCGGCTCCAGGGGCTTTACAAAGCCCCTTTAAATGCAAATGCTCCCTGAACACTGGGCTCTGGCCAACACTGGCCAACACTGGGCTCTCTCAAAGCCAAGCCCCCCACGTCCACATCTACCCCACTGACTCTTACCCCACAAATGTGTATAGTTTGTATTGGGGTCACACCCAGCAGTCCTGGGGGGTTATTCCTGGCTCTGCACTCAGGAATCACTCCTGGCAGACTCAGGGAACCCCTGTGGGGTAGCTGGGAATGGAACTCGGGCTAGCTGTGTGCAAGCGCCCTCGTCCATGTACTATCGCCCCAGCACATAGCTGCTTCCTTACTTCAATGTCAGAAAAAGGCATTTCCTCTGTGGGGTTCCCCGTGCGGACACACAGACTTCCCCGAACGAACTGCCCCAGCCACACACACGCATCTGCCAGGAGCTGGCATGAGTCCTTTCCTGCCTGACACACCTCAGGCTCACCCCAGGCTCCCCCTGCTCACGGCCAGTCACCTGCACCCCGGTCTCTGCCCACTCTTCTCAGCCTTCGCTTGCTTCCCTCCTCCTTCCTTCCTTCCTTCCTTCCTTCCTTCCTTCCTTCCTTCCTTCCTTCCTTCCTTCCGTCCCTCTCTCCCTTACTCGTTTCTTCCTTCCTTCCTTCCTTCCTCCCTCCCTC
>JAOXYA010000001.1:2349934-2366632 GCA_028565675.1 Sorex palustris
ATTAACCCTGGAAGTATTTCTACTGAGAGTCAGATAATTAAGAGATTGGTTTCTGTGCTCTGGAGCCATGGCTGTGCCAGAGAGCCGCTCATGGGGGGGCAACTGGTGACCTCAGTAGGGCGTGAAGGACGAGCCAGGAACGCCCCCCTTCCCATGAGGTTTTAGTCGCCCCGTCACCACCGGCTCATACCTGGCTTTCCACAAGGCTCTCAAGCGGCTCCATCTTTCTTTCCAGAGGGGAGAAGGTGGAAGGGACCAACACCCTTTCCCCTCTGGGCAGACATGGTGGCGTGGATTAACGCATAAGGACTCTGATCTTTTTACATACATTCGTTTATTATTTTACCTCCATGGCAAAACCACATGCTCTGAGAATGACTCTCAGACATGAGGTGGGCAAAAGAAAGTGAACCGAGTGGAAGCCTCCGGAGTCAGCGCCACTGCCTGTGGTGGGTAGTTCTGAGCATCTCCTTCTGCTAGATTTTATCAGCCAAAGATGGCAGCAACATCCCTTCAGTCACTGCTGAGAATGATGTGCTGTGGGTGAAACCAGTATTGGTAGGCAGGCAAGGCAAGTGCCCTCCCTCCGGACTACCTCTCCCTGCCCCAAGGCTGTGTTTTCATTAGAAGAAAAAGAAACATCTGGAATGACATCGAATAATTTCTCTGTGTAGATAAGATGTCTACTGACATACATGCGAATGTAGATTTGTGTGTATGTGGTACTGGGGGTCAAATGCAGGATCTTACACATGCAAGACATGTGCTGATGCGGGGTCACACGCCCCACCCCTTAACCATGTATGTCTGTGTAGAAGGGGCTCCCAGGCGGTGCTCAGACCCATGGGCGTGGACTGGTGCACCTCAGCCACTTGGGCCATCAGTTCAAGCCCCTGGGGCGTGCAGTGAGGGGCATTCCAGGCATCCCCCTGGCCACATCTATTTCTCCTGCCCAGGTAGGTCACTGGCCCAAGGACTTTCCCGGGTCCCGCACGCATCGTTTCTCTCACTGACATCCCTGCAGACCCGACGGACTTGACGCAATCCAACCCACCTGGCACATCATCCTTACAACATGTCATCCCTAGAAACATTTTCTCTGCAATTTTGGTACAAGGCCCGCGGCGAACACTGCTGTTACTTTACACCCACCTCCAGCACTTGACTCAGCGCCTGCTGTGCTGGGTGGTGGTTGGGGGGTGCTCAGCTGTACTGCGCAGGCCCATAGGACTTCCTGCAGAGGAGTCCAGGCCTCAGTGCTCCAGGCAGAGCATCCCAGCAGAGCACCAGCGGCCGGCGCCTTTCCTGCTGCCGTGCCCTGCATGTGGCGCTCCCTGCCTGCCCCCCACAGCCCGCAGCCGGCGGCGCGCCTCGCCTCGCCTTGTTCCCTCTCCTTCTCCTTTTTCCTGGCAGGCTGTCGCGTCTGCAGCCCTGGCTCCTTCCTTCCGGGACCCCGTTCCTTCCCTCGTTTATAGGCTAAACACCGAAAGCCTACCGTACATTTGCAGCCCACCGTACATTTGCATGCCCCTGAAGGGGTCAGTACCTCGTCCTGTTCTTCTGTTCACCTTCTGTTCTTCTCCCCAACCTGGCACCTGAAGCATCGATGGTGGGGAGATGACTGCGGGAATCCGTAGGGAACTGCAGCCCAGAAAGACGAAGCGACCTACCCAAAGTCTCTTACTGTCCATCGCAGGTTCTCAGGGACTGCTCCCAGGCCGGGACTCCTCCGTGGTCAGAAAGCCCAGCCTGCTGTGTAGTGGGCAGGTTCCAGGACATGGAGTCGAGGTTCAAGATGCTCAAATGTACCTAGCCTCCACCACAGCTGCTTTGACACACTCATCTTCACGGCATGGCCTCCTGCCTTCTGTAACCAAGAGCAGGAGCATCTGGGAGCCCGGATCACGGGTGCGAGACTCCCACCAGGGCTACGGACACTAGAAGCACAGCTGGGCGTGGGGAGCGGGCTCCAAGGCATTGGGGGCCTTGTGAAGTGGCAGGAAAACCCTCCAATGGGCTCCTGGGGGTGGTCTGGCTCCATCAGCCCATCTCTTCCCTACTTGGGTGTTGTTTGTACCTCCAGACGGAGTTTCTTTGCCTGCAAAATTAAGGGATTGGACTGACCTTGGGTACTGCAAATGAAAGAAAGCTCAAGTGCTCTCCTCTGCCTTACCCAAGGCAGGCAGAGCAGATGGGGTTCTTCCTGCTTGAAATTCTGCCAGGGCCACTGACCAGTGGAAGATCACATGCCTTGCTTATGGGAGGCCCTGGGTTGTGTCACCACACACACACATACACACACACACACACACACACATGCAAAAACACACACAGAGCAAATGAGGGGCAGCTGAATCCATAGCTTCGAGGCAGAGCATAAGCCTTACATGCACAAGGTTTGATTCCCAGCCTCACATTGAAAAATAATTTTTTTAAAAAAGTAAATAAAATAATTGGTTCTGGCAGGTAGCCTCAGTGGTTGAGTACTGCCTGGCCCACCTCCAGAACCTTCACATTTCACCAGTATGTTGTGAGTATCTCTGCTGGGAGTGACCCCAGACCCCCAAGCACTGCCAGGGGTAGCTCTTACAAAAATGAATAAAAATTGACATTTAAAATAAGTTTCAAAATGTCCATAGGGCTGGAGTGATACTAGTGCAGCAGGTAGCTTGCCTTGCACGCAGCCCACCTGTGTTTGATCCCTGGCATCCCATATGGTCCTCTAAGCACTTCCAGGAGTGAGTCCCGGATGAAGGACCAGGAGTAACCCCTGAATGATGCAACCCATAAACAAAACCAAAAAATTTTAAATAAAATATCCTAAGTGATAAAAATGTTCTCAACTATTACAAAAATGTTCTCAAAGCTGGGTCACTCTGCCACAAAGCAGGGTCATTCAGCCCCTCTTTAGTTGAACCCTCCTGACTTCTGTGGATCTCCCTGCTGCGACTTTCTTGTCCTATTGATGGGGGCCCACACCTGGTCTTTTGGGATCCTCTCCCCGGGAGGCTGAGGCCCATGGGAGAGTAACACCTCAATTCTTATCAGCTTTAATCAACAGCTCATTGCTTGAGCCTGTCCCTGCCCAGGCCACCCAACAGGAAGAAGAGGAGGAGGAGGAGGAGGAGGAGGAGGAGGAGGAGGAGGTACCAGCCGCCACTCAGGGTACCAGCACATACTGGCTCTGTCTGTGAGCCTGCGGGCGCCCAGGCAAGAGCCTCGTTTGTGGGTACAGCGCACAAGGCCTGCCGTGAGTGCCTGGCCCCAGGCCTCAGGGTTGCATGCAGTTGAATTCAGGAGACAAAACCAGAATTCTGTTCCCACTGACTTGAATAAACAGAGCGGGAACTCATCTATCTCGTTAATGGAGGTGGTGGGACAGGGCTGGCACCCAGCCATGTCTCCGCGAGTGTTCCACAGAGTGCGGGGGGCATGAAGGTGCCCACAGAGTGCAGGGAGCATGAAGGTGTACCCACGACCATTGAGCTGGAGCTCCCAGCCGGACATGCCGCCCCCACATGTCCTCAAGCAAAGCCACCCCCTGTTTTTGTCATCTAATGCACTTGCTGTCCAGACTTAAACTCCAGTTGGCCTTTTGCCTTTTTTGAGGGGGTGGAAGGTGGCTTCCAAGCAGTGCTTGAGGGACCCCGGGACACTCCCAGTCGGGTTTGGGGGTGACCCAGGCTATCGCAGTGGTGCTCAGAGGAACCAGGGAGTGCAGTGGGAGACTGCTTGCCTGGCCTGTCCTCCAGTCCTTGGGGCCTCCTGCTCGCCCCCAGGTCCCTTGCATGGTCTACTTCACATTCACGTCTTTTCTGGCCCTTGTTGTTATTTGCTTAAGCAGAAATATGTGTCCCCCTCCCACAATGCATCTGCTTGGGAGTCTGTCCAAAAGTGCTCAGATCCCTCTTGTGGGTCTGCATCTCTGGGGCCGTCAGGGGGTCCAGGGTTAGGGGCCAAGCATTTGGTAGGACACTTGTCAACAAGGGCCAGTCAGCACGGGGGCCAATCCATATCCGGCCAGATGTGGACACTCTGAATGCAGATATGAGTAATGACAGGCTGCAACTCTGCTGCTCACAAACACACAAGCAGAGGGGGATCACTATGCCCAGGCACACTCACTCAGACCGCGGCCATGTGTATGTGCATGTGTGTGGCTCTGAATCTCTGTTCCCCCCCCCCCCCGCTCCACCCCAGTACTGCCTGGACTTGATTCTCTCCCAGGGAGTAGGCACTTCTCGCTCAATTTGGAAGAGGTGGGCTGAGCGCCCACTGAGTGCCAAGCTTCCTTGGCAGGCTGGCTACCCGGGGAAGCAGAGCGAGTAAGCATTTATGCGAACGGCAAAGCCACATCCCCCCACCCCGCTGGCCCCATTCCCAGCCCCAGGAGAAAAGTTCAGCTTCCTGCATTCATCCAGGATTTTGCAATCAGAATCTCTCGAAGGAAGCTATTTTGAGCTCAGCACACAGAGCTTAGTGGCACTTTTTCAGGCTGAGAACAGTTTGTGTTTGAATTCCACACGAAGGGGCTGCCTGGGGTCTTGTCTCCAGCCCAGTGCTCGTGGGAGCGCAGAGATGAAGCAGGCCACACACCCAGGGTCGGGACCCTAATGGCATAGTGGCCGACCCTCTCCAGCCACCATCTGCTCTTCAAAAGGCGGGAAGGAGGGGGCCTCACAGCCTGAGCAGAAGCTGGGGCTTATCTTCAAGTTTCTGGTCCTGACCAAGCAGGGGCCATGGCCCTGAACCTACTGATGAGAGTTAGCAGCTAGAATTCTTTGCATTTCTTTTCCCCTTCCATTCCCTTCGTGGCTGTTGTGGTGATGACTGGGCTTCGCACACGCTTTGTTGGGGTGCTCTCTGTAGCTCACATGTCTGGGTGGAGAGCACATGCTCTGTTGCAGGGGTGAGGGCAGAAAAGCCACTGGGGTAAGGTAGTTCAATCCCACCAGGGATTGAACTCACGGCCTCACACCTACAAGGCAGCCACTCTTGCCACTGAGTCACTTCCCAGGCCCCCCTGAGACTAAAACGTTTCCCCTCATCCACCCCTATTTTACGTCCCAGAGTCCTTTGCAAATGCAAGCTTCACTCTTCATGGTTGGGGACCCACTCCCTGTGGCTACTGAATGACAACACTTCTCTTGCGAGGGACACGATGAATGCACGTGAACCAGAGTCTGCAGAATGCCATGGTGTGGGGCGGCTGAGACCAAGCACGTTCACCATCGCCACACAGGAGTAACTCAGGAGTAAGGATACTTTCGGAGCCAGAGCAATAATGCAGCATGTAGGGTGGTGTTTGCATATCTTCCATGTGGCCAACCTGGGTTTGATCTGGTCCCCCAAGTACACCAGGAGTGATCTCTGAGCACAAGCCAGGAGGAAGTCCTGAGCAGGATTGGGTGTGTAGCTCAAAAAAACAAAACCAAAAGAACAACTGCTGTATGCCACGCACTGGGTCCTGAGGAGTCCTCTTACCTTCATAGCCCTGCACCCTCCCAGGAAGCTTCCAAAAGTTAAAGGAACTGAGTTACACATACAGATCAAGAATCCAGGGTCCCAGCCCTCATTCCCACTAACGGTCGCTTTCTTGTGGCTGTGCCCCGCTCTCTAGCTGAGTGGACAGACAAGGCCTCTGGAGAAAAAGTCCTGGCCGTGGTCCTCTAGCTCAGCCTTGGTCCCAGACATGGGCACATCCATAAGCTGCATGCTCTGGAGGCCGGGACGTGGGGAGGGGGAGGCAGAGCGGGTGCCAAGAGAGCAGGTTCTGCATTTGGCTGATCTGGTTCACACACACACACACACACACACACACACACACACACACACACATGCCACTTCCCCGTTGGCGGAGCCGCAGTGGAGACCGATTGCCCCATCCCGGACTCCGCTGTGGCAAATAGCTTCCCCATGAGTAATGTGGCCTTGTTTGTGCGGAGTTTATTTAGATAAGGAAAACAACCCAGGGCAGTGGGGAGGGGCTGCCCAGCGTCGGGGAGCCAGAATGCCAAGTGTCATGCCCGCGGAGGGCCTTGGGGGGCTGCTGGAAGGCCCACTGTTGTCCCCCCCTCCCCAGACACCTCCAGGGCCACTGAGGGGCAAGTGGCAGCTCTTGCTCTGTGGCCCTGAGCCTGGGCCCTCCGACCCTGGTCTTCTCGGCTGCCCTTCATCAGAATGAATGACCTCCAGCCTCCCCAGTGCCCCCTACAGTGAAGACACCAGGGAAGGGTGGGGCATGGGGCCCTGGGCTGATCCCTGCTTGCAGGGCAGGGAGGAAAAGTCACTGTATCCAAACCTTGCAGAGGGCACAGGCAGGTTACATGTGAGTCAGACATGTGAGTCAGACGTGAGTCCCTGCTGTGTTTTGGGTCTCTTCCCACCCACCTCAACCCCCAACCGCATGGCACAAAGCAGTTTCCAAGACCCGAGTTCAGGTACTGGAAATGTGGCCTGCTCATTGCATGGCTGCTGCCTTCTCCTCAGGGAGCAGGGCCTCCTCCTCCACCCAGACATCGCTGCTCTGAAGGTACTGGTCGTAAGGATGAGGGATCCATTCGTGTGGCGCCAATGACCCCCTGGAAAGGTCATTAAGGACCAGAAGTCGCACGAGAACATAGGTGGAGAGTGTGGAGCATGCAGGGTGCTGGGGGTAACAGTGCAAACCCAAACCCCATGGTCCATCAATCAGTAACCAAGGGAGGGAAGGAAGGTCAGACCCGAGGTGCCACAGGGACAGGTTGGGGGGAGACTCATGGGTTCTGTGCTGGTGGGGATGGGCAGGAACTCTGAACATCAATACCAGAAACTTGAAAACTATTGGAACCCTACAACTGCAACAAAAATAACAACAACAACAAATTGAAACAGTCATTCATCCATTCATCAGTACTACAGAGCCAGGCACGGAGGGCAGAGGAAGGAGGCACGTGACTTAGGGATGGAAGGAAGGCATCAGGGCCAGCCCCCCACAAAAGGAACAGGGAGGGTCTGAGGAGGAAGCTGCCCCCTCTGGACCCAGCCCTAAGTCTCTAGCAACACTCTCCGTGAATGCCCGACTCTGCCTCTGTTTGCAAGCCCTGTGCTCTGCGGAACCCAACTTGCAAGCAGGGATACAGGAACCCCAAGCTGTCAGGTATGAAAGCAAATCTGTTCTGGCTGTTTGCACCGGGGAGGGGCTCCCGTCCATCCACTGGCTCCCCATGTCCTCCTCCCGGCCTGCCTGTCCATCTCCCATGGGCCCACCCAGCACTCTCTGTGATGTTGAATGCCATAAACCACCCCTAACGTCCTTGGCAGCAGGAGGGGTCTGCAGATGCCCTCTCCACAGCCCAGTTTACTTTGAGAGGGCAGGAAAGGGGACCACCAGGCAGTGAAGAATGAGCCCCTAAAGGAATTGCTGAACATCGCAGGCAAGAAGCAGGATGTTATAAACTTACTCTTGCATGGGATCTGAAACGCTATGGAAACGATATTGAATATGTTTAGGGACATACAGTGGGCTGCACTGTGAAGGCATTCATGGAAAATAGTGAAGTTTCTAGGGAAATCAGAGGGAATATCTGCATGACCCGGGGATGTTTTAAATAAAGGACTGAGAGATAGTAAGAGCTCAGGTAGTATAGAGATCTCTGCTTAGATGGTACAGAGATAGTATAGACTGAGGCCCGACCAGGCTTCCATCCCAACACTATGTGACCTCCTGAGCAACTCAGCACTACTGGGATATCCTTGGGAGTCCCCAGCACTGCAGGACAGGGCTCAAGCATTGAACCACCTGCATGGTTGGTCCAGTCTGCGGTGCCTGTGATTAACCCCCCTCAAAAATACAAATGAACAAACAAAAACCATGAAAAAATCAAAAATAGGACACAGGGACAAAACAATCAAAAACAGACAAACTGGACTTTGTTGGAATTTTTAAATGTTCATGAGACAATGTAGGTAGTGAAGCAATAGTACAACAGGCAGGCACTTTGCCTTGCACACAGCCCACCTGGGTTCAATCCCATAACATACCCCATATGATCTCCATCCCCAGCCTTCCAGGAGTGATTCCTGAGCAGAGAGCCAGGAGTAATCCCTGAGCACTGCCTGGTGTGGCCCCAAAAGAAAACAAAACCAAACAAGGAAACTTAGATATCAAAGAAGCTATCCAAAGGCCATTGGATGTATTTTTTTTAATGTACAATAATCACTAATGACCAGAAAATGCAAATGTGAAATAATGCCAGACTCCTTATCACCCAGAAAGATGGCTAAATTTTTATTTATTTTCATTGATTTTTTTTTTTGCTTTTGGGGCCATATCCAGCAGTGCTCAGGGCTCAATCCTGGCTCTGTCCTTGGGGAGCATTCCTAATGGGCTTAAGGGACCATATGGAGTGCTGGTGATGGAAACCAGGTAGGCCTTGTGCAAGGCAAGTGCCCTACCCACTGTACTTTCTCTCTGGCCCAGATGTCTAAATGTTTAAAGATGACAACACCCAGTAAGTATTACCAGGGATATGAACCAGCCAAAGTCCATTCACCACTGATGGTGAGACAAATTTGGTGAAACTACTTTGGAAAAGCGTTTGACAGCATCCCCCCTCCCCAAAAAAATACCTGGTAACACACCCAATGCAAATGAAGTCTCAATCCATTCACAGAAACATGCAGCCACATTTTAGGAGGCTGGGATAGAGCTAAGAGCAGTGTACACGCCTAGCACTGAAAGGCCCAGGTTTGACGTCTGACACCACACACGCCTCCCCAAGTACTCAGTGCTCCAGCATCGCCACATCTGGCCTCTTTATTGAAAAAGTTAATATTTATATATCCATAGTATCCTCAATTGGAAGTAACCTACTGTCCAGCATCAGTAGAATGAATAAATTATGACATATTCACACAAAATGGAATTCCACACATCAACAAAGAATGAGCTAGGTTCTCCCTCACAGTTCTAGAAAGGAATCTGAAAGGTGAAATCAGCCCGTGTAAGAAAGGCTCAATTGCAAAGCATTTATGGGAAGGTCAAAGTTGGGCGAACTCACCCTTGTGGCAGAGGACAGACCATCAGGAGGGACTTTGGGGAGGTATTGACTAACAAGGCATGATGGGGCTTTCTGAAGTTGTAGCAAAGGTCCACATCTGCAACCAGGGAACAGTTTCCTAAGCATGTCTGTTTGTAAGATGCGTCAAGTGAATTAAGATGCATGCACTCAATGCAGAGGTTCCACTGACTAGCCACTTCCACAGCAAAAACATAAGTATGGGAAGAAAAATTCCTAAATTGAGGGGAAATATTGGTTTGCTAAGCATGGAGGAGACATCACCGTGAACGATGGCAGGCTTCTGGCCAGATCTTCAAAGATATGCTTGGATCAGAGTGATTTCAGGAGCCCACAAGGGCATGAGGGATAGAGAGCAAGTATAAACAGTTCTTATGGTGTGTGTGTGGGGGGGGGGGGGAGATACATGTATATATACATAGAGAGAGAAAGGAGGGAGAGAGGGAGGAAAGACAGAGAGAAGAGAGACAGAGAGAGGAGAGAGAGACACAGAGGAGAGAGACAGAGAGACAGAGAGAGAGAGAGAGAGAGAGAGAGAGAGAGAGAGAGAGAGAGAGAGAGAGGCAGGAGCAGAGGGTTTGCTCAGCTTAGGACAGAAGGGAGAGAAACAACCTTTGCATGGGGGAAATGGCCTTGGGGGTCAAGGTTCAAGTTCCACCTCCAGAGCAAGACCAGATCAGAGATTGTGGAACATTCTGCTGGTGCCTCCAGGAAAACTAAGAATAAAACAGAAAGGGGCATTTGTGAGGAATCCCTTGAGAGCTAAAAGGTCCTGTGACTTCGATAAGCAGGAGGCCATGAGAAATACTTCCTGGGGAAAGCCAAGCAAGGGGCTCACCCTGTGCCTCGGAGTGGGCCTGGGGGTGGGGCTTCAGAGGTACATGTCTGATTGGAGCAGAGAAAAGGGGGGAACCTCTGGGAGATGCACCTCCACCCCAGTTCTGGTCAAGGGCAGCCCCAGAGGCTCATTCCACTGGGAAGCTCAGGGCTCAAAGGGGTGGAAAGCATCAGAATGAGAAACACAGCACCCCCCCACCCCATTCCCCAGCCTTCCACTCCTCACCCTGCTCAGGGGAGCCCCTGACCCTTACTTCTGGGGCAGCAGAAGTGAGGATAGAAGTGAGGAGGGATGGGTTAGGGCACAGCTCTGGAGCAAGGGACCCACTTTCCTGATGAGAGAGAAGCATGGAGCTCTGACACTAACCTAGATTTTTCTCTTTCCTGGAGACTGTCTTGAAGATTGACAAAGCCCAAAAAGGACCAGCACAACAGTGCAGTGTGGAAGACGCTTGCCTTGCATGCGGCTGACCTGGGTTCAAGTCTCCAGCACCCCATATAGTCCCTGGATGGACAGGAGTGATCTCTGAGGTCAGAGCCAGGAGTAAGCTCTAGCATGGCCAGGTGTGGTCCAAACACCAAACCAGACAAACAAAAAAGCCAAAGGGGTCCAGAGGAATGATAAAGCTTGCTTGGAGCACATTTACGGATGCAGGAGAGAACAGCCTGAAAAGGCAAGTCTAGGGGACTTCATCTGCGTGCTAGACCCAGCTGGGCTCTCAATGCTAAGTATGTGTACACATGAGCCTCGCATGTCCCGTGTCCCATCCCCTGAGCCCAAGAGAAACCGTTTCCCAGGAAGCCCTGGCCCTGTTCCAAGCCCCAGAAACACCTCCCGGAAAGGCCTCGCATGACCGGAGGCTGGCAAGGGAAAACACCCCTCTGCAAAACGCCACATTAGCCAGGCGTTGATTTCCCCACTGCCTTCTGTTCAACATGCCTGAAGTTCCAGGAGCCCTGTCAGGAGGGTCTGTGATGGTCAGCCTGGTGGGGCCAGCAGCCCTCTGTGTCCAACTTCCAAATCACCGCCTGGGGCTGAGCTCACCTTCCCACCAGCACTCCAGGCTCAGCATGTTTGCAGCAGGGAGGGGGACCCTCCACGCAGTGCTCAGAGCCCCACAGTCACTCCCAGAGATACTCAGTGCAGGCCTGATGGCTCCATGCCGGAGCCCAGCACCGCTGCATAACTCTGGCTGGCTTGTTCTGGGGGACCTTCAGGGAATGCTGGGGCTGGGGCCAGGCAGCTCTGGGGATCCAACTCTGGATCTCATGCTTGTGCTCTGACCCTCTGAGCTGTCGCCCTGCTCGGGTTCCCTGCCAGATGAGGTGCTTTCTATGGGCAGTACTCCTCTCCTTATGGATGGTGTCAGTCACCCCAGCTTACAGGGGAGCAGAGGGCCACCTGGCTGTGTATGTGATCATGGCATGGACCATCAGATATTCAACAACTGCTCTGTGCTCCTTTCTGGCCCCTGTCTCTCCACAGAGGTGAGACACAGGGCTGGGGTCAGCCTGCCCGGGTGCCAATGTGGCTGAGGGGGCCTGTGTGTTTGCAGGTATGAACTTCTCGGAACCTTGTTTCCTTCGAAGCGCTGATTCATCCAAACACCAGCGGGGGACTCTGCCCGTGCCAGGTCTGTGGGAAACTATGCCAGTCTGACACGTGGAGTCACTATACTTACTGATCAGAACCAAGTAAGGGCAGAATCAGCTGACCCAAGGCAGACAGATCCCTGGGACTCCGAGGTCCCAGAGGGAGATGACCCCCAAAGTCACACGTGGTCACGGAAGCAGCCCCAACTCTGCTGTGGCTCCCCTCTCTCCCCTGAGAACTCCTGCAGTCCCCCAAACTTTCGTCAGCCAACTCTGCTCTGCAGTATGTGCCCAGAAGTGGGGAACACTAAGCCCCCCCCAAGATGATCTTCTCCAAGGTGGAGATAGAAAAGTGGTGGAGGGCTCTGGAGGTGGCCCCAGCAGGCCAGTGCAGGGCGCTCTGTGCTCTGGGGGACAGCAGGGAGGGGTGGGAATGAACAGGAAGTACAGAAGATTCCAGAACTTAAAATTCTCCACATCTCTGCTCCCAGTGCCACCATGCTCCCTGTGGCTCAGAAGCTCATTGCCTACTATTTTCCCAGGTCCTTTCCCCTGGGACCCCTTGAGACATCCCAGTGACCTTCCCCTTTCTTGAGCCTCCCCTGTCCACCTGTTAAACTCATACCCATGGCCAGTTCAGTTTTCCCCAGGGCAGTGGGGCACCCTGCTCACCCTCTGAGGGAAACCAGCCCACACCTAGGCACCTGGATCCCAATCTAGACTCATGTGAAGTCAAGAGAACTCAGTTCATGTAGAGTGAGAAGAACCTGCCAATTCTATTACTGTGGCAGTGCCAGTCGGAGAGCGCAGGGGGAATAAATTCTCGGCACTTAACTTCATCGTCGTTCTGTTCCACAGGCGCTAGGCATTGCTGCATGACTAAGTGGCGTTTATATAACTGATATTTTTATTCTTTGCCCCTTCTCAAAAAGAGAAGCCGTTACATTTCCTTCTCTTGCAAAGTGGAACAAAGACAAAAGGAGCGGGGGTGTGTGAAAGATCGTCTCCGAACCTGCACAAACCACTGAGAGAGTCCGTCGCGGTTGGGCCTGGGGCTGAGCAGAATGCTGCCTTCTGTGCAAGTTCCCAGGTTCGATCCTCGGCATCTGGGCGCGGACTGGGGCGAAGAAATTCTTGGCTCCTTTATTGTGAATCTTTTGAATCAATTTATGCCAAATGATTCACGAGGGGGCTGGAGCGATAGCACAGCGGGTAGGGCATTTGCCTTGCCCGCGGCCGACCAGGGTTCAATTCCCAGCATCCCATATGGTCCCCCAAGCACTGCCAGGAGCAATTCCCTAGTGCATAAGCCAGGAGTAATCCCTGTGCACCCTGTGCATCGCCAGGTGTGACCCAAAAAGCAAAAAAAAAAAAAATGACTCATGAGTTAGTCATTTGAGGCAAGTCCCCTTTCTTCTTTATCTGTAAAGGAAGGGATTTAGACTTGGTCATTCTTAGCAAGCCTGACTTTCTATTGCCTGGGACAGTCTGGTTTCTAAAATCCTCCCGGGGGGGGGGGGGCTGGAGCAACAGCATAGCAGGTAGGGCACTAGCCTGGCATGTGGCCAACTCAGGTTTGATCCCCTCCACCCTATATGGTCCCCTGAAACCTTCCAGGAGTGATCACAGGAGTGAGCAGAGAGCCAAGAGGAAGCCTTGAACACTGCCAGGTATGGCTCCAAAACCATAAATAGCTTAATTAAAACCTGCGCAGCCTCGCCAGGGTCTCATTTATTTTTGAATGATGCTGTTTCTACCCACCAGCTCTGTAGACCCCAGTTCTCAATAAATACTAAATTTCACTGATTAGTTCACTTTTTTTATTTTCCTTTTTGAATAACTCTGGCGATGCTCAGGGGTTACTCCTGGCTCTGCACTCAGAAATCAATCCTGGCAGTGCACAGAGAAGACCATATGGGTTGCTTGGGATTGAACCCAGGTCAGCTGCGTGCAAGGCAAATGCTCTCCCTGTTGTACTATTGTTCTGACCCCTTGAATCCCTCTTTATTTGAACATTTCCCCTCTCTTTCTCCTCCCTCTCCGTTTGGGGGCCACATTCAATGGTACTCAGGGATTCTCCTGACTCTGGACACAGTGGTCACTCCTGGTGGTGCCCAGGGGATTCTATAGAGTACCAGGGATAGAAACAGGGTCCACTACATGCAAGGCAAATGCCTACCCTCTTTCCTTTTTTTTTCTTTTTGGGTCACACCCGGTGATGCTCAGGGGTTACTCCTGGCTTTGCACTCAGGAATTACTCCTAGTGGTACTCAGGGGACCAGGTGGGATGCTGGGAATTGAATCCGGGTCGGCCACATGCAGGGCAATGCCCAACCTGCTGTGCTATCACTCCAGCCCCCCTCTTTCTTTTTTTTAAATAGTAGCCACTTTTCTTTTTAATGGGGGCCATTCTATGTGGTATCTGGGGGGCACTAGGAAATCCTCAAGGGGCCAGTATGTGCTGGGGCTAGAACCTAAGCCCTTGAACAGGTGAGGCATGTGATCTACCACTTGAACCAAACCCCTCTACATTTTCCCTCTCTGGCCAGATTCTGGAAACTAGACAGTCACACAGCAGAACAGAGAATGCACTTCATTCAAGGAGGGGCAGGTGGGGGCAGGCTGTGCATGTCTGAGAAGGGCTGAGCTGGCATAGGGTCAGTGAGCCACAGGTCACAAACCCAGAGAAGAGGGTGACTTCTCCCCTCAAGTGGCCAGGGAACACGGCCAGGAGGAGGTGAAATTGGGGGCAGACCTTGAGTCCGGACAAATCAACTCAATGCAAAGTGCTCTGGAAGTGTCGGCAGGATGGGGCTCTGCAGACATCAGGAGGGAGAAGCCCGCAGAGTGGTTGACGGGTACAGGAATTGGAGCCTGGGGCTAGAGAGACAGCATAGTGAGGGAACCTGCCTTGCATGTGGCTGACACAGGTTTGATTCCCAACATCCCATATGATTCCCTGAGATCCTTGCCTGCGGCAGACCAGGAAGGAACTTTGAGCACAGAGTCAGGGGTAAGCCCTGAGCACTGCCAGGTATGGCTCAAAAACCAAGAAGAAATAAAAAGCATAAAGATGATTAAATGTATGAATAAAATAACAGGAGCCTTTCGAAAACCATCTCTTTAGAGATTTGGAAACAAGATGGGGCAGGGATGGGGTGGGAGGAGGCTTGGGTGAAGTGGAGTGGGTATAAGATAAAAGCCTTATTATTATTATTATTATTTTATTAAAATTTTAAAAAGCCTCCAAACCTGAAGTTCTCTCCCACATCTAAAAACAAAATCTATAAGACCTTCTGTACTTCCAAGACCACCTAGGGGGGCTTGGTGTCCCCTAGCTCTGTGTGTGGACCAGGAGTTCAGAGTGTTGGCACTAAATAATAACTAAATGACAAAGCCCTTTCAGTTTTAAGTGGCGTGGTCTACGAGAATTCATGCTGCTTCTCTGGCCAGGGCACGATCTCCCTATCTGTAGATGAGCGACACCAGCATCTGTCTCAGGGCAGATTCCGGACCACACTGCAGGCTGGTTCAGTTGCTGCAAATGACATGAGATTTTTGCTTGACAGACCCTCCCCAGGTATTTCACTGCCTTCCCTGCCGCTTGGGGACAAAAAGTCTGCAGTGACAGAGGTTCTGTGGGTGATTACTGCTGTGATCTCAACGCCTCCCTGCCGCCCCCCGACACACACACAGACACTGACAGCTGCCCATCTTTAATACCTGCAGGTTCTGGACCAAAGACCTAGAGCCTGGGAGGTCTAGTAAATCTTCACTTGAAAGTGATAAGGGGTAGTGGCTCAGTCTCCGGGCAGGTCAACTCTGAGGCATGTGCAACGCTCTCTCCTAAGGAAGTCCCTGGGGCTGAGCACTTTTTGTGAGTGCAGGGATAAAGAGGCCGAAGACACACAGATGTGACTTCCTTCCCTTTCTGTATACTACTCAGCAGATTGATAGGATCACCCGGGATCACCTCCCAAGTAAACTCCCTGCTCTCAAAACTGAGACTCAGTCAGTTTCTGCAAAAGTCCCACCCAAGACAGCGAAAGGCATTGCCTTGACTTTGGAGGCAAACTGAAGCCAAGAGAAAAGGCGATTAGCTCATGGTACCCAAACAGTTGGTTAAGTCGGGGTGCAGGCCTGGGTCTGTGGGCCTCCAGTATGGAGCTCCCACCAGACCACACTTGTCTGAGGTCAACGTGCCTTCTCTCCGAGGCTCCCCACGTCAGCGGTCAGCTGTGGGAGCTTCCTTCTACCCCTCCTGGAGCTGAGAGTCAGAGGCCTCAGCAGAGGGAAGGGGCGAGGCGGGAGGCTGCCAGATGTGGTCCCTACGCTCCTGGAGTGCAGCCAGGCAGCCGCCCCACTGATCTGATTCCAGCGAAACCGACACCTCCTCTGTACCCATCTGCTGGGGCCGCAATGCATGTTTGCAAAATGGAGTTATTAGCCCTTTCAGAGAGGGGGCGGGAAAGAGGCGGTGGGTGTTGGGTTGTCTTTTTTATTTTTTTTCCTTCCTCCAGGAAAGGGACACGAAACTTGCGGTATTTTTATATCAACAGAAAAAGAAGTGTGCTAGCCACAGAAATGACTTGAAGGGGGCCAGCAGCAGGGACGCACAAAGGACAGCAATAGCCAACAGAAGCTAGAGAGACAGACAGACAGACAGACAGACAGACAGACAGGGTACGTTGGAAAGCAAGCAGATTCATCTTATAAATGGTGCAGCTATTTATTGCCAGGGAAAGGAATCTGAGGAGAATATCACTAAGGAACAAAGACATTTTCTGTCTCTTTAAATAACTCCGGCAGCTTGACATCTCAGTCAACAGAGGGAACAAAGATATTGTGTTTTCTGAGAAAGGAAATGATTTTTCTCTTGAAAAGAAAGCAGATGTTATCACCTCACCCTGGAGAAGTCTGAGGAACCTAAGCACAATTTGACTTTCCCAGGTTCAATAAACATGGCTTTGATGTGCTAACAACCCCTAATGAAGCCAGTCTGGTCAATGAGTCAAACTTCAGGTGCCTAAGAGACTGTTATGACAGTCTGCCTTCCTGTGTAAGGAACTTCACACTACCCATCTTCTTTTCCAAATCAGTCTGTCCGTGCCTCCTCGTGGAGTTTTGGTGAAGGGCTCTGTTAGGGTGGGTGGTGGGTGTCCTGGATATGAGGTTGGGCCTGGCGTGGGGGCTGGAGACATCTCTGTGT
>JAOXYA010000001.1:2366732-2384544 GCA_028565675.1 Sorex palustris
ATGGCTATCAAAGAGATCTGAGTAGAAGTCATGGATAATCTTCTCCATTGCCCTTCTGGAAGATGTGATAGATCCATAAGGACGTCAGAGGGCAGTCATCTTGATCTTGTAGTTGGCAAAGGACAGACGGGCATTACAAATGCTTTTTTCTGGCTTCTACCACATCTACCAACACTGTTGCTCTTCTCTCTTTGAGGTCTTCCTTTATCGCATCTCTGCACTGCTTTGTGAGCTTGGACATTCACTTGAGGTTGCCTGAGGCATGCACCAAACCACGTTGGTGAATAAGCTCAAAAGTTTTCGAAGACAGGCGTTTTTTTCTGTGGCTATCTCTCTCTTGGTATTCCTCGCACAATCATGGAGGTGCTGAACCAGTTGATCGTATTCCTCATCAATGTTGTCAATGATGGCATCTTCAGATGTTGCCACAACAGAGCCAAAGAGCTCCCAGTTGGTGGTTGGTGGGAATTCTCTTATACTTTGCAGTCTTTTCTCCCTGCTCTGTGAAGTAGAATTTTGCACGAAGGAGACAGTGGTTCGATCCCATTTGTAATTCTGGGACAACAGCGACATTGGTCAGGCAAAACCGTCGATTGTATATGATGTGGTCAATTTCATTGTGGAACCATCCACCGGGAGACTCCCATGTCCAACGTTTAGATTCGGCCTTCTGTAACTGTGAGTTACCATGGATGGCCTTGGTTGACATGATGAACTCAGACAGTCTCTCACCCTGTTTGTTCCATTTTAGGCCATGGGTCCCATTGTGGAGTTCTTTGGCTGATCTTCTTGGTCCTATCTTGGCATTAAAATCACCAACAATGATCTTTTAGAAGGTGTGGTCTTTATAGAACTTCTCCAGCTCCATGTAGAACTTCTCAATTTCTCCTTCACCATAATTGGATGTTGGTGCATAGTCAACGATGATAGAAACTGCCAGCAGTTAGCCACATCTATTCAAGTGTAATCGTCCAATTCGGATTGTTATGTTCCCATGGTTCAAACCATATTTGAACCCTATCAAATATGGTGCGACAATCCTGGAAGATGGGTATTAAGTGTGTTATAATGTGGCTGCGCAGTCTGGAAAGTGTCCTGGAGTGTGGTGGCAGCTGGGTAGTGGAGGTAGTGGAGGTCTGCCGGTGAGGCACTTATCTGGTACTGGTAGGGGTAGGGTGGGTCTTTTTACTTATCATTAATTAATCTCGGGAGTTCTCAAACTTAGCTGACCTACCACATCCTTTTCAGAAAAAAAAAATCGCTCAAATTTTCCCTGGAAATCTATCATCTTTAAGTGAACAAAGTTTCCCCCAATTGGACTACTACTGCCCCATCTCCCCTCAAGAAGGGCACCCACTTCACCCACTCTGAGTAAACATTGGTTTACGGTATGGTGGAATTTTAAGTCTTTGGTTCTTCCGCCCCTCTCGGAGAGCCCAGTAAAGTACAGATAGTATCTTACCAGCATGGCAAAGCCTGGCAAGCTACCCGTGACGTATTTGATATGCCAAACACTGTAACAAGCGTCATAATAGAGACGTTACTGAGCCTGCTCAGGCCTGCTCGAGCAAATCGATGAACAATGGGAGGACAGGGACAGGGGTTTTTCACCAGTCTGCATGTATAATTCTAATCACTAAAGCTTCTGTATCATCTGACCTCAAAAAAGATCCACTTCTCATTCCTCTATTCATCTCTCCTCTTTACCTTCACAAGCACCATATTTTTCAGAAGGATTCTAGGAATTGGTGTGGTTGGTTTGGTCTCTCATTTTTGTTTTCTTTATTCATGGGGTAGAGCGATAGCACAGCAGGTAGGGCAATTGCCTTGCATGCAACCAACCCGGGTTTGAGTCTTCTGTCCCTCTCAGAAAGCTACTGAGAGTATTCCACCTGCACAGCAGAGCCTGACAAGCTCCTCGATATGCCAAAAACAGTAACAAGTCTCACAATGGAGACTTGGTGCCCGCTCGAGCAAAACGATGGACAACAGGACTACATTGCTATGGTTTATCTATTAATGAAAACCTCCAGTCTTACTTCCTAAATTATTTCACTTAGCATAGTCACCTCAGTTTCTATTCATTATTGTCCCCAAAGAACAATTTCATCTTTCATCTAATCAGTGACTTCTAACTCCATTGTAATTACTGGTTTCGGCATATCGAATACACAACGGATAGCTTGCGGGGCTCTGCCGTGCGGGCGGAATACTCTCAGTAGCTTGCCAGTCTTTCCGAGAGGAATAGATGCTTTTGGGGAGACTTCTAATCGCCCTTGTAGGTGTTACCATATTTGAACCCTATCATATATGGTACGGCAATTCCGGAAGATAGGTATTTGGTGTCTTATAATGTGTCGTGTGGCCGCAAAGCAGCCGCGCAGGTCCGGAAAGCATCCTGGAGTGTGGTGGCGGCTGAGTAGTGGAGGTAGTGTCAGTAGTGGAGGTCTGCCAGTGAGGTATTTATCTTGTCCCAGTAGGGGTGGGGTGGGTCTTCTGTGCGCAATCCAATCCCTGGGTCTCTGGTGATTGGTGGAAGCAGACAGGGCAGGGTAGGGTGGGGCTCCTGCCTAAATAAATAGGTGGAAAGTTCATCAAGACTAAAAGCAAAGTAGCTCAGCAGGGCCAGGATAGTCCATGCTGTGGAACTGGTAGAGATAAAGATGGGGAAAGCCTTGGATTCTAATTTGGAGGAGCTGCAGCATCTCGTAATGAAGTCTAGCCCTTTCCTAAAGGCCAAAGGGAGTCCCTGATTGTCCTAAATCACCCTGGGGAGGAGAAACACTGAGCTCAGGTGCTGTCCTACTAGCTGCAAAGAGCTGTAGTGAGTGTTCCTCGTATGCTGCTGTTCAATGTGCCCATTACACAGATGGCTAAACTGGGGGCAAAAAGCGGGACAGACAGGAAGACAGAGGCAGTTGTCAATTATTTCAACTGAGTCAAGTAGATGAGGCTTTTGTCAGTTGGCTCAGATAGCAGTCTCTCCAGGGTGTGGCCGCTCCGTGGCCCTGCCAGGCACCTGGTGATCAGGACACAGCCATTGCTCTGCTGCTCCATTGGGTTTTTCCATGAGAAACCTTAAGACGCTTGACGTTTATTTAGCTCAGTCCATGACGAAACTTTGACTTCAGGTTGGAACTGTCTCTTGCTGGCTTAATTAATTCGCTTTTTCAGTCTCTCTCCTCAGCATGCTTTTCTTGCATTTCTGCAAGTGCTCCTGAATTATTTGGATTTTTTTTCTCCTCCTCCTCTACTCCTCTGGGATCATACTTTGGAAATGTCTGTTTCAGTCAATACTCTATTAAACAGAAAGCTCTGAGTATGCGGAGGGCGGGGGGAATGCAGGGTAATGAAAATATCCCCGTATTCAAGAGATCTGCTGATAAAACTCAATTTGTTTCCGTCGTTTGGGGTGGCGGTTACATTTTTTTTTTAACAAAAATGTCTAAATCCGCTTTTTCTGCCGTCTGATGGTGATTAAAAGGGTTCCTCGCTGAAGAGAGTTATTTGCAGACCACAGAGGAGAACTGTGGTCATCAATAACCACAGGCCCGGCCCTCCACGCACGAAAAAGGGGCAGGCACGTGGCTGTGGGGCACCACAGGATGGAAACCAGAGGATGCTCCGCCCTGCCCACTTTTGCCCACGCCCCGCCCACTTTTGCCCACGCTCCGCCCACGAATGGTCCCGCCCCACCCCCTTCTTTCTCCCCTCCCCTGCGGAGGAAGCAGGGTCATAGGAGACTCATCTTTTTTCTTGCTTAATCTCCACCGGATTTTCAAGAGGAAAAGACAGATGTTGGGGGCTGTGGGGGGGGGGGGCGCGGAAATACCATTAAAAGGATTTGTTTTAAATGGCCACTTCCAGGGCAGGTCCTAGGGGTCGGCACATCAGGGTCAAAGAGAGTAGAAGCAGGCGCCCCCCAGTTCATTTCTTCCTGGCCTCTGCTATTCATTACGTGTGGCCTTGGGCAAGCCTCTGTCCTCACTGGGCCTCATTACCTGCCTCCATAAAGGGGGAGGACCGGGCTAGGGACTACGGTGGTGATGGTGGTGGGGGTCCCCTCTTGTGACTGTAATCAGAGATTACAAAGCAAATGAACACACACCTTACCTTGCCTGTTCACTGCTAGTAGGTGTGGGGAGATGGAAATAAAAAATAATTGGAAGTCCTGGGTGAGCTGCAAAGCCTGAGGGCTCAAGGGAGGAGCCAAGAGGCTCCCAGCAGGAGGGAACTGCTTGATGCAAACCAGCTAGGATCAGATTGAGGGGAGACTCCAGGCCTGGAGGGGCCTTGAGGAGGGAAATGCAGGGGTATCCTGGCCTCCAGGTGTCCTTCCACTGGCTCTCACTGCAGCCCCGTTCCCTCCTCCTCTGCCTGTGTGAGCACCCTGGATCCCCAGGGCATGGCTGGCAGAGCCCGGGTGCGTCTGCCCAGAGGGGAGACTGAGGCAGCACCAGAGAGAGAGGCCAGATCATGGGTGCCTGGATTCTGGAACAGTCCCATCCTTCACCTGACACTGGCCCTTGGAATTGTGGGAGGTCATGAAGGCTGAGGGTCCCCCTCCAGGTGGGGCTCAAGAGCCCTTGACAGCTGCTCTGTGACCTCAGACAAGATCCTGTCACCTCTGAACTCCACTCTTAGACACACCTACTAGAGGTTTCTCAGAAGTTCACAACCGAGTCAAGCCCCTCTTTTCCCTTTGTTTTTTGGGTCACATCCAGTAGTGCTCGGGGCTGACCCCTGGTTTCAAGGTTCACTGCTGGCAGGGCTCAGGGGACCATCTGGGGCATTGCAATGGAACCCGTATCTGCCAGGTGCAAGGCAAGCGTCTTAGCTGCTATGCTATCTTTACCTCCCTGGCCCTGAACCCCTCTTTTACCCTCCACAGCGACCTTGGGGGACTCCTGATATGGCCCAATGCCTGGCACTGGACAGCCCTTTCCAAGGCTAGTTGGGGCTCTCCACACTTTCCTGCAGGTACTCTGGGAACCTCTTTCCTCCTGCCCACGCCAGCCTCTTGCTGGCACTATGGGACCCACCTCGGCCCCCACATAGCTTCACTTCACTCCTACATTTTGACCTTGAGGTGCAGGAGTTCTCACGAGGGGGAGGGATTCCCAGTCCTAGCTCATCCTGTCTACTCCAGGTTGGAGGGAAGTATAGGGGAAGCTGACTTGGAGGGAACTAGACTTCGGTCAGGGCATCTGTGGTTTGGTCTCCTGAGCCTGAGGCTTAGCGGAACCTAAGACCTATTTGGCATCTGTGGGGAGTCTTTGCTCTGTGTCCCCAGCTATAGGACAATAGGGGCCATTGATAGCTTTCACATGGAATGAGAACATCTGGTTCAAATCACTCGCAAGCGCACGCAGGCACACACACACACACACACACACACACACGCACACACACCAATAGAAATCCATTATAATAGAGAAAAAATTATTTCGGACTCAGAACCAATTCAGAGGCCCTAGGCTAAATAAAGCAGAATCCCTATGCTGATGGGAAACAAAGATTGTGTTATTAATCATTTGGAGTTAGGAGTTAGGAATCAGAAATTATCCCAAGATCCCCCAGCTGGTGCGAGACAACAGTGGGATAGGAATCTGTGTTCCCCACTTCCAAATCAGAGCCTTCCCCCAATTGTGCATACCCAGAGGAGGAGAAGACAGCAGGTATGCTGCCTAGGGGCCCTGAGAACAGAGATAGGTACCCACTGCTTTTGGAAAATCAGGGGCCTGGGGACAGGGTCTCCTAGCAGCAGATGCCCCCTAATCACCTACTCTAAACCCATTTGTGCCACCAGTTTGGATGCTGGATCCAAAAGGAGACCCTAGAATTATAGAATCTTTGGGACCACTCAACCACCAATAAGAACGGGGTCAACATCAGGGCAGCCCAGGCCTGGTCAGAAGAGCAGGACAGTGTAGGGGGTCTGGGGGGATGCTGTGTGGTGTGCTGCGGAAGTTGCCTGCTCCTTCCTTTAAGCACTCCTTTAAGCCCATCTCTGTCCCCTCTGTGGCCTCCTTACTTCCTTTATCCAAGCTCCCCATCTACTCAGGGTCCCCCTCAGTAGAGCTCTGGTGCCCTTGATCCCCTCATGAGCTTTCCCCCAGGGAGGGGACGCAGTCAAAACAACCTGTCCACTGTGGGTGAGCTGTGTTTCCCCAGATCTGGTGGGAGAGATCCTCCTTCCCACAGACCTTTTCCCTCACTTCCTGGCAGGGCGCCTCTTTCCCCTGGGGCCTCAGGAACGAGGCAAGGGGAAGAAGGTGGGGTGGACATGGGGTCCGAGAGATAACATTGGGATGAATAGTGAGTGCTTCTCCGCACCAGTCCAGATGTGTCGGCATAATCAGGGAATGCAGGAGGCTCAGGATGTGAGTGACCGTAGGAAGCGGTGAGATCTCAGGACAGGAAAATTTCACATGGATTTTTGTTTGTTGGGGTGGGAGCAGGGCACACAAACGATGCTCAGGGCTTACTCCTGGCTCTGTGACCTAGGATCCCTCTTGGTGGACTCAGGGGACCATATGGCGAACCCAGGTTAGCCGCATATGCAAGGCAAGTGCCCTCCTGCTTGTGGGGTCCTCTCTTTGCAGGAATCAATTTCCCAGGTCTTCTCTGGACCCTGCTCCTTTTATTCAGGCATTCTGATCAGTGTGGCCTCTGTGTGTCCAGCACCCCAGGACAGAGGGATGTCAGGACCCGCACTGCTACCACCAAGCCCAGGCCCTGCTTGTCCTGTTCATCTCACATGGGCTCACTCTTGACTGCTGACCCGGGAACTTCCTCTGTGCCTGCCTGCCAGACTCCAGGTGCACCTAGACACCAATCTGACCTGTCGACCTCCCCACCATTGTCCTATTATTTATTTTCATTTCTTGGTTTTGGAGTCAGATCCATAGTACTCAGGCCTGAGAGATACACTCCAGTTTCTATGCTGAGAGATCACTCCTTACTCTGTGCTCAGTTCAAAGGACCTTCTGTGGTGCCAGGGATCAAGGCCAGTGCCCCATCTGCTGTACGATCATCTCTCTGGCCCTGTTCTTCCATTCTATCCCCAAGTCCCTTGAGGCCAATGGTCTTGCTATCCCACGTTCCCAAGGGTCGGTGAGAGACAACACTCTCCAGGGTCTCAGACACATGGTGTCTAGAGCAGTGAAATCAAAGCCTCCCCCAATTTCCCCTTTATACAACCTTTTTTTCTCTTAAACTCCAAACTCCTGTTTAACTACCTTCTCAGTTCTATAGAAAAATCTAAAGGATCAGAGTCAGAGGAAAAACATCTGGAAAGCTCATTATTTCCCAGAGAAGGGTCGTTTTTCTTGTTTTTTTTTTGGGGGGGTGCACACCAGCAATGCTTCAGCAGTGAGCAAGGAGAATGCCCTACCCACTGTACTATATTGCTCCAATCCCCAGAAAGGTTATTTTTTTCCCCACTTAAGAACGTTAAGAGCTGGTTCCGGTGAGGAGAGCTCAAGGGGTTGAGTGCAGGCTTTGCATGCAGGAGGCTGGGTTCTATCCCAGGGTTCTGTCACATGGCCCCTCAAACTCCATTAGGAGTGAATCCTGAGCTCACAGTCTGTGGAGCCCTTCAACACCACTGGGTGTATCCCCCAAAGCAAATAAGAAGGATTCCACGGCCATCTGGTCAACCTCTTTGGTTTTTTACAAATGAGAAAACCAGGCTGCAAGAGAGAAGGTGACTTGCCTCAGATCTTGAAGAGCCAGCCCACACACTATCCATGGAGTCTCAGGACCCTGGTGTACATAGGGATCTGCAGTGCTCAACTCAAAAGCTCACTCTGTATTCGGTGGCTCTGACCTCATTTCCCTGTTGCCTGAAATCTTGCAGTCATGTCACTTCCTATTGTTTTTTTCATGATAAAGTATAAATTCACCCTTTTTTTTTGCTTGTTATGTCACACCCAACATTGCATAGGGGTTATTCCTGGCTCTGCACTCAGGAATTACTCCTGGCAGTGCTTGAGGGACTATATGGGATGCTGGTCAGCCAAGTGCAAGGCAAATGCCCTAACCGCTGTGCTATCGCTCCAGTCCCTCTAAATTTCTTAAACCCCTGCTGCCTTCACCAGCCACTTTATTTACCATGACCAGAGATCCACCCATCCCACATCCACTAGCCTTCCCTGAATAGGCCCTGGGCTTTGTAACCTGCTGACCCCTGAGAGTGTCTTCATTCTACTTTATACATATTTTATAACAAAATAGAGCTGAGGCTAAGTGACTCACTTGTTCTGCTTATCATAAGATAAAATAATGGAGCCTCCTTTGCAAGAGAGTTGTGAGAATTCAGTGAGCAAACACTTGTCAAGCACTTAAAAGGGAGTTGGACATCCTGGAAAACTCCCAATCAAGGAAATCATTTGTATCGATGCTTTTTCCTACATGGGGTCTAAGACAAATTTAGTTTGAAGTTGTCTTATGTGAAGTGCTCTGAGCAACATCAGGGTCAGGATTCTTAATAAAAATGTGACACAGCCAGGCCGTGTGGTGGAAAGAAGCCAAGGGCAGACAGAGGGCACAGAGACAGCCAGCTCCCTTATCCAGCCCCTGATCTTTCTGAGTGCCGGGCATGCGGCAGGAGGGTGTTTGGAAAATGCCGAAAAGGAAGAATTTCATTCCTTTCCCGCTTGCCCTCGCTCTAATCAGGTTATCTGCTCCGCCCTGGCCTTCTGCCCAAATCATTTCCTGTTTCCTGAACATTTATCTCTTGAATATTTATGTTACCCACCCCCAAACCCTTCCCCGACCCCTATACCATCCCTGCCTGGATTACTACTTCCTTACGGAATTCTCTTGGCAGACTCCGACATTTCCTTTCAAGCCCACTTTGAGAACAACCATTCCTGGGACTGGTGAGACAGTGTAGTAGGTAGGGTGCTTGCCTGCCAGGCGGCTGACCCCAGTTTGATCCCCGACAATTTATATAGTCCCCTGAGCCCTGCCAGGAGTGATTCTGAGCCCAGAGCACAGCTGAGTATGGCCCCCAAACAAAACAAAGTGAAGAAGAGCAGTAAGTCCTGGGCCGGAGTGGTAATACAGTGGGCAGGGCATTTGCCTTGCATGCAGTCAACCCAGAGTCAATCCCTGGCATCCCATGTGGTCCTCCGAGCTTGCCAGGAGTGATTGCTCCTGAGCATAGAGCCCGGAGTATCCCCTCCCCTGAGCATTACATGGTGTGACACTCAACTGCACCCAACCTCCCTTCCACACACACACACACACACACACACACACACACACCAAAAAAGAATAGTCCATCCTTCCCCTGTCTTGAGTTCTTTGCTGCTCCTGGAGTGCCCTGTGTCTGGTGGACTGGGCCTGACAGCTTCCATGGTGAGGGCAATAAAGAGAGTGAATGATGAAGGGCATGATGGTGGTGGTGAGGATAAGAAGACAGTAGAAGCTCATTTTTATTGACCTTTTTGTTTGTTTGTTTGTTTAGTTTAATTTGGGAACCACACCCAGCGGTGCTCAGGGATTACTCCTGGCTCTGCACTCCCCTGAGTGCATTAATGGTGATCCTATGTGTTGTCAGGAATCAAACCCAGATCAGCTGCATGCCAGGCAGGCGTCCTGCCCGCTGTGCTCTCTCCAACCCAACAGACCTCGTCTAAGGTACTAGACTCTGTGCTAAGTGCTTTGCAAGTCTTTCATTACTTTTTCCTGCAATCCTATCAAGTGATTGCTTTGCAGAAAAGGAAATGAGAATGGGTCCCCAAACCTGTTCACGCCACACAGCAGGGAGCAAGGGAACTGAGACTTAGATCTGGGCACTCTGTCTTCAGATCCTGTGACCCCTACTGCTTTGCCAGCCTGCTTTCCTGGGTAGTGGTGAAATCAGACAGACAACCCTGTATTGTCATGATGGTCACTGATGCATGGGGGCTGCTTTTCTTGTCCTTGCCCCATCTGGGCCCAGCAACTAGCCAGACACCAATGGTCAGTGAAGAAGTAACTGTGGCTTTGTAGAGTTTGGCGGAAATGGTTGAAGCTGATTTCAGGGGCCCCTGCCTCCCTTCCTGACCTTCCAGCCCCATCCTCCTAAACCCATGCCCAGCATTGCCTCATGGAGCCCTGAGTCTCCATGGCTACCTTCAGTTCAGCCGTGTGAGTGTGCCGTGCTCACACGCGGACAGGAATACTTTAGGCTTCATTGCGAGCTGGGAACCCCAGTGTGTGCCAGTTAGCTTGCTGGGACTCACTCCTCCACTTGAATGCAAGGGCTTTGATATCCTCATTTCACAGACCAAGGAACTAAGATTCAATGCAGCTGGGGGGGCGGAGAGCTAGTAAATGGTTAGGCACTTGCCTTGCACAAGGCTGACCCTGATTCAATTCCCAGCACCCCACATGATCCCCTGAGCCCCGTCAGAAGTGAGCCCGGAGCACAGAGTCAGGAATGAGCCCTGATCACAACTGGGTGGGGTCCCACAAATAAAACAACAAACTGAGTGGATAAGGGATCTCTTTCAGGTTGGACTCCATGACTCTGACTACCAAATCTGGTTTTTTGGGTTTTTTTCTTCTTTCTTTTTGGGTCACACCCAGCAATGCTCAGGGGTTACTCCTGGCTCATGCACTCAGGAATTACCCTGGCGGTGCTCGGGAGACCATATGGGATGCTGGGAATCGAACCCAGGTCAACCACATGCAAGGCAAACGCCCTATCCACTGTGCTATCGCTCCAGCCCCTGACTACCAAATCTGACTGCCTTCTTCGTGCCCTATTTCCCTCCGGTGACCCACAGCTCGGTCCTGCACATGCTCCAGGGCAGAGTTGGGCACACGAGAGCAACTAAGAGGGCTGCCGGGAGTCTCTGCTGAGTGACCATAAATGAACTGGGATGTGGGTGGCCAAGAAAAATGTGGCCTGCCTCCAGCCTTCCAGGGGAAAAAGGTGCAGTGTGCAAAGGCGAGCCGGAGGGGCCCCTATTTTGGGGTGGCCTTGCACAAATGTTGTGTGGGCTTCCTGCTTGCTACTAAATGTCACTGTGCTCGCTTCCCAGCTCCGTTCTCTTGCCGGGCTGGGGAGGATTATGCAACCGGAGCCTCCTGGTGAGTCATCACGGCCGCTGCCAAGCTGTCCACAGTTGCCATGAAATGGTATGCTCGTGGGTTTTTTTTTCTTTCCCCTTTTCTTTTTTTTTTCCAGGCTATTTGTGGGTGGTTTTGTTTAACTTTTACAGTCTCTTTCCTTCTAATTTTGCTTCTCATCTTCCTTTCTCTTTGAGAAGTTGGGCTACGGGCTTCGGAAGGTCTTTCTTCCATAACCGCCATCTCTGTCTGCAAATGTTACCTGCCCTTTGGGGAGGATGAGCTGAGGGTGCTGGCCCTGGTCAGGGGCATTATGTCTTCGGGCCAGTTGCAGTTTCCATTCTTGAGATCAGCTGTGGTCATCCCAGCCTGCAGCCTGCCTGGACCCTACATTCGGACCATGTCCTTCACACTCAGGACACAGGTGTGGCTCAGGGAGTTGTTGAGGTGACTGTTTGCATCCACAGCGACCCAGTGGCCTTGAGTCTGGGCAACTCTGGGGCCAGCCGAGAGTCCTCCCAGGATGAGTGAGCTGACTGAGCCACAAGGGCCAGCTGCTGTGTGCCACACAGCCAGTCCCAAGGCCAAGAGAAGGTGTGCCCATATGGAAACTAACCCAGCCCCCTGCTCCGAGGGCCTCCTCCTTCAGACTGGCGGTGGAAGCTCCCTCTGTGAGTGACACAGGTCCCAACTCTGCTCGCTGCAGCGCCTGGGGGTGCTTCCTGCTCTGTGGGAGGTGGGGGATGAGCTGAGGGTGCTGGCCCTGGGCTAAACAAAAGTTAAACAAAGCCACCCACACATGGAACAGTTTCAGCATTTCCATCCTGTTCTCCAGGCCCAGGAAAATAGTGCCCAGTGATGTGCATTCCAGAAGATTCTCCCCACTACAGCAGGAGGGAACAGGAGAATGGGAGAGCCCAGGGTCAAAGAAAGGGAGACACCGTGACAGCTCTTGCCTTGAGCATGAGGGCAGCAATTTTAATATGTCTGAACCTCTCCTTTTTTGTTTTATTTTGCCTTGGTTCGGGGACCACATCTGGTGGTGCTCAGGACTTACTCCTGGTTCTGAGCTTAGGAATCACTCATGGTGGGCTTGGGGGACCATATGGGATGCCAGGGATCGAACCTGGGTCTGCCATATGCAAGGCAAGCACCCTACTGGCTATACTATGCCTCTGGTCCCTAGTTCTCTCACTTTTAAGGTGAAATAATAATAATTGAGAAGTGAGCAGGAGGTTATTACATTTTTGCTACCCTCCCTTGGCCTTATACTCTGGAAGTGGCTTCTAAAAGGCTCCAATGACCCAGATACTGCATGATCTGCCCAGTCCCTTGTACCCTCTACACTATTGGCTCTCCCACCTCTTACCTGTCCCTTTTCCACCCATGGTTTTCCCAATGCCTAGGGCACCCCCACCTCATGCCTTTGCTCTGGAGGTGTGCCTGACCTAGAGCTTGCTTTCTCCCTCCCTCCCTCCCTCCTTCCTCCCCTCCCTCCTTCCTTCCTTCTTCCCTCCCTCTCTCCTTTCCTCCCTCATGAAAATATCGACTCCATATGGCACGACTTTGTTCTGTTGAACTCTCTGCGGGACCAGGAACGCAGAGCCCAGAATCATACCTGACCTCACATAGCAGATGCTCCAAGAACATTCCCTTCCTGTTGCAATAAATGAAGCATGAATGTGCCAAGATGCATAGTGCTCAGTTCCTCCAGTCACAAGAACCCATTTTACCATCCTGACCTTATGAAGACTGAGGCCTTCCAAAGATTTCTGCCTCCCTCCTCAGTCCCCCTGAAATCCTCATTGGATTAGAGTGAGCATCCATTTAAAGAAGAGGAGACAAGGCATCCTGTATGCACATTGGGCTGAAGGCTCGCTGGGAAGAAAACAGGCTCTGAGCCCATTCTCAGACCAAGGCGGGGGGGGGGGGTGAGAGAAGGGACTTCAAATGTCCAATTTCTGAAATAGGGCATCAGTTGGTTAGCAAGAAACATGTCTGTCTTTTATGATCAGCAGGGAGACAGACCCAAGCACCCTCGTGACTGTCGTCTGTCTATATGAAGAAGGCTAGGATGGAGCACTGCCTCTGTAGCCTGGTGGCTCACTCCTCTGACCACAGGGTACTAGGAGGGGGTTCCCCACGGAGCTTCAAAAATATTCAGCATCCCCTGCACTCGGGGAAATGAAAATGCACTTAGGCATTTTCATTTCTCACTTTTGAACAAAGAACTTCTTTCCCCAAAGGGAAGTTAGAATATGGATATCTCTTCAAAAACAGGAATAGAATGACCATAAAACCCAGCAATACTATTTCTTGGCATCTATCTAAAAAAATTAATTCAAAAGGACATATGCACACCTCTGTTCACCATAGTAAATGTTCACACTTAGTACAATAGCCAAGATATGGAACAACCCAAATGCCCAAATAAGGATGAATAGATCAAGAAGTTGTAGTCTATATACACAGTGGAATACTCTAATATAGAACCAGGCAATTTGCCACAACGTGGATGGAACTAGAGGATATTATGGTGAATGAACTGTTAGAAGAAAAGGGATAGATACAGAATGCTCTCTTATGGTGGGTCTTAAAGATACATAGCAAGGGAGCAACAAAGGGCCAAAGGCAACACAATGGGAGAACTTATTCATACAACTGAGTTGGTGGGGGCAGGGGGCATTGAGAGGGAGGGGTGTGGGTACATTGGTGATAGAGTTGGAATTATGTGTGTGAGGAACCATTATTAATAGTATTATAAAGTACAGAATCTCCTTCAATTTGAAAGAAGAGAGAGAGTGAAAGAAAAAGAAACAGAAAGAAAGAAAGAAGGACAAAGAAAGAAAGAAAGAAAGGAAGAAAGAAAGAAAGAAAGGAAGAAAGGAAGAAAGGAAGGAGAAAGAGAGAAAGAAAGAAAGAAAGAAAGAAAGAAAGAAAGAAAGGAAGGGAAGAAAAAGGAAGGTAGGGAGAGAAAGAAACAGAAAAACAGAGGAAAGAGAGAAGGAAGGAAGGAAGGAGGGAGGGAGGGAGGGAAGAAAGGAGAGAAAGAGAGAGACAGACAGAGAAACAGACAGACCTACCAAGGGGCCCTGGGAGTATAATCAATAAATAAATAGAAAGGGAAGCTAGATAATTCTCTCAGGAAAATGCTAGTGTTTCTTGCGTGCAAATCCAAGATTTGTAAATATTTCCTTTCACCCGCCTCCTGACACCTAAGTGATCCTGGCATGCTCAGAGAGGGTGCGTGCACTTTGGCAGCCACACGCCAGGACACGGTGCCTCACAGCAGTGCTCAGGAAACTTCTGCTCATGACTCTTTAGAACCAGAGAAAGGCAAACCTGGCAAACATTGCCAGAAGCACCCTGATTCATTGCATGCTTGGTTCAGAATTCACTTTGGTTGTTGCATGTTCACAAATCTTTCACTCTTGGCAAATTTTTCATGCCCTTTTTTCTGTGACCAGCATGACCCACTTTCTGAAGCCAGGCCTTATCTAGACACATACAGACGCACACACATGCATATGGGTTTATTTATCTGTGAAGTAAGCTGTGCAGACAAACTTCTATACCTACAACGCTGCCTTCCGCTCCCTTTTTATCCTCCAGACCTCCACTATTGCTTTGTGTTTTGAAGATTCCATAGAGGGCTCAGACATATCTGAAAAATCAGAAAAATCAAAGGACTGTTCCCCGATGTTTGCTCCTGCCCTCGCTGGACAGACGGCCCGTGGAGGCCCCTGAGGGGTGAGCTGAGGCCGGAGCGGCAGCCAGAAGGTGGGCAGGGAGCCCAGACTCAGACTCCAGCACAAACGGAAACGGAGCAGCCCAGGCTGTGGCCAAGAAGGTGGGGAGCCTGGCAGGTCCAGGATCGGAACCCACAGAGACTGGCAGGGAGGCAGTGTGGGAAGATGAGTTGGGAGACCCATCCAGGTGGGAGGCCGCAGGACCTTCTCCCCAAGGGTCTTAGAGGCTGAGCTCAGGGATCCCAGATCCTGTAGGCAAGTTACAGAGTGTTTCCTGCAGGCCTGAGAGTCAGCCTCATGGCCACCGAAGCCTTCCCCCAGTGAGCAAACAACACATAAAGCCCCAGATTGAGCTGCTTTGAAAAGCAGAGGAAAGGAGGTAATTGAGAAGGCTCAGGCATGCAAGACCCCCGGGTTTGATCCCTGAGAACCCGTGGTTCTTCTGCTAGAGTAATACACCAGTAGGTGTGACTTCTCACTACCCAAAAACACAAAGAGAAAGGGACAGAGAGGCAGTCCTCACCGGCCCGGCCATCCCGCAAACAGCTATCCTTTCTGAGTGTCTGCTTTGTAACAGACAAGCAGGTTTCAGGGGGCTTCACATAACTCAGATCATTTATTCCCGCCCTTTCTCTACCCTGTTGGTAGACACATATATGGGATCGATTTAAAGAGGAAACCAAGGGAGATGGCAGGCAGGTGAGCTGCTCGGTGGGGTTGGAGCTAAGCCAAGAAGTCCCCTATTGTTGGAGGTTGTATGGACTGGGTGTGGTGCATGGGTGTTGGATCATTCTAGATTGGGGAGCTGGTAGCACTGTCCTGAACATTATAGGATATCTACAGGATCTCGCACCTCTCTCCCCACCCAAGACATGCTCAGGTGCCTGCAGACACAGCTGATTGGCTCTTTCAGGGCCCCTGTCCCACCACTTAACAGAGCTGAGAAGGCAGAGTCATATGGAGAAAGTGACAAAAAGCTTCCGGGTTCAATGTCAGCTCTCCCAGAAGGCCCTCAGAAGGCTTCCCGCCTTTAAAATCCATGCATTTGGGGCTAGAGAGATAAGGAAGCAGAGAAGGTGCTGGTCTTGCATGTAGACAACCCAGGTTCCATCTCTGGCACCCCATAGGTTCCCCCGAGCCTGCCAGGAGTTACCCCTGAGTGCAGAGCCAGGAGTAAGCACCAAGCACAGCTGGGTGTGACCCAAAAACCAAAAACCAAATATTTAATCCTATTTATGGGTTGGGTAATTACGGATCCTTTGGACCCAGGAAAGCAAACTCCTTCCAGGACAGCTCACAGATCACTCTGCAAAGCCAGTTCTCAGATAATGGGGGAGGGGGCGGGGAGTGTCAGGCCCTTGCCTCCCAATGATGGACCCCTGTTGCCCTGTTGAATCCCTGGTACAACCAGGAGTGATCCTGAACAGAGAACCAGGAGTAAGCCCTGAGCACCCTCCGGTGTGCCCCCCAAACAAAAACAAACCAAGCAAACAAAATAGCTAGAGCCAATTCTTGCTGGTATAGACAGTGCAGGACAGTTACCTGTATAGGAAGCCAGGCTGAGAGAGGGGATGCGGCTGACAGAGGTTCTAAACTGAGTCATGGTCCCGAGTCTGGTCTGGGCTATAGTCCCGCTCCCTTCTGGAAATGGATCCAGTAGGATATGGGGAGCTTGGGGGTGGCATGGGAGTGGGGGTGGAGTGGGAAGTGGGATATGGATGGGGTGGAAGTGGGGGGGGGGTGGGGAGTGGGGTAGGGGTGGGGTGGGGTGGAAGTGGGTTTGGGAGTGGGGTGTTGTCTTCTGCTAGTGAGGCAAGTGGGTGTGGGGGACTGTTTGTCCCTCTTCTGGGATGTCCCTTCCACCACATGCCACCTTCTCACCACCTCATCACCTGCTCTCAGAGGAGGGACCCACTCTCTAGTTGTCATTTTACTGTTAAGAAATTGAGGCTGAGCAGTGGTTCAGAGTCATATGGAGAAAGTGACAATGACAAAATTCCCTCTCACCTCTTTTGCAGCTTCTTCTCAGGGTTGAGGAAAGGGACCTACAACCGCAAACTCCCTTAGGGGTCCTGCCACACATACTTAAGGCCGACCTTGTACCCCGCAGCACCTTGCCACAGTGAGGGGTGCCTTGGGGATAGTGTGGAAACCCTGACCTCAGGAACCGTGGTCTGGTTAGGGAGGGCGAAGGGTGTCGGCTCGTCTACAGGGAAGATGGGAAATTGCCGCCCCGCCTCCCACTCCCATCCTGCCAGCTCAGCTGTTTGGAACCCAGGTACAAGGACAGGCCCAAGAGAAAAAGCCAAGCTCAACTGAACCCGAACACTAAGAACATTGCTGCATGGTCATAGATGATTGGTTGAGGAGAGGACACGTGGCCCAAGCGGGCCAATCAGATTCTTTCTGAAAAATTGGCATTGGGATGTGAACTCATCTGAGGTTCCTTAGAATAAGGTCCGGATGGGTGGCGGCGGTGGAACAGGTCACGGAGTCCTGATGGCATGGGATGTTAAGGGCAGCTCGTGGCCACACCCGGAGCTCCAGCAGAGCTGGGGGCCTGAGCCGGAGAGTGGAGACCAGCCCGGAAGGAGATGGACAGGGCTTCCTAGCAGGTGGGGAGATACAGGGGAGTGGGATGCGTAAGGGCAGGCTGCCAGAGAAAGGTGAAGATGGCGGGATGCTGAGAGGCACAGGATTGGTGCTAGAGTGATGCTACAGTGAGTGGGGCGCTTGCCTTGCATGGGCCGACCCCGGTTCGATCCCTGGCATTCCATATGGTGCCCCCAGCACTGCCAGGGGTAATTCCTGAGTGCAGAGCCAGGAGTAACCCCTGAGCACTGCTGGGTGTGACACACCCACCTCAAACAAAAAAACAAGAAGGAGAAGAAGAAGGCGAAGAAGAAGGCGAAGAAGAAGGCGAAGAAGAAGAAGAAGAAGAAGAAGAAGAAGAAGAAGAAGAAGAAGAAGAAGAAGAAGAAGAAGAAGAAGAAGAA
>JAOXYA010000001.1:2384644-2400031 GCA_028565675.1 Sorex palustris
AGGGGGAGGGAAAGAAGGGAAGGGAAGAGAGGGAGGGGTGGGAAGGGGAGGGAAGGGGATTCGAGGGGATGGGAGGCGAGGGGAGGGGCAGGAAGGAAAGGGGAGGAAAGGGGAGGAAAGCAGAGGTTAAATGGTAGGGGAAGGGAGGGGAAGGAAAGGGGAGGGGAGGAGAGGAAAGAGAAAATGAATGGAAAGGAGAAGGGGAGGGAGAGGGGAGGGAGGGAAGGGTCCCTGAAGAGTGAGTAAAGGCTGGTGCCACTGTGGCCTGGGAGAGGGGGGATGTTGGGGAGGGTCTCAGCCCGAATCTGCTGCTGATGGAGGCGGGCGCTGTGGGCAGGGGTGCTGTGGGACGTGCCTGGCTGGGAGGAGCAGGTGCTGGGACGCCTGAACATTAGGGAATAGTCACTTGGCGGACTCGGAGCTGCCAAACCGAAAGTGTGCCGATGGGCCAGCTGTTCGCTCATTACCACCCGCTCTTCCTCAGAAACGTTTTAAGGGAACATTTGTTTGTGGAGGAAACACAGCTGTTCCCAGGGAAATGGGTTTCCCTCCTTTGGGCAGGGGAGGCGGGGGTGGGGGGGCGACACCAGGGAGGCAGAGGCTTTTGACAGCAAAGGCTCTGGGCAGGCCAAGGCAGGGCGCAGCCTCCACGGGGGACCTGTCCTTGACCAGCTCCTTGGTCCTGTCCCCAAGTACTTGGCAGAGCCTGAAGGCCAGCGTCAACCCTGTCTCGGCCAGCAGACCGCAGGCTGGTCATCTCCCATCTGCTGAGGGGGACAGGCTGTACCCCACTCTCTGTGTCCATTCCACTCCGCTTCCTCTGTGGCCTCCACCCACTCCTGGCCTCCACGCTTTCCTGCTTCTCGGGCCTCTGTGGGTGAGACAGTCTGGGTTTGGCTCTTCTGGGGACTCTTCTTAGTCTCCTCAAGCCCGGGCTATCCTCTGACCCCTGTCATGCAAACCCTGATTCTCTGGGGCTGGTTCCTTCCTACTAATCGAGCTCTCTCTCTCTCTCTCTCTCTCTCTATCTCTCTCTCTCTCTCTCTCTCTCTCTCTCTCTCTCCACACCTCTCTCTCCTCTCTCTATCCCCTACTTCTGCATTCAGGGTAGCATTTTTCAGGTTGTTTGTGCTGACCCTTGAAGGTAGGGTCATCAAATTAATGGAATGGAGTGTAACTAGCAATGAGGGGAGCAAAAGGAAATGAAAATAGAACATATGCGAATGTGTTTCATCTACTCTCATGCAATCCCCACACCCTCCTCCACCCCCGCCAGTTTGCTCCTTGCCTGTGTGAATTGGAATACAAGATTAAAAAAGCTTCACTGTGAGATGTAGTTAAAAAAAAAAAAAAGTAAGGGGCTGGCTCCATAGTACAGCGGGTAGGGTGTTCGTCTTGCACACAGCCCAGCAGGGTTGATCCCCAGTACCCCATGCTGTCCCGAGATCAGGAGTGACACAGAGTCAGGAGTAAACCCTGAGCACCGCCAGGTGTGGCCCAAAAGCAAAAAAAATAAGAATCTCCAAGCCGCAGAATGCAAAAGCCTTAACTGCAAGAAGCAGAAAAATCTCTATCCCAAGAGGTTCTACTTAATTACCTGCTGGACAAAAAGCCAGGGCTGGTTCAGTGACTTTCAATGACCCCACGAACATCATCAGAGCTGATGCCTCCCTCTCCCCTTTAGTCTGGATCTTCCAATCCAGTTCAATCCAGTCCACCTCCTCCAGGGAGTCCCTGGCTCCCAGAAAGAAGTCCCAACTTACATCCCATTGACCAGAGTGGGCCCCACCCAGTAACCAATCACAGGCAACAACGACTAGACCGACTGTGATTGGTTTAGACGGCTGGGGTGGGCACGGGGAAGCCCTGATGAGAGCTTCTGCGGGGGCACCATCCTGAACGAGTTCTACATGCTCACGGCTGCCCACCGCGTGCACCAGGCCAAGAGGTTCAAGGTGAGGCATGCTGAGATGAGGTTAGGAGAGTGTTCCTTCATGCCCCAGGTGAGGGCAGGTGAGTGCTCCCATGTGCCCTGTGCGAGAGCAGGTGAGTGCTCCTGCGTGCTCCAGGCGAGAGCAGGTACTCAGAAGGAGCCGCTGCATCTCCCGTATTAGTGCCCCTCTGCCATCAGTAGGCTGCAGGACAGGTCCGTTACTGCAAACATGGAGGCCTCAGACCAGCAGGAACTGTCTGTTGTCTTAAGGGATACAGCAGCTCTCAGATCCCAGACCAGGGGTGGGCAGCCGCGCCCTGGGGAAGAGTTTGCCCAGGGGGTTGGGGTCCTTAGCCCGAGATCCTTAACTCAGAACTGGAAAGAAGTCTTTTCCCGGCCAAACCCATCTTCCTAGGTCTCTGGATGGGAGTGACCATGGGGTGACCATGAGGACACTATCTCGCCCTCTGCAGAACCTGCTGTCCCCCACATCCCCCAGGTTCCTGTGCTAGAATGATGGGGGGTCAGCAGCACAGCCCCCTCCCCTTGCCATCATGACGCCATGTCCACCAGGGGCATGACAGAACTAGTAAATACAGGAGGACTTTCTTAGGAACAACCTAAGAGAAGAGCAAACCGGCTTTCCCCACCTTTCCCAGGCGGCTCCTGTCCTCTGGGTGTTCCAGAAGGTGCTTCTCAACACACACACACACACACACACACACACACACACACACACACACACACCAGAGTCTCTCCCTGAGTCAAAGCATGAGGACACTAGAAGTTTCTGCTGGCTGGGCTGCTCGGTACCTGGGTGACCCCCACCTGGCACAACCACAGTGATATGCAGGAAGAGTTACTGGCCCTCAGCCGTGCCAACATCTCCAGGCTCCCTAAGGACGCCCACGCATTGACTGACACAAATCATGATGTGGCAGATACAGTGACAGAGAAGCCAACTCACTCAGTGTCATTTAGGTAGCACCGGAGGCCCTGGAGTCATCTGTCGACAAGACAAACAGCCCTGCCCTCACGGGGGGCCCCCCACACCTGCCCAAGGATGTATGGAGTGAGGCCCAGAGCCCAGCCCAGACCAGCCCCCCGTAGGTGGATCCAGGTCCTTTGAGCAGCCTCTGGAGCGAAGAAATAAAGCAGCAATGTTGGCACCTGTATGATCTACTTGGCAGCCTCTGTCTGCCCTCTGTGCTGAGGGGCATCACTTGGAATTTTCCAGTGATGGAAGTGTCTTTGGCTTGTTATTCACTGAGCCCCTCCACACACAGCTGAGACTTTAAACAAGGAGTTTGTAGGAGGAGCTGGCTGGAGGGCTGGGGCTGGTCAGCCCAGGCTTCGAAGAAGAGGGGAGGGGGCTCAGCTCAAACTCACAGCCTGTGCTCCAACCAGTCATGCCCACACTGATCTTCAACAAAACTGGCCCCAAAAGGACCACCCTGGATGGCAGCAGGCTCTAAGGGTTCACTCAGCTTCACAGAAAGTTCCGGAAGAGCCCACCCGCTCCCAGTCTCTCTGAATGACTCTGATTTGGAAACTTCTGCTATAATAAACCTGTAAACATCAAAAATGATCAATACTGTGCAAATATCTGCCCAGGCAACAGATAGGAGAGGGTTTCCCAGGGGAATAGGGCAAGGGGGAGTTCATGTTGAACAGACACAGAATTAAATGTAAGCTTTTTTTTTAGGGGGAGATTCTATGCAGTGCTCAGGGGCCCAGGGGTCACGCTCAGCAATCCTTGGCTTCTGCACTGGGTGATTGGGCCTCAGATGTGGCATGATTTAAGGGTGCCAGAGTTTCCATTTTATAAAACGAAAAGAGTGGGAGTAAAACGTGATAACCTCTCAGTATCTGTATTGCAAACCATTATGCCCCAAAGTAGAGAGAAAGTGTCGGAAAAATGATCTTCCGTAGATTTGGGGGTGGGGGGTGGGAAAGGGGGGTATACTGAGAAGATTGGTGGTAGGGAATGTGCACTGGTGGAGGGATGGGTGTTTGATCATTGTATGGTTGTAACTCAACCATGAAAGCTTGTAACTTTATCTCATGGTGATCAATAAAATAAAATTAAAAATAAAAGAGTGGGTTTAGGGGCTAAAAGAGGATTGCAGCTATGGTTCCTGCTTAGCATGCAACCCACCTGGGTTCTATCCCAGCACCAATGGTCTCCTGAGCATCAACAGGTGTAACTCTAGAGACACTCCAAACCCTCTGGAAGTTCCCAATAACTATGTTGGCCCCAGTAACCTCCAACATAGGACACGAGACTCAGGCCCTGACACTGCCCCTCTGGCCTGTTGGCCAAGATTTGCTGGTGGGGTCCCTGGCCAAAAAAAATTCATAGCAATATGAATACATAACCAAGTTGTAGTCTTAAAAGTGGGCCCCCAACAAGTTCTATGCCATATGTGTTTTTGCCACACTTAAACTCTGGAGCCGGAGAGCTTGGTTATGGGAGTTAAGACACAGGCCTGTTTGCCCCCAGATTGATGCCCCCCACAGAGGGTCCCCTAAGCATGTCCAAATGCAGCCTTGAGCCCCTAGTCATTGCCAGGTATGGTCCTGGAGCTCCCACTTCGCAGCTCCACCTGGCCAGATCCCAGGACCCAAGAGGTATTCCAGCCTGGCCCCTGATACTAACCTTCTCATCTGTTTGGCCAATAAATGCTTGTGTGTGTCCCAGACCTATCTGAACACTACATGGAAGGTTCCCCCTCCCAAACCAGAAAGATTAAGACCCTGATCACAGCCCTGTCCTGACTTCCGGTGACCTGAGGATGGTCTGAAGAAGTCCTGAAGAGAGACTTCTGGACAAGCAGGGAAACACTGGAGCCAGGAACTCACAGTGGGGTCTGCAGTAAGTATCTCATAGGGGGTTGGAGAGTGGACAGTGGACAGGGCACTTGTCTTCACTGCAGCTGCCCCAGGTTTAATCCCTGCAACCCACATAGTCCCCTGAGCTCCACCAGGAGTGATTCCTGAGTGCAGAGTCAGAACTAAACCCCAAGCACTTCCAGGTGTAGCCAAACAAAGTCTGACAAGGGATGTGACCTTCATCTGGGAACCCTGCTGCAGCCTCAGGCAGAGGGGACAGTGGCGGCAGCACGGGGAAGGCGGTGGGTATAAACCAACCCAGGAGACTGGGTGGGAATTCACAGACTCAGGAGGCTGCTCTTCCCCTGGGTGGATCCAGCCCCAAGGAAGCAATCGGGCCACTAGCTCCTGTGACCCTGGTCTGTGGCACCTCACTCACCCACCCATAAAAAAGCACTCTTGGAACCTGTGTAGCCCCCACCCTATGTCTGATTTCTCCAGGAAGCCCCCAAGTTGCCAGCCCCACAGTCTTGGCCCCTTCCTCAGTGCTCACAGCCCACCTCCTCGTGTCCTTTTCAGGGTGAGTGCAAGTTTGTATGAGTGTGACTGTAGAGAGTGTATGAGTGTGTGAGGGTGTGTATGAGTGGGAATGTGTGGGAAAGTGTGTATGTGACAATGTAGGAGTGGAGAACTGTGAATGCATATGTAAGCTTGATTGTGTGTCAGAGCGTATGAATGTGTAAGAGTGTGTGAGGGCATTGTGTGACTGGATGGGTGTGAATGTGTGACTGCATAAGCACTATGAATGTGAATGTGTGGGTTACTGTGTAAGTGAGGTTGTGTGTGAGTACATAAGTTTAGGTGTGTGAATGGGTGAGTATGAGAGTGTGCATGCAAGCTTGTGTGAGTGTGAGTGTGGGAATGTTTGAGGGTATGTGAGGGTAAGATTGTGTGGGTGTGGGTGTGGGCGTGAGTGTGTAAGTGTGAGAATTTCTGTGAGGGTGTGTGTGGTGTGTATAAGTGTGAGTTTGTGAATGTCTGTGAGACTGGATGTGAGTGTGGAATGTGTGGAGGGTATGAGTGTCAATGTGTAACTGTGTGAATGTGTGTGAAAGTGAGACTGGATGTGAATGTGGGAATGTGGATGTGTGTGAGTATGAGTAACTGTGACTGTGTGTGTGAGCATGGGAATGTGTGAGGGTGTGTGACTGTGGGTGACAGTAAGTGTTATAAGTATGGGAATGTGGGGGGTGTAAGTATTGTGAGTGTGGGAATGTGTGTGTAAGTGTTGTGAGTGTGGGAATGTGGGTGGTTGTGGGTAAGCGTTATGAGTGAGTGTGGGTATGTGTAAGTTTTGTGAGTCTGAGACTGTGAGTGTGTGTGAGTGTGGGTGTGGGTAAGTGTTGCAAGCGTGGAACTGTGTGTGAGGGTGTAAGTGTTGTGAGTGCGGGAGTGTGTGTGAGTGTGTGTGTAAGTTTTGCAAATGTGGAACTGTGTGTGTGAGTGTGGGTGGGTGTGTTGTGAGTAGGAATGTGTATGAGTATGTGTGTTGCGAGTGTATGTGTTCTCTCCAGACAGTCTGTCAGCTCCGTTTGCCTTTTGTGTGGTTCTGTTCCTTCTACGCGTCAGGGTTTCCTTGCGTGTGAGTAGAACAGCCCTTCGGGGCCTCTTTTGAGGGGCTGGCCTCTAGGGGAGCTGCGGGCCTCCTTGGGGGCTGTGGTCTGGAGCCCGTGCTAGGCTGTTCTGTAGAAGACCCCTGTCTGCCCTCCCAGGGACCAGACCCTGTTTCCGGGAGTGACCCTGGGGCTGGGGGGGGGGGGTGCAGACTGTTTAATTAGAACACCTTCAGTCGGAAACACTCCCGTTTATGGGGAAGCAGCGACAGGCTTTTAAGGACATGCCATAAGTTTTACAGTTATTGGATTTTTCAACTTGTTTACAAAAGCAATATCGTGAAATGGCCAACGGCCAGGCCCAGTTGTTTCCATCCCTGCCTCCTGACGACAGGGAAGCGTATTATCTCCCCAGCCGGCTCCCGGGAGGTGTGTGAACCACATTCCATTTTGCTGTCTGTTTAATTATCCATTCAGCTGGCTGATGCTGAAGCTCTGCGCATTTGCTCACAGCCAGATCTGCTCGCGGGGATGCACCGGGAGCTTCCCCTCCCGTTCCTGGCCCCCCCACCCCCCCGCAGCAGCTCCTCCTAGAGAAAAGGCCAGTCCCCTCAGGACCTGACCCCCCCTCCCCGAAACAGTCAAGTGCCTGTGTCGTGGACGGCCTCTCATGGAGACAGAGACGCAGCCTTGCTGGGAAGAGGAAGGTTGCTTTCCAGGAGCAGTTTTCAAAGCAGCTGCTGGGCACGGCCGCCCCTGGGGAGAGAGCTAAAAATAAAACCCCCTCCTCTCCCCTCTCACATTCGAATTTTGAGGGTCTGGTGCCTCAAATCAGAGGTTTTTAAAGCTCCCCAGGTGATTATCATCATGCAGACGTTACTAAACTTATCTGGCCTACCAACCCCTTGAAAAATAATCACGCGTTCCTTGGAAATCGATTTTCTTGAAATGAAACAAACAGAATGTGACCCTCTCCAGTTGCACCCGAGGCTATGAGGAACCCCCTGGATCCTTCTAGCACCCGTCTGCCAGCAAGTTGTATAACCCACTTTCTTCTTCTTTTATTATTTTTTTGGGGGGAGCACACCTGGCAGTGCTCAGGGCTTACTCCAGGCTCTGTGCTCAGGGAGCACTCCTGGCAGGGTCCAGGATCCCATACCTGGGTCAGCGGTGTGCAAGGCAGGTGCTGTGTTATGGCCCCAGTGCCTTGTAAAGCCCACTTTCTAAAGCACTGATGAGCAGCTTTCTTTTCTTTTCTTTTCCTTTTGGGGTCACACCCGGCGATGCTCAAGGCTTACTCTGGCTCTGTACTCAGGAATTACTCCTGGTGGTGCTCGGGAGACCATATAGGATGCTGGGAATTGAACCCTGGTCAGCTGCATGCAAGGCAAATGCCCTACCTGCTTGCTATGGCTCCAGCAATTGAGGAGCAGATTTCATGCCTCTGGATTTGCTCATCTTTGCGCCTTTGACCCTGAGTGGCATGGTACTTTTTCTAGGTGGGAGGGCAGAAGGCAGGGACTGAGTCGGCCCACAGTGGCCCCACTGAGTGATTAAGTTCACACCTGTCAACAGAAGCAGTCTTGGGGCTACATTTAGTGACGGGCTCTAGAGACATCAGGAGCTATAAACAAACCCTCTGTTCCCCGAATCGGAGCAGGGTCTTGTGGAAGATGTGCTACTGGGTGTCCCGCCTGGCCCTGCAGGTGCCTGCAAGGTGCTGTGAGAGCAAGCCCTGGGGTGGCCGAGTGACAAAGAGGAGAGAAGACAAGGGACCGATCTGATCCTAGGAAAGCAGGCCAGGGGTCAAAGATGGAGGGTGCTCACGTTCTTAGTGCTCTGAGCCCCAGTTCCCCACCCACAGGCCTGTGACCACCTTGATTCTAATCCACGAGGATGCCAGCTCAAAAGCGAGGCTCTATATATGAAATCTGGTAAAGTAAACCGAATGGGAAGGTTTTAGATCTGCAACTGATTATTGGCAGAATGGAATCTCAGAGACGTTCAAGAGACACACAGTCGGGTCCTGGAAGCCAGGAGCTAGAAGGAAGGAAACATGGACCAGAGAGATAATTCAGGGTGTAAGGCATTCACTTTTCATGGCCATGGTCTAAACCCCGACACCACATATGGCCTCCCAAGCCCTGCCAGGAGTGATCTCTGAGCACTGCCTGAATATGGCCCGAAAATGAAAAAAGGGAAGGTTGCAAAGATTGGTGTGGGGGTGGATAGCATTAATAATAGAAGGTTTAGAAAAAGACTTTATTTTGTTTATTTATTTGGTTTTGGGGCCAAACCTGATAGCGCTCAGGGGTTACTCCTGGCTCTGCACTCAGGAGTCACTCCTGGCAGTGCTTGGGGGACCAAATGGGATGCCAGGAATTGAACCTGGGTTCACTGCAGCACTGTACTTTCTCTCTCTCTCTCTCTCTCTCTCTCTCTCTCTCTCTCTCTCTCTCTCTCTCTCTCTCTCTCTCCCCCCTAGAAAAAGACTTTAAGTCTTACAGGCTGTGGTCCTGCACAAGAGAGCTAAAGTTTCATCAGGTATGTTAGGTGGTGGGTGATGGTGGCAGACGCGAGGTTGTGAGTTCGATTCCCAGTGCTGTTACCTGCAGTGGGTGCAACCCCGACAGCTCTGCTCTCTGTGATCCCAGCACTTTGAGTATTTCTAGCTGCACTGCAGTCTGATGTGTGTGAGTACTGCCAAGAATTCAGACCCCAGTGAGCCTTCTGTGAGCACCATTTCTAGAGAGCACAGCAGTCAGAACATGCAGGAGCACCAGGACTGATGAGCACTGTGTGTGCTCTGCAACCACGAGCTGCACAGGCAAGCATCCGAGCATCACCGCCAACAACATGTCCCATTACTACGATCAACAGAGGGGAAAGGTTTCATCGGAAGAAGTGTCTTTCATATCATATTTAAATTAAAAAAAAGAAAAAGTATTAGGGTTAGAGAGATAGTGTAGGAGATAATGACTTGCACGTGGCTGACCCTAGTTTGATCCCCAGCACCACATTTGGGACCTGCGCACACAGCAGGAGTGATCCCTGAGCACAGCCAGGAGTGATCCTGAGCACACAGCCAGGAGTGATCCCTGATTACTGCTGGATACTGCCAAAATTTAAAATAATATTTTAAATTCACCTAATTTTAATGCTAGTAACATCACGATCACGATCACAATCATCCTGTTGTTCGTCGATTGCCTAGAGCAGGCACCAGTAACGTCTCCTTCTTCCTAGCCCTGAGATTTTAAAAGAGCCATATTCAATGCTCTTTCAGTGTTCGGAAAATGAGACCCATCATTGTTACTGATATCTGGAATACTGAGTACGACACGGGAAGTTTGCCAGACTCTGATGTGCGAGCAGGATACGTAACATCAGTTAAAGATAAACAACTTCTAGGCACACAAACCAATCTCGGAACCCAGTGGCTTCTGGCAGAAATGCTTCTGGACTGTGAACTAAGCCACAGACCCATGCTGCCCTGGGAGAGGAAGAGTGTTTGTCCCTACACCCTTTCCCCCTCAGCGGCAACATGGTGACTTCCTTCTTTCAGAGCCTATTGGACAGAGGTACGAGCTTTCAGTGATGGGATGTGCAGGGCCTCTAGGGATGGAGGGTGGAACTGACCTTTCCCCTCCCCCCCATGAGACCTCGAGTTGCCACCCATGAATGGATCCTCCACTCCTGAGTGGCCATGATCCCAGAGGCACACAAACCAATATCAGAACCCAGTGGCTTCTGGCAGAAATCCCTCTGGACTTAATTACTAAAATACCAGAAATCCAAAATCGCTCAGCCGCTATTGTGGTCAAGCAACATCATATACTCTTCATTATCAGCAATAAAAAAACAAATTATCTAATGATGCCTTTTCAGCAGGTCTGATTGTTGGGAGAAAATTCCAAATAATAATAGTGGGTCTTCTGTTGAAAAATTGAATGTGATCAAAGTAAAGAGATAGTAAAGTGAAAATCATCTGCCACACAGGCAGGGGGAGGGGTGGGATGGGGGTTATACTGGGGTTCTTGGTGGTAGAACATGTGCGCTGGTGAAGGGATGGGTGTGTGATCATTGTATGACCGAGACTTAAACCTGAAAGCTTTGTAACTGTTCTCACAGTGATTCAATTAAAAAAAAGGTGAACAACTTCTACAAGACTTAACTCACTCATTACCAATGAAGCAGTAAGGTTACAAACTACTTAAAAAGAACAATCAGAGAGGGCTTGAGATCCAGGCAAATAAATTTACCTTAGTCACAAAACTGATAATTTTCTGGGGAAATTATTCTGTGTTCCACAGGCAGAGTTTATTGACATCACCATGGTGAGAACCATTTCAGTCCTATCTGTTTTCTACAGCGTACCAAGTTGTAAAATAGCTTAAAATCAATAAAATGTTGAGGTTGCCAGGGAAGACTGATTCAAGAGATCCAGCCATCTATTTCTAGACTGTCACCATTTTCCTATCATTGTAAAATGGGAATGATGCAAAGGGCGGCCAGGAGGCTCAAGTGAGCCATTTTCTTCCTGGCATACTTGTCTTTCCTTCCCTTCCTTGCAGCCCAGCGCTCTTCCCTGCCCCAGTAGCTTCCTAATTACTAGGCCCATGGGTCTTTTTTCCTATGAGTCTTGTGTTCAGAAAAAAAAAAACAGGCCTTGATGTCATCTGGTCTTGGCTATGCCACATCCCTGGTCCTCAATGGACCAACCAATCCGTGGAAATGAAGATCTGGACCAAATACACTTAAAATTGTCCTCAGCCTGATTAATCTTAGCCTTCTCTGAGCAGCATGAACTGTGGGGTCAGACACCAATCCATGCCCTAGAGAATATAAGTGAACTTACTGTGTGACTTTAGGTAAGTGGCTGAACACCCCTGAGCTTATAGATTGCAGTGATCATCTGTCAGATCCCAAGGGATCCTTGGGAGATATGCTTTATGCTTTCACATCGGTCCTGCTAGGTCAATGTCCACTTTCAGCCTCAATTTCCAACACCCTGTCTGTACACAAGGGCGTTTTTCTTGTGTATGAACGACCCCAGTTCAGTCCCCCAAACCCTGCCAGGAGTGGTCCCTGAACACAGAGCCAGGAGTTAGCCCCGAGCATCTCAGAGTGTACCCCCCCAAAAAACTCAATTTCCAACCCCCACTGGATGTACCATTGGGTCTCTGGCCAGCCACCCTGCATCTGTCGCCTCCTGTCCGCAGTGGACTGGTTGGTAAACAGACCATCAGGCTGGTCATATGTTGAGAGCACACTCGCCCCGCTCCTGCACCCAGGCAGTTTCTAGCTTGCCCTGAAGCTGGCCAAGGTATGGTAAAACCTGAGGAGAGCAGTGTCGGGGGATGGGGGCGGGGGTGGTGGGAGAGCTGACAGGAGGTCCAGAGTGCTGGCGGGAGCTCTTGTTCTCCAGAGCTGAGCTTGTCAACCACCACCCACCGCGTCCCAGGCTCCCTTCTGTGGGGCCAGTGTGGTCAGTGCAGGGTCAATGAAGATTCACTCAGTGTGGGGTCAGAGGGGTCAGTGCAGGGTCAGTGGGGTCAGTGGGGATCAGTGCAGGGTCAGCGCAGGATCAGAAGGGCCAGTGGGGTCAGTGGAAGGGTCAGTGCAGGGTCAATGCAGGTTCAGTGGGGTCAGTGAAGATTTGTTCACTGTGGGGTCAGTGGGGTCAGTGCAGGGTCAGTACAGGGTCAGTGCAGGGTCAGTGGGGTCAGTGGAGGTCAGTGTGGGGTCAGGCAGAGTCAGTAGGGTCATGTGGGGTCAGTTGGGTCAGTGAAAGGTCAATTGGGTCAGTGGGGGGTCATCTGGGTCAGTGTGGGGTCATGGGGTCAGTTCAGGGTCAGTAGGGTCAGTGCAGGGTCAATGGGGTCAGTGGGGGTCAGCAGAGGTCAGTTTGGGCTTGGTGCAAGTCCACCCTGTGGCATGTCTAAGGTCTCAGGAATACCAGTCAAGCCCAGTGCTCAGGCAGGGTGCTTGGGGACAGAGGAGTGTCCACAGTCCCACCACCGACCCCACTCTCTGAGGCACACCACCCCCAATAGCTGTTCCACATAAGCATGTGAAGCAGATTCAATTCTTTCTGTTATTTATAAATGATCAACCTGTTAATGATTGATTGGTCATTGATTTCCATCTTGTCATTTGTGGGCAGGAGGACAGCCCTGCTTGGGAGGCCACAGCGGGGGACAGCGGGGTGGGCAGAGGGAGGTGCCAAGGTGTCTGGCATAGCTGTTACTGGGCAGAATCTTGGGGACACGGATGATTGCTCCAAGGCCCAAAGGAAATGCATGAAGCTGGGCTGGTGGCAGTTCTGTGACAGGACATCCAGCCCCACCTTATTCCTTTGCTCATTGAGGACGTTGGTGGGTGCTCAGAACACAGGACCTTGCCAGTGGTACTCAGCTGAGCACAACCAGCCTGGGAGTCAGTGCCTGGATCCAACGGTCCTGATAGCATCACACCAGGCCAGGATTCTCTGAGAAAGGGGCTGTGCTGGACCCCAATGGGTCTTGTGGTATCGTTCATGAAAGTCAGGGCACGCATCCAGTTTCTGCCTCCTAAGTTTGGAACTAACAACATCCTTCCATTCATCCTCTACTCCACCCTCTCACAAACACTTCTTAAAGATTCTGGTGTGTGCCATTGCCTCTGAGCTAGGCACTGAGCTAGAACTAAAGAGGCAGAAATGAGAGAGGGGAGGTCTAGGATGGTGAGACCCAAGGAATCAAGTGGAACTACAATGCAACTGAGCCAGCCCCTGCTTGGGAATTAATTCATGGTCTTCCCATTGGCCCACTACACCAATGAGCCACCCCCTGGCCCCAGTCCCACCCCCTCCACTAGGCAGTGAGAGATCAACTCTTCCACCCTGTTGGATTTCCTGCTGGCAAGTTTCAGAGCCACTTGGAGCCTGCTACCCTGTTGAGTAAACATCCTGGGATTCTCCTTGAAACACTGCTCCAGAGGGGGAGGACATCATTAAAAGGGGGTCCATCTCTGCATAATTGTTATGGTTTTCAATTAATTAATGGAATTAATTGAAATTGTTGTAATTAAATTACAATTAATTGAACCACCTTGAGATAGAGGGTTACAAAGCTGTTCATGGTTGTGTTTCAGTCACAAAGTTTGAACAACCAACCCTCCAGACATATCCCACCACAAATGTTCTCAATTTCCCTCCCACCTTCTCCCCAACTGTCCCTCTCTCAATATGAGATACTGAAAGGTTATCATTCCTTTAACTGTTTTCAGCACACAGTTTTTAATAAGAGTGATCTTTTCCAACTATTTTTGTCATAAGGTGTCACTTGGCATGATACTTTCCACATCCTTACATTTATAAGAAATTTCATAACTTTATTTTTTTCTAACAGCTGCATAGTTTTCCATTGTTTAGATATACCATAGTTTCTTTAACCAGTCATCTGCTCTAGGGCATCTGTTTCCAGATTCTGGCTATTGTGCATGGTGCTGCAATGAACATAGAAGAGCAGATGGCATTTCTGCTGTGAGTTTTTGGTATATTCCCAGAAGTGGTATTGCTGGGTCATATGGAAGCTCAATTTCTAGCTCTTTACATCCAAAATATATGAGGATATTTCATTCTTGTTTTGATTTGCATCTCCCTGATGATTAGTAATGAAGAGCACTTTTTATGTGTCTTTGGCCATTTGTATTTCTTCTTTGAGGAAGTTTCTGTTCATTTCTTCTCCCCACTTTTTGATGGAGATGGATTTTTTCTTGTAAAGTTCTGCCAGTGCCTTATGTATTTTGGATATTAACCCTTTATAGACGGGTATTGCATAAATATATTTTCCCAATCTGTGAGCTGTCTTTTTATCTTGATCATTGTTTCTTTTGAGATACAGAAACTTCTTACTTTAGTGTAGTCCCATTTGTTTATCGTTGCTTCCACTTGCTTACACAAATAGCTAAAGTAATCCTTGGGAAAAAAGAAGATGGGTTGGTGAGGGTGATGGTGGTGGTGGTGGTGGGGTGACCGAGCTGCTGGGTTTGTGTCCCCTGGTGAATTTGGGACTGATTGTCATTTCCCAGCTTGAATGGAAGAACAGGGTGCAAGCTGATCCCCAGATAACAACTTTTATTGAAATTAACAGGGCTAATATAGGGAAAGGGAAATTGCCAAAGAGTGGGGGATAGGGATAGAATGGAAAACAGTGTGTGGGAAGTGTAGCACAGAGGAGAAGTTTAACATAAGTATTGAGAACTGTGAATGTCCCTGGGGAGTCTAAGCACCTCTAAGAATTGCAATGGGTGTAACCAAAAGGTGGCAAGTGTTTCATCCTTGAAAATGCCTTTAGCTTCAATATCATGAAGAGTTCTTCCCACATTTTCTCCATGTATCTTATGGATTCATGTTTGATATTGAGATCCTTAATCCATTTTGACTGACTTTTATGCCTGGTTGTAGAAAGAGGTCTGAGTTCTTTTGTTTTGTTTGTTTGTTGCATGTAGCTGTCCAGTTTTCCCAGTGCCACTTGTTGAAGAGTCTTTCCTTGTTCCACTTGTATTCCTTGCCCCTTTATCAAAGATTAGGTGGTCATATACTTGAGAGTCTGTGTCAGGATATTCATCTCTTTTCCACTGATCTGGAGCTTTATTCTAATATCATGCTGTTAGGAAGACCCCCCCTTTCCTCTGGGGGTCTTCCTGCCACTCAGCCTCATCACAGATAGACACTCCTCACTGTCTGCTGCCCCTGTTTTCCCCACATGGCCGCCGACCTATTCATTGGGTTAGTACTCATTTGTCTTCACGTGGGTCTGCCGTTTAATGCCCATTAGGATTTTTTTTTTTTACATTTTGGATAAAATCTTGTTTACTTTTGCTTCTGTAGTTTGTGCTTAGATGGTGATATCAAAGATAACTGCGAAAACAAATATCAAGGAACTTATTTTTGTAGGAGTACTGCTATTTATTCAGCCACAGATTAGCTGATTGAATTGTGCATGAACTCCACCTTACTTTTTT